>CAXIVR010000012.1:36886725-37486725 GCA_964035755.1 Teleogryllus oceanicus | reverse complement strand
CTGCTCACTGAGTTCTCTAATAGTTCCGGTTCTTGATACGGTATCATACAGGTATTCATTACACTCTAATATCTTTGTATGCAGTAAATGAGTAATCACTCTAAAGGGGGAATTAGGCCAAGTTTATGTATCAGTAGTTGATAGAAGTGAATATAGTAGTAGAGAAGAAACACGAATGTGCTAATATTTGTTAGGACTAATATCCCGCCGGCAGCCAGTTACCTTTCACGGCCCGACGAGACTAGGGATGGAACAAAACATGGATGTTATTAAAACATGGATGTTTTCCTCCAGAAACATCGATATATTAATATCGATATTGTACTTTCGATGTTTTCTTCTCATCGATATTTTGTTGCAAAAACATCGATGTTTTTTAATTCTAATTTTTTTAGTAATTTTTAAATAAAGGGATTTAAGCATGTTGTAGAGTAGCGGCAATCAACAGCAATTTCGTTGTTGTGCGTCAACCTCTTTATCACGCTGCACATTCCGCCTATGCAATCTGAGGAAGTTGGGATCTGCTCGTGTTATGAATGTATGTTATCGCCAGATGTGTCATTGCCTTAATCGACAGTGAAACACGAAATCAATAGCACAACACGATGTTCTTTATTTATAATTTTATTCTTTACATTCGATAATAGTTTTTACATACTACTAACATGCTGGTAAGCAAACAATAAAATATATCCATTTTACGTTCTGTAATTAAAAATGGATAGAAAAATAGCATGTTTATTGGTCTATAATTAAAAAACGTCAATGTTTTCTCGTCGATGATTTCATCGACATCGAAAAGCCTTTAGTGGTGTATCGAAACATCCATGTATGGTAAAATTTGGAAAAAGTTGCCATCACTAGGAGGAGCGCATATAGGACCCCTGTTTCTCATGTACTTAAAAATGCGCGAAGGTTTCCCCATGTACTTAAAAATGTTATTTCATTGCTGTACTATGTATATTTTTCTACGACATATAATTTTCATATATTTTTTTTGTTTTTGAACATTATCACGCATTCTCTATACTTCCGTTATTAGTTTTACATAGCATTTACATATAAATGTATATGTAAATTTCATAACTTTAAGATAATGAAAGATTACTCTAAAATTCCATATAAGGAAGCATTTATTTCTTCAATATATTTATTTTTATTTATTTTATCGTAGACTTAGGTTAAAAATATTGAAAATATTATTTTACAATGATGATCAAGTTCAAGTTAAGAATGTTTTATTTGATTTACTGTTTTTATTTGAGAAGATTTGTTATTTTGTATTTAAGAAACAAAAGTTCCAAATCAACGTGATGGAAAGCAGTGTTAATGAAAAGAAAATCGAAGGAAGAATATAATATTTTTAGGTTGTTGTATTTTTAAATTCATATGTGAAATGTATTATTAATTCCCAGCTACCATTGTCATATTTTGTATAAATTGCATTGTTAGAAAATTAAGAATTAATTTGAATTTCAATCACGCAACATTTTCATTTGTACCCATAATTATTGATTATTTGATGAAACGTTACAATTAATCTGTGGTTGTCCAGTAGTGTAAAATTTTCGAAAATAAATTTGTGTGAACGAATTAAAATTTAAAAGGAAATATTATTTAAAATAAAAATATGCGATTTCGAGAATTAAAATGTGTTCTTCTAGGCGCGTTTTATATTTTACTAGGAAATAAAATATGCATCTGTTCTATCCGGAATGTATATTGCATAATGTATTCAATTTGTTATAAATTAAATGTGTAGAATAATGTTAATGGTGCAGCGGAGCCATGCTCATTGCAAATAATGTTTGAAACAAGCACGCACGCAAGGGTTGGTGAATGTATTATAAAGAAATCAGCGCTTAGCTGAAACGCAAAATTAATGTTAGGAATCTAATCACTACTACTTCTGCCTCACCCTTTGCGTGATAACGTCTCTGTGCAGCGGAAACACGGGCGTGAAAACATCACGCGACGAACAGACGTGTTGCCCACGTCCCTTGATATTGTCGCGTGCGTTTTGCGAATGCCTTTGCGCCAACGGAGGAGAAGAAGGATTTAATTCGCTCGGACACCAGAGATTCGCAATATAACTCGCAACCATAACCCGCCGGTCTTTAAATGTCCCATTCGTTATTAAGCGACTTTCAACTGCAAGGTCGGATTACATTTTACCAACTCTAAGGCTTGGAGTGCATTCCTTTGTTTTCCAAGTAATAATACGCATAAATAAACGCCGCCATAGTACATTTACTGCTATTATCCGAACTCCTGTATATCATCCGAAATGAGAATTATATTTTTTTTTTGTTTTTGTGCGGTTTGCTTTGTTTTTTTCTCTCATTTATAAATAACTCTGGGTTTTCCGGGTCGTGGTCAGATTAAATATTAACAAACGTGAAAACATGGGTTTAAACGCTTTGCGAAACCGCACCCGTGCCGATTTTGCTGGGCGGTGTCCGGGTGCGGCGGGAGGGTGGGAGATGCTGTTTCGTTCTGGAGAGGATGCCAGCAGCAAGGTCGTTTATTGGCAGCGAGGCAACTCGTTCAACCTTTCTTTCTCCTCCTCGTTGACAGCTATTTGGCACTATCCGCGCCAAAGGGCGCTAGTGAAGGCAGCCTTCCGAAGTGCGCTCTAGTTCCCAGAGTCTGCCAATGCGCGTTATGCTCTGCTAAGCTTTCGCTGGCGTCGGTTCTCGAGGTGAAGTATAATGTGCTTTTCTCTTTTCCGTATTTATCCGAGGGCGCTAGAGATCAGGACGCGGACCGGGAGCGGTAGCTCAGTGCATCAACTGATGTCACTGCAGCGCCTCTGACCGGGAGGTCCTAGATTCCCACTCCCCACGGCGGCAGGAGTTTCGATACTAGCTTTTCAGCTAGGTCGAATTCAGTCGCTGCCTGGAGGAGAATTCTAGCGGCCGGCTGCTCTGATCGGTAGTTTTCCGTGGTTTCTCCGATCAACACTAGGCGAATGCCGGAGCCGTACCCTACCAAACGGGCCACGGACCGCGCGCGATCTGTCCTTCCGCTCCCTGTCCTATCCTCTCCCCTTACACACACACACACACACACACTTACACTAACATTCACTACACTTCCACATATTCCGGGAGACCGGTCGGGAGCTTAGAGCGTGTGCCAGTTGGGGCGGTGCCCTGCTGATGGAAGAGTCCTGGTTAGGAGGAAACCCCACTAGCCGACGGTAGGTCCGCGCCGGATCTCACCATCCAGCGGGGGAAGATCACGCCCATCTCCCGAGAAACAAACATGCACTACACTAACGGGACTAATTACCAAAGCAGTTGACGCGCCCGGAAGCATAAAGAAACCAAACCAATCAGGTCGCGAGTTCTGTCCTGGCCTACGTTTTCTTAACAGCTTTATTTTCTGTTTGTTCAATCCAATGATTATACAGAGATTTGCATCACTGATAACTATAACTGGGTTAGGGCATATGCGGGCGAGGAGTCCATTTAGTCGAAGCTCCCTCTTTACTTTCTTACTGTTCTCTTAATTTAGTGTTTGGATTGCTGAAATATATATATATATATATATATATATATATATATATATATATATATATATATATATATATATATATATATATTTCAAATTGTGACACTCTATTGTTTAATTTTGTTTGTATGTTTAATAGTTATTTTTATTCGATTTGCATTCTACTGAAGAGTTTGTGGTGGGCGTAATTTATCTTTGGAGCATCTTGAAATAATTTTTATGTCTTCTGCTAACAGCCCTAGATAAAAAATTTTAACACATTCTACTTTCGGAAATTCATCAAAACTTTTTTCTGAATGTCTTCTAATGCATATATTTAGATTTTCTATTTTCAGTTCGTTTGGAATTTGTCTATTTGACACAAACCATGGTGCTTTAATTATTCTGGCCTACGCACTCTCTCTCTACTGCGGGTATCTTCCACCAACTTTGTAGATGACGGGGCTGTGTTAATATCTGAAGGGGCTCCAAGCTTGGAGAAACCATGAGACTTTCTAATAAATTTGAAATATTGAACGTTAATAATTTAAAATATGTAGAAAAATAAAACAATAACCTGTGTAATTTGAAATAAATTATTATTGTAGTATTAAATTCAGCATATAAAATCATACAAATGTAATTTAAAATTTTGTATTATTTTATGTGCGAGTTTTAAAAGAAAAAGTGTTATATATGAATTAATATTTGAATCAATGTTGTTAATGATTTTCGTCATTATTTAATTCCTTAAATTATTTTGCCAATATTTAATAAGAACATAAAAATTTGCCTAAACTATTATGAGGGGGGGAGCTGTGACACTCCCCTGCGAGAGAGTTATCTTGCCTGCTTGGGTATTAATCCACATCTGACGGGTGGGGCATGTTGGTCCTAAGAGTGGATGCAGGGAAAGAGTGTGGAAGGAGGGGGAGTGCAGACCATGTCTCCTTTTTAATGTACGGTATTTTCAGACTTCAGTATCTTATGGAAAACGCAAAAAGTTGTGGAAAAGGGTGATCATGGTACCCGGCTTCTAGAATTTTCAGCTAGGCCGCGGCGATATTCCACCCAACTTCTTACCAGTGAGAAAAATGCGCAACCGTCCAATCTAGGATCTTCTGGTCTGCAAAGCGCCAGTTGCTGACTCACGCGAAAATCCCGTCTTTTTCGTTACAACGGCGAGTTACTTGTATGCCATTTATTTTCTGAGTCATGAATGGAATTCAGATCTCTCAATGGAAGGTTGTACACAAAAAAAGTGATAATGGTGTGTTAGTTGTATATGAGAATGCAGTATGACAAAGGCGTATCTTTAATAAAAGGGCTGCTTTAAACATCTGCGTCGTTTATAAAGGACGCAACATTTAAGCGCATGAATAGTGGCACATCCTGAGTGTATGGCAATCGAACTGCAAGAAGATAATTACTTAATATAAATTATTATTTATGCATGTGCGTATTTCGACAGATAGGAAATGGAAAAAAACGAATGTAAAAGCCCAACATAAATTCTGCAATCATAACCAAGGGTTTGCCCATTGGTTTCAACTAGGACAGTTGATTTAATGTAAGTAAATAAAAGCAGTTCATCTTTTTGCCAACTGTGAATTTGCCAGATGTCATTATCCTAAACTTACTTTGAATTATTGAATGTCATCAAATATCTTTGCTCGTTTGTAAGTGAATGAGTTATTTCTAAACCATTCGTGTCTATTTCAACCCGTGTTTTCATTAAAGAATTCAAGATGAACTGTGGCAAAGAATATTTATTTCATCCAATATTCTCATTATCATATAAAATTAATTTTCTTGTTTATTATGAAGAACAAATTAAATAATTGACTTGAAAAATTTTTAAAATTTAGTTTAAATAATTTTTTAAAAATTAAAAAAATTTAACTTTAAGAAATTTTTTGGTTATTTCATTTTAATAATAATATTCATTTGCTTTGTGTTTCATTCGCATACACATACATTTAAATAGTCCCGTGATCAGGAATACATTTGCAGACTTAATTCGTCACCTGACACATTCACGTTGATTTATATGGGTCACTATTTCATCACGTTTTGCAAACACTGGATTTAGAATAAAATGATGCAACTAATTTTTTTTATAACGGTTTGAAATTCAAGTTTTTTTGTAAATATTAACTAGTGTATTTGAGAACACTAAAACTAAAGGAATCGGAAAGAAAGTTAGGAACGCCTCACATTTTCCCCGGAATAGAATTGACATATTTTATAGCATTTCCTTCAAATCTTTTTGGACACAGTCCATTTCAAGGCGATACAAATCATCGAGACAAAGGATTATTTTGCACCACCCAATTTTTCCTTAAATAAAAAAATCTTCAAAGTTGAAGAAACAAGTGACAAAAAATATATAAAATTATTATTAAAATGAGTTAATTTTGAAATATTATGAAGAATTCATATTTAAAATCTTTTGATTTCTTTCTTCATTCCATTTCTTCTTTTGAAGAAAGTATACTTTTGAATTTTTTATACTCCCAAGTTGAAAATGTAACTTATTTAATAATGAGTGATTCTCGTAGTTGTAAAGATACGACTCGTTTGGCAGGACCCCCCCCCCTTTTTCACACAACCGCTTTGTCGAGAATGCACATTTTTGGGAACAATTGTGAAAAGTGCCTATTTGAATTGAATCTCGTCTTGAGAAGTCGATGGTGGGCCTCCTGGGGGCGAGGAGATGAGGGTGGACGGACTGGCGGAGGGAGGTGAAGGACGACGTCCAGATGGAACAGCTCGCTCCACGCCACGCAAAGCAACGACCCGCCCCGTCCCGCCGCCCCGTCCGCCGCCCCGTCCCGCCGCCCGTCCCGCCGCCCCGTCCCGCCGCCCGTCCGCCGCCCGTCCCGCCGCCCGTCCGCCGCCTCGTCCCGCCGCCTCGTCCGCCGCCCGTCCCGCCGCCCCGTCCCGCCGCCCCGTCCGCCGCCCCGTCCTGCCGCCCGTCCCGCCGCCCCGTCCCGCCGCCCGTCCCGCCGCCCGTCCGCCGCCCCGTCCCGCCGCCCGTCCGCCGCCCCGTCCGCCGCCCGTCCGCCGCCCCGTCCCGCCGCCCGTCCCGCCGCCCCGTCCCGCCGGCCCGTCCCGCCGCCCGTCCGCCGCCCCGTCCCGCCGCCTCGTCCGCCGCCCCGTCCGCCGGCCCGTCCCGCCGCCCGTCCGCCGCCCCGTCCGCCGCCCGTCCGCCGCCCGTCCCGCCGCCTCGTCCCGCCGCCTCGTCCGCCGCCCTCGTCCCGCCGCCCCGTCCCGCCGCCCGTCCGCCGCCCCGTCCGCCGCCCCGTCCGCCGCCTCGTCCGCCGCCCGTCCCGCCGCCCCGTCCCGCCGCCCCGTCCCGCCGCCCCGTCCGCCGCCCCGTCCGCCGCCCCGTCGCCGCCCGTCCGCCGCCCGTCCCGCCGCCCGTCCGCCGCCCGTCCCGCCGCCCCGTCCCGCCGCCCCGTCCGCCGTCCCGTCCCGCCGCCCCGTCCCGCCGCCCCGTCCGCCGCCCCGTCCCGCCGCCCCGTCCGCCGCCCCGTCCCGCCGCCCCGTCCCGTCCCGCCTGTCCCGTCCCGTCTCGCCGTCCGCCCCGCCCGTCCGCCGCCCCGTCCGCCGCCCCGTCCCGCCGCCCCGTCCGCCGCCCGTCCGCCGCCCCGTCCCGCCGCGTCCGCGCCCGTCCGCCGCCCCGTCCCGCCGCCCCGTCCGCCGCCCGTCCGCCGCCCCGTCCGCCGCCCGTCCCGCCGCCGTCCGCCGCTCCCGCCGCCCGTCCCGTCCGCCGCCCCGTCCCGCCGCCCCGTCCCGCCGCCCGTCCGCCGCCCCGTCCGCCGCCCCGTCCGCGCCGTCCGCCGCCCCGTCCCGCCGCCCCGTCCCGCCGCCCGTCCCGCCGCCCCGTCCCGCCGCCCGTCCGCCGCCCCGTCCCGCCGCCCCGTCCGCCGCCCCGTCCCGCCGCCCGTCCCGCCGCCCGTCCGCCGCCCGTCCGCCGCCCGTCCGCCGCCCGTCCGCCGCCTGCCCGTCCGCCGCCCCGTCCCGCCGCCCGTCCCGCCGTCCCCGTCCCGCCGCCCCGTCCGCCGCCCCGTCCGCCGCCCCGTCCGCCGCCCCGTCCCGCCGCCCGTCCCGCCGCCCCGTCCGCCGCCGTCCGCCCTGTCCCGCCGCCCGTCCGCCGCCCGTCCGCCGCCCCGTCCCCGCCGTCGCCCCGTCCCGCCGCCCGTCCGCCGCCCCGTCCGCCGCCCGTCCCGCCGCCCCGTCCGCCGCCCGTCCCGCCGCCCCGTCCCGCCGCCCCGTCCCGCCGCCCGTCCCGCCGCCCGTCCGCCGCCGTCCGCCGCCCGTCCCGCCGCCCGTCCCGCGCCCCGTCCGCCGCCCGTCCCTGCCGCCCGTCCCGCCGCCCCGTCCGCCGCCCGTCCGCCGCCCCGTCCCCCGCCCGTCCCGTCCGCCCCCGTCCCGCCGCCCGTCCTGCCGCCCGTCCCGCCGCCCCGTCCGCCGCCTGTCCGCCGCCCGTCCCGCCGCTCCCGTCCCGCCCCGTCGCCGCCCTCGTCCCGCCGCCCCGTCCTGCCGCCCGTCCGCCGCCCGTCCGCCGCCCGTCCGCCGCCCCGTCCCGCCGCCCCGTCCGCCGCCTCACTACCCGCCCCGCTACGTCCGCCGCCCTCTCGCCACACCCGCCCCACCCCGCCGCACGTCACCCCTCCCGCCCGCCCAGTCCGCCGCCCACACTCCCACCTATTCACACCACGCCAGCCACCCACCCATCGCCCCGCCACCGTCACGCACCGCCTCCCCCCACACACGCCGCCCGCGCTCGCCCCAACCCCATTCACTCCCATGCCACGCCCCATCACCAACCGCCACTCTCACCGCCACGCCTCATCCCACACGCCTCCACGACCATCCGCCCGCCCGCCACCGACCCCACCCTCGCGATGCCTACCCCCACCCAGCCCGTCACCACGACCCCCACGCTCCTCTCACACCATCGCCACTGCCGCCCCACAGCCCTCACGCCCGCCACCCCGTCACCCTCGCCGCCTACCCCCCTACGCCATGCCCGACCACGCCACGCACCACGCCACGCCACCCACGCCACGCACGCCACGCCACGCCACCACGCCACGCCACGCCAGCGCCCGCCACGCCCGCCCGCCACGCCACCGACGCCACGCCACGCCACGCCACGCCACGCCCGCACGCCACGCCACGCCACGCACGCCGCGCCGCGGCCGCATCAGCCAGAAGAGGCGAATTCTATCGCGAACTGAGCGTATGCACAGGCGATAACGGCGGTCCCGCTGAGGCGGTGGGCGAGCAGGCAGCGGTCGCGGGCGGCGCGCAGCGGAAAGGGAGAGGGAGACGGGATGAGGCGAAAAGGGCAGGCTCTCTCGTCAGCCGCGTTGCCAACATGTCGCAGTTGTTTCCCCTAAAACGTCGAGAAATAGTTGACTGGTATTGTTCCCTAAAATGTTTTGGGGGTCGTTCGTATTCGTAATGAGGCTTTTCTGCTAGAGATTTGTCGTGTGTTCGAAATTGGAAAGTATTATGAGTTTTCTTATGTATTATTAATTGAGAAAGTTTTTTATTAATCAAATGTTACTATTTGTTGCTAAACAAATAATTATTTTCCATCTGCTTTTTATTACAGTCGTAAATACATAAATACTGCAACAGATTGCTGAGAGAAATAACTCTTACAGTTTTAATGTATTTTGTCCCTAAAAAGGCATAACTACCTTAATAATGTGAAATAAAGACACTAGTAGATTTCCTTTCTTTCTCTTCTTGTCAAAAGTTTTAATGATAACATTTCAGTGAAACAAATTTTATTTTTAATACAAAAAGCAGAATTTAAGATAAGTTACAAAGTCTTATTTGATTTTGCTTTGAAGATAACGTTACGGTAATAGTCTCACATGGTATTATTTCCTCGTGTACTAGTATTTTAATTTCTCGTAAAGATACATTTTTTCCTTTCGTCGTTGTACAAACAAGAAGACTTCTTCAACTATTTATGGTAGCGTTAGTAGTATTGTGGGGAAATGGAAAGCGCTTTGGTTCGACTTCTAGAACAAGTTAAACATTTTTGCTTTGAAACATATTGTAATGTTGGAACGCAATACGCTGAATCCAATGGCGTATGTATCGTTTTTAGTATAACTATTTCATTTTCAAAAATTAAGAATGTATTAAATTTTTCTCGATGGTGGAGAATTGTTAGTAGGATTCAAGTTGCAATAGTATATAAATTTCGAAATAGGTACAAATAATATATGAAAATATGTTCTGCTGTAGCATTTTGAGTTCATTTAGTGAACTAAATATATTATCTGTTTCATGTTTAGTTAACTGCAGCTCAAAAATGCTAGACAGCGATAACTTTCTACATTACCTACCATTTTTTCCCTTTGCCCTCTGCTATTGCAAGTTAGCTCTTTGTAAGCACTTCACTCACAATAGAGTATCAAAAAACTCGTTTAAAGTACTTCCCTGCGTTTTCCCCGCTCTGAAGTACCCCCAACATTTTTTTCACCCCCCTAGAAACTTCCCCCGCGAAGTGCGACGCAACACCCCGATTTAGGGAAAAATATCTCAACTTGGCAACACTGGCCGTGAAGTCGCCCTTCGCTTTCCCCCTCCTCTCCCCGTCCCCCCTACCCACCGCGCCGGCGCCCGATACACCCGCCCGCGGCAGCCACTGAAGTGAAATAAGTTTTATGAAGGGCACCCGGGAAGATTGATGGAGCCGCGGGGAGCGGGCGCCGCGGGGTGGGGGGGGGAGGTTGGAGAGGGGAAGGGAAGGGAGGGGAGGCGACTTGCTGCCGGGCCGCCGCCGCCGCGATTGAGTTGGTGGACGACGGACCGCGCCAGGCGAGGGAGCGCCCGCGAAGCGAGAAGCGGGAAACGGGAGGGGGGAGTTGGGGGTTGGGGGGGGAAAACTGCGGGGAGGAGGGAGGGAACATGAAGCAACATTGTGGTCTTCCGGCATATGTGGTAGTGTTGAGTATGTGAGTGTGTATTCATGGAAACCGGAAGGGACTTGAATGAGGAAGAAATGATCGTGCGCGGTCAATGATCATGAGAATCACAAAAAATGATTATCTAATGTAAACTTTGTTATAAGTTTATTCCGTGGATTAATTTTAAAATTCAATTCACTTCAAAGATGCCTTATATTAGGACTGATTGATTGATTTTTTCGTGTTTCCGGGCGCGTCAACTGCTTCGGTCATTATTCCCATTAGTGTAGTGCATGTTTATCATCTTGGGACATGGCGGTGACCTTCCCCCGCTAGATGGCGAGATCCGGCGCCGACCTACCGTCGGCTAGTGGGTTCTCCCCTAACCAGGACTCTCCCACCAGCGGGGCACCGCCCCAGTCGCGACAAGCTCTAAGCTCCCGACCGGCCTCCCGGAGTATGTGGTAGTGTACTGCATGTTAGTGTAAGTGTGTGGTAAGGGGAGAGGAAGGACAGATCGCGCGCGGTCCGTTTGGTAGGGTACTGCTCAGGCATTCGCCTGGTGTTGATCGCAGAAACTACGGAAAACTGCCGATCAGAGCAGCCGGCCACTAGAATTCTCCTCGAGACGGCGACTGAATTCGACCTAACTGAAAAGCTAGTGTCGAAAATCCTGCCGCCGTGGGGAGTGGGAACCTAGGACCTCCCGGTTAGAGGCGCTGCAGTGACATCAGTTGATGCACTGAGCTACCGCTCCCGGTCCTTATATTAGGAGGTGAGACTCACGCCGTCAGACCTGCTCTTCTGTCTGACCATGCAAGTTTTTCTACACTACTTTCCCCATCTGGAAGAGAAAGAAGTTATCACACGAAACACTTGATTTGGATTTAGCTCAGAGGCTTCTTTCAGGCTTCAGGATCCTATTCGTGCATCTACAACATGGGACTGCCGGCTTTGTGTACAACAGATGTTTTCGCCCTCAACAATCCACGGCTTCGATCGAGGAGATATAACAGTCCGATACGCTGTTACACAACCGAAGCTACTATTTTATATACATATTGTTCTACTTACTAAATTCCTGTGTGAAAGAGCAAATGACCATACATAGCTAGGCCCATTCCACTTTTACACGAAGAGGTGTAGTTGCGTGTGCCGCGGGGCGGGGTGAAGAAGCGAAAAGCAGAGGGCGAACGCGTAATACGGGCCGAACGGAGTGTGAGTGTGGTTGGGCGGACAACCTGAGCGAGTGAAGGACTTCCCTACAACCTATACATCTCCCTGCCGCCGCCCCTCCTGACGGCAGCGGAGTGATAAGGACCCGCGCGGCCGTTGGTGAATTTCAACCGCGCCCTCTGCCGTCTGAATCCCAGTTGCCTCCAAAGCGACGTCAATGTTGAATGTACCACGTTTCTGGAATATCTGCGACCTTTACACGTAGCCAAATGAATTTGATTGATTTTTTGTATTTCTGGGCGCGTCAACTACTTTGGTAATTAGTACCGTAGGTATAGTGCATGTTTTTTCGGGCGATGCCGGTGATCTTCCCCCGCTGGAGGGCGAGAACCGGCGCCGCCCTACTGACGGATAGTGGGGTTTCCCCTTAACTAGGACTCTCCCACCAGCTGGGCACCGCCCCAGCCGGGACAACTCTAAGCTCCCGACCGGTCTTCCGGAATATGTCGTAGTGTAGTGCATGTTTAGTGTAAGAGTGTGTGTAACGAGAGAGGAGAGGACATGGAAGAGGAAGGACAGATCGCGCGCGGTCCGTGGCCCATTCGGTAAGGTACTACTCCGGGATTCGCCTGGTGCTGATCGAAAAAAACACGGAAAACTACCGATCAGAGCAGTCGGCTGCTAGAATTGTCCTCCAGACAGCGACTGAATTCGACCTAGTTGAAAAGCTAGTGTCGAAAATCCTGCCGCCGTCAGGACTCGCATGTAGGACCTCCCGGTCAGAGGCGCTGCAGTGACATCAACTGATGCACTGAGCTACCGCTCCCGGTCCGAATGATTTTGAGCAAACATTAGTTACTCTAAAACGTTATTTTAAGTTAGACCAATGTCAGTTTCCAGCCATGTCAGCATGTTTGCGTTTAAACGCAATTTGTTTTGAAATAAAACAATATTAATATTGACTAGAAAATTAATGTTTTCTTCACTGAAATGTAATTAATTTTCTTCTGCATAAACTTTATCGCGTGTTAGAAATCTAATTAATAACTACATTTACCAGAGTTTATGCTTTTACTTTTATCCTACTTCATTTTTTCCTCTCTGTCTGCCACTCTCTGTTATACTCTCGTACAACAATGCAATAAATTAAATATTTATTCCAAAGCAATCTTTAAGGATGCTGCATAAAAACAGTACAGACAGATATATAGAAAACGGTTATTTCTATTCCACGCATATAAAAGGAGATTGCTGTTTCATATTGCAACACGTGAATAGCAAATATTTAATAGCGGTCTAGGTCTTCCTTGAAGTCTTATTGCATGAATTTTCAACGAATTTCCGGGTATCTGTCAAAACCACAGACAACTGTACCATGGCTGGTGACAGCATAGTTTTCTTTCAATTTCTGTGTTAATTTAGGATTTAGTAGTATAGTTAATATTTAGTTCAAACAAGTACATATTTTTTTCGTCCAGTCCTAATATAAAACGTGGGTTTCTTAAAAGTTTATAAGACTTAAGTAACATTATTTCTTAATGAATGAAAATTCTGACTGACAGACTTCGACATGCATGTTGAGCATTACCAAACGATGTCAATTGAATCATTCGCATTAGACATTGCAATCGTAATTTGTGTACTGTGTTACTGACCGTATGAAGCCTTTTGAACTGCATTCGAAAATGTTTTTAAGATTGTTTACGTTATATATTGATTGTCGGTGTTGCACCCGGAGTAAACGATGCGAACAAAGTACAAAATAGTCTGTTGACTGATGGCATGTACTTCGAACTGGTGAATGATTGATGCTGAAAATTATCGTTATTTATGACCTAATTTCTTAACTATTAACGCATAGATATACTTAGTTCTTAATACAGTATTTCTGTCCAATTTATCTCTGACAGTTTTGAGCCCCAATCGCCTTAAAGATTGCCTTTTTTTCTTCAATTGTTCTATATACGCTTTAGAGTTGTCAAGGATTTCTTACTAAACCGGTTTTCGAATCCTTCTCCTTTTTTCCTTCATTTGTTTTGTATTCTCAAACTGTCAAACATGTGGCTTTGTTCCTAGCGTTGCCTAAAAGTTAAGAACCCTTCTACATTTATTGATTGATTTATTCATGTTTCTGGGCGCGTCAACTTCTCTGGTCATTAGTCCCGTTAGTGTAGTGCATGTTTTTTCTCGGGCGATGGCGGTGATATTCCCCCGCTTGATGGCGAGATCCGACGCCGACCTACCGTCGGTTAGTGGGGTTTCCCCCTAACCAGGACTCTCCCACCAGCGGGGCACCGCCCCAGCCGGGACCTGAAGCTGAAAAACTAGTGTCGAAAATCCTGCCGCCGTCAGGACTAGAACCAAGGACCTCGCGGTCAGAGGCGCTGCAGTTACATCAGTTGATGCACTGAGCTACCGCTCCCGGTTTCTACATTTGTCTTGTGAGGGGCAAGATCGATTAGAGTCATATTGATGTGATGGATGTTCCACATTTGTTCGACATAGACCTACATTCTTCAAAAGGATATATTGTACATTCGTCTTTGTCGCCTTCGATTCCACTTTGCGATGTAAATCATGTGTGCCACTCTATTCTACAATTTTCTCTGATGAAATGTAAAGAAAGAAAATAATGGATCTTAGGTAAAGCCGTTTTGTGGTTTGAGATTTTTCTCATAAATAATTGCTTTTCCCATCTATTAAATGCTTAGAATTTTTATATATACTGGAATTGCACTAAGGCAATTGTAGGAGTAGTTCAAAATTGTCAGAATAAATTCTCGAATAAAGTTTTAATATAATGATGAAAATGTACAGTTTTGTTAATTAAAATTTTTCTCTTATGTGTCATATTTACGGAGGGTCAAGTAAAAGCAATTATAACGTTTTACCATAGATTAGTGTGTGAAATTTCCATCGTGATCTGTCAGTATTAAATGTCATCAAAAGTGTCTGAAAAATTAGAAAGTATAGTTTTCATGTACGAATCTACGGGTATTTTCAATATTTTCAAGACAATTAAATGAATAAAAATAGCATGCGAAGACACGCAAAAATATGTAATTACAGGTGAGTATTTTCGTTCTTGTACGCTATTGTATTTTCTCGTACACTGATGAGTGTCACTCACTATTCTGATAGCAAGAAATTTATACAAATGCTATGATTCGCAAATTTAAAAAACTATCACAAGATTTGCTATGATACGTAACACATCAACGAATCAGACTTCTTCAGAACAGGTATTTGCACAAAAATATTGCCACGAAAAAATAAATACGTAAGAGATATTTCACTTTTCTTTAAAACATGTATTTGAACGTGCGGGTAGTTTTCCTTGTGGTTTCTCCGATCAACACCAGGTGAATGCCGGAGCAGTACCCTACCAAACGGGCCACGGACCGTGCGCGATCTTTCCTTCCTCTTCCTTGTTCTATCCTCTCTCCTTACACACATCACTTACACCAACATGCACTACACTACTACATATTCCGGTAGATGAGTCGGGGTCTTAGAGCTTGTCCCGTCTGGGGCGGTGCCCCGCTGGTGGGAGAGTCCTGGTTAGGGGGAAACCCCACTAGCCGACGGTAGGTCGGCGCCGGATCTCGCCATCAAGTAGGGGAAGATCACCGCCAACTCCCGCGGAAAAACATGCACTACACTAACGGGACTAATGACCAAAGCAGTTGACGCGCCCGGAAACACGAAAAAAATCAATCAATCATGAACGTGCGGTATCCTGATATTGTATGGCGGTATTGGTTTGACACGTGATGAAACAAAAATTTCAGGTATCTTCAGGATAGTTATTTGAATTGAAATATCCGGCAACTCGTACTAATACGTAAGAAAGAATACTAATTTGCATAACAAGAGCGCGAAACAGGTGATTTTACGCACGAGTCAAGTTTGTCGTCTGTGCGTAGAGAGGACGCCAAAGAAACGAGTGTGGGAATCTCCTATCCCCCGTGTTGCGTATACTACTTTTTGACACGCCATGAGCGAAACGTCAAGTAAAGAGATATAAATTAATATCAAATAACTAGAAATGATCTTCAAAAAAGCTTGCACAATTTTAAAAGAACCGATATGAACATTCTCATAAATATTAATGGTGGCTTTTAACATAAAGTAACGAGCCCATAATGACGACGGATGTGATTTCATCGACAGATCATCTAAATAAATTAAAAATATATTTTCGGCAATAGAAGTATGCACAACAATTTCGTTGCACAACTTTTCAATCATCAACAACTTCAACTTTATTTATCACAACTCAATTATTGGTTCAATTTAAAATATACTTTCAATAAAACATACACATAAAAAATTAAAGAACAAAATTTATAACAAAAAAAACCAAAATATTTTGCGGATCAAGAGATCTTGGTGGGCGTGCCCCCCACAAACATTTCAGAGACGTGAACATTGTATGCCGAGGTATATTGTCCTCTCGATTGCTCAGGCAACAAACTTATTTTAATATTATTTGCCATTTCAGCGAAATCCTTCAGCACCGTTTCTTCAAAATGTATTTTTAATCACTTTCTGGAGTCTTTTTTTTACCTTGCTTGTACAAAAGTAAATGGATTCCAATCACTACCGTAACAATATTGTTCGTAAATAATAAACAAAGACGTCGTCAAGTCGAAAGACAATTGCGGAAAGTTACAGATCTTATGCAAACGCCTAGTGCTGTTTCGCACACGGCCTGTTAAAAATACATTTGAATTTTTGTTGTTGCATTTATTTCATTATCTAAATTATGTAACTCACATTGACACGAGGTGAAACAAAACGTTTCAGCTATGGGATTTATAAAAAAATTTCAGATGTCTTCAGGGCAATTACTCGAATGCAAAATCATGTCCTAACTCCCTGTGATACGTGCTAAAACTCGCCGTTAATGATCGACAGCGCGCCAGTCGAATCATCCAAGCGATTACCTGGGCCCTCCCGCACGTGGCGTTTCCAGTTGCGGGGCGGCGGCCACCAGGGGCGCTAGGGGACCGGGAGGAGGGTCACGGGGTCGAGCCCTGCGGGGGAGAGGGGGAGCGGGAGGCGGCGGAACGACCGCGCTAGCGAGCGGTTTTTGTTTTTTGTGTAAACTCAAATAAAACAAGAGACGTAATCCGGGTTGAAAATTGTAGACCGCAGATTAGCGGGGCCCGCGTCGACAGTGGCGGCGGCGGCGATTCTCGCGTGTTTTCAGTGTTTCCCCTCACTTCCCCTCCTTTTTTCCCCGCCGCGCCGCGCACGTGCTGGGGCGGAGGGAAAATCCCCCACGTCCCCATCGCCGCGGGCCGCGCCAGCCTCATCCCGGCGGACGTATTATTTTTCGCTTTCTGTGTCTTAATTAGTGGACGCGAGGGTTCATCCGGAGGGAAGATTCCGAGTTGCTCCCTTCAAAAGCGGAGCGATGCGTTTTTGGTCTTTGTGAATTATGAGGGGATGATATAAGCTGTGGCTTGTAGTTCAATGTTGAATCGTGGAGAGATTTTTTAAAATAATTAAGCACGGGGAAACTCGTGATGCCTATAAATTTGCTTGCGTTCAACGATACTTTCGTCATCAATTCATTGTAAATATAAACGACAAATTATTGTAATGAACAATAATGTTTAACTATGAAAATTATTCTACTTCTCAAAATTTGAAACAAATTGAGGAATGTTCTCTCGTAAAAGTGATTATTTTCAAAAATTGAAAGGGAATGTAAATATCTCGTATTAGTGCTTCTATATAAAGGGTTACCACCATCTTTGGATTGAAACATGAAACGTTCTTGGATGCCAATGATTGCGTATTTGTAGCATGTGTGAAATATCTATTTCATTGAATGTTTTTTTATTGCAATTTATGTGTGAGTTTGTCAAAAATATGTAAATCACATTTTATTTAATCGAAGCAAACTATCGAATTTATCTACAAGTATCACCCAAATAAATAAGTGCGAAGTCGTTGTGATATTGTTGATATTTTGTTTTCATTTTGATGCAAAGAACAAATAAGATTACTTCAAAATTATTCAAAGCCATACGGAAATGGAACGCGAGTTACTTCGTGTATCCCCAGATGCTTTCATCACTAAGCTACCGAGACAGCAGATGTTATGACTACGGTACGGACTTTATTGTAACCCGGAGCGATAGCGCAGTGCTTCAACTGATGTCACTGCAGCGCCTCTGACCGGGAGGTCCTGGGTTCGAAGCCTGAGGGCGGCAGATTTTTCGACGCTAGCTTTTCAGCTAGGTCGAATTCAGTCGCTGTGATTTCTCCGATCAACACCAGGCGAATGCCGGAGCAGTACCGTACAGAACGCGCCACGGACCGCGCACGATCTTTCCTGCCTCTTTCTTGTCCTATCCTCTCCTTACACATACACACTTACACTAACATGCACTACACTACCACATACTCCGGGAGACCGGTCGCGAGCTTAGAGCTAGTCCCGGCTGGGGCGATGCCCCGCTTGTGGGAGAGTCCTGGTTAGGGGGAATCCCCACTAACCGACGGTAGGTCGGCGTCGGATCTCGCCATTCAGCGGGGGTAGATCACCGCCATCTTCCGAGAAAAGCATGCACTACACTAACGGGACTAATGACCGAAGTAGTTGTCGCGCCCGGAAACACAAATAAATCAATCAATCAACTTTATTGTAATAAAAAATGTGAAATATGTACATATATATGTACTGATTTTTTCGAAAATATGTAAGAAAAATAGGAAATATGTGAAATAAATATTCGTTTTAATGTTTACAATCCCATTTTTCAAGCGTTTTCCGAGCAGTGTACGTTGTCGGCCAGACATTTACATGGATTCAGAGAGGCTGAATGAAAAGTTTACATCTACAGAAGCAATTATTCGCTAGTTTCACCCGAAACATATAATGCTTTCATATTATTTACAATGTGGTTTACGAGGAGCCGGAGCTCAAGTGAAGAGTACCGTAGCCTGTGATAGAAGGGGGGTAAAGGGAGCATACTCCCACCCCAACTTCAGAAAAGGGATAAGACAATGATCTGATTTTTTTATCGAGTTACGCATGGGGGTCTATGAAACACGAGTAAGAACCTGGTTGAAGTTCCTTCCGCTTCACATACTACATTCGCTCATCCTTTCGCCTGATTCGATCATCCTTGATCGCCTTGTACGCTGTTTCCAAGAAGCAGATAGGGGCGGGGGGAGATAGTTTGACAATTAATAGCGATTGCCCGGCGTTAATACAAGCGCATTGCATATTTTTAAGAATTTCAGTAACTAAGTTAGTTTTCAAGTAACATATATTTCGAACATCACAAGTGAAATGTTCATTTTCGACCTATAAATATATTAAAATGTAACGAAATATGTAGCTATAGTTAAAATATGTAAAAAGATGTAATTAAACCAAAATATGTAAAAATATGTAAAATAAAAATTGTTCCAATTTTTTCAGAATCTCGTGTTAAGTGTAAAAAGGGTTAGTGAATGCAGGTATTTTGTCCCTGTAAAAATGTGTATTTACATGAAAAACCGTTCCCTAGTTATGCCTACTTTCCTTCATCGCGTTTATAGCCCAGCTAATCAATATTTATTGGCACAACTCTATGGCCAATTTGGATTATAATTTACGTTGGCAATATACAAGTACAATATACTAGTATATTATGTACAATAAATGTCCAGAACGACGTAATCTTATACTGTATAACATTAGTATTTAATTCTTCAACTTGTTCAAAGTATGAGTAAGTGTGGTGAAAACAAGTATCAAATGTAAGGGAAATATTCGTACCTGACAGAAGTGTTCGGAGAATTGGTCGTCGCGCCAATTAAGCACTAAAAAGTTTTTTTTACGTAAGCCAGGGAGATATAGGTTCATTTCTGGTGATAATAAGTGCGTTGAACGATTTGAGCTTTTATGTATTTATGTTACCTAGAAACAAAGTTGCATGGAAGAGGACATTTACAGTGGGGAACGTACTTCCGATTAATTGACAATTTGAATTGCTCCTTGTTGTAAAAATGTTTCTTGGTGCAGATACGTTGAAAACTGCAACAGTGCAAAGGTGTACATTACAGTCTATTTGGTACAGTAGATTGGCAATTTCAAGTTCTGACTGTATGAGTGAAAGGTTAAAATTATCTTCCGATGTAATTAAGAATACAACGCTTAACATAATTTTGGGTGCACAGCGTTCGCACATTGTCGTCGTGGACGTAGAGTCATTGTTGGGGCTCTCTGTAAGCATGTTTTTACAACTTTTAGTGCAAACATTTCTTATATTTCTAAATTACGCTAACGATGATTATATGAGAATTTTGCTTTGAAAAAGAAAAATCGGTACACCTTAGCTTCATATGCCCCGTCAACATTAGGACGCACCAACCACCATTTACGTTAATTCAGTTTCTCCGCCCGTCTTAAGTACGGACATGGAGCAGCTAAGCTGTGTTTCAGAATAAAAATCGAACCGACGTAAGACATGTCCCGTAACGTACAATGCTTTAGCAATCTCGGCTAATCGACATCTAATATTCATTGCATATTACAGTCCTGCTATTGGCCATTTCAAGTTCTAACGGAACGAGCGAAAGGTTTGAAAATATCTTCGGACGGTAGGACGGCGCCTGTGCTTGCTCAGCAGCGTGTACTCCGTCTAAATCCGTCCCAATCGGCCGACCTTATTCCCGCGCTCACGCGACCGCCCAAGGGTTTCCCTCCGCCTCAGCACCGCAGCACTTCCGACCGCTCGGCGCGGCTTCTATTCCCGGCACCGACACAGCGCCCCAGCGCTTTAACACACGGAGCACAGGACCTATTCCGACCTATTCCTTGCTCTCACCTCCGTGGGCCCGGTAGGGTTGCCGCCTTCACGTCAAAAGACAAGGCACTTGTTTGGTTGGGTTTGGTTTTTTCGTGTTTCCGAGCGCGTCAACTGCTTTGGTCATTTGTCCCGTTAGTGTAGTGCATGTTTTTTTCTCGGGAGATGGCGGTGATCTTCTCCCGCTAGATGGCGAGATCCGGCGCCGACCTACCGTCGGCTAATGGGGTTTCCCCCCCCAACCAGGACTCTCTCACCAGCGGGGCACCGCCCCAGCCGGGACTAGCTCTAAGCTCCCGACCGGTCTCCCCGAATATGTGGTAGTGTAGTACATGTTAGTGTAAGTGTGTGTGTAAGGGGAGAGGATAGGACAAGGAAGAGCAAGGACAGATCGCGCGCGGTCCGTGGCCCGTTTGGTAGGGTACTGCCCCGGCAATCGCCTGGTGTTGTTCGGAGAAACCACGAAAAACTACCGATCAGAGCAGCCGGCCGCCCAGAGCGAGCGTCCTGCCGTCGTCAGGACTCGAACATAGGACCTCCCGGTCAGAGACGCTGTAGTGGCATCAGTTGATGCACTGAGCTACCGCTACCGGTACGAGGCACTTGTAAACACAAGAGTGTACCTGGGAGAAAGAACATATACTACAATTTTTATTCTATTAAAAATACTAGAAAAATTATTCAAGACATGTTACACTCAAAATATTTATGTTAATGATATTAATTGTGCTGTCCTATTTCTTGCTCCCTTCTCCGTGGGTCCGGTAGGGTTTGCCGCCTTGATGTCAAAAGACGAGGTACTTGTAAAACACGGTATGTAGCTGGAAAAAAGAACACATACTACAATTTTTATTAAAAATACTATAAAAATTGTTCAAGACATGTTCCACTAAAAAGATGTATGTTAATGATATTAATTGTGCCGCTCTAATCCTTTGATTGATATATGAAATGCATTTGAATGATACATTTTTTGAACAAATTGTGGAATGATTGAATGAGTTAATAAATTCAGTTTGATATTATCGCAGTACCATTGAGTTTCAATAAATGAAACAATATTGCACTTTTTTCGATTTACTTTCGCTCTCAACCACTGTGCTTTCGCAGCTCTAACTCTCGCCATGGAAACCCGGCGCCATCTCAGGCAAACGGACGCTAGGCGAAGCGGCACTAATTCTCACTTGCTCTCCACTGTTTGCTCACGCGTCTGTGTCCGCCCAATGGCTGCTTCCATACGACAGCAAGCCGAGATGAATGTTCGTCTATAATTGGGCGTGAAGCTTGAAGTAGGTTTCGTGTGTTCACGGTTCTATTTCAATCCGGGGAATGTTATTACATTTATCAATTCAATGAAGGCGGTAATTAACGAATGAAATCAGATCTTATTACGTTAAACACAGAGAGGGAGAGGCTAAAGTTGGCACTCGTAGAACATACATTGGACGTAAATTTCACACATATATAGATACATCTATTGAAAAATTATTGAGAGGTAAAAGATGAAAGTGTAAGTGGGCTGATTAGCTTTTAAATATGAAAACAAATGGTCTTACTTCATATTGAAAGGATATACACATCAAAGTATCCAAATTGACGAAAGAGTGATGTGCAAATAAAGAGGCCCCCACAATACGGGTTTTAAGGTCGAAAAATTGCTGTTTTTTCCAGCAGTATTCCGTAACTTTCTATATATTACGTATATTACTCCGTATACGAGACAGTAAAAAATTCTAAATGTACGAGAAAGTAAAAATGTATAAATCCTGCTAATAAATATTTACGGGATGAGTATATTACATACTGTACAAAACAATAAGTGGTTAAACATTTCTTCTATCGGCCATGTCCTTGGAAACAAATTTTATTCAATGAGCTGTATTTCTTTTGGGTCCATGAAGGCATTTGATGAAAATTAAAAACATGTTCCTCAATACTTAGTGGTGATTTTACAATTAATAATTTTCGTAATAAATAAATATTGTACACTTTATTGTAGCGTTTCTCTCTGAATTTCTACCTTAAATATATGTTTAAATATTTCGGAATAGGATCGAGATATTTTAACATAAACTATCTGGAGAAGCTTCGTATGATGTTGAATGAATCACACATTAACAAATGATGAAACAATACCGTTTGTACGAACTATAATACAGTCCAGACCAAAACAATTATTTACAGAAAAAATTCAGTCAATTTCAAACATTTAACAGCACTGAAAATTGTCTTCAGTCTAAAACCATCCATTTGCAGTATGACAAAATATAGAAAAACATCCAATTCCAAAAATTAAAGTGAACATAAATAAAAACATGCCAAAATCCTTCAAGGCTCCAACTTATAATATCGACAGTGAAAGACGTCTTTCTAACATTTGAAGAGCGATAGAGAATACAAAAAAGGTATTATGACAAACTTCATTCTGCAATTCAATCCATATCTGTTCGGAGTATCTTCTGTTACCTGAATATAATGTAACATGGTTTCTTGAATTTATATAATGACGGCAATTGGCAATAATTCCGAAAGTATGGATTCATCAGGAAGAACACTGCTTATATTCTAAAAATCTGCATTCTTTTTTTAAGTAAAACGTGCAGAAAGAGCGAATTTATTTTGGTTTTGAGGTAGTGTTCGTTTACTGCCTTTTGTCGAAACAACTTCACTGTATTTTTTGTTTGTTTGAAAATACCTTAATATTTCCTCTTCGTAGGTGCGATTTTGATTTTTTAGCCGAAGTAAATAACGAACCGTCTTATAACGATATCTATTCATCGAGTGACCCTCCCTCAGGTGCAACGTTACAACGCAGTGAGACATTATCGTAGCTTTTCTTAGAAGCTGACCGTTAAGATCGTAACAGCATGAAAAGGGCGTTGAGTGCTTACTAGACACACGCCAAGGGGGTCACTGCATGAACGCTCCACGTCATATCTTTCTCCAGTGACACTTACTTTTGTTCTGAAGCAGTGGTGCCACATTTGAGATGATAAGTGTACCTAACAGAACAATAGAAATTGTAACAGAAATATTGTGAATACGCACAGTATTAGATCGCGTGTCAGTTTAAATAAAATGTAGATGATGTTTTTAGAAAAAAAACATTGAAATGAAGAGAAAGCATTATCAGAACTCTGTATTTTATCTATTAAACATAATTCAGAGTACGCAAAATACTTTCTTTTCTGTGTGTTCTCTCTCTCTCTCTCTCTCTCTCTCTCTCTCTCTCTCTCTTGCACTCGGTCTCTCTCTCTCTCTCTCTCACGCTACGAAATGTTTCATTCGATTTGTTATGAAAATTTACTGATGTTCTCGGGGGAAAAGCAATAATTGCAGGCCTCAATGTAGAATAATGGCGATGTTGAAACTACATTGTCTCATGAAACAAAGTGTTTTCACGTAGTAGGTTTTGCAAGAACTTTTCTTCTCTAGCTTAATGAACCAAGCAGTAACTGATAAATGTAAAGACAATTTATATGATATACATTATTATCAAAAGTGAAAAATAAGTCAAGTAATATTCCAGTGAGTGGGCAGTAATATTCCAGTATTCAAGTATTCCAGTATTCAAGTAATATTCCAGTGATAAGGGCAACTTTAGGATGGAGAGGTCTGGAAGATGCTACTTGAAAAAGCGAAGTCTGTATTCGGAATTCTGCATTCAAAATAGCATGTTTTGGAATTTTATTACATTTTTTATTTCATATAAAAAGTTTTCAATTATTAATAAATAAGCGTTTTCTAACATGAATCTGAATAAGAAACACTTCAGTATAATAATCATGACGCCACCATTCTTTAAATTCTTCATCAATATGACACCTTCTGAACCAACGGCTCCGCCTCAACCCCCGTCTCCGCCCCCGTCTCCGCCTCCGTCTCCGCCCCCGTCTCCGCCCCCGTCCCCCGCCGCCCCGCTCCCCCCGCCCGCCCCCGTCTCCGCCCCGTCTCCGCCCCCGTCTCCGCCCCCGTCTCCGCCCCCGTCTCCGCCCCCGTCTCCGCCCCCGTCTCCGCCCCCGTCTCCGCCCCGTCTCCGCCCCTCCGCCCGTCTCCGCCCACGCATCCGCCCCCACCACATCCGTCCCCGCCCCGCATCCGCCCCCGCATCCGCCCTCGCTTCCGCCCCCGCCCCGCCTCCGCCCCCCACGTGTCCGTCTCTGCCCCGTGTCTACCCCTGCCTCTGCCCCCGTCGAATCCCACACTGCTTCGGTCCGTCCCCGCTTGCACCCCGCGGACACCGTCTGCACTTCTGTGCACTCAACGACTCAGCGGCGAAAATAAAAGCTGCAATTGCTCGCTCGCTCGCGGCCTTTTGTTTGCAAATCACAAAGCCGCGCGATGTTGATGCTCTGCAAATTCCGCTTCCCGCCCATCGGCGCCGCCGCCCAATCTGGCGCGTGTTGAGCCTTTTCCTGCGCCCGCGCAGCTGCGGTGAGTGCAGCGGGGGCGGAGGGCGCGTGTGAGAGTTCGGGGCGACCCAGCGCGTGTGAGTGTGTGCGCTCCGATTACATCTTTCTGCTGAGGGAGGCGGAAAACTTTTATCGAAACGTTCACGCGATGCGACGCGGGCGTTTCCTCGCAGCCCCGCCCTTCATCCGCCCACAGTGCCCATCGCTGGCCCTTCGCTCGCACCTTCGCTCACCCTTCGCTCGCCCTTGGCTCGCCCTCCGCTCGCCCATCGCTCGCTCTTCGCTCGCTCTTCGCTCGCCCTTCGCCCCCCCTTCTCGCCCCTTCGCTCGTCACTCGCCCTTGGCTCGCCCTCCGCTCGCCCATCGCTCGCTCTTCGCTCGCCCTTCGCCCCCCCCTTGCCGTTCGCCCTTCGCTCGCCTTCGCTCGCCCTTCGCTCGCCCTTCGCTCGCCCTTCGCTCGCCCTTCGCTCGCCCTTCGCTCGCCCTTCGCTCGTCCTTCGCTCGTCCTTCGCTCGCCCTTCGCTCGCCCTTCGCTCGCCCTTCGCTCGCCCTTCGCTCGCCCTTCGCTCGCCCTTCGCTCGCCCTTCGCTCGCCCTTCGCTCGTCCTTCGCTCGCCCTTCGCTCGCCCTTCGTTCATCCTTCGCTCTCCCTTTCGTCTCTGTGTGCCGTCTCGCTCCGTTGCTAGACCCGCGAAATATTTTCTTCTCGGTGCGGCTTTGCTACTAAGGATGTAATGGCGATGATTTAAAAGCGGAGATGACTTTTTAAAATATTGATTGTGTTGAAAAATGTGATTTAACGTCGACTTTGAATCCAATGATTTTTAACACCGATGTTTTGTGGCCGATTTTTTGCGTAGTTGATATTTTATCTTCATCGAAAAAAAATCATAATAAATATCTGTAATAAATTCTGTCTATAAATTCAGCATTCTTCAGACGAAAGTCACCAGGATTGAAAAATAATTAAAATCGAAACTTTGTCGAATAATGAAGTTAATACAATTTTCGAATTATCCAATCTGATAATACAAGTTTCATTAAATGTCATGGTAATTTTTGACTGTTTTGTCTATTAATCCTCAATGAAAAATTAATAAATGCGAACACCATCAAATTAAAACCCCTCCCTTCGTGAAAACGAATGATTACTAATGCAATTTAAAAAACATTGATGGTGAAAACTATCGGAGGTTTATTATATTCGTTGCTTGAATTTCGAAAATCGATGTTTAAAACGTCGATCTTTCGTTTTGGAGGTCATATCCCCCGTCGCTACTCGCACCCGCCTCCTGACGAAGACTTCCACGCCGCCGTCTTCAGAATCGATCCTTCGCATCGCACTTCCGCGTTCAGACGCCCTTTATCGGCATTTTAATTCGCGCGTCCCATCCCTCCCGTGTGTGGCACCGGCTTATGAAGCTCAGGGCATCAACTGATGTCACCGCAGAGCGTCTGACCGGGTTGGTGGCTCCGAAGGTACGAGTCCCGGCGGTGACAGGATTTTAGACTAGCTACATAGGTCGAATTCAGCCGCTGTCTGGAGGAGAATTGTAACGGCCGGCTGATCTGATCGGTAGTTTTTCCGTGGTTTCTTCGATAAATACCAGGACAATGCCGGAGTAGTACTTAAACAAACGGGTCACGGACCGCATGCTATATTTCCAACCTCTTCCTTGTCCTATCTTCACCCATTACACTTACATTCGGATTCGGTAGCATAACGGTCAGCGTACTGGACTGTTGTACCCCAGTTTGCGGGTTCAAACCCGATCGAAACTGTGGATTTTTAAGGGCGAAAATATCCTTCGTACGCCTTCCTTCGGAGGGGAAGTAAAGCCGGCTGTCCCATATAGTAGATTTACTGCATGTAAAAGCTCCTCAAGCCTAAAAGAAGCCTCTGAGCAAAATTGAGATCCCGCCTGTTTCGTCGCCCAAGATAATACCTCCTTTCTCCGCTAGGTGGTGAAAGGAGCGTATCGAAATTTGCGTGGTTAGACGGAAGAGCGGGCCTGATGGCCCGAGTCTCGCCACGTAAAATAAGGCATTAACTAACTAACTACATTAACATGCACTACATGCTAGGAGACCGGACGGAAGCTTCGTTCTTTTCTCGACTGGGGTGGTTTCCTGCAGGTGGAAGATACCTGGATGGGGAAACTTGCAAGTTGACGTGCAGGTCGGCGCTGTATCTCACCATTCTTCATGGGAAACACCCCCACCTCGTGAAAAAACATGCAGTACTCTTACGGGAATAATTATTATGCGTAGAAAAACGAAATAGTCCATAAATCATCCTTGAGTCGTCCCGCTCCCTCACTTTATTCTGCCACTCGTACCGACGCACGGTTGTGAATTTTCCCGAAATACTGGCCAAAAACCTAAAAATGAAATCGCGTTTACTGAACTTTTGCATATTCATGGTATTGCATGCCTAGACACTATTCACACAGATATAAGACGGTATGGAGAAGGATTCTCGCGAATATGTTCAAGACTGAACCCAATCCAAGAGATGTTTAATCGCCTGTTGAGATCTTCTGTTCCTTTCATTTCCAGCTTAAAGGGATCTTCCCAAAAGAAAGTTAAAATTCTTGAACAAATATGCTTTGTCTCATTTGCCTGAGCCAAATATCATCGTAGGGAGAAATGTACCCTAGAGAAAAATGTGATCTTCGTTTCCGGTTCTTCGGGGAATGTATATGAATGAGGGCAGGAGATGGCATTAATACTATGCTTCTATATGCAAAATGTTATCAATTAATATGTAAGTAATCCCTACGGTTTTCTAAAGCAAATTTTGTGAATTGATAAAATTTAACCAAGTTTATATAGAAATATGTATATTTACATTTCACAGATTTAAGCAGTGCATTATTCTGGTATGATGTTACCAGCTCCCTTACATTATAAAGATAATCCGAAATAATTTTGGTCGTCGTAGAAAACATACTATAGCTCTCTGAGGTTTTGGCCGGGAAATCGCCAAAATGCACCACTGTGCGACGCCCAATGCTCCTTCCAGTACTCTAAAGCCGCTCAGACCTCCCAGTCAACGTGATCGTTCCTCTATCGACAAATTGGTGTTCCAACGTCCACGATGTTCTCAGGAACCTCTCGTTGTTACACCCCATCGCTTCGCTCTAATGAAGCATAGCAACGCTCCCTGTTTACGAGCGTTCTTCTCCACAACAGAGCAAAACACTAAATCGCTCCTCGCGCCCTAATTTGCCCTGAACGCATCTTGGACATACCTGCCGCTGCCACAGCGTCTGCGAGTCCACAGCCCACAATTCGGTGTCTATTCTCCCTCTCGTCACTCGGTTCGTTACCAGAGTTTCACTCCTGCATTGTGCCTCGACCTTTTTCCCCTAACGTGGCTGCATTCGCTTTTCCGCCACTTTGTCTTCGAGTTCATTTAAGTAGTTCCGTCACATTCCTCGCATTGTACTCTTAAACATTTTTAGAAAGGAAGACGCGGCGCTGAAAAAGAAAAGAGCGACGGAACCGGGTCAAACATGAAGACGACTGTGTTGACACGGAGGTTTTTTTTTTGCGTGGAGCTTCGAAGGAAGTTTGAAATCCTTGACCCGAGCGGCGACAGTCGCTCTGCGCGCCCCTGTGGCGCCCGGCCAGGCCCCTCGACCCGGCGGGATGTGGATACGCCCATTTGCGGCGCCGCTCTAGGCTCGCTCACTGGCTGGCGCGCGCCTTGCCTCGCTCGCCTCGCTTTGGGCGGCTCACTTGCTCCCGCAAGTCTTCCTCTCCCTCACTGTTTTACTCCCTCACTGTGCATTCCATTTTTACCCTCCCCTTCAACGCTCTTTTCGTGAGCAGAACCACAGATCTGTACACCCCGGCCCCCCCCCCCCCCCAATGTCCAACCTCCACCGTCAACCCGTCCGCCCCGTCCGGACCCGTCCGCTCCCCGTGCGCTCCCGCCGCCCGCCCGTCCCCGACACCCCTCCGCCCCACCCTCCGCCCACCCATCCGCCCGACCCGTCCGCCCCACCGTCCGCCCCACCCGTCCGCCCCACCCATCCGCCCCACCCGTCCGTTCCACCCGTCCGCCCACCCGTCCGCCCCACCCGTCCGCCCCACCCGTCCGCCCCACCCGACCGCCCCACCCGTCCGCCCCACCCGTCCGCCCCCCCCGTCCGCCCCCCCCGTCCGCCCCACCCGTCCGCCCCACCCGTCCGCCCCACCCGTCCGCCCCACCCGTCCGCCCCACCCGTCCGCCCCACCCGTCCGCCCCACCGTCCGCCCCACCCGTCCGCCCCACCCGTCCGCCCCACCCGTCCGCCCCACCCGTCCGCCCCACCCGTCCGCCCCACCCGTCCGCCCCCCCGTCTGCCCCACTCGTCCGCCCCCTCCACCTCCCGTCCACCCTCTATCCGTCCCCCATCCGCCTCCCATCCGCCTCCCATCCGCGCCCATCCGCCTCCCATTCGCCCCCATCCTCCTCCGCACTCATCCGCTCATTTGCCTATTCCGCAACTGGATTATCCTGCTGAATGTGAATTCCATGTGTTCTCTGCCTTCATGCTCATTTTGATTACCCATCTTTTTTCCCGTCGATTACCCCTTTTCTGCACTTTCGCCGCTTTCTTTCTCATTATTACTTCTTCATTTTTCGCATTTTTAATTGTCGCATCAACCGAACTACTCCACATTCTCATTGCCCGTTCTTGGCGTCGCTTGACCGCCTCGCTAAGATACGAACCTACTCTTCCCGTCCTCAGCCCGGCCATGAGGGGTGGAGATTCATTCATGCATCCGCTTTTCTGCGCTCACCACATTTCTGTGACGTTGCTTTTTAAAAAAGATGCTTCAGCTGAACCATTCCCTAATTTTTAGCAACATCACTGATGACGTTTCTGGTTCATCAGTCCAGGAATCCGCCATTCTCGTCCAGTCTCTCCAGTCCACTCCGTGCGTCTGAGGCCGCCGTCAGCCCGCTTCGTCTCCGTCCGTCACGCGTAGAGTCCTCGGGGCTCCGAGCGGCCGCCCTTCGGCAGCGGATCTCCGCCCCACGCGGCGAAGTGCGACCCTCCGGATTTGCGTAAGCCCCCCCACCCCACCCCACCCCAGCGCGTGGCCCCGCCGCGCGCTCCCCAAGCCCACCCACACACGGTGGAGGCGACGGCGACGGCGGCTTGAGCGGAAACAAAGCACGGGCGCGCAGCGGGCGCTGTTGTGTTTTCATTTGTCTGCGCGCGCCGCCACCCACCCCCACCCACCCCGTCGTGCCGCCGCCGCCGCCGCCGTCCTCCCGCTCGCTGTCCGTGCCGAGTCTAACTAAAACAGGGAATTTTTTTGTTTGATGTTAATCCGATTGGCCGGCTGTTTGCGCGAGCCGTGATTCCGGCGCCTGCGCCTCTGCCCCCGCCCCCGACCCCGCCCCCCCCTGCCCCGCCCCGCCCCCCGGCCCCACCCCACCCTCGCGGCCACCCGCGACCCCGCCGCTCCGGTGTTTAACGCAGCGCGCTTACCGGCGATGCTCGTATTTAATTTTGATTTCCGAGTCGCGCAGCGGCGGCGGCCCTCCGACTCGCCTGCGCTCTTTCGGGCGGCCGCGTTTTGCTTTGGGCAGCGCTCCTCTCTCCTTGCGCGAGCTGCTTTCCAGGAAAGCAGGTAAAGCAGCGTCAGGGTTCTGCCGGTGTTTGATTGGGCGCCGCCCCTTAGGTGTTGCGCGGAAATGAGGCTTGTTTGAATAAATGGTTAGCGCTGTACATGTCCGGTTGCAGTTTGCAGTGATTGTGTGCCTTTCGCAGGGAGGGATTCCTGTGTATCGTTACAGTTCGGGTATCAGGTTAACGGACTCTAGGAGTTTTGTGAATGTCATGTTGTACATATAGTATATGAAAGTAAATACAAGCTGGATTGTACCAAGCTATTAGGATAATAGTAAAATGAGCAGCCATGGCGTTTAAGTGGAGAAAAAGGAAAAATTTCTTCGAAATCCCGAAGCATTAAAATGCAAAAGGATCTCTTTCTTTAAAATCTTTGGAAAGTAAATTACACGGGTCTTGGCATTACGTTACTCACTTGCGACGTAATCCTACAATGCAATTATGAAAAGAAGTGAATTAATTAATAGCTGTGTTGCCGACTATTACTTTTATAACCTCAATTACATGGGAACCTTGCCTCAGATTCTACTCTACACTTAAAGATTATAAGTGTAATAAATACCTAAAATTACTACACGATTTATAACTAAACAGGTACTACTTGATTTTACGTTAGTTTCCTTTTTCGTCTTCCCCATTTCTTTTTTGCTGGCATCAGCTCTGCTTCTCAGCGTTAAGTCGTCGAGGTGCATTTTTTGTCACATACTTTCAGGCGAGCTCCAGGCACTCTGAAAACGTCCGATACAATTTGTTCTTTCTGTTGAAGACCACTCCAAAATATTTTCTGTGTCACCTTGTGTACTCGAGATATATCTGAAGTATAAACAACACCAAATGTATTGTTTTTTTCATTTACATTTCTTTGGCAGACTGAGATAATTGTATCTCCCTTCTCATGACTTGATTTATCCTAAAAAGGTGAACTTTTCTAGACCCTGAATAATCGACAACACTTCACGAATACATCCATTTCTAATGCACGTCGACTTGTTTCATGTTACTTATCACCTATTAGATAATTGGGTCTTAGAATTGGTTGGTTGGTTTGGTTTGGTTTTTTCGTGTTTCCGGGCGCGTCAACTGCTTTGTTCATTAGTCCCGTTAGTGTAGTGCGTGATTTTTCTTGGAATATGGCGGTGATCTTTCCCCGCTGGATGGCGAGATCCGGCGCCGACCTACCGTCGGCTAGTGGGGTTTCCCCTTAACCAGGACTCTCCCACCAGCGGGTCACCGCCCCAGCCGGGACTAGCTCTAAGCTCCCAACCGGTCTCCTGGAATATGTGGTAGTGTAGTGCATGTTAGTGTAAGTGTGTGTGTAAGGGGGGAGGATAGGACAAGGAAGAGGAAGGACAGATCGCGCGCGGTCCGTGGCCTGTTTGGTAGGGTACTGCTCCGGCATTCGCCTAGTGTTGATCGGAGAAACCACAGAAAACTACCGATCAAAGCAGCCGGCCACTAGAATTCTCATCCAGACAGCCACTGAATTCTACCTAGCTGAAAAGCTAGTGTCGAAAATCCTGCCGCCGTCTGGACTCAAACCTAGAACCTCCCGGTCAGAGGCGCTGCAGTGACACTTAGAATTTGTTCTTGCAAATAATGCTGCTAATGGTTCTCGTGCAAATGTAGTGGCTCCATGACAGGCCATTTACCATTTAAGTAGCACTTCTTCATCTGCCAATAAAAAAACAAAGACCGAGCAAATATTGCTCTGTTCGGCACTAACCACCCCTAAGAGCGCGGAAAGAAGCCGGCGGGAGGCGAACGCGCGGAGGGGGGGGGCGAGGGCGGCGCGCCCGAGAAAACGTCCGCCCTCACTTAAATACCTCTTCGTCGGCGTCGACGGCGGCGCAGCGACAGGAGAGAGAGGGAGGGAGGTGGCGGGGGAGGGGAAAGCGTTTTGCGAGAAAGTTAATTGACGAGGTTTTCTGCGAACTTTTATTTTTGATGAGCTCGGAAAGAGTACCGAGGAGAGCGGGCGGAGGCGGTGACGGGCGACTCCGGGCAGCTCGGGGCTCCGGCAAGGAAGGTCCAAGTATAGAGGAAAAATTAGGGAAGAATGGCCCGTCCTTTTTTTCTTTGTTTTAGTCTTTTGTTTGTGCGTTCTGGAGGCGGGCGCCGTGGCGAGCGCTCAGGCTGCTTGGTTGACGTCACAACTTTTCCGTGCTCGCCCTTCAAGGGGCGGCGGCGGCGGGCGACCGCCGGGCGAGACTTTTCCTGGAATCCCGTGGGTGAAGGGTGCTCGTTGTCCGCGAGGTGGGGTGGGAATGGGTAGGGCGAAATGAGGGGTGGCAGGACGGGGGCCGCGGAGTAGGATGAGGGGGGCACGGACTTGGAGCGGAGCGGCAAGTAGGAGGGGCAGGGTAGGCGGTTTGGGAGTGGATGTGTGGGGTTGGATTGATTGATTGATTGATTTTTTCGTGTTTCCGGGCGCGTCAGCTGCTTTGGTCATTAGTCCCGTTAGTGTAATGCATGTTTTTTCTCGGGAGATGGCGGTGATCTTCCCCCGCGGGATGGCGAGATCCGGCGCCGACCTACCGTCGGCTAGTGGGGTTTCCCCCTAACCAGGACTCTCCCACCAGCGGGGCACCGCCCAAGCCGGGACAAGCTCTAAGCTCCCTACCGTTTTGTAGGGTACTGCTCCGGCATTCGCCTAGTGTTGATAGGAGAAACCACGAAAAACTACCGATCAGAGCAGCCGGCCTCCAGAATTCTCCTCCAGACAGCGACTGAATTCGACCTAGCTGAAAAGCTAATGTCGAAAATCCTGCCGCCGTCAGGAATCGAACCTAGAACCTCCCGGTCAGGGGTGTGGGGTTGGAAAGAAGCCTGGGGCGGGAAAGTGTACAGCGAGGAGAGGAAGAACGGGTGACACGGTTGGGGCAGGGCAGGGGGGTATGGGAGTTCATGCGAGTTCATGGGTGGGGGTGGGAAAGGAACGGGGAAGGGTGTGACGGGGAGGAGTAGAGAGGAATGGGGTGGGGCAGATTAGGGGCGTGAAGATAGTTGGGTGGGGAAAAGTGGGGAAGAGACGAATAAGGCTAGAGTGGTGAAGGGCAGAGCGGGATGGCGCGGGGCTGGGAGGAGAGGGGGTGAGGTGGGGGGAGGGGTTGAGGGGGAAGGGCGAGACGGGGAGCGGAGAAACGGGAAGGTTTGGTACCGCAGCAGAAGAGGTCGTTGATGAACCTAGGCGATTGAACTCGCCAACCACTGGATGTTGAATGAATGTAATTCTTGACGCAGTAGCTTGTTTTATTAAAGGGAAATTTAATTCTGAGGTGGTCGTTTTTACGAACTTGCGATTCGAATAGTGTAGAGTGCTTCAGAAAATATTTTGATTCCCGTAAATGAATTAATTGAAATTAAATTGCTGTTAGGATTCTTTTAGATTTTAAGCGGTATGAAATTCCTCGCGTTTGTTTCATAAGTTCAAGTGCTTGCGGAGTTTCAGATGCTTTTCAAGAGAGTAAACATTGAAAATACGAGAAAAAAAATTGTTTGAAAGAGGTATTGAAACGAATATTATATTTTACTTCGTACCATTACCGCACTTTGTTTAAAATCACGAATTTAAAAAAATACCTTCCTTCTATATAAAATATGTGGAAATAATTGTTTTTAAATGTACTTTAGTAAAAAGGTGCGATGGAGTGAATAAAAATATATCTACACTGTCCTGTTTAAATTATTTTATTTTGCATTGTTTTGTGAATTGCTTTTCTATATATATATATGGAAAATGTTTACTTCTGCAACAGAAATTTATTTATATAATTATTGATTTTGATTTCAGGTGAGGACATACGTTGTCAGTGTCTCCCTGTTGCATCTACCCCTTTCAGCTGAAAGGTATTTGAAAAATTTTGTTTGATGTTTGTATATCATTAAATAAATTCGTCATACATAGAAAATAAGAAATTTATACTTTCAAGCGTGCAGACATCTCATTATAATTAGGACAAATTATAAGTATTTTTAAATTCAAAGAATAACTCGTGTTGTGACGTGTGAAAAAGTACTTGTTTAGAGTGCATGGGCACATTTTAAAATATTCGTCACTCTGATTTGTTGACATTTTGCTGTGAGTTTACACTTGTAGTTCCTGCCAAATTGAAATATTAATATAGACATGTATCACTAGTTTTGACATTACTTACAATGAATACGGATATAATAAAAACAAGAATGTTCATCGTTCTTGTTTTGGCAGAAGCGTTGAAAACATAAAAAAATACCATTATTCCCATTACTTGTTCGGACCTCATAGTATCACACTACAATATTGCCAACTTCATTTATTTTTTCTTACTGAAAGAAAATGTTGAATTCACCGACACAATAAATGTACTGTAAAACTTCCATAGTAGTGTACCTTTTTAAACAATATCAATGAAAGTCATATTTGACGTGTTGGATATTATCCCCTAATATAAACAATTAAAAATATTAATCTTTGATATGACAGGGTAGGAACATGTTAGTAGAAACCCACTGGGAAGAATGGAGCAAGAACGAATGAGAAAGAAAATGTATTATAACGCAAAGAGAATACGAAAGCTGATAAATTAACTGGCATTGGTGAAATCGACCTTTGAGCAGCGTGTCAATGCATGGAGTGTTTAGAAAATAACAAAAATATTTAAACTATAGAGATATCTGCAATTTACGCGGAATTTATGGGCAGCATTTCAATAAAAAAGGTAATTCTGGCCCTGCATTGAATTCCTTATTGCTTCTTTAATATTTGGTTATTTTTTATGTGTAGGACAAAGAGACTCTGGAAGTCAGTAGATTTCGGTCAACGCAATGCTTTAGCATTCTTAGTTATATTCTTACATTTAACGGAACATTTTTATACAGTTACTTTTAGTGAATTAATTCTCCTGTGTTCTATTAACATGGTTAGCTTAACACAGTGACGCAGAACCACTCGTTTTGTTCCATATAGATACTATGTTATATGATGTGTATACCGACAAAGAAACGTGGGAAAATCAAATTGCCAATTCAATATTTATTTTAAAACAAAGATATCGCAGTATTGAAAATTTAGTATTTTCTCAGAACTACAAAAGCAGTTAAAATATTTTTTTCTTTCCATGAGAGAGAAAAATAATGATACAGAGGTCATAAAATATCTTTCTCAACACCATTCTCTCAAAGTATAAAATTAGAAAAACTTTCTTAGTCCATTTACAGATGTACTAAAATATGTGAATTATGGAGAAAATTGTAAATTTTCAGTGGATTGGGATAATATAATGATATTCTAATTTCCTCTACACAATGTGAAGATCTTATAAGTTCCCCCAAAAAAAGCATGGCTAAACGTGTAGTAAGCAGCAAAAAATATACAATTCACATGTAAGGTTTGAATCTAGCTTATTTCCGATTTAGCCGGTAAATGTTAGCTGTAACCAAATAGACAGGTAAAGTTAGAACTAGGCACAGTTTGGAAGCATTCTTCGGTCTTTATTCGCGCACATTAGCCAACATGTGGTGGCTAAGGTATGTGAAGTTTTTTACGGTGAAGAGGAATAGCAGATATCAAGTGGCGTGCAGAAACAAAGGTCCTGCAGCACAACAAATAGTACACACTGCTCAAGGGCAACAAATTAAATGCTAGATTATGGTAAATCTAGAACATGGGACTTACTGTCCACCTTACTTCCCCTCCGAGAGAAGGCGTACGAAGGATATTTTCACCCGTAGAAATCCACGACTTCCAACGTCACTCCACCGAATCCGTCGAAAACCACCGAAAGCGTCACACTGTTCGGCTAACTACCTCAACTAACAGTCATCGTTATTATCTTCTTCTAGCGCGAAGTCCTACCTGACAGCTCCGTACAGTTGGCCAGAAAAATCTGAGTATTGAACCAAATTTGGTTCATGGTTTTACCCACCAAAAATTATCGCCTGCCCACTCCCCCCAAAAAAAAGTTAGACGTGAAACCAATTTTCGGAGCACACAGCTTGGTGTCGTGTCGTGTGATTTGAGCGATCGTGTCGTGTGATCGCGGGCGATGGCCCCCGCGCTGGAGCTCCGCGTCGCCGCGGACGCCGCGCCCCCGCTAATCGACGCCGCATCGATCGGCGGCGCCTTTCTGCGCCCGTGAATGATGCGCAAACGAGCAACGCCCCCAGGCGACGCTCCTCGGCCTGCGCCACCGCCTGCTCTTTGCGCTTGCGTCCCCTGCAACCCACGCCTATCCTGAGTAGTCATCGCTCTAAGGCGGCTCCGCACTTTCGTCATTCGGCGAACACCGAGCAACCGCTCGCCGACTCCCGAGTAGTGTGGATGAGTTGCTCGCTGTTTCAGGGTTCACCCTATCCACCGCGTGTCGATATTTTGGACACATTAAGTGGTGAAAGCATTCGGCGAACACGTCAAGGCGGCCCCAGAAATTCGTTATTCGGCGAACACCGAGCAACCGCTCGCCGAATCCCGAGTAGTATGGATGAGTTGCTTGCTATTTGCCGAATGACGAACATTCGGGGTTCGCCCTACCACCGCGTGTCGGTCTTTTGGCACATTAAATGGTGCAAGCATTCGGCGAACACGTCAAGGCGGCCCCAACATTCGTTATTCGGCGAACACCGAGCAACCGCTCACCGAATCCCGAGTAGTGTGGATGAGTCGTTTACTATTTGCCGAATGACAAACATTTGGGGTTCGCCCTACTCACCGCGTGTCGGTCTTTTGGACACATCAAAGGGAACGAATATTCGCCGAACACGGCAGCTGCTGGGGATTGGGCCAGCACTAGCTCGCTGCTCGGTGAATGCCGAAAACGTGGATCCACCTTTACGCCTACACCAAAGGACTAAACCCTACGACTACATCTGACGCCTACACTCTATGTCTACACACTATGCCTACTTCAGATGACTGCCCTCGGCACATAACTGCGTCCCCACTGCGTACTCTTACTCGGTGCGTCAACTGATGTCACTGCAGCGTCCCTGACCGGGAGGTCCTAGGTTCGAGTCCTGTCGGCGGCAGGATTTTCGACACCAGATTTTCAGCTAGGTCGAATTCAGTCGCTGTCTAGAGGAGAATTTTAGCGGTCGACTGCTCTGATCGGTATTTTTTCGTGATTTCGCCTATCAACACTAGGCGAATGCCGAAGCAGTACCCTAACAAAAGGGCCACGGACTGCGTGCGATCTTTCCTTCCTCTTCCTTGTTCTATCCTCTCCCCTTACACTCACACACTTACACGAACATGCACTACACTACCACATATTCCGGGAGACCGGTCGGGAGCTTAGAGCTTGTCTCGGTTGGGGCGGTGCCCTGTTGCTGGGAGAGTCCTAGCTAGGGGGAACCCCACTAGCCGACGGTAGGTCGGCACCGCATCTCCCATCTAGTGGGGGAAGATCACCGCTATCTGCCGAGAAAACATGCACTACACTAACGGGAATAATGACCAAAGCAGTTGACGGCGCCTGGAAACACGAAAAAATCAATCAATCAATTGAGAGTGTTGCATACTCAACCTCCCACGCGAATGAGAAAAATATAATTTGTTAATGCGTTCCTGATTGAATCTTTTTATACTGTACACTCTACACCATTTTGCAAGGGGCTTCGTATTCTCAATTCATTCGTTATTCTAGTTTCCGAAAAGAACACCTATTTTCCCAGAATAGATTATTGATTGTTGCTAATGACGAAAATGTGTTGACTCGATATTGTATTCGCTGTGAACTCGTCGGAAATACATCCCTCAACTATGCAAACAGACGCAAAGGAAATGTATTAACTTCTGCATATTAGCACTTACGAAAAGCTTGAAAATTTAATGGCACCAGAAGCGGGCAAGAAACTTTCTGAAATGTTCATTTACAGTTGATCATCGATTATTGCTTTGTCAGATATACATATATCCTACACAATTGATCAGTATAAATAATTCTCTCATTGATCTTTCTTCATGAGACGTATTTCCTGAAATATAACATGGCTAACGTCAAAGTTTTTAGCTTCGAACATACCCACATATTTTTTTATTAGCAGTTCAGGGAACCTTTCCAACCGTAGCTTTAATTCGAAAACGTCCAACATGAAATAATCAAAATGTTAAGGTATCTTAGTAATGATAGACATCGTGCAATTTCTACAGAATTGAACATTTAATACAGCTAATAGTTTTGTAAATATATTCGACAATAAAGCTTTAGTGATAAAATTGAAGGTTAAAAGGTCTTGGAAGACAACTATATTTTCAGAAATGTAATGAAAAGGAAAGAAATACAGTTAGAAGATAGCTATCAGAAGACGTCAACAACCAGAGCCGTTCATTCACGTATACCCAACACGATTACCAGGTTGAAGATCCGATAATCGTGCCTACAGTTCAGCTGCAATTGGCGATGTGGCATGAGTATTTAACCGAGTTTGCGGGTTCAAAACCGATCGAAGCCGTGGATTGTTAAGGGCGAAAAAATCCCTCGTACCCCTCCTTCGGAGGGGAAGTAAAGCTGGCTGTCCCATGTAGTAAATTTACATCATGTACAAGCTCCTCAAGCCTAAAAGAAGCCTATGAGCAAAACTGAGATCCGCCAGTTTCGTCGCTCAAGATAATACCTCCTTTCTCCGCTAAGTGGTGAAAGGAGCGTATCGAAATTTGCGTGGTTAGACAGGAGCGGGCCTGATGGCCCGAGTCTCGCCACGTAAAATAAGGCATAACTAGTATTGCCAGAAGTTGTAAAAAAGATTCGTGACCACCCACTGAACATCCAAAAATTTTATTTCACTAGCGGCGTAAAGGCTCGATCGAAAGTTGAAAACCCTGCTCTCGTTTAATCCGTGCGCATTTTCTTCTGCTCCTATTTCGATAAATCTGATGGGAGTGAAGAGTTGTTGTTTCGTAGCCAGTAGTACTATCAGATCAACTCTACGTCGTTTGTCGCAGTAAAGAGTTTCTACTAAACGAGAGTAACAATTTCTTGTTATTAAATTTTATCAACAACCCTCGTTACTAACTTTTTTTACAATTCAATAGTGATGCTGAAAGACGGGGAGGGGAGAATTTCGGAGCCCAAAGAAACATGCACATGTAAATAACTTTTTTATTATTTAAGGTCGCATCAACATCTAAGTCATTAGTGCCCACTATAGGAGTTAACGTAAGGCTAACTGTGAAGATGAAACGATATGGTGGTGATAAGGGGTGAAAGAACGAACACAAATTCAACCATGCCCGAGGGGCGACTCGAACCCGCGACCCTTCGGCCCGGCATCGCTACGACACTACTGCCTTAGCGATCTCGGCCACCGGATCGGCAACTGTGCTTTTTGGGATCTGTTATAAAAAGAGATCAAAATTGCCGATACTGCTACATTCACGAATGTGTGACTGTCGACTGTACCAAAACACTGATTCCGAAATAAACTTCTTTGCCGGGCCCGTGGCTTGAGTAATAAATGTTGTAGGCAGTGGTTACGTGAACTGCGTTCTTGCGGAAAATGAATTGCGTTCTCCGCGTGTTTTTCGTCACGGTGGCGCCACATTTCCGCATTCTGTCGCACGAGCGAGCGAGGGGGAACGGTGCGTCCCGCCGATCAGTTGCTTTCCCCGATTTGGGGCGGTGGAGCGTTGCGTTGCGTTGCGTTGCGTTGCGTTGCGTTGTGCTGCATTGCGTTGTATTGTGTTGCGTTGCCTTGCGTTACGTTGCGCGCCATGCGGCGTTGGTGCAAGGTCGCCACTGCGGTGCGGCGAGCAGTGCCCAACGCGTGATGCAAATGCTTCGCCACGTTACCCACAAGGAAACCGATTTTCACACTGTGCGTACCGGAAGCGGTAGCTCAGTGCATCAACTGATGCCACTGCAGCGCCTCTGACCGGGAGTTCCTAGGTTCCCACTCCCCACGGGCGACAGGATTTTCGACACTAGCTTTTCAGCTAGGTCGAATTCAGTCGCTGTCTGGAGAAGAATTCTAGTGGCCGGCTGCTCTGATAGGTAGTTTTCCGTGGTTTCTCCGATCAACACCAGGCGAATGCCGGAGCAGTACCCTAACAAACGGGCCACAGACCGCGCGCGATCTGTCCTATCCTCTCCCGTTACACACACACTTACACTAACATGCACTACACTACCACATATTCCGGGAGACCGGTCGGGAGCTTAGAGCCTGTCCCGGCTGGGGCGGTGCCCCGCTGGTGGGAGAGTCCTGGTTAGGGGGAAACCCCACTAGCCGACGGTAGGTCGGCACCGGATCTCGCCATCCAGCAGGGAAAGATCACCGCCAACTCCCGAGAAAAAAGCATGCACTACATTAACGGGACTAATGACCAAAGCAGTTGACGCGTCCGGAAACATGAGAAAATCAATCAATCAATCACACTGTGCGTGATTTATTACCCGCTTGGATTGTTCAGCGGTAACACAAATGCCTATGCAACGTCGTTGATCGGTCTGACCTGAGGTTCCCGTCCCTACGGTGGCAGATTTTTCACACTAGCTGCATAGCTGGGTCGAAAACAGCCAGTGGATGAAGTGGCCGACTACTCTGATTGGTAGTTTCTGTAGGAGTCTCCGATCATTACCATGGGAATGCCGGTGTAGTTCCGTAACAAACGGGCCACAGACCGCGCAGTACGCGCAATTGTTCCTTCCGGGTTTTTTTCCCTCTCCTCTCCCCTTACACACGCACGCGCACATACAAGCACACGCATTCGCACGTACACGCCCCCCCCCCACACTCACACATACACTAATGAGCTCTAGGCTACCAAAGATGGCGGGAGGCCAGACAGAATATTAGACGTTGCTTCGGTTGCGACGAGGTTCCTTTGGGGAAGATATATGACGGTGAATAACTCTGCGCGCTGATGTGTAGAGTGGAGTTAGATCTCGCGTTCTAGGAAGGGAACAACACTGCCACCTCTCGAAATATAACGAGATTTACTCTCACGGGACTAGCGACGCGCCTGAAATCAATCATTTCTCGCTCAATCATAAATTCACCCTCCATTTCATTATTATGTTATTGCAAACATAAAATAGAAGACAATATGCTGATTAAAACTATTATTGTGGTTTTTATGAGAAAAATACAATGTTACAGTGTTTAAGACCAGCAAATATCGTATTCACTGTAAAATATTGTCATCATTTGATAAAAGCAACTCAACGCTAACATGTTCGTTTGGTGGTAGTGAATACGCGGTATTGCAACAAAATTAATTACGAAAAGGTTCCGAAAGGAACGCGCGAAGAAAGAATCACGGGGAAGATCGTGAGCAAAAGGATAATTGAAAAGTCATGAAACAAATCATGACTACGGTATTGTAAAATAATAGTTGTTTGTGTTACGAATAGCCAGAAGATAACATTATGTGGAAGTTAGATCGTTATTCATGAGCATGATAGCACGAGTGTATTATTACTGAGTATGTTATAGTCTTGTGGCTACGCGTAATATACATAATTTTGTCTTATCTGATTGTCCTTTAACATACTGCTACATTTTACTAACTGTATGCCCGTATGATAATTATATTGACTTTGGCATAATCCGACATTGGTTATAATGAGAATGGTATTTATTGCAGAAAGTTTTATTTTCGATGTAATAATAATAATAATAATAATAATAATAATAATAATAATAATAATAATAATAATGAGCGATTTAATCATCTCTGAACTCATAAGTAACAGAGCACGCGGCGTATTGTCGAAGATGTCAATTGTACATTTTACAAATAAATAAAGGAAAAGGAGAGAAATCGCGCAAAAAGAGGAAAACAATCTTTTAATTGCTGAGTAATCGAGATGCGACATTTATTTATTTATTCCAAGTAAATTTCAAAGCAAATTCTTTAGAACTTTATTTAATATGCTTTTTATGTCTTAAACATGAGTGGTTTTCATTTAAAAATTGCCTATCGTGTATGTCGTGTCGCTCAAAATATTATAGTCAGTGCGTAAATAAGTGAAACATGTTTCGTTGTATAGGACACAAACTATTGAAAGAAAAGTTGAATGAAGCTTTGATTTACTCTGCGCAACTGAAACACATAAAGTGATGTTGATTTCTGGATGTCTTTTTGGAATAGTACTGTGGTCAAGCTAGTTTGTCTGTCCCAGTCAATAATTCGATGATGAATGTCTGTTTGTTGGACAACTCTATGTGACAGCAAGTGTGGAAGTTGCTCTGCGATGTAAATTCGCAATTGATTTGGATACAAGTTATAAGTGACGGAAGCGTGCCAGTGGTATTTCAGAAATAAATGGTCTGAGTTAACTTGCGCAATAAAGTAGTGAAAACTGGCACTCATTCGAAACAGTAAATGTTCACAGAAAACAGATTTGTTAACTAATCTTGGTTGCAATACATTACTGACTGGTTTTGTTCATGGTACATAAATACATGGTTGTTCAAGTTCCAAAACGTTGAGAGGATGCATTCAGAAAATGTAAAGTGAACTTAAAAATATTAGACAAACTTACAGTAAAACAAACATTTACCGCATGTAATGCGGTTAATGGCCATCGAGAATTCACACACACTCTTCCAAATGTTTATCTATTCGAGAGAACGTTTTGCTAAAAGTGATTCAAACCGGAATCAAAACTTTCATGTTAGGTACATAGTAGGCCGTGCTGTGGGCGTTTGGGCAAGAAATAAAGAACAGATTACATCGTAAAATAAACATCTATTGTAAATTATATATTTAAAATATTTGCATTTTATATACTAAATGTTTCACTCTGCGAAGACCAAAATAATATCCCTATAATAAATAATTATTCTTCGATACCTAGGCGTCCTCGCAGATGTTCTTCTTGTATGAAAGCTTCACATTATTCATAGACAAAATAAAACTTATGGAGCCCTTCACAAATTATATCCGCATATTAATAGAAAATCATTTCTAAAAATAGAAAAATCTCCGTTTCTCTGTAAATCAGTCCTAAGATATCTTCCGGAGCCCTAATTAGGGGAGATTTCGCTCCTTCCGTTCTGAAACCTTTGCAAATCTTTCAAATATAAAGTACTACACGCAATTATTATTGCTCCTTGATATAAAACCTACCGACAACATCATAGAGAACTGTACATTGAACCAATTACTAATTACATTTCATTCTTCTCCAAATTCGTTACTAATCTCCAAACTGCCCCTCCCACCAGTTACGTTAATCTAGGTAAAAGCAGCGTCACTTTCACTAGAATCAAATCCTGACTCCCAGAAGATCTGTTTCGTCCCCCATAACCTAAAGAAATAGTTACCTCCCCTCTCACTTCTCATCTTTCTATCCTCTTAATTTTTTTCTTTTTTCTTGTTCTTGAAAAATCTTGTATAATCTACAAAATGTAATCTGATTACTCTTGAAGAGTAATATTACACTTTTTTATGGTATCAAGTTCAATTAGTATTGTAGTGTAAGTTTAGAACTAATTTTTTTTGTTATATTATTAGTGCACAGAAGTATTAGGTTTAAAATCTTTGTTTTGTTATTCTTGAATGTCAATTCGAGTGAGCGAGCTGCCTCTCGCTGCTGACAATTTTGTTTTTGTGTACAAAGGTGATAGAGATCCCACACAGTCTTTCTAAGGGATCCCTAATTATTTTGCCCATCACATTTGAATGTAATATTGTAACTTCTTCTATGTTAATGGAAAAATAAAGACATGTTGAATTTGAATCTTATATACTTTCAACTTCGTACCTTTAACAGTAGCACAGGCACACAAAATAAAGCTAATGGTGTTACACAGTGGCAGGCGTCACAGGAATTTAGATTGCATATTCTCAACGGCTGGTATTACAATTACAGAGCGAAGAAATCGAATAGGCTATTTAGAATTTCTGTGGTGAACGTTTGCTGCCTTTCGTAAATATTATTTGAAGAAAGTACCATTAAAATGATATGAAAATCAATAAAATCAGCGAAAAATGCAGTAAAAATGACAGAGAAAGGTAGAAAAAGTCTTATTAGTCGAAATACACTAAAAATGCAAAAAAATGACCTATAAAAATGGATCATTTTCTTTTGTCATAACATAATAGTTATTTTCATATTAAGTGTGTGAAGTTTCCGTTTCTTTGATGGTCGAGAGTGAGATTTTCAAATTGTCTCAATCGAAACCATGAAAAGGGCGGAAACTTTACACACGAAATATGAACAACATTTTTTCTACAACTGCATAAAAATATAATACAAATAGTTTCGTAAACTTGTATTGGAAAAAGAAGCCTGGTACTCCGGACAATATAGAATTGCATTTTATAGGGCCATGATTAGTTAAGTATCTTAGATAACAAAAATTCTGTTTATTGCGCTTTGGTGAGAAAGAAAGGACAAAAAAGATTTTTTCACGGTAACAAAATAGTTGTCTTGGCAACGATCTTTTTTTAATGGCGATTAAAAAATGACGAAGTTCACGTACTGCTAGCGATGCAAAGAAGTTCTCTTTTTTATGCAGTTGTAGAAAAAATTTAATTTCTACACTAAATGGCATTGTTGTAAAGCGGAAAGAAAGAAAATGACGTTTCATTAAAATCCGCCCCCTACTAATAACATATCCAACAGATTGATTTGTTTACATGAACTGGCTTAATTTTACGTCAATTAATTATTAGTTAATTATTTCACGTCGATTTTCTTTGCGTTTACGCCATTTTAAAAACATTTTAAGAGCATTTTGTTGATCATTATGGCTATGTTTTATATTATCAAATCTCGCCCCCTAATTATGACAGTGCCACCTGCAACCTACAAGTCGCCGCTATTCGCCGGAGCAGTACGTTACCAAACGGGCCACGGACCGCGCGCGATCTTTCCTTCCTCTTCCTTGTCCTATCCTCACCCCTTACACACAGACACACTTACACTAACATGCACTACACTACCACATACTTCGGGAGACCGGTCGCGAGCTTAGAGCTTGTCCCAACTGGGGCGGTGCCCCGCCGGTGGGAGAGTCCTGGTTAGGGGGAAACCCCACTAGCCGACGGTAGGTCGGCGCCGGATCTCACCATCCAGCGGGGGACGATCACCGCCGTCTCACGATGAAAAAACATGCACTACACGCACAGGACTAGTGTCCAGCGCTGTTGACACGCCCGAAATCACTAATCAACCAACCAACCGCCTTTCGCGTGCACTGACCACGCAGTTGTATGTGCGCTGGCACCGCTGCGGCGAGCGCGAGTCCCCGCGGCGCCCACCGAAACATATTTCACGGCCTCCGTCAAAAGGACGCCGCCGGGCGGCGCGACGCGGCGGGGCGGGGCGCGGTGCGGCGCGGGAAACTTCTTAAGTAAAATTTATCGAAGGCGGCGCGAGCGGCCGGCATGATGGGGCGATTGAGATGAAGATAAATGGAAGTCGACCCTGCGGCGCTCCTGCCTCCCCTCTCCCCCCCCCCCGCGCTGCCTTCTGTCCCCCCGCGGTCCTGCCTTCTGTGCGCCCTGCGCTGCGTCTTTGGAGCCTCCGCCCCCTCGTGCCAGCCCACGCGGTACCTGTGTCACCGTCTTCGTGTCGCGTTACCTCACGCCGCCATCTTTGCGCCGCCCACTCAGCGCCTTTGTACTGCCTGTGCCCCACGCCACGCCAGTCATTGATTGATTGATTGGTTGATTGATGTTTGCGGGCACGTCGACTGCTATGATCATTAGCTCGTTGGTGTTGTGAATGTTTTTTATAGCTCCATATGTCGGTGTTCCTCGCCAGCTGGATCATGTGATTCATCTATATGTAGGCTTGCGAGGTTTTCCCATCCAAATATCTCCGCCGTTGGGGCACTGCCTCAACCGGGACAAGCTCCATGTTCCCGATTAGTCACCGGTATGGGTGGGAGTATAGTGCAATTAAGTGAATGTGTGTGTGTGCGTGCGTGCGTGTGTGCGTGAGTGCGCGCGTGCGCGCGCGCGTGTGTGCGTGCGTGCGTGTGTGCGTGCGTGTCTCCGTGTGTGTGTGTGTGCGTGCGTATGTGTGTGCATGCGTGTGTGTGTTCATTATAGGTACTGCATCACACCACTGCATTACCAAACTGCCACCGGGAGCGGTAGCTCAGTGCATCAACTGATGTCACTGCAGCGCCTCTGACCGGAAGGTTCTAGGTTCGAGTCCTGATGGCGGCACGATTTTCGACACTAGCTTTTCAATTAGGTCGAATTCAGTCGCTGTCTGGAGAAGAATTCGCGCACGATCTGTCCTTCTTCTTCCTTGTTCTATCCTCTCCCCTTACACACACACACACTTACACTAACATACACTACACTACCACATATTCCTGGAGACCGGTCGGGAGCTTAGAGCTTGTCCCGTCTGCGGCGGTGCCCCGCTGGTGGGAGAGCCCTTGTTTTGGGGAAAACCCACTACCCGACGGTAGCTCGGCGCCGGATCTCTCCATCCAGCGGGGGAAGATCACCGCCATCTCCCGAGAAAAAGCATGCACTATACTAACGGGACTAATGACCGAAGCAGTTGACTCGCCCGGAAACACGTAAAAATCAATCAATCAATCTTCCTCCCTCCACTGCCTCGCACTGCTACCGCAGTACCCTTCACCTTCCCATCCGCCATACTCACTGCGCTGCCCCTCCCACCGCGTATGCACCTTCCCACTCACCCCAAACCGTAAATCACCGCCCTCATAGTAACTCACGCCAACCGCCCCTGCTCCGCTGCCACTTTCGCCCCAAAACACGCTGTCTTGAATACTGCGCTCTCTTTACCAGTCCGCACTAACAGTTAGGATTGAATCCACCACTCTTACGTTTTATCCCATGAGTGACGGCAGGTCCCTTTACGTCTCATTCTCAGTTACTAGACGGAGTGAAGGGAAGATGAAAATATTAATAAACTAACAATCTCCGTCTGATCTCAAAATATTGCGTAAGTATTCAGTTATAATATTTCTGAACTAGTATTTAAAATTAGTATTTAAAAACCTAATTCGACGAAACCTGAACTTTCCAAACGTATGGTTCAGTGTAAATATCATCGACTTATTTAACATCCATAATTATTTATACATATATGAATTTTACATTTTAGTGTCTATATTCAATTGGCTGACGTAATGGCCAAGTAATAATCAGCTTCTTATACGCATATAATGCGTGATGTATGGTTAACAGTAATGAGAATAATCTTTTTATAAATCTATTTGTTTAAAAATATTATTTTCTGGTTCTATAGCAATTATTCTCATAATTTTTTTAGTGAATCGTAATTATTATATTTCTATGCGATATTATTTTTCACGCCATCACATGTCACCCTATCACTTACTACCTACCTAAACTTAAGCCTGTTTTACACGGTCATTTTTTCATCCTTTTTTCATCATTTTTCTGTACAGAAACTGGATAGAAAAAGGACGTTCGGTTCTATGCGTACCGAAACTGGATGAAGGTGATTCCACCGTTTTACACGGTCATTTCTGGTCTGTACGCTGTCTCTACGTAACTGTGATGAAAATACTTCCTTCGAACGCCGCAAAAAGCGCTGGAAGTTTAACAGTTGAACATCGCATTTACGGAAACAAATTAAATTAGCGGGAAGAGTGATCAGATAGTTACGAATTCGCAGAGTAAGGAGTAGAAAGATGTGTGCGGTATTGTGGTTTCATTTGTGAGTGGGTTAACTGAACGCAAAGACTCAATATCACAAAGAACACTCAAAATTAAACATGTGACCACGCCACGCACCATATATATATATATATATATATATATATATATATATATATATATATATATATATACACACACACACACACACACACACACACACACACACACACACTCCCTGCCAGATAACCCACACAATCGAAGAAAGTTCCATAAAGTGACACTAGGGGCGCTGTAGTCAAACTGGATGAAATATGTACGGAAAAATGCAGCATACATAATTTTTTCGTACAAATGACATCCAGTCTTCTCAGTATCCACGAGAAATGATAAAAAAATGACCGTGTAAAACAGGCTTTATGAACGCACACGCTTCCCACATTGCCCGGAATAGCGTGACTTCTCAATCGTCTCCCACTCCAACCTGGGTCCTGCACCAATACCGTCGTGACCGTTCACTCCTCCCACTCACTGTACGCGCTCGTCGCCCTCACCGCCCCTGCCGCGCCGCGTGGCCCTGGATTGATTGATTTTTTCGTGTTTCCCGACGCGTCAACTGCTTTGGTCATTAGTCCCTCTAGTGTAGTGCATGTTTTTTCTCGGGAGAGGACGGTGATCTTTCCCCGGTGGATGGGGAGATCCGGCGCCGACCTACCGTTTGCTAGTGGGGATTCCCCCTAACCAGGACTCTCCCATCAGCGGGGCACCGTCTCAACCGGGACAAGCTCTAGGCTTCCGACCGGTTTTCCGGAATATGTTGGTAGTGTAGTGTATGTTAGTGTAAGTGTGTGTGTAAGGAGAGAGGATAGAACAAGGAAGAGGAAGTACAGATCACGCTCGGTTCTTGGCCCGTTTGGTAGGGTACTTCTCCGGCATTCGCCTGGTGTTGATCGGAGAAACCACGGAAAACTACCGATCAGAACAGCCGGCCGCTAGAATACTCCTCCAGACAGCGACTGTATTCAACGTAGTTGAAAAGCTAGTGTGGAAAATCCTACCGCCGTCAGGACTCGAAACTAGGACCTCCCGGACATCAGTTGATGCATTGAGCTACCGCTCCCGGTGCCTGGCCCTGGACCGTAATGCGCTTCTCTCCCCTCTCCTCGCCCTCCCTCGCTCCTTCCGTCTTAACTTCGCCCCCGGTCGCGTCTCGCCTGACGTCGCACCTTCTCCGGCTCGTCCCCGTCCCCTCCCCCTCCCTGTGCTCCGAGGGTGAGGGAGGGGAGCGAGGCCAAGGGCCCTGAATACGCCCTAATGCCCGGGGTGCGCACGTTTTCTTCTTCGCCTTCTTTTTTTTTCTTCTTCCCTCTCCGGCGGCGACGGCGGCGCTTTCGAAACTTCGCCGGCGGCGCCGCGGCCTTTTAGCCGAACCGCACGCGCGCTCCGCTCCCGGTTCCGGTTACCCGTAATTGGGCGGCTCGGCCAGGGAGTGGATTAGGGGACCTTATGAAATTATAACGGACAGTTTCATTGGTTTTTGTATTAGCGGGCGGTTAGGCGCCGCGCTGTCTCGGAGGCGGAGGAGGTCGAGGAAATGGCTGCGGGGGCGCGCGAGATGGGGGGGGGGGAGCGCGTGCTTATGATGCAGGGGAGAGAAGATGAAAGGGTGGAACAGTGGGCGGACTAAATGAGGACGGGTTTGCTGGGGGGGCGAGTGCCTAAGGAGCAGAGTGTTGGAATGTTCGGGAGGCAAAGCGGTGGAATCTACGAGAAAAAACTGTCAGTTCTTTAATTAAAATGTGCTCGGAATGGAAGTGTGAAAATTTGTATTTTAAAGCGCGCAATATATTTTTTTTAAAAAAAAAGTGTTGTGCTGTTCGTTTACTGCTATAGTAGTGATAACTTAATAGCTTTAAATAAGTTAAAGTCAGATCTTTTGGACATTTATAGATTTCAAAATTTACTAATTAATTATTGTTTTTTTACATTTATTGTATGTCTCGTAAGATCTTTGGTGGGCAGTGGAAACACCCGTCTTAAATAGCTGAAAAAACCATAGGCAATTCTCTGCTGAGTAATAGTTATCTGGAAGCGGCCTAATAAATTTATTCCTGAATTTAATAATTTTTTATTGTTCAATATTTCAAAAATGTAGTTAGTTTAGTTTCCTGTTGTAAATTACTTGATATATTTATATCTATTTGTGCTAATGGACATCCAGAAAGAGACTATTTCATTACAAAAAACAATTTATCATTATTATTAGTGAAGTCTTAGTGTTTATTAGGGTCATTTACGTCTGCATTGTGGGTCTGTATTGGGTAGTTCACGTTTTTATTACAGTTTTTCTCAAGATGGTTTTGAAACACAGAATTTTCATTCAATTCATGGAAACAGAAACCACATCGTGTTGATAAGTCTTCCCTCTTAATATATTCTTAATGCATCTGATTGAGCAAATATTTTAGAACTAAGCGACATACGCAATCAAAACATGACTTTTGTATCCATTGCATTAACGATACATCATCTTCAACGTAACATTGTCAGAGTCTCAACACGAACTGGACCCTGATCGTCATCGTACTTGATTATAAGGCGTCGTCGTATAATATTATTATAGGAGACGCGGGCGGTTGAAAGAGTTTCCAAGTCTTCGAAGAAAAAAAGAAGCAGCCACCGGCATTGTAGCCAGGCGCAATGCTTTGTCAGTTATGTGAAGACCAGGTTTGTTAAAAAAATTTCAGCACTCTAGCTAGTTTTAGCTCAAAGCCTCAAAGCGAGTGTCGAAAATCCTGCCGCCATGGGGAGTGGGAACCTAGGACCTCCCGGTTAGAGGCGCTGCAGTGACATCAGTAGATGCACTGAGCTACCGCTACCGCTATATTAATAAATACATTTCAGTCACAATATTTCAACCTTTTTTTCAATAGTGCGCACAGGACGACTGAAAAGCGCAAACGCCTGACAGTGCAAAAACACTACATCGAATGTGCGTCCATCTGTTGTCGGCGGCGCGTCGTAAATCCGTGCTACAACTCCCGGCGCGCGCATCCTCGGCCAATCAACCCCGCGCCCGGAGCCCAGCGCAGCGCGGCCGGGCGACGACTTCGCCTAATGGCACGCGCAAACACGCGCGTCAAGGCGACGGCGGCGCGGCCCACAGTGGGCGACAGGAGCCAAAGGGCGCGCACGCGCGGGGATGAGAACAACAATTGGTTTGGTTTGGTTTTTTCGTGTTTCCGGGCGCGTCAACTGCTATGGTCATTAGTCCCGTTAGTGTAGTGCATGTATTTTCTCGGGAGATGGTGGTGATCTTCCCCCGCCGGATGGCGAGATTCGGCGCCGACCTACCGTCGGCTTGTGGGGTTTCCCCCTAACCAGGACTCTCCCACCAGCGGGGCACCGCCCCAGCCGGGACAAGCTCTAAGCTCCCGACCGGTCTCCCGGAATATGTGGTAGTGTAGGGCATGTTAGTGTAAATGAGTGTGTAAGGGGAGAGGATAGAACAAGGAAGAGGAAGGACAGATCACGCGCGGTCCGTGGCCCATTTGTTAGGGTACTGCCCCGGTATTCGCCTAGTGTTGATCGGAGAAACCACGGAAAACTACCGATCAGAGCAGCCGGCCGCTAGAATTCTCCTCCAGACAGCGACTGAATTCGACCTAGCTGGAAAGCTATTGTCGAAAACCCTGCCTCCCGGTAGAACAACAATTGAATCGTTCATATCAGAAACCCGTCAATCGCCGAAATTTTAATTGCGTTTGAGCGGTTGAATGTTGTTCCAGGAAGATAGACACATCGCTTATTCCATATTTACCCGAAAAATATTCATTTATTAACTGCGTTAATATTAAAAAATATTTTGAAACCGGAGAAACTGTGACACTTTTTCTCAATTTTCTCGATGTGATAAATTTGGCGTTTGACGAGTTTCTGAAATAAACGATTTAATTGAAGATCTGGCCTTAACGAGTTTATTCTGAGGAAGACGTGAATGTCACGTCTCTCGCCATATAGGAAAGTGTTGAAATGGAGGTATTTTAATTTGTAAAGAATTTTTTTTTTCAGATTGCAGCACTTGAATACTATCGATATTCGTATTTAGTTATGTTTATTTACCAGTTAAAAACACTCCGTGATGTCTTAAAATGATTGTGTAAAAATCTTCTGCGATTGGGTTAATTGTGGATTAAAGAATATATTTGTTGATAATGTTTAAAATCATGAATTGAGTTTTTTCAAAGACAATTAATACAGAAATATCCATAGGCTCAAGTTGTTTCATAGTTAATAAATGTCGTGAGTTTGATAATCGGTCCTGAACGTCGATAATTAAACTCTGATCAGTTATAAAACCACCATCAACAGTCGTCATAAAACTAAAACTCACTATCAGCAAACACTGTTTCCTTTCAAAAGAGGAAAATCTACCATATTAACGGTAGGCTGATGAATTTTTCTTTACACCCGTTACACATGTTAGATTTGTATGATATTTTTAGAAACACTTCGTTCAATATACCATAAAATATGTGCCGCAGGCTTTCACATCGCCCCATTGTATGTCGTCGTGACTCGTTGACCACAAAACTCGGAGGGCGTAACAGTCGTGATAAAACTCAGCAAGCAAGTTTTTGTTTAAAACACCATAGGTTCAAAACACATCAGAAACAAACACCTTATTCACGGTAGATTGTTGCGTTTCTCTTTAAACTTGTTACACACGTTTGATTTGTATGATTTTGAATCGCTTCGTTTAATATACCATAAAATATGTGCTGCGGACTTACAGTGTCACATCACCCCATTGTGTGCTGTGTGCACGTCTAGAACTCTATTTCAAACGTTTCGTACAAAAAAAACACCTATTTACGGTAGGTGTTGCATTTTTCTTTAAACTCGTTACACATGTTAAATTTGTATGATTTTGAACCGCTTCTTTAATATACCATAAAATTGTGCTGCGGACTTACAGTGTCACATCACCCCATTGTGTGCTGTGTTCACGTCTAAAACTCTATATCAAACTTTTCGTATAAAAATGAGCGAAAACACCCTATTCACGGTGGACTGTTGCATTTTTATTTAAACTCGTTCCACACGTTTGATTTGTATGACATTCGAGTCACTTAAATGTCTAACGCCCATAAAATGTATGACGCAGGCTTTCGGTGTCACATCGCTCCATTGTGTGTCGTCTGGGCGCTCGGCCACAGGGCACGTTCCACGGCGTGAACCGCCCAGGGCTCTGTGTATTGACCGGCGGCGGCGGCGGGGAGTCCGTGGTCGCGCACCGTGGATCGCTCGGTCGTGGGAGCCGCGGCGCGCGGGCAAAGCCGCTCTAATTGCAGCATTTAAATGTAACGGTACGCCGCCGCCGCCTCCATCGCCGCCACCGCCGCCGCCGCCGCCGCCGGCGCCCACGCGGCGGTGCGCGACGCGCAGGTGGAAAACTGGGCGATTATTTCGGGATTAAAACGATCAGTGCAAATAACAGGGATCAGTTCGCCCAAATTAGTGTAAGGGGCGGCGCGGGGAGGGGCGGGGTCGGATGCCGTGCGCAATGTTTTTGAGTGGTCGCCTCCCCCCTTCCCCGCCCCCTCTCTGAGCCAGAGGTCGCGGCATCGACTCGGGTCGCGGGGAACCATCCGTCCGGTTTGTTTGCTCGCAGATAAAGTCGGGTTAAATGGGCATCCAGTCGTCGTTATGCGGTGGCGGCTGTTTCGTGCAAAATCGAGGCCTTCGGAGTATTTCGGTTGAAATTCGCGTCGTAAGGGAATAACGTGTATTAAATTTTGAAATCCTGGAAATTGTGTAATTTTACCCAACAATTTCATTTATTCCTGTTATTTAATTGTGATGATATTGGGGTGTAATTTATTAATATAAAAGAGGTTAAACCAAAATGTTAGAATTGAGGTAATTGGGAACAGATTATTTTAGTGTTACTGTTACACATACATTTATACGTAATGTGTTAATTACAGTTTGTACATTAAGCAATTTGTTATTTTCCTTTCAAAAAAGTGATAAATAAAGTTTGTGTTGAAAATAAAATTATAAGGTTCGATTATTTTGCATTCTTACGCAGTACTCCGAATCTGAAATCACTTTTAATACATCAAATGTAATTCATACAGATGTGAATAAAATGTTTAAAAAAGTATGTGAATACTCGTATTTTTCTGTTTGTCAGTTTTGCGGAACGTTTAATTTAATCCCGAGAATTATAATCAAATTATTCTCTCTATTAATATGAATGAGTACTCCGTAACGACTTAACGAATTCTATTACTTTTAACATCGTCACCATCAAAGATTTAAAACTATGTTGTAAAATAGACCCTTAGTAAACAAGTGGAATAATATTTATCTTCGAAAGTCAAACTCGTCGAGGAATGAAGTACTTGAATAATTAATTTTCTGATTGTGCAATTTCTGTGTATAAATATTAACATACTTTTCTATATATTATTTATTCTTGAGAGTGGAGGAATATGTGAACATGTGTTAATATTTTTTGTGTGAAGTTTTGCTATACAATACAAGGTTTATATTGACTGAATGGACCCTAATTTTAGTCGTTATGATTATTTGATCATTAAGTTTTCATGGTAAGACCCACAACAGGATCTTGGTCATATTTACTTACAGCAAATATGTACGGATCTTGGTGAATAAAACCCATCCATGCGTTGCACCACATTTTCAGAAAGATGTTGAGCTGTGGGTTCACAGTGAATGATGATTATATTGGTCCAGAATCTGTAAACCTCCTTTACTTGATTTGCCTTCAGACGTAATACTGAACGGCATGAAACAATGTTTTTGGGGTTTTCTATTTTCCTTAAAGTGAATATGTAGAACTTGTGTAGTGCCGCACATATCTCATTTTTGGCGTGCATCATTTCTGATGGAAATTTTAACATATTTTCCAACTTTTCGAGCCATTTTTCAATAATATTGATTCATGTGGTTTGGATGCTTTCTGCATAACTTCATTCAATGGTAGTTATTTAAATGAGCGGAGGAAATGTTTCGGTAAGGCATTCCTGCTAGTTAGAACTTCGAACTGAAATTTTTGAGGTCATAAATAAGTTTGATGACAATACATCATTGCGAAAAGTTTAAGGGCGTGGCCCACATATCCCTCACACAAACATTATAACACAATTTGACGCATCTTACACGTTTTCATAAACTTGAAAATGGCCGTTGTACAGTTGTCATACGGTTAAGACGAAACAATTTTATTTAGAAAAGTCGTACATTAACACCTTTGCTCACGTTTAAGAGCAAACATTTCTATATGAATCTGGGGTACCCTTTATGATACTTTTCATGCTCGTAAGAAAATAAATTGTGAAAATTGTGGTTTAACCAACACTTTTTATTCTAATTTCGTAACAAAACCTGAAGACTGGGTTACGTTTTTAAAGCATTTTATGTTCTCTTACCTCGAGAGGAGTTGCGAGGGTTGGACGGAAGAATTGGAAGCTTATGAATTACTTTTGTAAAGAAAAAATGAGGTTGTTTTTAAGTGAAAGAAAAAGATTTTATCCAACAACAAATGTTTGATTAATTCTACAAATGTATTCAAATAATTTAAAATAAAAAAGTTCTCAATAAATGGATTTAATGATGAAAGAGTCATTAAAATATCCAATTATGTTAATTCATGTTAGAAGATCTTCCTGCAACAATACCTCAGTTTTCTTCTAGGTGACCAGTAATGTTCGTTGGCAAGACAAGACCTCTCCCGAGATAAGAAAAAGTTTGAAGATTTCCTTGTTTCATCTCTATCTTAAACGAAAAAAAAGTGGAATCGCTGATTGATTGGTTACTAGCAATTCCTGGCGCGTCAATTGTTGTCATTAGTCCCGTAAGAGTAGTGCATTGTTTGTGCTCGGGAGTGACGATGATCTTGTCCCGCTTGATGGCAAGATTCGGCGCCCACCCTCGGCTAGCGGGGTTTCCCCGTAACCAGGACTCTCCCACCAGCGGGGCACCGCCCCAGCCGGGACAAGCTCTAAGCTCCCGACCGGTCTCCCGGAATGTGTGGTAGTGTAGTGCATGTTAGTGTAAGTGGAGAGGACAGGACAAGGAAGAGGAAGGACAGATCGCGCGCGGTCCGTGGCCCGTTTCGTAGGGTACTACTCCGGCATTCGACGGGTGTTGATCGGAGAAACCACGGAAAACTACCGTTCACAGCAGCCGGCCGCTAGAATTCTCCTCCAGACAGCGACTGAATTCGACCTAGCTGTCTAGCGAATGTCGAAAATCCTGCCGCTGTCGGAACTGGAATCACAGGACCTCCCGGTCGTTCCTAGCGAAATAGTAGGGCGAAGACCACGCACGCAGTGTCACCCCCGCCCTTTTACGGAGGCGGCCACGCAGCCTTGTCAAAACGTCACGCGCTCCCTCGGCGGGCGCTGCCGCCATTTTTCACGCAATTACCGAAATAAAGCTGCATTTAATTTCGAACTCCCCCGCGCTCGTAATTACAGGCCGGCGCGCGCTCCCGCGGGCGGCGCGGGCGGAGAGCGGAGAGAAGGGGGGGAGGGGGGGGAAGGGGACGACGAGACGTCGCTGGCGATAAAGTCGGCGGTGGAGTGGAAAGAGTGTGGAAGCGATCGATGGTGGCGTCTGCAAAGAAGATGGTGAGTGATGATTGAGAGTGACGGTTAGGGGTGTGCCGTCGGACTGTCGCCGTCAGGACTCGATCCTAAGTCCGAGGCGCTGCAGTGACATCAGTTGATGCACTAAGCTACCGCTCCCGTTGGAAATCAAGGCAAATATACGAATTTGAAAAAAAGGGATTTTCGGAGGAAACACAAGCGTAAAGAGTGGCGAAAGCGGCAGACACGCCACTCGGGCGGACGAAGAGAACGTTGCCGGCGCGCCAGCTACTTCGGGGTGGTGGTGGTGGGGGGGGATGGGAGGGTGTAGACTCCGCCTCACGCCGCATCTCCCAAAGCGCGAGGGAGCCGAATTTGGTGAATTTTTTAGTCTCTCGCCCGGGGCAACGGTAGCTGATCGAGTGATGAATTATTCATGCGTGCGTGTGTTTGGAGCGATTTTTCCTCTATCGTCTCCAGAACGATTTGATGTAATACTCACTACGAACGTGATAGTCCCTACGGGGGCCGCACAGTGTCTGACTTTCGCCGATTCGAGTCGAGTTCGCATTAACTGCGCGAGAAGGAGCTGACTTTCCTTCTTCCGGAGAAAACGGCGTCCCCGCCCCGCGAGCCTCCGCCAAAATGCCGGGCCAACTTCGCTCCAAGCGGCAAGAAGTCTTTTTCGTTTGGCGCGCGACTCTCTTTCTCGCTCCTTTGAGTTTGCGCTGAATGTTCGAGGTTAGGGAGGTGAGTAATGTGGGGAATACGAGCCAGAATCTTGTTAATTAAAACTTATTTCTTTCAAAATGTTTTGTTTAATATTTTTAATGGGCGAAACCACGCCGCTTTACGAAGAAGCGAATCTGTCGTCAAATTAATATCGAGCGCCTATTCAGCTTTCGGAATGGAAACGCTTCACAATGCTAGGGAAATTTCGTAAATGAAAGAAAACAAGCGGATTCGAGAGGAACGAAGTGCCAGCAGGATGGGGTGAGAGAGAGAGAGAGAGAGAGGGGGAGAGGGGGGAGGGAGGGGGTCGGAACCGGGGACAGAGATCAGAGGATGACGTTGCGCAAGCCCAATGCAGTTGTGTTAAGAGAAAGGGATGGGGAGGCAAGGGGATGTTGAGAAGTGCGGTTGTGGATGATGAGAATCGGGAAGTGTATAAAGAATGTGCGTGTAGAGAAACGACGAATATTGCGTAAATGAGGGGAATGGGACGAATATAATGATGGTGAGGAAATGAAGATCATGATTATAAAAATGACAATTATAAAAATGAAGATTGAACGAAGGTGAAAATAAATACGAAGAAACCATCTAGACAATGACAATTCAACGTTCGGTGTGATTGACTGATTGATTGATTTTTTTCGTGTTTCCGGGCGTGTCAACTCCTTCGTTCATTAGTCCCGTTAGTGTAGTGCATGTATTTTCTCGGGAGATGGAGGTGATCTTCCCCCACTGGATGGCGATATCCGGCGCCGACCTACCGTCGGTTAGTGAGGGTTCCTCCTAACCAGGACTCTCCCACCAGCAGGGCACCGCCCCAGCCGGGACAAGCTCTAATCTCCCGACCGGTCTCCCGGAATATGTGGTAGTGTAGTGCATGTTAGTGTGAGTGTGTGTGTAAGGGGAGAGGATAGGACACGGAAGAGGAAGCATAGATCGCGCGCGGTCGGTGTCCCGTTTGTTAGGGTACTGCTCCGGCATTCGCCTGGTGTTGATCGGAGAAACCACGGAAAACTACCGATCAGACGGCTGCTAGAATTCTCCTCCAGACAGCGACTGAAATAGACCTAGCTGGAAAGCTACTGCCGAAAATCCTGCTGACGTTCGGTGTAAAATGATCTGACAATTCTAGAAAAATGTTGCAAATGTGAAAAAAAAGGGCGGCGGAGGGAAATGCGGAGAGACAAGATGGCGGTTAACGCAGAGATGGGAAGAGGAGTGGGCAGGAGGTGGGCAAGTGAAGGAAGTGGCGAGGCAACGGAAGGGCAGGCGCCGGAGTGCGGACGAAACGACGACGAGAGCAAAGGACGACATCGCGTTGGCCGACCGCACTAGCGTCGAGGGACGGGAAGGGCGCGGGGCGGCGGTGGCGGCGGCGGCGGCGGCGGCGGCGGCGGCGGCGGCGGACAGCGACAAGCGGCGGCGTTAAGACGCGCTAAGACGGCTCAGGCCGGGGGCCCCGCCCCCGCCGCCGCCACCGCCGCTCCCCCATTACACGCCGTCTGTTTGTGTTTGCACAAAAAACAGCGGCCGATTGCTCCGGTTCAGCCGCTTGAGCCGCCGCATAACCCGATCAGCGCTTGGAAAAACGCGCGCCACTCAGCCGGGACCCCTCCACGCCCCCCCCCCCGCCCCCGCCCGGCGGCGGGGCGACGTGGCAGGGGGGGCGGGGAAGCGGGGAAAGCCTGGCGGCGGCGCCAGCGGCTTAGAGCGCCCCCTCCCCTCCACCGCCCCTCCCCGCCGATTCCGAGGTATATTTTATACACGGTTTCCACGGAATTATGAGGCTCTTTGGGTCGCGTATGGAAGTGCGCTTTGCCCTCGCTCCGCCCCACCCACGCCCCGGTCGAGCGGTGGCGCCGCTCCGCTGCTGGCGGACTCTGGGAGATCGCGAGGGGCCGCGCGGCGTGCACCAGAGCGCATGGGAGGGCGCGCGTGCCTTAACGTGGCTTGTGTTACATGCAACGCCGCTGCAGCCGGATATTAAAGGTGGCGGAGAATTTGCAGACGTTTGGAGATGTGAACTTACCAATATGTAATATAGCTCTCTCTCTCTCTTTCCTTCTCTCTGTCTTTCTCGCGTGGGTCGCGTGGTAATGCAACACTGCGAGTGTGGCGATAACAAACTGACGAGTGAGAAGGATCAGACGAAAGGCAGCTAGGTCGAATTCAGTCGCTGTGTGGAGGAGAATTCTAGCGGCCAGCTGCTCTGATCGGTAGTTTTCCGTGGTTTCTCCGATCAACACCAGGCGAATGCTGGAGCAGTACCATACAAAACGAGTCACGGACCGCGCGCGATCTGTTCTTCCCCTTCTTTGTCTTATCCTCTCCCCTTACACACACACTCACACTAACATGCACTACACTACCACATATTCCGGGAGACCGGTCGGGAGTTTAGAGCTAGTCCCGGCTGGGGCGGTGCCCCGCTGGTGGGAGAGTCCTGGTGAGGGGGAAACCCCACTAGCCGACGGTAGGTCGGTGCGAAGGGAAAATCACCGCCATCTTCCGAGAAAAAAACAAGTACTACACTAACGGGACTAATGACCGAAGCTGTTGACGCGCCTGGAAACACGAAAAAATCAATCAATCAACGAAAGGCAACTTACGTATTCCTACAGCAGGTGTTGTCCAAGCGATTAACAGAAAAAAAACCGTGTCTTGATGACAGGTTTGATTTTCGGTCTCCAGTCCAGTTGCAGATAAGGGTTTGCACAATACAGCGCTGAACAATGGAAGAAATGATGGGAGCATTGTAGGGAATAGAAGCGACGTATAGTAATTCAGATAATGGCTGGACCAACACATCGTTGAATTCATTTCTTTGGAACACTTCAGGAAGTGCGAGTTCCTCTTCTGACGATGGGGACAGTGATGAGTCATGGCGAGTGATGATGAGAGCGATCGCTGGGTCTCGCAGTCGCCTCTCCTCGTCGCGTACGCGCTTCCTTGTCGCGGAGAGGGGAAATCTCAGCTACTGTAGGGTGGGGGGGGGGGCTTCCGAGACCTCACCAAAGGTACATGCGCCATTTTTAAAATTTTATTTATTTATTTATTTATTTATTTATTTATTTATTTATTTATTTATTTATTTATTTATTTATTTATTTATTTATTTATTTATTTATTTATTTATTTATTTATTTATTTATTTTGTTTGTTTGTTTGTTTGTTTGTGAGCGGTACAGCTCTAGTGGCTTGCAGAAGCAAGTATCCCCCCTCCTGAAAACAAACAACCACGTATACACAAAATGGTTTTGCAAAAAGTGAGTCACACACTCCTGACAAAAAATTGTCGTGTAATGCTCGAATAAATTAAATATTTGGACAAAAACAGTCTCCACAAATACTGCTATGACATTATATACACCGTACAATCCGTCTTTTCATGCAATGAATATCAAAGAAAATGATGTTCCATAACGCAACCCGTGAATACCAAATATTAACCACTTAACATAAAAGCCCGAGTATACTGGGGCTTTAAATTTTTTCAAAAATTTAAGAGTTCGAGTATACTCGAGTTTTTAACATGAATAATAATAAAAATTGGAAATGTTTGACCATCTTTCATAATTGGTGAGTTAAGAGGTTATTAGCGGGCGGCATCTCCCTAAAGAATCTTCCTCTCGCGCAATGCCAACTAAGCAGCCATGCCCTTTTTTTAAAAATTTATTTCTTCTCGTTGGACGTACTTGTCTTTCGACGAGGTTAAATTATGCATTACATAGTTTTTTGACTCTTTTGGGAATGGTCGTTCATAAGCAGTGGTTTTATTACTCGGAAGAACGTAAGTATTGTGCAAAACTAAATGAAGCGAAATTGAAGACTGTTTCAGTTTGATCTATTGTCAGTTATGGGGGATTACGGTGGTTTGAACCGATCTTTGGGATATCTGGATTGAATACGTGGGTATGCAGCGTTGCGACCTAGGCTGAAGATTAAGGATCATGTGGGAGGAGCGTGTGTAGGTTTTGGTAAAAATTTTGGACTATTTGTGTTATGTGATCGCTTAATGTGGTCACTTTCAATTCTCTACGAATCTGGGTGTTTGGAATGAAGCAGGGGGCATTTAAAGTTCTTCTGAAAAATGTATTCTGAATGGACACATAAACACTTAAAATAACTTTCAGGTTGATATCCTTTTTTCGTCAAATGATGTGCAGTTTAGTAGTGAATGGGGAACAGTGCGAATTCGAGGGGTGTGTGCTGAGTTGCCTGTACCTCACTTTATCGAGCAACGTCTACACTCCTCATTTTTGGACACTTTTTCTTCTGTTCACCTGCTGCTTGCTAATGTATGATTTAAGTATCTTGCGATGGCTTCCAAATGTCTCATAACAAATTAAAACGTTACCTAAGAATTACCGCGAGACAAGTTCGTTGTGACTCATCATGTTGTTTTGCTCAGTCGCGTTTTATTTGCGTCCTGTCTGAGCTTCCGCTCGACTCCACTATTAGTGCGTCGCGCTGTCAGCCCGTATCGGTGCCTCATCTGTCATACATTGGTTTGCTAGGTGGGCGGGTGGGGCGATGCGATGGGAGTGGGAGGCGGGCAGCCGGCAGCTGAACGCCCTAAGCGCCTGGGTTTAGCGCGGTGGAGTGGGGGGGTAAAGAAGGCGGGGTTGCTGGGCGGGGCGGGGGGCTGGGCTGATCGGGAGGGCCGGGGAGGTGCGGGCGGGGATGGGCGAGGCGGGCGAGGGGCGGGCGGGCAGGGGCGAGGCGGGGCGAGGCGGGGCGAGGCGGGGCGAGGCGGGGCGAGGCGGGGCGAGGCGGGGCGAGGCGGGCGAGGCGGGGCGAGGCGGGCGAGGCGGGGCGAGGCGGGCGAGGCGGGGCGAGGCGGGGCGAGGCGGGGCGAGGCGGGGCGAGGCGGGGCGAGGCGGGCGAGGCGGGGCGAGGCGGGGCGAGGCGGGCGAGGCGGGGCGAGGCGGGCGAGGCGGGGCGAGGCGGGGCGAGGCGGGGCGAGGCGGGGCGAGGCGGGGCGAGGCGGGGCGAGGCGGGGCGAGGCGGGGCGAGGCGGGGCGAGGCGGGCGAGGCGGGGCGAGGCGGGGCGAGGCGGGCGAGGCGGGGCGAGGCGGGGCGAGGCGGGCGAGGGGGGCGAGGCGGGGCGAGGCGAGGCGGGGCGAGGCGGGGCGAGGCGGGGCGAGGCGGGGCGAGGCGGGGCGAGGCGGGGCGAGGGGCCAGGCGGGGAGGGGCGGGGCAGGGCGGAGCGGGGCGGGGCGGGGTCCCGTAGGCCGGAGCTGGGCGTGCTGAACGGGAGGGGAGGTTGAGGGGGTGGGATGAGAACTGTGGTCGAGGGGATATTTGAGGGGTTTCCGGGATCTAGTGGAGGCCGCACGGCGTGTGTCGACCCCGCCCCCGGCTGGCAGGCCGACCGGCCGGTGGCTATGGAGGCGGCGCGGAGCGGGCCGGTGTTCGGGAATGCCCGGTTGTAGTGCAGCGGGCTCTGTTGTGGTACGTTTGCAACCGTACGCCTCTGAATCTGCATGAAATAGCCTCGCTGCCGGGTTCATTCGGCCTATTGTAGAAGCACAATTACAGGGGAAACCGATTAACCCTTAGGTAGTCGTGCGAATGTACCGTGATCACTACTCACACTATGTTGTCTTCATACGATTGCAATTATTCCAGCCTCTATCATTACGTTTAGTCTCTTGCTTTACTGTGGAACATTTGTAAAATGGAAGTGCACAACTACAAATTATTTAGTTTTTCTTCCTTATAAAATTTATATAATATAAATTATATGGTAATATTATATAAAATATTGTGTGAAATTTACAATATTTTATAAAACCGTCATGGCATGTAATGTAATCATATTATATCATAATATTACTCATATCACTACATTCATGAGTTAAATATTCTATATATTTATATATTGTCCCATTTTAGGAATATCTTCAAATCCTATGAAATGGAAATACATAATACTTCAATTATTTTCTCGTTTCTTGATGTATGTTTAATTCTGCATGGTTAATTCTTTCTGAAGAATGTAAAGTGACTTGGAATATTAATACTATTATTCAACTTATTTTTTTCGCGAACTCTGTATTTGAATTCTATTGAATAATTTTACTCATATTTCAGTGTTCTTGGATACCTAAGACAATTTGGAAAAGCGAAATTATAAGCATATTTTATTGAAGTGTACATAGTCAACTATCTTTCTACTGTACAACCAATCATTCAGCTCTTGTACGAAACCTTGGAATGTCGTTTGAAATAGAGAATAAAGTTGACAAAATAAATAACAAAATATATTTTATACATTCAGAAATTAGAACATCACTTGGGTTTTATATATTTTGTATTGCAAAAACTTGTATTATAATACAAAATAGTACAGGAGGTAACTTACACACGTAAAATAAAATATGCATTATTTCTATAATCTACATTATCTTTCTAAACGTGCAAGTATTTACTCTTTGCTACGTTTATTGAACCGCAAAGGAAAGATATTACTGTTGTGACTACGATCTGTCGTAAAACGACAATAGCCAGGAATATGTAAGATGCTTCGTCTAAGTGGTGCAATATTATTTCAGCGCGAATATTACCACAATACTCCAAAAAGTGCGCGAAGCATCGGTAAGTCATTTTTGTGAGGTTTCAGTGATTATATCTCGAATATTTGTCTCAAGACTTGTTGACACGCAAGATCTTGGATATATGTATTATAAATGACTTGCGGTTGGGTTGTTTTGTAATATAAATTGAAATATCCCAGTTAGACGAGAAACCCTTTGCTTGCATTATTCATTTGGAATCTTGCAAGTCTTTGAAAATTCAGATCATCATTCGTAAGTAAACAGCTCTAATAATTGTATCTAATGAGCCAACCATCGTTCTATCTCCTGACAGTTTGTTAAGCTTTTGGGACATCTCTTGTAAGGCGTCAAACAGCGCCCGCAGTGTTCTGTGTAATACTCCCAATACCTTCCAATCCCTCCCAATTCATCTCCACCTGGGGCTGAGTGGTCGGTCGGAGCTTATCGAGGTTCTCCGTTTGGTAGTGCTGGCGGCCCTGGGCGGCGCTGCTGGCGACGGCGGCGGCGACGGTGACTGAGAAGTGTTCCACGGGGCCTTGGAGGTCGGCGCGTACTGTATCTGAGCGCTGGTTTGAGCGCTCATGACCCTCGGACCCCACTCGGACACCCGGGCGGACGAACGTCTTCTCTCAGTCGACTCGCGCTGGGACCTGGCCGACAGCCTGTCTGCCGCTTGGCTGGGGCCGGCTTGCGGCTCGGGCTTCTCCGAGAGAGTTCTGCGGCTGGCTTTCGGGTTTGGGTTTTTCGGGGTCTCGGAATCGCGCTGTTGGACTCGCGGAATCGTCTCGCGACTTTCGGGGCGGTTCCGGACTGCCGGATGGCACGGAATCTCTGGATTTCCGCGGTTGTTCCGGACCTGTTGTCGGGCCGGAATCTCGGGTTCTACGGGCCTGTGTTTGGCTTACGGAGGGTTCGGAACCTCTCGATTTTTGAAGGTCTGACTCCAGTGGTCTAGAGAATTTTATTGAACCACGAGAGGGTCTGGTGCCTTCAGGTAATTCACTGTCTTCTGTCTTCATGCTACTTACACGTTGTGAGTTCCTGGGCTGTTTGTCAGGATCAGGTGATTCAACGCTAGGATCCTTAATTTCTGAATCCCTCTGAGATCTGCGAGTTCCTATAAACTCATCCTCTGGAGCTTGCGTTCTACGAACCCGAGAATCGCGGGTCTCTGGGATGACAGAGAGTAAATCGGTTCTCCTGGAGCTTTCTGGTGGTCCAGATCTGCGCGACTGATCCTCACTTCCAGGTAATTGGTCCTCCTCCGGGCCTTCAGGTAATTCCCTCTCTAACACTGTTCTTCCGCTCCCAGGGAGACTTTGCCCTCCGGCCAGGGAACGCATCGGGCTTCCAGGACGCCTTCTTCTCATGCCTTCAGTCAGCTCCTCATCCTGCCCCCGGGTCGAACTTTCGAGTGGATCTGATGTTCTCGTCCGCCTTGGTCCTGCAGTCGGGTCTGAGTCCCTGGAATGTCTGTGGCTCTCCTGTGGCTCCGAATGCCGGATTCTTCTTGCTCCGGCCCTTGGGCCTCGTTTCCGAAGTTGGCTCAGGGTACCTGTGGCTCCTCCGCGGCTCTGCACCTTGGGATCTCCTTGCCTCTGACGTCGGCTCCGAGGACCTGTAGCTCTCCCGTGGCTCCGAATACCGGCTGCGCCTTGAATCTGCGATGCCCTCGATTTCTCGCGTTTGGCTCGGCCTTGGCGGGTGGTCGAAGTCGCGGGATCGCCTCGTAGCTTCCGACAGTTCCCGCGATTGGCGCGTCGACGCCGCACTGGCCTTGGGCACGGGTTCCAGCGTGTGTCTGGGGCTGGCGAGCGGAGAGGTGTCCCGCGAGGTGGCGGTGCTGTCCCCGCCAGCCAGTCTCCTCTGCCTGTCTTGCGACGCGCGAGCGGCCCCGCAGCTCGAGCGCCGTCGGCGCCGGCGCCGCGCTCTCTGCCTCGCTCTGCGACGCGGCGGCCTCCGTGGCCCCGCTGCTCGGCCGGCTCTCCGCCACGCTGCCCACGCCCGCCTGCTGGACATGCCACGTCGATTCATGAGCGATGGCGATGAAACTGCTAGACATGCCACATCGATTCATCATGGATGGCGATGGAACTGCTAGTCACGCCACATCGATTCATCATCGATGACGATGAAACTACTCGACATGCTACATCGCAACATCGATTCATCATCGATGGCGATGAAACTGCTAGACGGGCCACATCGGTTCATCATCGATGCGATGAAACTGCTAGACATGCCACATCGATTCATCATCGATGTCGATGGAACTGCTAGACATGCTACATCGATTCATCATCGATGGCGATGAAACATGCCACATCGAACACTTCATCATCGATGGCGATGGAACTGCTAGACATGCTACATCGATACATCGATTCATCATCGATATCGATGAAACTGCATGCCACATCGATTCATCACCGATTTCGATGAAACTGTACACATGCCACATCGATTCATCATCGATGTCGATGGAATTGCTAGACATGCCACATCATTTCATCATCGATGTCGATGAAACTGCTAGACATGCTACATCGATTCATCATCGATGTCGATGGAACTGCTAGACATGCTACATGATTCATCATCGATGTCGATGGAACTGCTAGACATGCCACATCGATTCATCACCGATGTCGATGAAACTGCTAGACATGCCACATCGATTCATCATCGATGTCGATGAAACTGCTAGACATGCTACATCGAAACATCGATTCATCATTCGATGCAACTGCCACCATGTGACATGCCACATCGATTCATCATCGCTTTTATGAATCGATGCAATCGATGCCGCATAAAAAGTACTTGAAATTTTATTGTATTTGAAAAATTTTTTACGCTAACGCAATAGAGAGAAAGTTATGTAATGCTGCGCGAAAAAGACGGCGATTTTTAGCAAAAACCTCTTATTACTGGAAATCCTGGTAACGAAAAAGTGGATAAATCCAGTTTCTATATTTAGAAAAAAAATCCTCTCACACGTGGATCAGCCAGAATTCAAGTTTTGTGGATCGTTGATACGAAAAAATCGAATGACGGCAAAACGTCTTTTCTTTCCGTCCGTCCGCCTATGAACAACGCTAGGGATAAACCATCCACCAATTTCATCCAAAATTGATATTCCCTCCATTGGTCTGGCTGTTGTCACAATTTGAACCAATATTTTAATTTTGCGGATATTTTACATGAATCCTCTGAGATAGTTCCGAAAATATAAAAAAATGGCACCAACGATTTTGATTAATTTTTTTTGTTCGATAGTCCGAAACGCCCTTGAGAACGTTTAAGATAATGTGGCAGCGTCCATGTTCGTTGAATAACCGGCTTTTTGAAAAAAATTGCAAATGTTCAATTTTGTTGTCTTCCTCCAAGTAAAATATTAAAGATAGACATTTTTCCCTTAATGAAATCATTTTCTTAAAGATAGATTTTGAAATAAGGTCACGTATAATTTTGGGGAAATTTGAGTACTTTTTGCGTAATTTTGCGTGAAAGTCCGGGCGAGAACTTTTCACGTGCTGTTTTAGTAGAGTTCTAAAAAGACAGGTATACGCAGACGCCATTTTTAGTCATTGCTTGCCGACAAGCGTATGTAAATGTAGAGGAAAACGTCAAGTCTCGCTACTTTTCGTTATTTTCCAAACAAAAAAATACTCTGACGCAATTTCGGTCACTGTGAGCAGTTTCTTGACACCCGTACACACACACTTACACTAACATGCACTACACTACCACATATTCCGGGAGACCGGTCGAGAGCTTAGAGCTTGTCCCGACTGGGGCGGTGCCCCGTTGGTGGGAGAGTCCGGGTCAGGGGAAAACCCCACTAGTCGACGGTAGGTTGGCGCCGGATCTCGCCATCCAGCTGGGGAAGATCACCGCCATCTCCCGAGAAAAAACATGCACTACACTAACGGGACTAATGACCAAAGCAGTAGACGCGCCCGGAAACACGAAACATTCAATCAATCAATCAACGACTAGTGTTTCCCCTGCGTACCGCCTGCTTGTCGGGCGCGCTGCGGACGGCCGGCGGCTGCGCGGGGCCAGCGCTCGGCCGCTCGACGAAGCGCGGGTGCTTGGCCTGCGCCTCCTGCGGTGCGGCGGCGGCGGCACCGGTGGACTTGCGCGGCTGGTGGTCGGGCGCGCTGCCCAGGCGCACGGCGGCCAGCTCCTCCGAGGTGGCGGACGTGCTGGAGGGCGCCGCGCCCCGCGCCGCCAGGTGGCGCTGGCCCCGCGCGCCCGCGGCCGCCCCTCCCGGGCCCACGGGCGCGCACTGGCCGTGGCAGTCGCCCAGCCCGCACCTGCCGCACACGCGCACTTAGGGACGACGAGCACGACCACTATTGTTACATGCGTGCCCGGTTTGGGACCGGGAGTGGTAGCTCAGTGCGTCAACTGATGTCACTGCAGCGCCTCTGAACGGGACGTCCTAGATTACACTCCCCACGGCGGCAGGATTTTCGACACTAGCTTTTCAGCTAGGTCGAATTCAGTCCCTGCCCAGAGGAGAATTCTAGCGACCGGCTGCTCTGATCGGTAGTTTACCGTGGTTTCTCCGATCAACACCAGGCGAATGCCGGAGCGTTATCCTAACAAACGGGCCTCGGACCGCGCGGACCCGACAGACACTCCATTTCAAGGAATGAATGACACACAGGCTTATTAATATGTACTTCATATTCATACGTCTGTTGAGGTCATTCATTCCTTGACATTGGAGTGTCTGACGTCAACTGTTAGGTATCTGATATCACCTGTAGTGAGTGTGAGTTAATTTCGTAATGTTTCCTCGATTGTTCTACTGCAGAGGTAATTCAATGGGATAGCAGATCCCTCACTAAGCACCTGATGATGTAACAAAACTAGTTACGAAACGTTGTGCAATTGCTGAAATAAATGATTGTAATAAAAAACTTTGGATACTTTTATTTGCGAGAAGAAGCAATTGTTTTCGTTTGTCGTTTTCGTCCCAATTCCACCCAATGTCCCGGAGCCGTGTCGCCTGTTGTGGCGGTGTCCGCCACAACAAAAAGCGCGCCGCGGAGTCGGCACGCAGTGATGTCAGCGAACATAAGCTGGGCAGCCGAGCAAAGAAGGAGCCGGCCAATGAGGACGGAACGGCCGGCGCGCGAAGCCTCTACTGGGAGGCGAGTCTTCGGCGCGCAGCGGGATAAAACGGGCAGCCACCGGGGCAGCGGCAGAACAGTGTACGGAGTGTGATCTGAGCTGCGATAGTGTTGAGTATTGTGATTGTGATTGTGACCCGGCAGTGATTAGGTGATTTCTTCGGATTAACTGTGTGACTTCGGCTTTGGACTTGGACATCTACGGAACATCTGGTGACTCCGGCTATGTTATATTGGTTTCTCTCTCTTCTGAATAGTGGTACAACATTTTTGTAAAGAAAGTGAAACTGTAATAATAATCTTGTTATTGTTAATTTGCTGATTTCCATACATAATTATACATATTATACATACATATTATTCAAATCAATAAGAGGGGATCGTCCGTGGGGTGAAGTACGGGAAAGACTATCTAAACCAACTTACGTCGCGCGGAAGGATCATGGATTCAAAATTCGGCAAAGAAAACAGAGAACAGATGTAGGTAAATTCTCATTTGTAAACAGAACGATACAAAATTGGAACAAGTTACCTGCTGCAGTGCTGGAGACTTTCCCTCAGAATGTCAAAAATTTAAAAATTAGACTAAGTAATTATGGTTAATAGGTTAATTTTGTAATTGTATTTGCTAACATGTTAATATTTTAATGTTGTTTGATGTTTGTTTTGTGTATTTGTAGAAATTTCTTAGAAAACGCTACCACCGGAAATATTCTATGTATTCCTAAGTAGCAAAATAAATATTCTATTCTATTCTATAACATCGCCCGCGCTACCCACTTGTGTTCGGGCGTGCAGGGCTCGCCGACCTCCCGATCGCCGGTGCAGCACGTGGTGCGCCAGCAGCAGTTCTGTCCATCGCCGCCGCACTCGCAGCGACACGTCCGCTTCCGCCCCCGCCCCCCGCCACGCCCACGCCGGCCCTCGGAGCCTCGGGCTCCTCGGCGCACGACGCAAACAGCTGCGCACCGCCGCGCGCAACGTCACCTCTCAATCGTCGCAAACTTACTCGTGTGGCGTCGTGCAACGCTTTCTAGCCAGTCGGGCCGGGAGAAACCGTTACACCCTTCACGTTTGAGCCGGATGAGGTCTGTTGGTTGTCTTTGCCAGGTTTGCTCGCCTAGGCCGTGAGGCCTAGGCCGTGGCGCACCTAGGCCGTGAGGCGACGCGCTGAATAGGACGTCAGGTGGAGGGGGCGCCAGGAAAGCCCAGCTCTAAGACAACCTATTAGTTAGTTAGTGCCTATTAGTTAGTCGAGCCGGGAGAAACCGTGACACCCCTCACGTTTGAGCCGGATGCGGTCTGTTGGTTGTCATTATCAGGTTTGCGCGCCTAGGCCGTGAGGCCTTGGCGCACCTAGGCCGTGAGGCGACGCGCTGAATAGGACGTCAGGTGGAGGGGGCGCCAGGAAAGCCCTGCTCTAAAACAACCTATTAGTTAGTTAGTGCCTATTAGTTAGTCGGGCCGGGAGAAACCGTTACACCCCTCACGTTTGAGCCGGATGCGGTCTGTTGGTTGTCATTATCAGGTTTGCGCGCCTAGGCCGTGAGGCGACGCGTTGAGGTTTGGATTGTAAGAACATCGTAGCGCGTCTGCACGTAGCGTACCTGGAGTAGGCAGCACGGAGTAACAATGCAGGGGAAAATTTTGATTAAAAATATTTCATTTCATAAAAATATGAAATGAAAACGAAGAAAATTGATGGAATAAAAATATTTTGCAAAAACAGCAAAGTATGTAAAATATATAATATAGTGTTAAATATGTAAAAATAGACAACGAAAAAATTGGATATTGTGTTAGAACGCCGACGATTCGCCAAGATTACATTTTTGAGAACGGTAAGCAGAAAGACAAAAGATGTGTAATTACATAAAAATCCGGACTCTTGTCGTGACACACAGCGTGCTTTCGTGGCGCGCTAGTGTAACGTCCTAATTGCTGATTGGCCTCCGTGTCTCACCGAGTTCATCCAGCCGCTAATTACATAAAAATCCGGACTCTTGTCAAGACACACGGCGTGCTCTCGCGGCGAGCTAGTGTAACGTCCTAATTTGGGATTGGCCTGCGTGTCTCACCGAGCTCATCCAGCCGCTAATTACATAAAAATCCGGACTCTTGTCAAGACACACGGCGTGCTCCCGGGGCGAGCTAGTGTAAAGTCCTAATTTCGGATCGGCCTGCGTGTCTCACCGAGCTCATCCAGCCGCAGACGCCGCCCTCGCGCGACGGGTGGCTGTCGTAGTCGCTGGGCGAGTCGAGCGCCGACGAGGTCTGCTCGGCTGGGGGGAGGCGGTGCGGGCAGGGCAGCTCGGCGCCCTCCATGCACACCGGGCAGTCGTGGTCGGTGGGCGAGCGCCGGTGGCCGCACGGCCACCAGCGACGCTTTCGCGGGGCGTGCGCCTCGTGCCTCCTGCGCGGAACCCGGCTTCAGCACACTCTTTTTCCGGGAGCGGTAGCTCAGCGCAGCAACTGATGTCACTGCAGCGCCTCTGACCGGGAGGTCCTAGGTTCGTGTCCTGACGGCAGCAGGATTTTCGACACTAGCTTTTCAGCTAGGTCGAATCCAGTCGCTGTCTGGAGGAGACTTCTAGCGGACGGCTGCTCTGATCGGTAGTTTTCCGTGGTTTCTCCGATCAACACCAGGTGAATGCCGGAGCAGTACCCTACCAAACGGGCCACGGACCGCGCGCGATCTTTCCTTCCTCTTCCTTGTCCTATCCTCTCCCCTTACACACACACTTACACTAACAGGCACTACACCACCACATATTCCGGGAGACCGGTCGGAAGCTTAGAGCTTGCCCTGGCTGGGGCGGTGCCCCGCTGGTGGGAGAGTCCTGGGTAGGGGGAAACCCCACTAGCCAACGGTAGGTCGGCGCCGGATCTCGCCATTCAGCGGGGAAAGACCACCGCCATATCCCGAGAAAAAACATGCACTAACCTAACGGGACTAATGACCAAAGGAGTTGACGCGCCCGGAAACACGAAACAAACAAACCAAACCAAAATCATTTCTTGTTATAGAGTCGTAGGCATCCGCGGCCGGAGTCTTTAAATTCTTGGCTGTCCGGGATTAGCCGCGTCAAGGTCGATGGAGCTGACGTTTCGGCCATCTTCTTGTGACCTTCAGAGCTATACTATACTATACTGAATTCGACTTAGCTGAAAAGCTTGTGCTTGAGTAAGCTTGCGTAGGGTACCCGCCGGTCTGTTGTGACGTGGAATCTCGTGACAATGCTCGTGATATGAAATGATACTTAAGAGTAATTTGAAGGTTGAAGCTGAGTTAAACTCAGAGCCAGCATTACCGCTGTCTCTGCAGAGACAATGGCCGGGAAGTCCTGTGGTTAGAGTCCCGACGGTAGCTCTTTTTCCCCCACTAGCTAGATAACTAGATCGAATTTAACCGCTCTCTGAGGGAGAATTCTAGTTGAAGAGTGCTCTGAGTGGAAGTTTTTCGTGGTTCTCCGATCCTTATCAGAAGAATGCCGGAGCAGGACCCTAACAAACGGGCCATGGACCGCGCGCGATCGTCCCTTCTTCTTCCTTCTATCCTCACCCCTTACTTATACAGTTACATGCACTACACTATCACACAAGCCAGGACGCCAGTCGGGAGCTTAGACCGTGATATATGATAATGAAGTTGAAATTTCTTGTGAAAATGTGAGCAAAAAGTTGGAAAAGATGCAACTAGTGACATGGAAAAGCTTGCGATATTGCGCTTCTTAGAGAAATTACATGAGCGTGCGGGCTCTTAATCTCCAACGCAGCAAATGTCTCATTTTATGAGAAAAATATCGAGTTCAAACGATAAACATCTACCGAGGAAACGAGATTAGTGTGTCTAAAAAGTATGATTGAAATCAAATCGAACAAATGACCTCAATGGGTCTAAAAAGTATGATTGAAATGGGAAATCGGTTGGAGCAGGAGCCCATATGAACATTTTTTTCAGTTCAAGGCTAGTTATGAGTTGCCTATTAACATTAAAGAATGAATCATTATTGCCATGAGTTTGGTACCGGTGTCTTACTTTCGTACTGTTGTCTTTTATACATGAGACCATCTTCCCGATGGGAAACGTGGAAGTTATAGGTTAATATTAGATATTAGTTCATGAAGATACTTTCCAACGTTGTTCTCCGAAAAATATATGAAAACGATAACTCATTTAAAATTGGATATCCTGCAACTGGGTGGGGCCAGATGTAGAGGTACCAATTCGCCCACGGTTTACTTTAAATTGAGAAGGGACTATAGATTCCAGTCGCAGTTTGATTTTCGTTACGTCATTCCGCTACCGGGAAATTCAGATAGCTTCCTAGGTCCTACCGACTCTCTGAATGAAATACAAGCGGGTGTTTAGTTTACAGAAAGCTCAGGTACACGCTCATTCTCATGAACAGCGGTCTTAGCAAAGCTGGTAATAAATAAGATGTTAATTGTCTAATGCAGTTTATTAATGCGAGAAATAGAATTTAGTAGACTGCGAAGTTTGCTTCCTTTTAAAATTCGAGACGTAAGGTTGCAAAGCTTAATTCTATAATAATCATTAACGCTCCGTATTGTGAGAGAAAATTCATTTTCAGAAAATTACAGACAATGAAGAATGTGAGACCGTAATAGTTACGTAGTTATTTAGAGCTGAGGTTACTATAAGATTAAATAACTTATTATTCAAAATTTTGTATTAAATTTTAGTTGTCTTAAAATTATCATTTTAAAAAATCGTTGAATTAATTTTCTGCAATTATTTATTTACTTAAATTTAAATTGTCGTAGACCAACGGAGTAATAACGTCACTAAACCTGGTTATTGGTGTTGTAAAAATGAGTGAATGACACATAAAGTACTTGTTTCGTATGTCTTTCTAAAATCTGTTGACTTTCTGAAAGATTACATTTTTACGAAATTTGGTTCCTAAATAATTATAAATAAGTCACAAAGTAAAAGAGTAAATCCATAGCTGTTCCGTTTGTATGACATTCGCATAGAAAAGTACACATTTGATCTACAATTTGAGCCATCAACGATTGATTGATTGATTATTTCGGCCATCTCAACTGCTATGGTCATTCGTGTCGTTATATAGTTAATGTGTATCCCAGACGTGGCGGTGTTCTTCTCCCATTAGATGGTGGGATCTGACGTCATTCCAGCAAGGAGTTTAAAGTTTCCGACTGGTCACCCTGCCTGTGTGGTAGTGTAGAACATGTGTCAGTGTGCATAAAGAAGAGGATAGGGCAAGGAAGAGAAAGGGAATATCGTGCACGGTTCGTGGCCCGTTTGGTAGGGTACTGTTCCAGCATTCGCGTGATGTTGATTGGAGAATCCCCGGAAAGCTACGGATCAGAGCAGCCTGCCGCTAGAATTCTCATCCAGACAGCGACTGAATTCGATCTAGCTGGAAAGCTAGTGTCGAAAATCCTCCCGCTGTCAGTACTCGAACCTAGGACCTCCCGGTCAGAGGCGCTGCAGTGACAGTTGATAGACTGAGCTATCGCTCCCGGTCTCAGCCGGTACCAACCAACGAACAAACGAGACATGAAAAGGCGACCGCTCGCGTACGTACAGTTTGCCTGCGTGTCGCCCGTCCAGGCGGTCGGTGTCGCCAAGCAGCATGGGCAGCTGCGGGTAGCCGCCGGGCCCGCCCGGCCCGCGCGGGCCGGCGAAGTCCGAGGCGGCGGCCCTGCCCGCGTCGCGCCGGCCGCCGCGGAGCTTGAGGCACACGAAGAGGATGCTGCCCAGCAGCCAGGCGGCCACGGCGGCCGCCAGCCCCAGCAGCACGCACATCAGCAGGTTGGGCGAGCGCTCCCACTCCACCGCCCCGAACACGCCCTTCATCAACCCCACCAGCCCCGACTTGCGCTCGGTTTGGTTTCCGGGTGGCGCTCCCGGTTGAGTTCCCGGTTGGGCTCCTGGTTGGGCTCCCGCTTGTGCTCCTGGTTGGGCACCTGTTTGGGCTCCTGGTTGGGCTCCCGCTTGGGCTCCTGGTTGGGCTCCTGTTTGGGCTCCTGGTTGTTCTCCAGGTTGACCTTCCGGTTGGGCTCCTGGTTCCGGGGGGATCCGGTTGGGCCCCCGCCGTTCAGGGAGAGGCTTCAGTGACTTATGGCCTTATCCGGCTTTGGCGTCTCTTCTGGCCTGGCTTCAACGGGGGATTTTGTGTCGCCCCTGACTGCTCCTCCTGCGAAATAGAAACTTCGACATTAAATGATTACAGCACCTGCCTCATGTGATATCCAATTTTCATAATCAGTTATATCCGTTTCAATTGTAACATATTCGCCATATACACTGTCACTGCTACTTTGCTGAACTAACGTGAAGGGTTGATTGCTCCTTTGTAGTACTGACTTGTCGCCGAAGTTTGGTAGAAATCACGTGTGAACTCTACACTCTTCTGTTGAAATCGTGAGACTTAAGTTTGCATTGCGAAAAAAAGTAAATTAGATTTTTGAGTATTAGTATATTTGTAATGAATAACGGATTTTCAGAAATTTGAATTGATAGATAAGTTCATAAATTGAGTGAAATGAAGAAAACACAAAATATTTTCTTTCTTAATTTAAAGAGGTTGCCAAGAGCAAGAATTGCTTTGCAGTTGTCTTCAGGAATCACAAAATACAAAATACGATGTTTTTTCTACTTTTTAAAATCGAGTTGCTAGTTTTAATAAGTTTATAAATGCTGGAGATAACGTTTTTCAGGCTAGAAAGATATTCTCTTTGATCGCACTTTTTAATAACTGATAATATTACAATATACAAAGAAATTTAATTTTAAAATTTAAGTTAACAGGCTTACGAGAAATAAATACGAGGTTTCCAACGAGGTCGAAGGCATTTCCCAACTAAAATGTTTCGTTCTAATTTTAACCATGTTTTCGCTCGTTACGCAGAAATATGCTATATTACTTTCCAACACGCTCAGAAATTTAAATAAAACGATGCAGTCAACAACTTTTTTGTAAGTGTCTGTGTTGGTTATCCTAGGACTCAGGAAAAATCCAAAAACAATATCACAGTTTGAGTTTTGACTTTTAAAGCAAATATTTGATTTGTTATTCCTCCTATTGTCTTAATGCGCGTACCGCTTGAATTCTAATACTCACTTCGTCACTGCCTTGAAGTCATCTGGTTTGGATGACATCATGAGGGGGAGGGTTTGTTTCTCCATAAACTATACAGTTAATTCTTACAAATTAATATATATATATATATATATATATATATATATATATATATATATATATATATATTTCTAATTATATTGTAAACTGACCTACTCTATCTTAAATTTCCAATTTTATAAATGGTTTGATATTTCACATGTTATAGAGGCCTATATGATCACCTACTTCATTCAGGAATAATACGACGTTTTTGTCTAATAATCTGTTGATCAGTGAAGGAACCTTTGTGTAGTGAAAAAAAGTTATTAAACAATTTCTCTCCGAGTGAGGATGAATGCCGTGACTTTATCAAAACATTGTCACCTACGTTATACCCTTCTCAAATTGTAGTCTTGTTTCCCTCTTCTCCGCAGCGTTTCTCAAGTTTTCGAGCATCTCCCCGCACTGCTCAATTGTTCTCCCCGTTTTTTCTTGGTTGGCAGGTCGCCTAACGACGCCTGATCTGTTTATTCTTTGATTATATCACTATCAAAGATAATGCCACGAGTGGTTTTGAAATTGTCGATAAATCCCCAACTCGCGAAGCGAGGAGGGGATTTACATACAATGTCCAAACCACGAGTGAAATTTACTAAGACTATTTCACGAATGAAATTTCATAAATATAATGTACTATTAACAATTAACATTGTTTTATTCCAATTTTTTACATCGAACAGGAATAAGGGCAATTATAAACAACAAAATAAAACACAAGACAAACTAAGAGCGAAATTACTTAAAAACAGTTATTGAATACACAATCTTTAAAGTTTAATTTCGAAGGAAACGTGTTTTGTTCGCTTATTTTTAAAGAAGATGTTGAATTTGAAGCGCTACTATGTCTTAATTTATTAATAATTGAACTATGGTGTTCCTCATTCATTTGGAGATATGTCTTGAGTGACGATTACATAACCTATATCTGTAGACAAAACAAGGCGCAAAATGTATCACCTCCTAGGAGATGATAATCAATAACTGATAAATATGCACGGTAAAGTCGCCTATAATTGGCTGGTAGGCTCCCAGTTCTTGCACGCTATTGGCTGAAATTTTATGAGTGGAATAGTCTTTATAATTATAATTCACTGAAGCCATCAATTGGCCCGTCACACATGCGACAGCATGTATCTAAGGTAGAGCCCGTCCACCATTAAATATACGCTATTCAGTTGTTTTATGGGACAGCAACTTATATTCTTGGGAGGTAAAGAACTGTTGTACAGTATACTGGATAGTCAATAAACGTTTGCACTTTAATGTTCTGTAAACGATTCAAGATACCGAGATCGAATTTTAACTGAACGATTAAGAGAATAGGCGCTCATCAGTTATACTTATTAGCATTTTAATACCAATTTTGTATTTTGAAGGTGGACTAACTATAATTTTAAGTTTTTAAATTAATTGTTAAATTATTTAATGTTTACTTTTGGAAAACTTTCTTGTGTGGTTTCGTTCAGGAACATTTTTGCTGCTGCTGGCCTAGCTTTTTTATATTTTCACCTTCTTCTAAGTTTTGCAATCTGATGCGAGTACATTACATCAATAATTGTATGTAAATCTAGTTATTAAGTCTATAAGCATGTTTATTGTCAGTGACTCGTTGCATTTTTTTTTAAACATCGGAGTTTGGAACGATGGACCAAAACATTGTTAACGTGCGGATGAGAATTTTCACGAATATCTCCGGTGTTGCACTGCGCAGCATTCAAAGCAATGTTGACCTTTACTGTAAATTGTTATATGATTGGTACGGAAATTGAAATGGTGCTACGTATTTCCGGTAAAGTTCGAAAAACAACAGCCGGTAGCAGTGTATTTTGCGGAAGCTTAGCACAGATAAAACATGCTAAAAAGCCATTTTTTACTTCTTATTTGTTCAATTCTATTCAAAACTCACAAGCTATGTTTTAACAAGTGCAAACCGAATTGAAATCCTGGCGAATGATTTGTGCTAGAATAATATGAAAATACCTCACACATGATTGAAGCAATTATATGACAAAAAATACCTAGAATATCATATACACATGCGGGCGCAAATAAACATGGGCACCTGAATGTATGCAAAATGCTAAATCGACATATCTGAATCAACATGTTATTTGCTAGTTTATTTTCATTGTCGGAATAAGGTGCGTGTGAAAGCTAAATATGTGAAAATATGGTAAGTTATCTTCCTAATCCATTAACAATTGATATTTTAAACAAAAAGATATATCAAGATGTATGAGTCTTGCTTGAAAAATATTTGGTCTAATATTGTTTGCTATAAACAGATTGACCGATATACAGAGAAATATTAGATTGGCCAATTCATCTTTTTGTCAGATTATTTTTAGGTTTATTCCATCTCTGTCTTCCCTGTGTGATATGATGTCGGGAACGGAAACTTTCACCACACGGTACCTTCCACAATTTCCTGACAATTGTGTTATTCTCATACGAACCCACGGAGGTTACGGCTTTTTTAAGATGTAGTTTCATTAACACTTTGACAGTTGACAACATTCGGACGTCCAGTGCATATCTGGCCTACTAGTTTGTTCTTTAAAAATATTAAATATAATTCTCTTTGAGCGCTTTTACCCTCCCACTTGTCCCCCATCTTCTTTGAATACATCTACCCCTTCTTTTCTACCCCTCCTAAAAGCTCTTTGCCTGCCTCCACCGTCCCTACCGTCATATATCAACCGTGGAACTGGTCTATTCGTTCGCTCTCTAATACATCAGAGCGTATACATTGGACTTCACCACATGTACCATAAAATTAGCTTAATAATCGATTCCTTAATACATTACGAGAACACCCCTTAAATACACCCTTCCGCATACTAGCCTAACGGTGGGAACTCTAATACAATTTCGGAGCGTTCACGTTGGCTTTCACTGTCCCTACATTCTAACCCAATGATCGGCAATCTAATAATCCTTCCGAGCACTCCCTTTGTCGTACACCGTTCCCACGTATACCATAAAACTGGCTTGTTGGTCCGTTCTTTAATACGCTTTTCGAACACTCACTTTGGCCCTCACCGACCCCACAAACACCACGGACCAGACCAGTTTGTTCGCTATCGTTTGTATCCACAGAGTTCGTACATACACCCAAGAGTTGATCTGTTGGTACTCCTTCCGAGCTTCCAACTTTGACTTACACCGTCCCTACATACACCACGAAACCGCCGTGATCGCCCGCCCTCTATTACACCTTCCGAGCGCTCTTTTTGTCTGCACCGATCCCCACATACACCGGCCCCCTGATCGTCCGCTCTCTAATACACCTTCCGAGCTTCACTTTTGTCTACACCGTCCCTGCATACACCACGGAACCACTTAACAGCGTCCCCACATACACCACGAAACCGCCGTGATCGCCCGCCCTCTATTACACCTTCTGAGCGCTCTTTTTGTCTGCACTGATCCCCACATACACCACGGATCCACCCTGACCGTCCGCTCTCTAATGCACCTTCCGAGCTCTCACTTTTGTCTACACCGTCCCTACATACACCACGGAACCACTCTACAGCGTCTCCACATACACCACGAAACCGCCCTGATCGCCTGCCCTCTAATACACCTTTCGAGCGCTCACTTTGTCTGCACTGATCCCCACATAGACCACGGAACCGCCCTGATCGTCCACCCTCTAATACACCTTCCCAGCGCCCGGCCGGGCCGCCTTCGCCGTCCCGAGCTTTTAGAGAGGCTTCGTCCAGCGCAAACAGCCGTCGCGCGAGCGCCGCGTGGGCGCTGTCTGTGTGCGCAGTGCGGGCGAGGACTCGGACGCTCCGTCGTCGCGTCGGTTAAACCGGGTCGCGTCGTTAAGACGGACGCGCCCGGCTTGCGGCGAGCGTTGGGCAGTGAGCGGATGGTGGAGGGCGGAGGGCGGAGGGCGGAGGGCGGAGGGCGGAGGGCGGAGGGCGGAGGGCGGAGGGCGGAGGGCGGAGGGCGGTGGGCGGTGGGCGGAGGGCGGAGAGGGGAGGGGGAGGGGGAGGCGGAGGGCGGAGAGCGGAGAGCGGAGAGCGGAGAGCGGAGGGCGGAGGGCGGTGGGCGGTGGGCGGTGGGCGGTGGGCAGTGAGCGGTTGGCGGCAGGCAGAGGGCGGTGGGCGGTGGGCGGTGGGCGGCTGGCGGTGGGCGGTGGGCGGGGGGGGGGGGGGGGGGCGGTGGGCGGGACGGGGACGGGGGGAGGGGCGGGGGGCAGGGGACGGTGGGCGGTGGGCGGAGCTCGCGCGCAGCGTCAGGTGTTTGCCTGAGTCTTCCGCGAGAGCCGGGCGTGGATCGCGCTGGGGGCGCTTCCCTCAGTTCGTGTCGCGGCCGCGCGTGGCCCCCACTCGGTCGCTGCGTGTTTCGCTGTTCCCGGGCCCGCACGGCGACGATGGTGTAGCGGTTAGCCTATCGGGCTGTTATACCTAAGTGTGAGGGTTCGAACTCGATCGAAGCAGTGGACTTTTAAGGTCGAAAAAATCCTTCGTACGCCTTCCTTCGGAGGGGAAGTAAAGCCGGCTGTCCCATGTAGTAGATTTACTGCATATATAAGATCCTCACGACTAAATAAAACCTCTGAGCTAAATTCAAACTGCCTGTTTTGTCGCCCGAGTAAGACCTTCTTTCTCCCCTAGTAGGTGGAAGGAGCGTAATGAAATTTGCTGGTCAGACGGAAGAGTCCGTCTCATAGTCTCAGTCTCGCCATGTAAAATAAGGCATTCATTCATTCATTCATTCATTCACTCCCGCCATTACTATCACTCCGGTGCGCCGTTTTAACTTCGGATTGTTGTGGATTCCACTACTTCGCAATCATATTTGTTTTTTATATAGGATCAATATGGTAGGTGAGAAAATATATATAATTAAAAGGCGCGAGTAAAAATAAGCCTCTGTCAATTCAGACTGGAAATGAGTTCGCAGCCGAAGTGTATCCATGACATATCAGAAAATATAAAGGAAACAAATCGAATATAAATTCTGAGAGACTTAAAGGTAGTAATAGTTATGAGAAAACATGGCGTAGAATTGTGACCGTTCTTTCCTTTTAGGTTTTCTTTAATACCCAATTTCATGGCAGTTCTCTAAGGCGTGAGTAGCAATGAAGAACCATTGTAATTTCACTTCTAATTTCGTTTCTCAAGTCGTCGCTCTAAAATAAACAGGTATGCTGTCATAAAAACCCGAGTGACCTATCAACGGAGAAGAGACTGGGAATTGAGTGCTGGAAGTGAAGGCTCAAGTCGATGTAAGCTGCTTCAGGGGCTACGACTTCGATCTGCGCTGCTTCGCCACGTCGAAGCCTCGTCTCGGAGCCGCCTCCGTTTACTGTTTGTATTTTGTTAATTAAAAGGCCGCGTCCCTAGTCGCCGTTACGAAGGTCTGGTGGCCGTGGCAGAAACCTCCCTCCTGGCGCAACGTTCGATCTGAACGGATCGTAAGATCCCGAAGTCCCTCCGCGATCGTCAAGGTCTCGCAAAGAATCTCGGGCACCGCTTCCGTTCAAGGAACGGCCCTGGCAATCTACTCTTACACACACACACACGCACACACAAACATGCACACATGCATACATGTGTGTATATATATATATATATATATATATATATATATATATATATATATATATATATAAAATTCCGTGAAAATATTTTCTTTCACCGATTTAGGTACGGACAAACACAGAATTAGTTTCCCCCTCTTATTATTGTTTATCGTATATTTTTTTCTTTTATTTATTCATTTACTGAGATACATCTATTTAAATCATCGGACTTTTATTTAGTCAGTATATTCGAAATGTTAGTTTAAATATTCATACAAAAGTTTTAATGAACTTATCATTGAATATAAAACGTTTTAATAACATTTAATCATTCCGTATTATGATATTCCATTTTCCACTTCCAGTTTTCTTCAATGTTGTACCAAATAGAATTTGGCGATAGGATACTTAATTTGTAGTATCCCCCAAAATTAGAATTATGTGTATTCCAAAACTTCAGTATTTGGATTAAAACAATATTTTGAAGACTCATATGTATGTGAAGATTAAAAAGTATTTTATTACATTAAACATATGAAAAGTATAACCCAGGATACATTTTAATAGTAATTCCTTCACAAATGAATTCTTGCATCATAGTAGTTCTTGCCTAATAAAAAATGGAGAATATGAATGTAAAACATCCTTACAACCTATATTTCGTTTAACGATTCAAACGCGAAGTTGTTTAAAGAAAAAGGCGAAAATTTAAAGGCAATGATGGGTCTCAAATTAATCCACCTTATCTCATCCGAACACGCAGCTTGGCATCGCATTACCCAGAAAGTAGCGCCAACTTGACCAACATTTGTTCGCGGCCGACGAGTTACGTGTGTCGGACGCCCGGCAAAAACGCGTGCTTCTGTTCGGCGCGTGTAATGCAACGCTCGCCGCAATAACAGGCGCGTTGATGGCTGGGCCAATGGATTTGGGAGTTCCGCACTTCCGCGCGCGCAATCCTGCCGCTCCCCACCCTCCCCTTCCGACCCTTCCCTACCTCCTGTTCCCCCTCCCTCTCCGCACTGCTCGTGACGCATCGCCACCGCGCCGCCATGCCCCGACTCGCCTGTGTTTCGTCCTTGCTGCCCCCGCCTGCCGCCGACTCCCCTTGATTGCCATCACCCAACCGGAAGCGGTAGTTCAGTGCATGAACTGATGTCACTGCAGCGCCTGTGGCCGGGAAGTCCTAGGTTCGGGTCCTGACGGCGGCAGGATTTTCGACACTAGCTTTGCAGCTAGGTCGAATTCAGTCGCTGTCTGGAGGAGAATTCTAGCGGCTGCCTGCTCTGATCGGTAGTTTTACGTGGTTTCTCCGATCAACACCAGGCGAATGCCCGAGCAGTACCCTACCAAACGGACCACGGAACGCGCGCGATCTGTCCTTCCTCTTTCTTGTCCCATCCTCTCCACTTACACTAACATGCACTACACTACCACATATTCCGGGAGATCGGACGGGAGCTTGGAGCTTGTCCCGGCTGGGTCGGTGCCCTGCTGGTGGGAGAGTCCTGGTTAGGGGGAAACCCCAGTAGCCGACGGTCGGTCGGCGCCGGATCTCGCCATCCAGCGGGGGAAGATAACCGCCATCTCCCGAAAAAACATGCACTACACTAACGAGACTAATGACCAAAGCAGTTGACGCGCCAGGAAACACGAAAAAATTAATCAAATCAATCAATCCCTGTATTATGATTGTAACCTTGATATTGCAATAGCTGGAAACAGTTATGGCTGATTCTATCACTCATCATCAATTTCTCAACATTGTTAAATATTCATTAAATATTCATCGTGAAGAAGTCCAGAGGGCGTGACGAAGATGTCGATTATATTTCGTTATTTTTCGCAACGCGTGTGCGGTGTTCTTTGGGCCCTCTGTGCGCCGCTCCGGTCGTGCGTGAAACAAAACGACGCGGGCCCTCGGCAGCTTTTGTCCCACCGCCGTGCGCACCCCGTCCATCCCCTCCCTTTCTCTCCCACCTCCCCTCCCTTCCCACCCCCTCTCACCATGGCCAACCCTCACGAGAGCGCGCACGCGGGCCGGCAGCATAAATTATAGTTGCAATGTCGAACAACGTAAAGCTTTCATTACGTACACAAAACACGATGTGATGTATCGCCGTTTTTGCGGGCGCATTCGCGTCATTTGAGGCTGTTCCCTTATGTTCCTCCCGCTAGTGTCGCATGCTAGTGGCGGAGCGTTGGGCGGCGCGGCGCGATGCGGCGCGGTGCGCATTGCCTGTCGGAGCGAAAAACTGGATTAAAAATTCGGAAAAAATCCGCTTTGGTTGTGGCGCCCCGCGCTCGCTGCCCGCGGACAAGCGGCAGGGCGACCGTGTGGGTAGGAGTGTGAGAGAGCGGGTAATCGGGCGGGCGAATGGGCGGTCGAGGGGCTGGGCGGTCGAGGGGGCGGGCGGTCTAGAGGGCGGGCGGTCGAGGGGACGGGTGGTCGAGGAGGCGAGCGGTCAAGGGGGCGGGCGGGCGAACGGGCGGTCGAGGGGACGGGTGGTCGAGGGGGCGGGCGGTCGAGGGGGCAGCGGTCGAGGGGCGGGAGGTTTGGGGGGGGCGGTCAGAGGGCGGGGTCAGGGGGGGGGTCGAGGAGGCGGCGGTCAGGGGGCGGGCGGCGACGGGCGGTCGAGGGGACGGGCGGTTGAGGGGGTGGGCGGTCGAGGGGGCGGGCGAGGGGGGGGCGGTCGAGGGGGCGGGCGGTCGAGGGGGCGGGCGGTCGAGGGGGCGGGCGGTTTGGGGGGGGGCGGTCGAGAGGGCGGAGGGTCCAGGGGGTGGGCGGTCGAGGAGGCGGGCGGTTGAGGGGGCGGGCGGTCGAGGGGGCGGGCGGTCGAGGGGCGGTCGGTCGAGGGGCGGGTGGTCGAGGGGCGGGCGGACGAGGGGCGGGCGGTCGAGGGGCGGACGGTCGTTGGGGCGGGCGGTTGAGGAGGTTTGGGGGTGGGCGGTCGAGAGGGCGGAGAGTCCAGGGGGTGGGCGGTCGAGGGGCGGGCGGTCGAGGGGGCGGACGGTCGAGGGGCCGGGCGGTCCAGGGGGCGGGCAGTCGAATGGGCGGGCTAGTCTGTGGGAGAGCGGGCGAGCGGGGCTGGGGGCGAGCGAGGCGGGGGGGGTGGGTGAGGGGATGGGCGGGAGGGTCTGTGGGAGTGGGGGGGGGGGGGGGGGCTGAGGACAGGGTTTGCATTGTTGCGTCGAATGAACGAGCTGTGAGCAGCCGACAATTAGAGATTGCGCGGGCACGAGGAGAACCCAGCACATGGGGAGGCACTGGAACGCTCGCACCGGCCCCGCATCGTTGCCCCTGATTAATATATCGGTAGAGTTAATGATGATTTTTGTAACGATTTTAACTGTATATTCACGCTAATCAAGTACATATAGCTGCAGAGTAACATATTCATCGTATTTGAATAAATTGTATTTAGAATAAGTCTGAAACGAACAGATAAAATATTCTTTTTGATTAAAGAGTTCGTATATTTAGCTCTACATGTAGTTCTCTTCAGGTAGATAATTTATGTTAGAATGCATCATTTATCTCGTGTAATTAATTAGTAAAATAAATTGAGACGAAACGTTTGTTATTGTGATATCAGGGCTTAAAAATTACATTTTTAATAATACAAAAACAAAAACCTATAAAAAGACGTTGGTTTTTTCTCGTAAATCTGTTCTCTTGCAACGTTTTTGCAGATGCGTAAGTAAAAACATATTTTTTCTAGATCTGTTTTTTTATTGCTCTCTCAAGTACGTTAACGTGTTCGAAGGGAAGAACCTGCATGTGAACGTTAGAATAACAACAGGGACTCAAGCGGCGGTATGGATCCGTCATTTGTCTTCCGACTGTCAGGAGCACTCGAGATGCAAGCGAAGCGTGACCAGAACCTCGGAGAGGCTGCGCAACATAAAGACGAAAGTCGGCTGCCACGTTCCATCGCCGAACTTATCAGTCCCCTCCCCCCTCTCAGCCTCCACCTCTGCCCCTCCCACCACTTTCTGACACTGCTCCATCTTTAGCTCCGAAGTCACCACAACCTCAACCCCACCACAAATGTACCCCATCAGAAGCTCACCCCCGCTTTCTCTCTTCCTGCAGTTCATCGCATCAGTCCCATCAGAATCCCAGACCTATTACAATAATGGTCCCGTTTCAGCCTCAGTCCCAAACAACCCCAGGATCACTACGTCAGTCCCATCGCAACCTCTGCCCAACCCCGTTCTTTCACCCACCCCAGTCCTATGGCAACCCGTACTCCAATCACGACCCTTCTCCCATCACAAACCCGTCTCATCACAATTCCAGATGTCTCTCAACCCCAGTCCCATCACAAACCCCAGTTACCCCCCCCCATTATTCCTATAACCGGGAACGGTAGCTCAGTCAACAACTGATGCCACTGCAGGCCTCTGACCGGGAGGTCCAGGTTCGAGTCCTGACGGCAGCAGAATTTTTGACACTAGCATTTCAGCTAGGTCGAATTCAGTCGCTGTCTGGAGGAGAAGTCTAGCGGCCGGCTGCTCTGATCGGTAGTTTTCCGTGATTTCTCCGATCAACACCAGGCGAATGCCGGAGCAGTACCCTAACAAACAGGCCACGGCCCGCGCGCAATCTGTCCTTCCCCTTCCTTGTCCTATCCTCTCCCCTACACACACACTTACTCTAACATGCACTACACTACCACACATTCCGGGAGACCGGTCGGGAGCTTAGAGCTTGTCCCGGCTGGGGCGATGCCCCGCCTGGTGGGAGAGTCCAGGTTAGGGAGAAATCCCACTAGCCGACGGTAGGTCGGTGCCGGATCTCGCCATCCAGCGAGGGGAAAATCACCGCCAACTCCCGAGAAAAAACATGCACTGCACTAACGGGACTAATGACCGAAGCAGTTGACGCGCCCGGAAACACGAAAAATCAATCAATTATCCCTATCCTATCCCATCACACTGCTATGCCATCCCATAATGGCCGCATCCCCCACTCCATCCTCCGCCCAGCACCCTGCCTCTGTATCTGACCCAGTCCCATCACAACACCATCCCACACCCACGCCTGCCGCCCGCCCCCCTCTGCCTCCCCTGCAGCCTCCGCCCCTCTCGCGGCCGCCGATGGATGACATCGATGGCAGCGCGCTCCAACGCGGGCGACCGCCTGATAAAAGGGCGCAGTCGATAGTAAACGCGGAATGCGCCTCTAATGCCGCGGCTCATTCAGACGCGCCGATAGCATCGCGGGCCCGCGGGAGCATTACGGACGCCCATCGCGCCGCCCGCGCGGGGGCGGGGTGGGGAAGGGGACAGAGGAAAGGGGAAGGGGAACAGCGGTTCTGTGGCCGGGCGGCGCAGATGGCTGGCGGCGGGAAGCGGGCGGAGCGCTGCTAGCTACAAGCGGCGGTGGCTGCTTCAGTTGTGTGTGTGTGTGTGTGTGTGTGTCTGTGTGTGTGTCTGTGTGTGTCTGTGTGTGTGTCTGTGTGTGTACGTGTGTGTGTCTGTGTGTGTGTCTGTGTGTGTGTCTGTGTGTGTGTCTGTGTGTGTGTCTGTGTGTCTGTGTGTGTGTGTCTGTGTGTGACTGTGTGTCTGTGTGTGTCTGTATGTGTGTGTGTCTGTGTGTGTGTCTGTGTGTGTGTCTGTGTGTGTGTCTGCGTGTGTGTGTGTGTATATATATATATGTGTATATATATATATATATATATATATATATATATATATATATATATATATATATATATATATATATATATAAGAGAGAGAGAGAGAGAGAGAGAGAGAGAGAGAGAGAGAGAGAGATCATTTATGTAATTTGCTTTGGGCATTAAGCCCGGTGGCAAATTCTTTACACTTATTATACATCTAATACCATAATATAATGAATACTAAAAATACATACAATTCAATACACAGAACAAAATTACTTTAAGGCATACCTACTAAATGTAGAGGCCCTTCACAGTCTACTGATCTTATCGCTTACACACTATTAGACGGAGGTCCGCGTCGATGGACGGCGGTGGTAGGTGGGCGACGATAGTCAACCACGACGGTGGATTACAGGCACCGCAAATCGCCTCTTTCATTCTTCGCTCGGTCGAACTATACCGAACCTAATTCAAGGTTTATCGTAACATACGAGTAAGCAGTAGAGCGAATGACGGAGTGGTGTATTCAGTGTGATGGCAGTTCTAAGATGGCTAAACAGACGGCGGTCTTCGCGCGGGAGGCGGCGAGCAAGCAGATGGAAGGTAGTAGCCGAGGCGGTGTCGCAAACGCAAGGTAATGAGCGAAGGCAGGAATCGCGGCTGTGCACGACATGCAGGGACGATGGGCAGGAACGAGGGGCAGGGACGATGGGCAGAGACGATGGGCAGGGACGATGGGCAGGGACGATGGGCAGGGACGATGGGCAGGGACGATGGGTAGGGACGATGGGCAGGAACGATGCACAGGGACGAGGGGCAAGGACGATAGGCAGGGACGATGGACAGGGAAGATGGGCAGGGACGATGGGCAGGTAATGTGTCGTGACGATGAGTCGTGACGATGAGTCGTGACGATGGGCAGGTAATAGCAGGGTAATATTGAACATAAATATTTCTAACACTATGTGTTGAGATTTCATACGGTTGTAAGTGGACTGCATGTTGTCACGTAGTCTAGGGATAAGGTACATCCACGCACGTCCAAAAAAAATCAGAACAGACACATCCACTCTTCCGCTCGACTCGACCATCGGCTTCATTCCCAAACCTCAACTACCGCGGCGTGCGGCCGCAGCTTTCCGCACCTGTCCGGCGAGGGCTTCCGCGGTGCACGCCGGGTCGTCCTTGGCGCACGTGGCGGGTGCGTGGGCGGGGGGCGTGGCAGGAGCGGGGGCGGAGGCCTCGCCTGTGCTGCTGCTGCCGTGCTTGCCGCCGCCCAGCGAGAAGAAGCGCCGCAGCGCCGGGAACTTCCCTGGGCCGGCGGAGCTCTCGGTGGCCGCCGCCGGCGCCGCCTCCGCGGCCGTGGCGTCGGGCGAGGGGGGCTGGGCGGTGCCGCCCGCCCACGGCGCCCCGCCCTTTGACGCCTTGGGCTTCTTCGTCTGCGCCTCCACCGACTGCGCACCGCCCGCCACACGCAACACATGTTTTAAGCGGATGAATTGAGGTGCTCGGAACAATAATGGCGGATCCCAACCGAAGTTCGTTTCGACTTTCTTTGCTTTCGTTCACGTTCACTTTCGGATTCGGACACTCACGGCGGATTTGATGATGTAAAGGTTAGCGTACCAGACTGTTGTACCCAAGTTTGGTTCAAACCCGATCAAGGCCGTGGATTTTAAAGGGCGAGAAAATCCTTCGTACGTCTTCCTTCGGAGGGGAAGTAAAGGCGGCAGTCCCATGTACTAGATTTGCTGCATGTAAAAGTTCCTCAAGCCTAAAAGAAGCCTCTGAGCTAAATTCAAATCGCCTGTTTCGTCGCCCAACATAATACCTTCTTTCTCCTCTAGATGGTGAAAAGGAGCGTAGCCAAATTTGTGTGGTCAGACGGAAGAGCGCGTCTGATGGCCCGAGTCTCGCCACGTAAAATAAGGCATTAACTAACTAACACTTACACTCCGAACAAAATTTTGCAGGTGGAATTTGAGAACTTTGCCGTATCCTAATTCATTTGATATTTCAGCATATAATAGGTAAATGGCAGGTGTTTACAGTCTTATTTCTAACTAAAAATGCGAGATAAGTGGTTGGGATCTTCCATTATTATCCTGAGGACCTCAATTAGATATGATACCAATACGTGTGTATATATATATATATATATATATATATATATATATATATATATATATATATATGTACATCTATACGCTATTGATCAGTGCAGAACATCTGCGAAAGCATTGTATCTTATTCAGCACTGAGGACATTTCTTTACCAGCTTTAAAAAAGCGAGACCGAAAACAAAATTTTGGACTTCTCAAAATCTTGCAAGTGTGTTGTCAAATGTTCTTTGTGCAAATCTTTGTGCGCGAAGTTTAATGCGAGTTGTATTTCTCATGATGTATCGTTTACGCAGCAATAATAGTGTATCTTCCATAATATATCATATATTTAATTTTCTAATAATTTTAATAGAGTTAATAGTACATACGATCTTCGTAGAAGGTAGATAGCTGTCAGTACATAATTGCATGATGGTATTTCGGTCATTGTGTTGCAAGCTTTTCAACATTATTATTATACGTCTAACATTACCTGTTGTATTGGGTGTACATGGCCTAATCACATTAGTCATAAACCAAAATTCAAATCAATAGAACAGATACGGTGGTACTTTGCAAAGCAGCAATTCGATACAATTATCTAAAATTCCAATATTACATTATGTATAAATAATAATATTTTATCTCTTACAGTACATTTTGCGGTAAGCAACGATCCCTTCTTGTAAGTATGGAAACATGATATTGAAACCGCGCTGCGCGGTTAGATACGGTTATCCGACTGCCCGCATTTCACGAGGACTGGAAGTTGCGGGTGAATATTGAAAAGCAAAATTCCCGCGGGGTGATGTGCGACCTCTCTGGTGCTGCGTCTGCCTCTGACCGTAGTTTCCGCCGCTGGCCCCGCCCCCCCCTCCCGTACGACCGACGCGCCGCGGACCGCCGACTTCGCCGTCTAACCCTTCCGATTCGCGTTCGGGGAAACGCCCCCCTTGGCCTCGCCCTCCGCGCTGCGCAGTGTGCCAGCAGCACAGCGCAGCGAATGCGGCTGCGTTGGCTCAGTGGCAGCTCTGCCGTTCCCTCTGATTCATCTCTTAGGCTGAGAAATCCTACGGTTCGAGTATTGATTGTTCGTTAGTGATTCTGGGTGCGTCAACTGGTAAGGACATAAGTGTAGTACGTAAGTGTAGTCCCGCAAGTGTAGTACGTGTGTTTTCCTCGGGATTTGGCGCTGATATTCCCCAGCTGGATGAGGAGATCGGGCGCCGACCTATCGTCGGTTAGCGGGGTTTCTCCACTACCAGGACTCTCCCACCAGCGGGGCACCGCCCCAGCCGGGACAAGCTCTAAGATCCCGACCGGTCTCCCGGAATATGTGATAGTGTAGTGCATGTTAGTGTAAGTGAGTGTGTAAGGGGAGAGGATAGGACAAGGAAGGGGAAGGACAGATCGCGCGCGATCCGTGGCCCGTTTGGTAGGGTACTGCTCCGGCATTCGCCTGGTGTTGATCGGAGAAACCACGGAAAACTACCGATCAAAGCAGCCGGCCGAGAGAATTCTCCTCCAGACAGCGACTGAATTCGACTTAGCTGACAAGTTACTGTCGAAAAACCCTGCCACCTTCAGGACTCGAGCCTAGGACTTCCCAGTCAGAGGCTCTGCAATGACATTAGTTGATGCCCTGAGCCACCTTTTCCGGTTCGAGTTCCGAAGATAGCGGAATTTCGACGCTAGCAACGTGTCGATTTTCGACGTTAGCTGGATCAACGCTCAAATTCAACAGCTTTCTGCACCTCTATCTCGCATTTCTCAATGTGAAAGTGAATCAAGGTTGAAAAGTCGTGGCGTTGAGGTCTCGCGATGAGATTCAAAATAACACGAGGCGCTTTCTGCGAATATTCGACAAAAGAAAATAGTTTCTAAACTCTAAAATTTAGCGGTAGAATTTTCGATATTCATAAAAGTGTTAGAGATTAATTATGACAACTTAAAAGAATTAAAGAAAAATGAATAGACACCAGACCCAAACATCTACAAGGCACTGACAAGATGGGGAATGAACTGACGGACCTTCAAGTCAGAATCGTCTCTTCTTCATTCACTTTAATTTTTGTTTTGTTTTTATTTTAATTTTAAAAATGCGTGGGAAAGAATGGACTCTTCGTGTTATCACTTCATTTATACAGTATGATAATAATAATAATAATAATAATAATAATAATAATAATAATAATAATAATTTGTTTTGCACGTGAATTCGCGTTGGTGGACCCAGTGTGTGGACCCTCCGCCACCGCCGCCGTCTCCCGGGGCCGCGGCCGGGGATCCCGCCGAGGAGTTTTCGCCTTCCCGCCAGCCCTGCGGCATCGACCGCCGCACGGCACCATCTCGCGAGCGTTTGTAAGGCGCGGTGTAAGGCTGATGAGTTATGCCTCGCCTACGTCTTCGCTGCCGCGGCCGCCCTCCCGCCCGCCCAAAAGCCCACCCTCCCCCCCCCGCTCGGACCGCCGCCCGCTCCCGCCCTCCCCGTCCCCGCCTGCCCCACCTCTGCCCACATACCCCACCCCCCCCCCCCCCCCCCCCCCCCAACCCCCCCCCCCCCCCCGCCGTCGCACCCCCCCACCCGCCAGATAGCCCCGCCGCCCGATCGAACCCCCACGTGCCCGATCGACCTCCACCCGAACGATCGCCTCCCCTCCGACCAATAGCCCCCACCAGACCGATCGCTCTCCCACCCGACTGATCGCTCCCCCATCCGACCGATCGCCTTCCCCTACCCGATCGACCCCCCCCGAACCCACTACTTTGCGCCGACATCCCCTTCGCGCCGTCTTCGACGCCCGGTGCCGCCCTCTGCCACGTGGACTACTCGCCCGCCCCTGGGTGATGCCTCCCAGCGACGCCCCACGCCGCCTTCCGATAAGAGCTGGGAATTTCACGACCGCAGGCTACCTCATTGCAGTACCTATTTGCGTATGCGCTGCTATGAAACTTCATCCACTTTGAATATCGAACGTCAAACTTTGCCAAACTGCGATGAGTTTCGTAATAAGAAATATTAGAACACAAGTGTTCCAATAACCCATGGTCTACTATCAACTATCAACACCAATCTGTCACCTTTTTCGGAATGAATTGTCCAATTTAAATGAATTTTAGCACATAGAATTTTTCTCGCTCGCTTTTACCATAATGTATATTACGAAAACACTATTACTAGACGATGCAATTCTTACCATATTTCACACATTCGATTTTTGATAATGATATATCAATTACGAAATTGTTTAATCGATAATCTGATGCAAAAAATTCTGAAGAATACGGCGAAACTAGACAACTAATGTAATTATTAATTGTTACAAACACATTAACACTTTGAGAGGTTTTGCATATCACTTGGCACTGCATTCTATTGCTTCTGTTAAAGACGTACATTTAAAGCGTTTTCGAGCTCTGAGAAGTACAGTAGTAACTTCATGTACCATGGAATCGACATTTACAGAGTTGATATCTATATTGATGCAGCTGTTATAGATACCTACGATATCGAATGTGCTCCGAAATGAAGTGCGGCCACATCCTCCTCACTGCAGTCGCCACTCCTCCTCCTCGTGCGGGTGATTTGTGGGGCTGGGAGGCTTTGGGAGGCGCGCCAGGGAGGCGTTGGGAGTGCATGGCGGGGCGTGGAGGGGCGGGGAAGGGCTCGCAATAATATCCGTTACGGTGGCGCGCCCGCCGGAAACTGCGTCCAATATTCCTCCACGCGCGCAGAAACTAGCTGGCGAGCTCCGGGGCGGCGCGGCACCCAAGGGAGTCGGGCCGGAATCTGCTGCGCAGCGCAGCGCTAGGGACGGAGTCTCTCAGCGTCTCCACGGCTGAGTCCGGTCGCTTGCCTGCCGCGCCGTGGCAGCATTTGCCTCCGCTCGCGCGTTTCCCCGTTCCCTCCTTCTCGTGTGGCCTTGATCATCTCATCTGGTTTTCTGCTCTTTTGACTCAATAGTCGTTTCGCTGAAGTTTCTCTTTCCCAGATGTGTATCTCCCAATCGTCTCTCCGTATCGATTTTTTCATCTAGTTCATATCCCCTCTTGTCATATTCTTATAATTCCCCTTGTTTTCTCCCAGTAGTTTATTCACAGACTGCTGGCACCGTCCTCTCCACCGTTCGTCTTCTTCATTACTCCAATTTTTGCATGCTTTGTCTCCAAAGCCGTGCCGCGGTTTCTGCTAAAACTGGATTTCCATTTGTTTTCACTCTTTTCTTATTAGTTCATCCAATGGAACTTTCGGAGGCGTATCGTTTTATGAAGATAGCAATCTCTCACAAACCTTTTTTCTACTCTTAAACCTTGCTCTTCCAACTCATTTATTCCATCAGCTTCTATTTGACTCGTAGCGTCATAATTTTACCTTACTCCTTCGTAGATCCTTTCCTCCCAGTACCGCACAGTGCTCTTCGATGTATCCCGGTGTTCCTTTGCTAACTCGGCACACCCTTTGCAACCCTCATACCTCTCCTATCCTCCTTCCCTCTTGTCTCATAAACCCGCTTTCTATGTCTACCACGATATCTCTTATTTCTTTGCTCACGATATACCCATACGTTCACCCTTCACCACTACATTTATTGCAGCATTTCTCTGCATATCTCCATTCTTTCATACATTTTTTCTTTCCGCTTCAACGACCTTCCTCTTGCGCTTCCGCCTTAGCATCGTCTGTTATCTTCCCGCTCCACTTCGACCCTCCCTGCTCTCCCCGCTCTCCCTGTCCCTCCCCTCTTCTCCCCGCCTCACTTCAACCCTCTTCCCCCTCCGTCCTTGCCCCTCCCTTTGCCACCCCTCCCTGCCCCAACCCGCTCCTCCCGCCTCTCATCGCCCCTCACCCCCCCCCTCCCCGCCCCTCCCCGCCCCTCCCGCCTCCCGCCCCTCCCCCTCCTCCCCCTCCCGCCCCTCCTCCCCCTCCCGCCCCTCCTCGTCCCTCCTCGTCCCTCCCCGCTCCTCCTTGCCCCCTCCCGCCCTGTTCCGCTCACCCGCCGCGCTTGTTCCTCCTCCTTACGGGTGTTCTATTAGCAGCCGCGCCCCTCCATCTCCTAGCAAGCCGCAGGCTGCCCCATCGCTTTGCGTTCCCCGACGCCGCCTCCGTGTTCCTGCAGCCGACCTTATTGACTCGCAACCCTTGCTATGACTTACGGAGGGAAGGGCCCATTTAACTTGCTCGATTGCAATATTGCTTATCGAACAGTGAACGCATTGTAAATGGAAATGGTTGACGAACAGAATTTACAGTGTCTGTGTATATGTGATGTGATTCAAAATATAGTTTTACGTGGTCTAAATACGGGTTGTGAACATATTTTGAGTATTTAAACAACACCTAAAAGCGTCAGCGTACAGCTTCTTCGAAGAGTAAAAAAAATCCCTTTAAGAATGACACCGAATACAATTCTTCATATTTTGCCAGTAATAACCATAATACCTTAATAATCAATTACATAAACATCTTAAATTTTTTCTTTAGAAGGATCTTCCAAACTCTACAAGTGTTTATATTCTTTCTTTAGTACTGCATGGATATTAATTTACCTCAATGATCATTATTGTACAGGGGTTGTTTGAATTTTCTTGTATCTTAGGAATCCTTAATGGTTTCTATATAGTAACTAATCATATAACTGCTAGGTTCCATTTCAAATGTGTTTCCCACGCACATTGAAGCAATCTTAAAATGCAGTAACATATTTGAACGTTGTGCGTGAATTTATGCCATTAAAAATCGCATGCAATATTATTTCGGAAAATTGATGACAACTACCGAATAATATTGTTACAGCTTGCAATGTGTATACATTTTCAGCATCATGATTTTTAGAAATCACATCGGTTGAAAATCCATTTTATATACTAGATATTAGTTTTGAAAAGACATTTCATATTACATTATTTTTCATTTCACATACATATTATATTAAACATTCCATATTACACGCGAATACATAAATTTATTATATTTTCATTCACATTTGATGTGTTATGTTTTATACATTGGTTTGTTTTATTTTACTGTCTGGGAAATTCAGTATTGCGAGTCCCTCTTTTCGAGTTCTACTGATGTGATTCCTAAGCTTCGGCCTGACGTCCACTTGCTCCGGCCTTGAACTGCTGTTCGCCGAGCAGAGACGTTCACTCTCCGTCCACTGGTCGTCCACCGCGGTGGCCACAGCGTCCGTCAACCGCCCTCGACCTCTGGGTCTTGCGGTCACTGGCGTTTTTCTTCCGAGCGGCCGTGTCCCGCCACACGACGCAAACTTGGGGCTTCGGACGACTCCGTTTGCGCTCATTAGTTAATTGACCATCGGCCGCTCTTCCCCACCACAACCCCCCACCAACCCAGCTTCGAGGCCGCAGCTGCGGAAGCTGGCACTGACGCACCACCGCCCCACCCTCGCCGCTGCCACCGCTAACGACACGCGCCGACGGAGTGCGTTCTGAACTGTCGCCGTTCCCACTCCGTTCACGACCGCATCGCTTGAAACAACCGCCGCCGCACTCATCGCCGACGCCGTCACCGCCTTCATCGCAATCACAGACACTATTCACCGTTCCCACCGCTTCCTCCACCCCCGGTCTTCTCTCAATGCTCCCATGCTCACTGATCTCACTGAGATCCTCACTCGGTCTCTCTCTTCTCGATCGTGAGATCCTCACCGGTCTCTCTCTTCTACCTCACTCGGTCCTCCTTCTCGCGTGAGATCCTCCTCGGTCTCTCTCTTCTCGATCGTGAGATCCTCACTCGGTCTCTCTCTTCTCGATCGTGAGATCCTCACTCGGTCTCTCTCTTCTCGATCGTGAGATCCTCACTCGGTCTCTCTCTTCTCGATCGTGAGATCCTCACTCGGTCTCTCTCTTCTCGATCGTGAGATCCTCACTCGGTCTCTCTCTTCTCGATCGTGAGATCCTCACTCGGTCTCTCTCTTCACCGTTCCCACCGCTTCCTCCACCCTCGGCCCCCAATTCCTCGGTCTCTCTCTTCTCGCCCCCACTACTCTCTCTGCCTGCAAATCTCCGTCTGTCCCATCGTGTTCAACCCCGCCCCCTCCCGCTCTCCGATATCTACCTCCATGTCTCGACCCTTCCCGCCTGCTCTTTTGGCCCACACTGCCTGTACTGCCTCGAAACTGTTCATGGCCTTGCTGCCGCCATCAATGTCACTACCAATACCCATGTCACATCCTCCACCGCTACTAAAGAGCGCCTCAAAAGTTTCTCTGCAAATGCACCTTGCTGGTGAGAGTGCTAACAAAAGAAATTATGTTGGTATTATGTGCTACAGTCTGCAACAAAAGAAAATTAAGATGTCTTTACTTACCACAGTCGCTACAGATAGTGGAAGTTTTTTTCTCTTCAATTGTTTCCCAGTGAACTGGTTGCTACCAAAATAAATGCAATTTTTAATAAGTGACCCCGACTCGACTCTATGCGAAGAGACTTTCCTGGCGCACTATATTACTGCTGCTGCTATCCTTGGGCTACCTTCTCCTCAGCCGCCAGCAGAACCTCCGCCACCATGCTTACTACGATCTGGGTTGTCCGGGTGACGCCGAGTCGAAGGCTGGGGTGCCGGCGTTTCGACCGACATATCGCGGTCCTCTTCAGGGCTGTACTGCACTGTACAGCCCTGAAGAGGCAGTACAGCGTCGGCCCCCCAGTCTTCGACGCGGCGTCACCCGGACAGCCCAGGTCATGACTCTGCCCGCGGAAGCCTACGATACCATTTAACTCGCCTCTACGGGGAGGATACATACAAAACCTGTAAAGAATTTGGTAAACTACGTGACAAACGGAGTCGCAATCTCCACCACATTGCGTTTCTCCTGCGCCGAAGGGACGAGGCAGTACAGCCCTGAAGAGGACCGCGATATGTCGGCCGAAACGTCGGCACCCCAGCCTTTGACGCGGCGTCACCCGGACTGCCCAGATCATGACCCTGGCCGCGGAAGCCTACGATACCATGTTTACCCCGACCAACACTTGCCCCGCGCCACTGGTCCGTCCGCCGTCGCCTCTCCGGGCCCCCACCGTGGCCGTCCCCCCGCCCCCGCCCCCTCCGGCGCCCGTCATCGCATCGCCCCTGCGCTGCCTCACCGCCGCGACCGCCAGCGCCTTGCTTGAGGGTGGGCGTCTGCGGCGCGCCAACTTTCACCAGTTCGATCTCCCTCTTGCACTACCCACTTCGGGCTGCCCATCGTTTGCTCTCCCCATCTTCTCTCTCTCTCTCTCTCTCTTACTCTCTCTCTCTTACTCTCTCTTTCTCTCTCTTTTTCTCTCTCTCTTTCTCTCTCTCTTTCTCTCTTTCTCTTTCTCTCTTTCTCTTTTCTCTTTCTCTTTCTCTCTTTCTCTCTTTCTCTCTTTCTCTTTCTCTCTTTCTCTCTCTTTCTCTCTCTTTCTCTCTTTCTCTTTCTCTCTCTCTTTCTCTCTCTCTTTTCTCTCTCTTTCTCTCTCTTCCCCGTCCGTGCGTGCGGGCTGGGAAGAAATCGTTCGGATCTTGGAACATTGGCAATTGCACTGGGCGAACTGTGGAGGAGTAATTATCCCTCTGGATGTAGATGTCTCAATGCGGGCGTTAGGGTAAATGCGAGTCCGCAGCAGAGGCTTTGCATTCAGAGAAGTCCTAGTTTTGAGTACCGACGTGGTAGATTTTATGACGTTTAAGTAGATGGATCAAACAAAAAGGGGCGGGTTGAGAATTCTAGAAGATGGTGTTTGCTCTGATCAGTCGTACATGTGATTTTTGTCGTATCACTTCAAATGGATGGCAGAGTAGAGTCACAGAAAGAAACGGGCAGCGCCTCGCACACAATCGTTCTTTGGATCTTTGGTTGATTTGATTTGAGTTTTTCGTGTTTCCGGGCACGTCAACTGCTTTGGTCATTAGTCCCGTTAGTGTATTGAATGTTTTTTTCGGGATATGCGCGGTGATCTTTCCCCGCTGGATGGTGAGATCCGGCGCCGATCTACCGCCGACTAGTGGGGTTTCCCCCTAACCAGGACTCTCCCACCAGCGGGGCACCGCCCCAGCTGGGACAAGCTCTAAGCTCCCGACCGGTTTCCCGGAATATGTGATAGTGTAGTGCATGTTAGTGTAAGTGTGTGTGTAAGGGGAGGAGAGGACAAGGAAGAGGAAGGACAGATCGCGCGCGATCCGTGACCCGTTTGGCAGGGTCCTGCTCCGGTATTCGCCTGGTGTTGATCGGAGAAACCACGGAAAACTACCGATCAGAGCAGCCGGCCGCTAGGATTCTCCTCCAGACAGCGACTGAATTCAACCTAGCTGGAAAGCTAGTGTCGAAAGTTCTGCCGCCGTGGGGAGTGTAACCTAGGACCTCCCGGTCAGAGGCGCTGCAATGACATCAGTTGATGCACTGAGCTACCGCTCTCGGTTCTTACATGGTTCATCGGCCTTATCTTATATCGATCGTATATGGTTATACGGTCTCGGAAAACGTCAGTGATATCTCAAGTACGCGGGTATTACAGCCGCATACTTGAGATATTACCGACGTTTTCCTATACTTTATTAAACCGTTCTCGGTTCTGTTTATACCAAACCCTTACCTGAGATGCAGTTGTATCGGCAAACTGCTGTACTTCTGACCGGGAGGTCCTAGTCCCGACGGTGGCAGGATTTTCGACATTAGCTAGATCGAATTCAGCTGCTATCTCTAGGAGAATGCTAGCGGCCTGATCGGTAGTTTTCCGTTCTCATGTTAATATCAGGCGAAAGCCGGAGCAGTACCTGAACAATCGGGACCGCGCGCGATATTTAGTTCCTCTTCCTTGTTCTATCTTCACCTCTTATTGGCTCACATGTACACTTACGTGCACTAATGTACCACACATGTCGGGAGACCAGTCGGAAACTTAGAACTCGTCCGAACAGGGACGATTTTCCGCTTGTGGCAGATAGCTGGTTGCGGGAAAAAGAAATCCACGATCTGACGTGTAGGTCGGCGCCGGATCTTGCCATCCAGCGGGGAAAGAGCACATTAGCTCCCGTGATAAAAGCATACACTACACTCTCGTAACTAATGTCGATAGTAGTTGACGCGCACGGAAACACTAATCGATTAGTCAATTCATCGGCAAGGAGAGAGTGAGGAAGGAGAGAGGAACGATGGAAGGGTATGAGAGTAGAAAGGGAAGGAGACGGATCTTGCCATCCAGCTGGGAAAGAGCACATTAGCTCCCGTGATAAAAGCATACACTACACTCTCGTAACTAATGTCGTTAGTAGTTGACGCGCACGGAAACACTAATCGATTAGTCAATTCATCGGCAAGGAGAAGTGAGGAAGGAGAGGGAACGATGGAAGGGTATGAGAGTAGAAAGGAAGGAGACGGATCTTGCCATCCAGCTGGGAAAGAGCACATTAGCTCCCGTGATAAAAGCATACACTACACTCTCGTAACTAATGTCGTTAGTAGTTGACGCGCACGGAAACACTAATCGATTAGTCAATTCATCGGCAAGGAGAGATTGAGGAAGGAGAGAGGAAGGATGGAAGGGTAGGAGAGTAGAAAGGGAAGGAGACAAGAAGAAAGAGGAAGTCCCCTCCAATGTCTGCATTTACGAGTAGAGAAAACAAAGATAACTGTAAGACGCTGTGGGGAAGGGAAGCCAATCGACGAAATGATGGAACTGAATGATCCATACAATTATTTTCAAGCTCCGCCGGCGAGTAGTAACGAAAAGACGAGCGTTCACGTTTATTCATTAAGTGATGGGGTGGCATTCGGAATACCGCAGTGCTTTGTTTTACGGTCTCGGCTCGGGTTTTCGCAAGCTCTGCACTTTGTCCTCGAAAATTGATTTCTTTAAGTGTAAAGAAGTGGGTGGATTTCATTGAGGGGTTGCGGAGGGAAGATTGTATGCTCAGCTCCTTTTCAAGCAGTAACGACGTCGACATTGTAATTCAATTCTGTAAATGCGTAGCATTGTGGACTTCCTCAACCCATTTTTACGGGTAATCACCCTTCTTCCCATTTGCGCGGAGATATCAGCGAATGGATTTTCTTTTATATCGTGGATTCCGCTCAACACAGGGAAAACCCAAAGTTACTTTCCCTTTTTCATTTGAATGCAGATAATGTGATGTGATATTTTTTGTGAATGTCCAAGACACATGCAATTCTGTTTTCTTGCAAGATTCTACTTCTTTTTAAATTGACGATACTATATGTTCCCAACATGTTCGGTAAATCGTTAGGTACTGGCATTTAGTGATTGGACAGTAATTGTCTAATCATATAATAAAGTGATGGATTTTAAATTGATTGTAAATTATACATTACGCAAAAAACAAGTATCAGCAAAATATAGTTTACTCTTAATTTCTGTTTTTTTGTTAATAAAACCTCAACGTATGAAAGAAATTATGCTAAAATGGCTTTTAAATAATATTACTGCCTCCTTGCTCTAAGGATTTTGTAGAGAACATTCTTATTGCAGAATATACGACGATTCGTTTGCAGGAAATAATATAACTTAATATTTCAAAACACAAATCTCAAAAAGGGACAAATATTTCAAACGAACCCTTTCCTAAACCCCCACCCTCCCCTTCCGTACCCTACTCCTGACCTGCAGGCACCGATAGGAATGTGCACAGGCGACCGCGACGCGTGATCGATACAAAAAAACGAGAACGGTTTACCGATGTATCGATTTGCTTCGAGTTGTTTGTGCCTCCATTTTTCGCGGATAATGGGAAATTCTGATGATGTTTACGGACCCCATGTTGCGTCAACAGTTATCGGTCGTTCGGTCGTGATAATGAAGTCGCGAGGCGGCCAGCGGCGGAGGGCAGGGACTGCGAGGGAGGGGTGGAAGGGCGGGGGTGGGAAGGAGGGGTGAGAAGGGGTGGGGAGGAGCGCACAGGAATGCTCTGTGGAGTGTCAAGAGTCATCGCGACGGTATGTCACTGGTCCGAAATAGGAAATCTTTGGGGCGAAGGGAAGTGGGAATCGGAAATGTAAGGGCAGAGGCGTTGGTGCGGACGATCTTCTGTGGTGCTGTTTGTTTTCAGGTGCTGAGGAGGCCAAACACAGGTAGGAGAATGCCTGACGCCCGAGCCAAATAAATAAATAGTTTAAAAACAAAAATCGAATAGATTAGCGTGTACTCGGCTTCTGACGGCAGGTTTTTCCCCCTTCAGGGGTTTCTTCCTCAGCCGTACCTTATGGTCTCTTTTCCGCGGCATTAATGCGATGAAAAGACCATTTGGGGTGAATACCAGAATACGAAAGGTTAAAACGCGGTTGAATGTAGGTATTGTAATGGCTTAAAGGCCTTCGGCCTAGCCACTTAGCATCACGTTCTCTAATTTGTATGTAATAATTATCTATTTAAAAAAATACTTTAAAAAATAGGCCCAAAGCAGTGCATCGTTGACAGAAACGTTGTGTACGTCTCTTAGTGCGATGTACCACAAAATAAATGTACCTTACCGGAAGCTAACCTGACAAATAGTTGAAATAACTGAAGGATGTCATGGAATTTATTCAGCGTATGTGGTCGGTTTTGAAAGAGCGTTAGTTGTGATCTGATGAAGTAACAAAATTCTTATGAATATGAATAATAAAATTCTTATGATTTGTTTTACATGAAATGTTTGCTGTATTATTCACGTAACTTCTCCAAGCTGCTTCAAGCTCAGGTAAGTTGCGTGATATGTTTCAATCTTACATAATTGTGTTACAAGTGATTGTTTTTTGTATTATCACACACTCAAGAGATGACACTGTAGGATACTTCTTATTGAAACGTTTGACGCTAAAAAGGGACAGCAGATAAATAAAATGTTAAATCAATGTCACGATTTTAAATACTCTTCATTACTCGCTTTCTACTTGTGCGTCACCCTTCACCAAATCTCCTATTTATATTAATTATTACTTGAACGATATTTACATCCCAATCAATATAAAGGTTCATTATTTTAAATGATTTACAAGATGTAGTCATTAGCCACAAGATTTTTTGACAGTAGTCAAATAAATGACAATTACATTTTATAAAATGACGTAAGGGCAATGATTTCATGAAATAAAAATTGAAGTTCGCAATGATACAACATTAGAACATTGACATCATTAGACGATTAAGATGAGACCTCTTCTACAGTAAACAGTATTTAAAAATATTTCTTCATCAAACTTCACAAAATGTAATTCTGTGCGTGAATTCAAAATATTACGTCTCCTGACAGTAAGATATTTTGCCCAAAATATGCATTTGATGTGAAACGGAAATATTTTATCTTGGCAGAAAGCCCAGCCTTCTTCTGATCTCATTATACATGTGTAGTACACAGTATATTCCTCGCTCTTCTCACACTTTTCTCTTTATCGCTTTCTAATATATTCTTTAAATTGAACTGATTTGTCTCACTTTCCTGGGACCGTATTGAATCTTTTTTCTGCCGCAGAATCCATCAATGTTTTACACATCCTTTCCGAAAAAAATCTATAATATTCTGTAATTCAATTTCCTTCCAAATTTGTTTTACCTATTTTGCCCCAAATGTGAGTTTCTTTTTGAAGATATTTTGTATTTTCTTAGTATATTGTAAATCACAATACAGGTGCCTATAAAATATCAATTTTCTGCTCGTTGGTTTCCGCATATTTTTGTGTGTTCTGATAGACTTTCTTCATTAATTAATTACACATTTTTCAATTAGTTACTGTAAAACCTTGGTTAGTGCTTTGTGCTTGTGACTGAGTTGGCGAAAGATAAGTAAAGGAAACGTTCGTCTGCACCAAAGTTGATGGAGTATTCGCTGCTAAGGTCACACGGTTTTATTTATTTTTAAAGAAATATATTAACGGTCTTGCGCGTTGAAGTGTAGTTTTGCACATCATAAATTAGGCGATAAAAGTTGCAAACATATGCTACCTGATTGCTCCACCAATAACCCTCCACGCACGAACGCTGCGAGGAGCGAGCACGATATGCAGAGCAATGAAGTCGGGCTTTAAAATCGGTTAATGCGCTCTTATTCTTGTTTAGTAATGCAGTTTTCTGGAAATGTTGCCTAAAAAACTGGTGTTGTTACAACAATACTCAAGTTTCTCATATTTTTGGAACTTTTTCAATTTTTGGAAATTCAAAGTTCAATACAATTTTAGAATTGCACCGGATTAATAAGTCTACTTCACACCATCTAAGAAAACAAAGGAAAAATTTGAAGTCGTTTTTTAGAAAATTTTGAAAATTTCCTTGAGTCTTCACGTATACTATCCTCCAAAATCAAAATTCCATACATCAGATCGATCGATTGATCCGGAAATATTAAATGTTGGAGAAAATTCTGTTTAAGATGTAGCGTTCTTCAGATGAATGGACAGTCGGATAGTCGTTTTGCCGTAAACCCAAATTTTTCAGTTTCAAAGACCCACAAAGCGTGGATTCTGACTCCACAAGTTCGAGAAATCACTATACATAGGAACAAGAAGGATCCGCTTTTTTAGTATCAGGGACTTACTATAGGAAAATTTCTATCGAAAATCGCCATTTTTCGCTTTAACATTACTTCATTTTATTTATACTACGTAAGTACAATACGAGGAGGTGCCGACCTGGATGGCCGTGGAGGCAAGAGCTTTGCTTCGATTCGAAGGGTCGCGAGTTTGAGCCCCGCCGTGAGCATGGTTCTTTGTCTCTTGTCTTTCATACATGTGTGTTGTCGCGGATGGCCTTATGAGTCTGCTGAACACAGACTCAGGAGCCTGCGTGTGGGGCTAGTGAAGGGGTTAATATGTGTCCCCAGGAAGGATATAGTGGGTACGCTACACGTAAAGCCCAAACCGGCAACTCGTGAAAGCTGAAAAAGCCCCCGGAAGAAACAAAAAGTATTAAACAAGAAAAAAAAAACGATTTGGTCGGTTGTTGTGACGTTTTGTCCCACTGTGTAGCGTGGAGCGGTGCGGGGCGGAAAACCCTACGCCGAAAGCCGAAATCGGCAAGCCCTGAAAGCTGGAAAAGCCCCCGGAAGAAACAAAAAGTAGTATACGAGAAAGTAAAACGATTTGGCCGGTTGTCGTGACGTTTCGCCCCACTGTGTAGAGTGGAGCGGTGGGGGGTGGAAAACCCCACGCCGAAAGCCGAAACCGGCAAGCCCTGAAAGCCGGAAAAGCCCCCGGAAAGAAACAAAAACCAGTATACGAGAAAGTAAAACGATTTGGCCGGTTGTCGTGACGTTTCGCCCCACTGTGGGGCGTGGAGCGGTGCGGGGCGGAGCAGCGCGACCCGGGCAGGTGACGGGTATTAACCGCGCGAATCGGGGCCCGTGTCGCCGCCGCCGTCGACTCCGCTAAATGGGCCGCGAGCTAGCGCCGCTGTCCGCTCCCTCCGGCGGGGGGCGTGGGGGGCGGGGCGGGGGGTCCGATTGCGCGACGTGCTGTCCGGAGGGGAACACGCGCCCCGGAATAACTCCGGGCGGCGCGACGGTCGTTACAGGTGCGGAGGGAGTGTTTGTGTGCGCGAGACAGGTAGACGGAGGGCAGGGATTGGAACGTAATGGGCCGATGTTCGTTTGGAAAATATTCCTATTATTATCTTGTACGGTTCGTTGGTTAACGAGCGAAGCTAGGTTGGAGTTTTCAGTGATAAATTGTATTGTACACATTTGTAATATTTTTTTCTCCTCTAATAAATGAAATGGTCTGTAATGAAAATGAAGCAGTCGAAGGAAATGTAAAATCGTGAAAGTGCGTTAACGTAACGATTAATGAGAAAAATGTGTATGTCAGTTGGATTGTAATAATTTTGGATAGTCGTCGTTACAGATGTAGATGTAGTGCTCGTGTTTGCGAGATGGACAATAGTCGTTTACAAAAAGTAAAGTGCATAACGAGAAAGGCCAGGATGAAAATGTTAGTGATTACTTCACTCATGACATATCTGAGGTTTGAGAATTGGTGTTGATATTAAATGAAATTATCAAAATAAGGTACTACTGAGATATATTTCTAACGTATTTCCGTTGCTCAATCACGTATTTTAATTAATACTTGTAATCATGAAATTACGGACGAAGTCATTCATCCGTTCGTGTCTCGTATATTTAGAGGTCAACTTCAAATCACTAGTGAAATTGCTTTTTGATGTAATTATTTAGTTATTTCCCAAAATATTTTTCATGTTAATAAATTAAGAAACATGAAGCAGTCAACTATTAAATGTTTGTGAAAATTAGAAAATATAACGATTCATGAAAATATATTGTCATCCAATTATTTTTCCTATTTTAGTTTGTGACATGCCTGTCAAAAATAATGTTGCATTGTTATAGCGGTTTCAATTTGTCCGCCACAGATAGACAGGTTTGGAGAAATGTTAAAAAATGTTTTGTGCATTTCATTCGTTCAGTTCTTTATGGCGTATAATTTGAGTCAAATCAGGACGACATAAAAATGATTTAACCACTTTTTGCAGACGGAGAACGTGAAATCATGTTTTGTAACTAGAATAATTTTCATGCTTTACAAGGACGCTCATTTATGTAACGGTACTTTACGGATTGAACTCGTACTTGTTATTTATGCACCAAGGGTGTTATAAGGGTTTTATAAATGACAGCGGTGATAAAAGCCCGAAGTTCTTTGGCGCGAGGGCTTCGTGTCACTTGAGATCACTTAACGCCCTTTTTAACGCCACCCATTTAACCCCTGTGGTAAATACAAGATTTTGTTTTTTACCTTATTGTAATGATTCCGATTTGTATTCTTACTAATTAACTACCTGCTCACTTGACACGATTTTTCTTTTCATACTTTCCTCCCATAAGTCCCTTTCATAATTCCCTCCATAAGAGAACATAAACTGTTTCCATACTTCCCTCGTAACCACCATCGTCACAAACCCGGTGAGTATGCGATGTAGAGCTCCATATCGAAGGTAATAACAAGCAACAACGTATTAGTAACAGAAATAAAATACTTTTAACCTATAATCTCAGTTGTGTTTCTACTACTATAGTGTTGTAAACGGCACCAAACATATTCCGGGCACTTACTTCCACATTTCATTTGGCTGTATTTCTACTTGTTTGGTTGAGTGGCGGGGTGGCGACTAGTGGCTGGGCGTGACGGTGCAGGAACTGGCGGGGAGTGGTGTGGCGGGGCGGGGCGCTGAGAGGCGGGGCGCGGCGTGACGTGAAGGGGCGTGGGCGTGGGCGGACGCACCTCCTGCAGGCCCTGCGCGGCGAGGCGCGCGGCGTCGAGCAGCGAGGCGAGCGCGTTGGGGCGGCGCCGCCAGCCCCAGCAGCCGCATCGTCTCCAGCACGGGCCACGCGCGCGCCGCACGTGCGGCACCACCGCCGACACCAGCCACCTACGCACCAGCCACACGCACGCGCCTTCTAATAGATTGATTCTTTTCGTGTTTCCGGGCGCGTCAACTGCTTTCGTCATTAGTCCCGTTAGTGTAGTGCATGTTTTTTACGAGAGATGGCGGTGATCTTCCCCCGCTGTATGGCGAGATCCGGCGCCGACCTACCGTCGGCTAGTGGGGTTTCCCCCTAACCAGGACTCTCCCACCAGCGGGGCACCGCCCCAGTCGGGAGAAGCTCTAAGCTCCCGACCGCTCGCCCTCAATATGTGGTAGTGTAGTGCATGTTAGTGTGTGTGTGTGTAAGAGGAGAGGAGAGGACAAGGAAGAGGAAGGAAAGATCGCGCGCGGTCCGTGGCCCGTTTGGTAGCGTGCTGCTCCGGCATTCGCCTGGTGTTGATCGGAGAAACCACGGAAAACTACCGATCAGAGCAGCCGGCCGCTAGAATTCTCCTCCAGACAGCGACTGAATTCGACCTAGCTGGAAAGCTAGTGTCGAAAATCCTGCCGCGAATTTTGGCATCAGTTGATGCACTGAGCTACCGCTCCCGGTACACGCATTCTACCGCTGTTCAGAGAACATCAAGTAGCCCAATGCGAGCTACAGATTTTTAATAGCCCAAAAGTTTATTTTGGTCGCCGTAGTAATATCTCACATTGGTTTTCTTGTTCTTACATGAAATGTGAGTATATTTTTTTGTGTGAAGAGGCAGCCAATCGTAAAGCTAGGAAGACGAGTTTTTGAGACAACATTTCAGGGTAGTCGACTTCGTCCTCTCAATCAATCTTGTGCTCAGATTCATTTCGCGAAACCTACGCGCCATTTGTATACGTTACGACTGATGTCCGAATTATGGCTAATGTTAAAATCCGCCTATTAATTCGCACATAAACCAAACGAGTTCGATAATGTTTTGAAGGTGTCCATGAACGGATGATTTTGGCATCAGCTACAGGGCATTTGCTAGAATGAGCTGATTGTACGAGTGTAAGGGCGTCTTCTGCGTTCGCGAAAAGTATATGGGCGTAATGTACTACGGGATAAATTAAATGTTGTGCATACTCAAACGTTTTATGAACAACGCAAAGGTTGAAAGCAGGCTTTTCGTCGCTAACTCAGAAATGCATTGCGAAATTTCAACAGAGATGTAGTGAGGTTGCGTTATGTGGCATCTAGTAAATCACGAATAAATCATTAATTATTGATTCACGAATTTGATTACTAATACACATATCGATTCACGAAATTACTAATACACTTTGTCTAGTATTAGTAATAAAAGCTTCCTACCATCAGTCTTACTAATAATTAACACTTTTATGCTATTCCACGTCATCGTATGTAGAGAAATACGTGTCTCTAACTGCATTAGATCGTACGACCGAACGAACACCGGTGAAAAAGGATTTCCCTAATATTCAAGGACAAATGTATGGGAACCTTCGATGAAAGAAATTTTACTCTTCGTGTTCATTAGCGAAAAGTGTCATTTTCGATCGCTCTACATGCCGTAGAAGTTTCTAACATTTATTCAGAGACACCTGTGTATCGGTGATGCACCCATTTCAAATAATTCAAAGACGTGTGTTTTCAGGGAGCTGCAATTTCTTGGATTCTTCAAGTATTTTTTTAAATTTATATTTGAGTTCTCCTATGACATTCGTTTCAACAATACAATTTATGATAAGACCTGGAGAATCTGCAACTTCTCCGGCACCCATCGCTGTACACTATGTTAAATACACAGAACGCTGCCGTGTCCGTGGTTATATCTGGGAGAAACGGGTCCTTATATCGTCGTATATTATATCTCGGGGCTCTTTTCGATTTAGACAGGTAGAAATCTTCAATAAAAAAATGACGATTGCGTTCGAGAGATACATTGCGTGTACTTACGTTACATATTTCTGTGCTTGCACTCAGTTGATTAGGATTTAGAGATGAGTTCGGCCGAATGCGCATTATACTTGGTTGAATAAGACCGAAGATTTCAGACTCTCACTAGAGCGGAAGAACGATCGTGCCCAAAAGTTTCCGGCGAAAAGAGCCGAAGTCCTATATCGGTTGAACTGTCTAAAATGAACTTAAATTATTCAATCGAACTGAGTCATTCAATATTTAAGTAGATAAAATTAGTTTATGAAAGTGAAGCTCTACTGAAAGAGAGCGTTTCAATTCCCCGGTATTATGGCCGGAAATAGGATCATATCAGAAGAGATAGGTGAAATGGGCTGGTGATAGTTTTGTTAATCAGAACCCTACACTCACTAATGCAGTAGGAATGTGAAGTAAGATTGTGTGCAGATTTAATCTTTTCGACTTCATTATCTCGCCGGCACGTAATGATTTAAAGACAATGACTGAATTGGTCGAGCGTAGTGTGACCGATCGTCAGAATCAATTTGCCATTCGCGCCAAAACGTTTCTTCAGCAAAACCCAAATACATTTTGATCGTTTCCTTAAGGGGAAGTCATTAAAGAGCGAGCGTATCTTTCTGTGATTGACATTATATCACCGACGGTTTTTTTTTCAACAATCTGCTCCATTGTTGAAGGAATGTGAAAGTGAATGATATATAACTGGTGAGAGTGTGATTTGAGAGCTGGGGTTGTTATGTATTCCATGGGTTCCATATACGCTCAAGCGAGGCTTCCCAGGCTGGCAATAGTTCACTTATCTTATGCTTTCCATTTTATGCCAACTCCATAGCCGGCTTTTTGTCTTAAAGAACAGTTCCTTAAAGCACAAAACATAACTAATTATGTGTCTTTGAAGAGAGTTTATCTCTGCACTAACATAGGCCAATCATAGATTAGTAAACCATTTTCAAAATATTCGGTAGGTTGCTTAATAATTGCAGATACAGTAGAAAAGTATTTATTTGTACTGTGAACAAAAAGCTAAGTGTGGACTGATCCACAAAATCAAAAAAGACAACCTAAATATGCTAAAATCAGCACAGGCCGAATAGAAACAGAACCGATAAAGAACGTTCCGAAAAAGAAAACAGCGTTTCAAACACAGCGAATATCTATATAAAGACCGTCTTACAGAGTCTTGAACCTGAATGCTACGTCTCAGCCTCTCGGGCGGCAGTTAAAACAAAGCAACCGTGCAGCGCGTTTCGCAACGCGGCGCAGCGAGCTGTCCGGTCCGATACCCGGGTGTCCGCGAGGCAAGAGGAAGGAATACCAGAGGAGCGCAGAGCAATATGGTAATGCGCCGGGCCCAGCCGGCACCGCCGCCCTCCCCCTCCAACCCCCTGCTCCTCTTCCTCCTCGGCACACAGTTCCGCGAGCCACCAAATCCGCGCCAAGTCGCACACCGGTTGCCCGGGATTTGGCGCTTCGCGCAGAGCGCGCGGCCCCTGGAGAGCGTTGCGTATGCAACCGCGTCGCGCACGACTGTTTAGCGGGTGGCGTCCCGCGGCGACGGACAGGCGCTGCTGTTGACATCGCTGGGCCAACGCGAAGCGCGGTCCACGTCGTCACGCGTTTCATTTTATTGGAGCGTCATTAATTTTATTCCATTGACAAAATTTCAATGCAAACAAGAATATGCGCTTCTGGGATGTGCCTTTCAGCGCGTCGGTACTCCAAACGAATTACAAATCGTGCGCCGTGTAGGGTGAAGCAAAAAAGAGGAAATGTATGTCATCTGCTGGTCCTATTATTTATGACTCGGTCCACCTGGCGCACATATTAATGCGAAAGAAAATAGACAAAGCGTAAATTATTACCCATAGTTTGAAAAATCCTTAGATATTCTGCTGTTATTGCCCACAAAAGAATATATTATTTTATGATTTCTGTTGCTAATTGTTCATTGATCCACGCATCACCGAATTCGTAGTTTGTTTACCATCGCTACTGTGAGTTCGAGCATGAATGCAAATGAGACCTACCATCTATTGATGCTCTCTGAGATCATTTTAATAATTTGTTTATATTTGATTCTGGGTAGTGTAAAATAATTATTTTTAATAAACAATTTTTTAAGTAAAATATGTTAAATATTTAAAATACATTTTTATAAACTCAAGCGATACAACCTCTACTTTTAATATATTTATATTTAGTGGTGTAGAATTTAATGAAAAAAATCTTTCACAATGTTTACCCTAGATAATTGGGTTCTTATAATTAATTAACGATATTTAGTATATTTTATCAGAAAATATCGGCACTCTAAATAACACAAATATTGAGTTGTTTTACTTTCGTCATTTTTAGTAAAAATCATTTTTCCTTTTCTTAATTAGTACCATAAGGTTTACAATTAAATAATCTACATTTACTTAATATTAATAGATTTTACTTAAGATACTTGCTAATATAGATTACATACAGATTATTAATAAGTGCAATTTTGTGAATTTAAGTGTACGCATACTTGCATTCATTTTTCGTGTCACCTCTCTTCTTTCCCTGACGCTTTCTTACTTCTTGTTTACAATATTACCATTCCCATATTCTGCGATATTAATTAGGGTAAAATATAATTCTCAAAAGGTTTCACGGAAATATTTCCATACATGTACGCCTTCCGAGACCGAACTCAATAATGACAAAAACTCAGATAAAATAATATTTTGTCACAATGCGTTTTTGCATACTTTATAACTTATTTACTTATTAACGTAGGGCTATATACAGGATTCCTCATTTTAAATAATATACTTTCAATTGAATTACTGCCTTAAAATAACCAATAGTGTATAAAGGAAACGAATGACTTATAGACAACCTGAAATAAAATAATTTGTTTTATTCAGAAGGTTCAAGACGCTTCTTAATGGGCAAAAATATGCTGTTACAGTACGTCTTTATCAACCACGGATGTTAAAGAATTTTTTATGTACTCTCTTGTCCGCATGTGCGCTCTTGCCGCCAATAGGCATCTAATCCGATTCTACCACGTGATGTAGCTTATAATACGGCTCAAAGAATGCGCTATTGTGCATATCTATGTGTTAACTCTTTTTTACATTTTTTTAAACTATAACATGCCCTTTTCTATATACTTCGATAAACGTATGCAAGCGTATCGTCGGTTCGAATGATAAACGATTCGTATGCAAGCGTTCGTTTATGTTTTGGGCGTAACATTCTATACAATGAATCTTTACGTTTCTCTTAATTCTCAGTATTACCAAACTATAAAGGGTATCCAAGATCTACAGTGGTTTTAAATGAAATTTATGAAAAATAATGGAATAAAACAAAATTAAATATTACACACGGCGATAAAGATATTTATCTAATCGAGAAAAATATCGTGCGGCAATACTCTCGTAAATAAAGTATTTCTTTATCGTCTAGTCTATTAAAATACTAAAATATTCTGAACTATCCGTCTTTAAGTGTGTTTATTAATTTTTGATAACTTCTAAAAATGAAAACTCTAAATATAGCAAGTTTATCTCAAGACAATGTACTATCTTAAAGATACATACATTTCTTCCATGAAGATCTTTTGAGTTTTAGGTTCAAATTTCAATCTTCAATTTGTTACACTATTTTATAATTTTCGATTTTTATTACTGCTCTATAAACTATTATCGATTAAACACATTAACTCAAAGTTGTTTTTAAGAAGTATGTGAAATTTACTTAAAGCATCAAAACTTTCTACTCATCATTCCTCATATTCCACACAATCTATCTACTTCGCTAGATTTTTTACGGCACCATTCATATACGTTTTCCCACAAAATTCAGATATGAGTTGTTTTCCTTTACCTTACCTTATAAGTTGCAATTTAAATAGTTTTAAATCATATTCTTTTTTAAATAATGATATGATTTTATAATATATGGTTTTTAATATGTTTAATGATTATATTCCATTCATTATAGCGTAATGTCATTTACTGCTACAGAGCGTTTTTTTTTTCGAACATCTAACAAATTTTGTATTAATTTTAGTGTTTTTCAAATTATCATTGTACTGTTGCAATGCATACACATGCATACTATACATACAATAGACTATTCATAACAATAACGTGTATTGTGTTAGAAATGAATTGAAAAGTGACTAACTAATCAGAATTCCGAAGTGTTTTAATCCGTCCTTAAGGATGTCAAAATGGCAATAAAGTCCTTTTATCAAATTTAAATTAATTAAGAAAAGATTTCTATTTCTGCTGCGAATTGGTAAATATGTGCCAACGTCCAATTGATGACACACGTTGAATAGACTGGCAGCCATCAGAACTGGCAGAAGTGGAATGATAGCGTAGCATAATAGGATCCGTATTACAAGTTAATTGTGAGAACGACTCGGACGCACTTGTAAATAGACTTGCTTTGAACAGCGAAGAAGGATAAATTGATTACATGACGCGTTTTCGTGATCGTTTTTGTCTCCTGTGCCCTAGTTCCTAGATTGCCAATCTTGAACTGTTATTAATAAAATAATTGAGAAGTAAAAAGAAAAATGAAAACAAATCATCATAAAAATGATGTAAAAACATCCTTAGAACAAGTATGCCGGCATTACAAAAAATTGTAGTTACATATTATTTTTAATTTTAAAGAATGTTTAAATATTATTTTTAATGTTCGTTTTAATGTTAGCATATGGTCGAAAAACTTCGGGATAAATTTCAAGAATATATTGGTAGGCAGGAGCTTTTTCGAAATTTTAAAAGAACAATCCAAATCTCAAATATTACAAATCAACAGAATAGGCACCTAAAAGCGATGGTGAGGAAAGACTATTCTCAGATTAAAATGTAGGGGGAATTTTCATATATCAGTTGCAACGCGCTTATCCAAACGGGAGCTTCGTAACAACTTATTTTTTTTATATTGAATTTCTCGATTGGATAAGCGCGTCCCAGCTGATCAAATGTCATTTCGCACTGCGTTTTAACCGGAGCATAAACGAAGACGGTTCGACACTTTCGGCGACGAGTAGCGAACGGAATTCCGAGTAATGGAGTTGGGCTGCTTTGATTGCTATTTGACAAGTGCCAAACATTCGGTGCTACCCCTACCTGAAGCCTGGCGATCTTTTGGACACATTGAAGGAAGCGAATAGTCACCTAGCACCTTGGCTACTCGTGTTTGGGAAGGCCGTCGCTATTCTACAGAATGACGAATGTTGAGAAGAAACGAAATCAAAATACCAAAAAAAAGTACATTTTCTACAGAAATGTTAAGAGGACACCTACATTGACCACTAGGAAAGCGATATTAATGGATTATGTTCGCCAGCAAATGATACTAAACAGATTCAAAAAGGAATAATTTATAAATTAATTTACCACTGTAATATAAATGAATGTACAGTGTGCGTATTAGATTTATAATTCTTTCTAGATTGCTCACTAACTTAATTTATACTATGTATGTATTTAAATGATTCTAATAATGATCAATCCTTAGCTAAAAATATAACATTAAAAGTCGAATAACCAAAGACTGAGTCAGTACATATTAAAATAAAACGATTTCCAACAAGTGATTTTGAAAAGGCAAAAACAAATTACAAAAACTGATCACACACATTGAAGCCACCCGCATTTAATTTTTTCGTCCTACTGTTTGAGCTGCACGTTGATTAATCGCTCTACTGCCGTAATGGTACTACGAACCGCACTACCCACGCTAGCCTTCATCGTGCAGAGCGAAGCGCAAATCACGAACGGTCTGGATTAAATCGAAACGAAATCTTGTTAGAATTATGCGTGCTCAATTCAATTTATTATATCCGTTATCGCGGCACCAATTCCATTTGCACTAAACTGAAATTCAGTTGCGTGCGCTCTGCGGCGAAGTTTGCGTTGAGCGGCGGCTGCAGCCGACCTGCCTCCCCGGAGAGCAAAGCGTGTGTGCGTGTATGCATGGTGCACGCACCGCCTGGGATGCGGCGAGGACTTCGTCGGCAGGAGGCATTGCGCAAGGTTGAGTCGTTGAGTGAGTAGAAACGGGATTGGATGGTTGGTTGGGTAGTGATTCCGGGTGCGTCAACGGCTTAGGTCGTTAGTCCCGTAAGTGTAGTGCATGGTTTTTCCTCGGGAGATGGCGGTAACCTTTCACCGCTGGATGGCGAGATCCGGCGCCGACCTACTGTCGGCTAGCGGGGTTTCCCCCTAACTAGGACTGCCACTAGCGGGGCACCGCGCCAGCCGGGACAAGCTCTAAGCTCCCGACCGGTCTCCCGGAATATGTGGTCGTTTAGTGTATGTTAGTGTAAGTGTATGCAAGGGGAGAGGGTAGGGCAAGGTAGGGATCGCACGCGGTCCGTGGCCCGTTTGTTAGGGTACTGCCGCCGCCGTCAGGACTTGAAACCCTGCCGCCGTCAGAACTCGAACCTAGGACCTTCCGGTCAGAGGCGCTGCTGTAGCATCAGTTGATGCACTGAGCTACCCCTCCCAGTGAAAACAGGGAGAGGGCGTTAAGTGAATGAGTGTGTGAGTACTGATTGAGGGTACATTAATTATTGTCATTAGTCCAGTGTGTGTAGTGCGTGTTTTGTGCTGGAAAAATACGGTTTTTCTCTCCAGCCGGAATGAGAGATCTGGCCCTGATCTAAACGGCGGTTTGTAGGTTTTTCTTCTCCAGGTATCTCCTCCAATCGGAGCACCGCTTCATCTGGGAAAACCCAACTAGTATCTCATTTTTTTTTAAATCTGCAACGCGTCTTTAAACCATTGTTTAGAGACGTTGAACGGCTGGAATAATCCTCCGTTAACTTTTTTGTCGAGTTTCGTCACATGGCAGTTAGTACCTTTTATCACTTCCGCCGTGTGCACCACATCTGTGGTAATGTATTGCAATCAGTGTGTGTGGGGAACGGGGGGACAAGGATGAGGAAGGAAAAAATGCCCGCGATCCACGGCCCTTTTGCTAGGGCACTGCTCTGGCATTCACCTGATATTAATTGTAGAAACTTCAAAAAAACTATGGTTAAACCATCTGGTAGCTAGATCAGCCAGCCACTAGGACTCTCTTGCAGACAGTAGTTAAATTGGTGGTGGGTTAGCGAATCCACAGTCACCGGAACTCGTACCCTAGACCCTCCCGCTGCACGACGCAGCGGAGGCAGCGGTGTTCGCGCGGGGAGTTGGCGCGAGCTGAGACTTCGTGTGAGCGAGCGTAGGGAACGAGCGCAGGGAACGAGTGTAGGGAACGAGCGCAGGGAACGAGCGTAGGGAACGAGCGTAAGCAAAGAGCGTAGGCAAAGGGCGTAGGCAAAGAGCGTAGGCAACGAGCGTAGAGAACGAGCGTAGGGAACGAGCGTAGGGAACGAGCGTAGGGAACGAGCGTAGGGAACGATCGTAGGGAACGAGCGTAGGAACGAGCATAGAGAACGAGCATAGAGAACGAGCATAGAGAACGAGCGTAGGAATCGAGCATGGGGAACAAGCGCAGGGAACGAGCGTAGGGAACGACCGTGTGAGCCGTGAGTGCAAAGGTGCGTTGCGCGGCGAGTCGGTTTTCACAGGAGGGAGCGTAAAGGGGAACTGAGCTGCCAGGGCGGTGCAGCAGGCCAGCGACACCACACGGCGGCATTCGTAAACGCATGACCTATTTAGACGTGATCTCTAAGTTTCTTTAAAGTAAGGTAATGTGCAAGGTACTGGAATAATCTGTAAAAACGTTGGAATTAACAGTGTACATCTAGTATTACATACCGTAATATTTGAATGGAAATGCGTGAGTAATAACTATTGCATGTATAAGGGTGTTGTATAAAAGAAATACCTATATGGAATCTATAAAACTATTCTCCAACACATTTAATTTTTGATTGCACAGTGTGTTCAATGTGTTTTTTATAATTCAATGGATTCTTCACTCATCCTCTGAAAAGATCAGTGTCTAATATTTTAGAAATAAGTACGAATATTTTCTAAACTGAATCTGCGAACGTTTTCGATTAACAATTAATTATTGGCACTGGTAATAGTTTAGAATGGGAGACAGCGTATTAAATTTTTTGATACTGAAATGAATAGAAAATGTGAAATTATTTTGTGTAAAGCTTTCGCAGAAGGGCTTAAGTTCACGTTTAATTTTTTATAAACAAAAAGAGCAAAATATTTTTTTACCTCCAACAACACGATATACGATAAGATGCGTGTGAGATAAAACTTCAAACATTAACAATTTTGTTTTAAAAATAAAACTAAAGAATATTTTCATATCATATATCTCTAGATATAAAAAGATATCCATAAAGAATAGATCTTAAAAAAAAACCTAGATACTAAAACCACATCCCTCTTATACCGTTTATAATCGCAGTACTTTGAAATTCAAAACGTAACCGCGCGTGCACCTAAGCCAGCTCACATTATCTCGTTCAAGGATCGTGTAGCACGCGAGTTATCGATTTATTGGTTTTCAGCGAAAATGCTACAAAGCAGCGTATTTTTTCGTCTGTTCGTTACAATAGCGAGTAGACAGACGAGGACGACGCAGGTATTGGCGCGCGTTCTCTGGTATCTCAACGCAGCCGGGATTGTGAGGCAGGAAGTGGCTGTGCAGCATTGATGTCGACGAGAGCCGCGCACAGTGGTCGGACGTTTCGCACCTTGCCGCGTTGGTGGTTCCTATTTGTAAATTCACTTCTCACCATCATTATTGCATCTTCCGCATGTCACTCGGACGGCTAGCTGCCGTCGTTTTAATAACGCAGACCGCTAGAAGACACTTCGTATTAAACATTGACATGTAAGTACCTCGTGTATGCGCGATATCTTTGCGCCTTGCACACATTTAGGTTTTTTTTGGAACATAGTTCATAGTTGGTAAAAAAAATAAAATAAACATTTAAACATACAGTTTCCCAAATACAGTCTTTTAAGAGACACATTACGATAATAAATGCATCGAAATATTTATTATGAACGGTAAATTTGAACAATTTTGGACTACATTTATTTGCAGCTCAAGTAATTAATACATAAAATCAATAAGGAGACATGTTGACTTTTTTGATTAAACTATTTTAAATCGAAAAATAGAAAATTGTAGATTTTTTAAACATTCGTGATTTTAAAGAATAAGGAAACATTGATACAAGACAGAAAAAGAGTGAGTATAAGATTTTAAGAGAGAAATATCTCACCGTGAAAAAGTGCATTAAGTTTTAATTAAGTGCATAAAGTGCATTAAGAGTTTAAGAAGTTTTAAAAAATCGAGACATTAATATTCTCGTAGGCACATGCGTATATAATAAGCGATTTCCATTTTTGTCAGTAGAAACGCTTGTTTGGAAGTCACAGATTATATTTTATCTGCGACGTCCTTCATTTCGACCCACTGTGCGCAGCCAAAATGAAATTCCGATATGCAACGGACATTTACAATTGATGCACGCACGCCGTATGTGATTGCCACAAAGTAACGTTAGTTCAAACTCGACGGTCCTCGATGGCTATGCTTTACACAATTAGTGCGTGGGACCCGTTGTGGAACTTTCCGACCGTGTCACTCGATTCACACAAGTCTTTGCAGCAAATGTTAGCGGCCCACCGACGCGGACGTTGAGACCTTTCTCGCATGCAGAAATGAGATAACAGAAGGTTACCCTTAATTTCGTTGTTCCATGACTGCCTTAGGGGAGGAGATTAATTATTTCGTACCACAGGTAGAACCAGAGTTACGTGAGACCCTTATCACGTAAGGGTCAAGGGATATTGTAATTTCGAAAACTTTCGCGTGCTCGTTGACTTTCAGTTTGATACAGATGAAGTGGTTTTCATCGGTCAGGTTTTGTTTCCTTTTGATTGTTTTTCAATCGAAATATTTATATGAACGTATTGATATGAAAGCATGTTATTAAAAATATTTCGGTCTTGAAGTACGAGCTTCCCACAGTATTCGTTACTATTTATTATTCGACACTAATTTAATAGAAGTTCTTAAGAAATATCTAGTAGAAAGAATGGTTCAATTTTTTAAATTAATTAATAATTGAATATTAATTCAATTTCGGTTTACTCCAGTACACCCAAGAGTCTAAGCGGTGTATAAATATAATATTTCAGTCATAATTTTAGAGTTGCATTTTGTAAACACACATAATTTATAAAGAACTTTTTTGGACCTTCCGGTCGTTTTAAAATCTGAGAGATGTAACTCGAAAGTGTGTTCCAATAGTTCCGAGCTCCCAGCGTTGAGAGAGATCAACGGTTTCATCTACGTGACTCACTGTGTCTTAACATCGTCCCCTTTGACCGGCATGTAGCTGGGTAAAACAATAAGATGATTTTGGATAATTTCTCTGTAATATGTTACGTGTCTAAGCATGTAGCACGTTTTATTGTAGAGTAATCCGTGAAAAATTCATGTCAAACTTCTTCTTAATAAATGTGTAAAACATGTGAAGAAGTGTTCTGTTAAAAATGTTAAATTCTTACTATACTAAAAACGAAAGAAGAACATGCAACTTTACCTTCCTGGGTTCAATGCCAATATACGAGTAGACGAAAGTCCAATAGAAAGTTATTACACATATTTTATGTTGATTTGGATTGGTGCATATAAGAAATGGTTCAATATAATATATTGTATACTTTCTCGCAGCTTTACTTCGAACTCCTCAAAATTGTAGACTGCCCAGCAGCCATAGTATGAACATGTTTCTCCCAGACGCATTGGCCTACTCACTTCACTCTGGAACCGCGTCGGCTGCGGGGTTAGAGATAACAGCATATTATAGAATTTTGAGGTATGTATTGGTTTCACGGAGAATCTACTACCCTTCACGTGACTTGAGAAATATTTACGAATTTTTTTATGGCTCAGTAACTTAATTTATCAATAAACCTTGAATGACAAGTTTAACTTCTCCAAATTCTTTAACTGTAACATTTCTCACAATGTTGCAATAGAGTCTTATCTTATGGATTCCATTAGTCATATTATCCAATACAAATCTATAATACTAAGTAGTATTATCCTACAATTTGATCACATTTCGCCGAATTGAATTTCGTGCGAAAGTTGGCATAACTGAAGTGAAATCATGCCTAGCAATATAATTTTTTGTGAAATATAGTACTGAATATTCTTGAAACATATTTTTCTATTTAATTAAACTAGAAAATCATTAACTTAAAGAGATATTTTATTAAATTTATCACATCTCTTGGACGTATGTAATTATAATTTTATCTTGGTTAATTAAATAACTCTAATATAATATGGATTTGCATCAAAATATATAAGAGTGATTTACGAGTTTGGTCTATGTAATGTAACCTCACGAATAATACAATCCCGCCTGTGTTAAGTAAAACTGCGTCAATCCCATCGCTATGGAAACAATTCAAACAAAATGTAATAAACGAGGGACAATTCAAATCATCGCACCGGATTATTATATATTTTTCTGCCACGTCACTGCCCACTCTTGACCTTTTATAAACACTATTATTCTCAGTCTGTATAATTTTCTATACGGCCACCTGTGAAAGAGGTACTCAGAAACGAGGATAGGAACATTGATTCAATGTAATTTTCGAGATTGATACAAAGAAAAACAAGTACAGAAATATCTATGTTTTTGATCATCGTAACTTTTACAAAATCAATTGTTTTTCATGGCAAAATATCGGAACTATTATGCATTTTACTTAAATTTCTAAAACATTTCAGAGCATTTTAAATACGTTTTATAGATAATATTGCAATTCATATTTTTTGTACGCATTAAGAATATATAAAGGCATTCTATAATTTATAAGTCACCACTATAAATAAAGTCTTTTTATGTGCTTCTGCAAGTTAGAAAATTGCTCCCAGAACTGCAGCAAAAAGCAATTAACAGGTCAAATGTAAGAATTTTGCAGAACACACTATTACAAATGCTGTAAAACAACCTTATTCATTGCCGTAATGGGAAGAAAGAGTTATTGTGCAATTATGTACGACTCATCCAAAGAATAACGAATTCCCATAAACACACATTTAAAATAAAGTCATTAACTGTGTTTGACTGTTACTTTTAGGGTAATCCAATAGTCTCTCTTAACACTTTTAGTTCTGGGGTGAATTAATTGATGAGGAAATGCTGGAGGTTAGTTAGGAAATAAGAGGAAAGTAAATGGTCAGATCGAAAAAAAAGAGAGGGATTGGTTTAATGGAGGGAGGGAATTCACTGATCGCGATGGAGGGGGATTATTATGTTCAGGGCAATAGAAGAGGAGCGAGTTAAATACGCAGAAAATATGGAAAAATTCTGGAGCCAAGATTCATTGAAATAATAGTTCATATTTGGACTAGAAATTCCTATCTAAGGAGATGGACACGTGAATAAAACGGAAGATTTTGAAAACAACAAGATTGAGATATTGGAAAACATACATTGAATAAAAAAAGAGAACAGAAAGTGCAGGTTATGCCAGAGATGGAGCCGAAACATGGTGTTATGTCTTAGACAAATGCCGGAATGGACTTATGAAAGCTTCAATGTGAGGATAATATGAAAAAATAATTGAATGGGAAAGGGGCATGAATAAGGTAGGTCCTAGATTATTTAAGAAATAGATGAAATAATGGAAAATACGTGGTTGAAGATAAGGGTGTAAAAGGAGGTACGAGAAGGAAATGTAATGGGATTTGGGAGGAGGAAGAGAACATGAGACTGATAAACCAGCTTAAAATCAAGAAGTTGGGAAGTTTATATTGAGTAATCGGTTAAAGACGAGACATAGATCTAGGAGAAGAAACGAAACACAATAATAATACGCGAAAAATCTGGTTGAATCACAAGTAAATGTAGTATAAATACGCGTGTAAAAGGACCAAAATAGGAAATAATGATATGTAGACGCAAAGTATAATGAAGTCATAGTGTAGATATGAGAGGAATTTATTTATTTATTTAGTCAAAAACTGTATGTAACGTGTGAGGGAGAAAACCATCTGCGCACGCTTTCTTGAGTTTCAGAATCCCTTCCCAACAATTTAACTATTAATAGTTGAAATATGAAAATTTATAGTAATAATAATAATAATAATAATAATAATAATAATAATAAAAATTTTGAAAAGCGAGAGATTAACATATCAAAAACTAGATATTTTCGTAGCCGAATTATAGAAAACTTATTTGTAACGGTAAACGAACAAACAGATTTGATTTTTCTCTATTGCTAACAAAATAGAAACTCACCCTAAGCTCTACTACCACTACAAGCAAAAGGAAAGCTCAACAACACGTGCAAATAGTGAAACTACATTGTACCTCCAAAAGCAAATCAAGGGGCCACCTCAGCATTTGCTCAATCGATCAGGGAAACTGGACAAAAACCCGATCGAGATGGGAGTCATTGACCCGGAAGCTGAAGTACATTATTTGTTACAGGCATTTAAGTCTATTTTAAAATTATGCAATGCAAATGTAAACTAATTCATTATACCATATCATGGTTTTGTTCAAGTAAACATTATTTTTCTTTTTGACGATCAGTACAGTCTCTAATTGTATAGAAACGGTTTTGCAGCAGAAAAGATTGTACTTTTAACTTAAATTTGTGTACCAATTCTAATTGTTTAATTTCATCTGTCAATGCGTTGTAAAGTAACGTACATGTATTGTATGAGGTTTCTTGTAGTGAGCTGTTGGTACTGACACTTGATGAACATGATTTCTACATCGAGTGTTGTAACTATAAATAACAGTCTATAAATATCAATATCAGTACTATAAATATCAGGAATTGTCGTACAAGCAAAAGTTTAATAAACGATTAGTACTACAACACTTTTCGAATTCCGTCTCGCACTTGATCCAGGCGCGTCGTACGGTCCCCGACAGTTTATTGGCTGCCCTGTTGTGAGATGCGCGATTGCTCCCTCCTGCAGGTGTCATGCAGCCCCGCGTCATGCGCGCGCACGCGTGCTCTCGCTCACGTGAGTCAACTCATTTCACAACCGTCGCAGCCGACCGCGCTAAGCAGGGCGGCCTCCGCCCCCATCAAGCCCACTCGCACGCCGTGTCCGCAGTGTCTCCTATTTTCTTCCAATTGGATTTTTTCCTGCCGGTTGTTCATGTCAAACGATTACATTCTCGCTACCGCTTAGGCAGAAGAGGGAACGCTACGTAATGTTACGGGGGAAAACGGAAAATTTTCAGCAGAATAACTGTTACTACAGAGCCGTTGTAACAAAAAAGTGGATAAATCCTGTTTTGCTAAATTTAGAAAAAAAAATCTCTAGCACGTAGGGTAGGCAGAATTCATGTTTTGTAGGGGTTTGATACCGAAAAATCAAATGACGGCGAAACATCTGTCCGTCTGTCTATCCGACCGTCTCCAAACATTAACAGCAAAACCGTCCCTTTCGAGCTCTCTCAAGCGCCGTGTCGGCAGTGTCTCCTATTTTCTTCCAATTGGATTTTTTCCTGTCGGTTATTCATGTCCAACGATTACATTCTCGCTACCGCTTAGGCAGAAGAGGGAACGCTACGTAATGTTACGGGGGAAAACGGAACATTTTCAGTAGAAAAACTGTTACTACAAGGCCGTTATAAGAAGAAAATGGATAAATCCAGTTTTTCTAAATTTAGAAAAATATCATATAACACGTATTGTAGCCAGACTCCATGGTTTGTGGGGGTTTGATACCGAAAAATCGAATGACCGCGAAACGCCAGTCCGTCTGTCTCTCCGACCGTCTGCAAACAACACTAACGGCTAAACCGTCCCTTTCGAGCTCTCTCAAGCGCCGTGTCTGCAGTGTCTCCTACTTTCTTCCAATTGGATTTTTGACAAACGGACCACGGGCCGCGCGCGCTCTTTCCTTCCTCGTTCTTGCCCATGCTGCATCACAGAGACAACAGTTCCGGCTGATGCAGTGCCTCGCTGAAGGAAATACCTTGAGATGGAGAATCTTTGAAGCTGATGTGTATTTCAACGCCGGCGTAATGACGGGATTAATGACCATAGCAGCTGACGCGTACGGACATACCGATAGTTAGCTAGTTTAAAATGCATTTTACGTGGCAAATCTCGGCCCAACAGTCTCGCTCTTCAGTCTGACCAGGCAAATTTCGTTACGCTGCTTTCACCTTCAAGCGGTGATAGAAGATATTACTCGGGCGACGAAGCAGGCGATTTTGAATTTGGCTCAGAGTCTCTTTAGGCATAACGATCTTTTACATGCAGAAAATCTACATTAAACCGCTGGCAATACTTCCCTTGCGGACCGGGAGCAGTAGCTCAGTGCATCAACTGATGTCACTGCAGCGTCTCTGACCGGGAGGTCCTAGGTTCGAGTCCTGAGGGCGGCAGGATTTTCGACACTAACTGTTCAACTAGATCGAATTCAGTCACTGTCTGGAGGAGAACTCTAGCAGCGGGTTACTCTGATTGTTAGTTTTCCATGGTTTCTCCGATCAACACTAGGCGAATGCCGGAGCAGTACCCTAACAAACGGGCCAGAGACGGCACGCGAACTTTCCTTCCTCTTCCTTGTCCTCTCCTCTCCCCTTACACACACCCTTACACTAACATGCACTGCCACATATTCCGGGAGACCGGTCGGAAGCTTAGAGCTTGTCCCGGCTGAGGCAGCTTTTTTATATTTTTATATTTTTTCACCTTTAAAATATCCACGGCTTCGATCGAGTTTGAACCCGTAAACTTGGGTGCAACAGTCCGAACCGCTATACCACCGAATCCGCAGACTTAATCGATCTGCCGCGCAAGCAGCTCGCCCACCTCTTGAACTGGCGGTTGAAGTCGAGGATCTCCGCCTGCGGGACGTCCCTGGCCATGAGGCAGCGCATGGCGGCCACGTAGTACTTGGCGACGAGCGACTGCGAGCACGCCGACTCCAGGCTGTGCAGGCTCAGCGTCTTGAGCGGCACCGCGATGGGGCTGCTTGTTGTCGTCCAGGAACGGGATGGGGATCACGATGCTGGCTGCACACACACACGCAACGACACTGCAGCGCCTCTCACCGGGAGGTCCTAGGTTCGAGTCCTGACGGCGGCAGGATTTTCGACACTGGCTTTTCAGCTAGGTCGAATTCAGTCGCTGTCTGGAGGAGAATTCTAGCGGCCGCCTGCTCTCATCGGTAGTTTTCCGTGGTTTCTCCGATCAAACCAGGCGAATGCCGGAGCAGTACCGTACCAAACGGGCCACGAACCGCGCGCGATCTATCCTTCCTCTTTCTTGTCCTATCCTCTCCCCGTACACACACACTTACACTAACATGCACTACACTACCACATATTCCGGGAGACCGGTCGGGAGTTTGGAGCTTTTCCCGACTGGGGCGGTACCCCGCTGGTGGGAGAGTCCTGGTTAGGGGGAAACCCCACTAGCCGACGGTCGGTCGGCGCCGGTTCTCACCATCCAGCGGGTGCAGGTCACCGCCATCTCCGGAGAAAAGAACATGCACTACACGTACGGGACTAATGACCAGAGCAGTTGACGCGCCCGGAAACATGAAAAATCAATCAATCAATAAATCACACGCAACGCCCACATTATTACGTTTTGTTTTTGCGCTGATTTTTCTTATCCCTTAGACTTCTTAACATCCCTTCCTATTATCTCTTAAATTTGTTAATAAAAGTATACAGAACATAATTCAAATAATGTGTTTGCAACAATTCGAAACAAAAGGTGTTTAAAGATCATTAAGCCAAGGTTCATTACTGACACAAATTTTTCAACAATAATTTTGACTAATATTAATTTTCAAAACCCTTTTTCATTTTTATAGTAAGCTGTTCGGATGCAAATTATTTTGACATAAAATGTGTTGCGTTTAACTCAAGGACGTTTTATGTTAATCGCGTAGTGAAGAGGCTAAGCCTCATCTCCAAGTTGGACAGGCGTATACGATGCATCAACCGGGCCCTAAAATACTAGGTTCGTATTGATTGTCTGGGATATGTGAAACATTAATTAGATAAAAGCCGAAATGCACTTTAAATTTTTCTTTGGCTGAGATCGCTTTTCTGATAAGACTTCGTGCCACGGGCATTGATTGCAGCAAGAACATTACATGCAGTACCAAACTACACTTGCGGGAGTCCGTTCAGGAGCTTAGAGCTTGTCCGGGCTGGGACGGTGTCCCTCTGGTGGGCGATACCTTTTAGGGGCAAACTCGGTGGCCGTCTGTAGGTCGGCGCTTGATCTCGCCATCCGGCGGGGCAAGATCACCTCGCGAGCAAAACACATGTACTACACGTGCGGGACTAATCAATGAAGCAGTTCGAAAACCCGGAATCACCAGTAATCAATCAATCAATCGATCTAGCCTTCGACACAAGTTTTCCAGCCCGGTTGAATTCAGTCGCTGCTTGTAGGAGAATTCTAGAGGCTGGCTGCTCTGATCGGTAGTTTTGCGTGGTTTCTCCGATCAACACCAGGCGAATGCCGGAGCAGTACTCTACAAAACGGGCCACGGGCCGAGCGCGATCTGTCCTTCCTCTTCCTTGTCCTATCCTCTCCCCTTACACACACACACACACACACTAACATGCACTACACTACCGCATATCCCGGGAGACCGGTCGGGAGCTTAGAGCTTGTCCCGACCGGGGCGGTGCCCCGCTGGTGGGAGAGTTCTGGTTCGGGGGAAACCCACTAGTCGACGGTAGATCGGCGTCGGATCTCGGTATCCAACGGAGGAAGATCGCCGCCATCTCCCTAAAAAACATACACTACACTTTCGGAACTAATGACCAAACCGGTTGACGCGCTCGGAAACACGAATAAAATCAATGAATTACGCAACCCAGCTCCGAAATGCACAAACCATCCTAGCTCAATTAAAAATATCCTTCAAGTTCATTAGTAGTATTTGAGCTCCTCTGGATGCTTGTACACTCTTTCCAATTCTCTGCAAGAGCATAGCATAGCATAGCAAGATCATAGCAACGAGACTACTGGCCAAAGCAGTTGACGCGCCCGGAAACACGTAAAAATTAATCAATCAATCAATCTAGCCCAAACGCGGCGCCGTACGTACGCGGCGCGCACGTGGTGGTTGTGGTGGTGGCGACGCCGCAGAAGGAGAAGGGCCTCTGCACGAGGCACTGCACGCAGGGGCAGCCGTTGGGGTGCGTGACGGGCGGGGCGAAGCGCGGGCTGGGGGCGGGGGGGGGGCGGCGGCGTGGGCGGCGGGGTTCGGTCCGAGGCGGGCGGCGCCTCGTACGTGATGAAGTCTGCGCAGGCGCGCGCCCGCTCCGCCGCCCCCGTCGCCCCCGCGGGCGCCTTGAGGGCGAGCGGGCGGGCGCACACCCGCGGGCGGTCGCGCCGCGTCGCCGACGGCCGCACCCAGCCCGAGCCGTCCGTGCGCAGCACCGCCTTCAGCTCCTCGTACAGCTGCGCACGCGGCCCGGCAGGTGGGAGTGCAACACGCGGGACGGGCATGGAAACCTTGCATTTATACTCGTTTTTTTCTAACGTGGCCGATGACATTAAGTCATTTTTACGTCTTCTGTCATATAAAGTGAATATTTACAATAACTTCAGGGCATGTAAACCTTGCATCTTTCACTTGGATTTTTCTAACGTGGCCGATGACATTAGGTCATTTTCACATCGCCTGTCTTCTAAAATGAATGTTGTCAATAAATTCACGAACACCCTTCTCAACGGGGCTCATTGTCTCAGACATGTGCTTACCACTGGTAAAACCCAAGCATATACTCTGATATAAACACAGTGACACTTCAATGTCTCGAGCTTGACGGGAGGACACTGTCATCCAATCGAGAGCTTCATTACGGCTTACGTTTTTGGTATTGAAGCTCTCTATTGGATGACAATATCTACCTCTACTTCCAGCTCGTGTCCTTGAAACGTCACTATTTTTAAATGCGAATATAGGTCGCATGAACTACACTACATGCAGAGGACTTAGTGAAGAAGCATGGCCAGACATCGCGTATCTTCTCTCACCATCAATAGGTTTTATCAAATAATTGCGGCTTTACGACTACCTACGACCTTGTAGATCGGGGGTGGTCAGGTAGGCGGTCTACTTGGCGTGTTCAGGTCTAGAGCACAACCGGACTCGCAGCCCCAAAGGAGAGGAGAGGAAAGGACACGGTCGGGTGCAATCGACTCTAGTCTAACAGTAAAGAAGTCTCGGAAACAGAAAAGTAATTAGTCAGTCACTGTTATATGTGCACTGTATTACATCGGAATGATCCTGCCTTTGAGCAAACATAACCTCACTTCTATTGTTTGCCTCTCTGAAGACACACAAACTTCGTTTTGAGAAAAATGGCGTTTTTTGTTTAATTCACGTTGACGTATACTCCGAGCAAATTTTTTAAGGTGGATTTTGAGGGTTTTGTCCTACCCCAATTAATTTAATATTCCAGCATTTGATAGTACGGCAGGAGATTACCGTCATACTTCTAACTGAAAATGTGAGGTCGGTAGGGATCTGCTGTTATTATTCTGAGTGCCTCAATTCATCTATACTCTGATTTAATTTTCGTGGTACTTCAAGGTGATGAGCTGGAAGGGGAGGGGCACATTATCATTCAATCAGGTGCTGCAATACCAAAAATTTAAGTTGTAATGAAGCTCCCGATTGGATAACAGGTGTTCCCAGTCCCCGTGCGTGCCGTGACCTAGAAGTGCCACTACACAATTAAATCGGAGTGTTGTAAACTCTGAAGTACGAGCAGAGAGCAGCGTCACCTTGAATTGATTAATTTTTTCAGGTTTCCGGGCGCGTCAACTGCTCTGGTCATTAGTCCCGTTAGTGTAGAGCATGTTTCTTTTTCTCGGGAGATGGCGGTGATCTTCCCCCGCTGGATGGCGAGATCCGGCGACGACCTACCGTCGGCTAGTGGTGTTTCTCCCTAACCAGGACTCTCCCACCAACGGGGCACCGCCCCAGCCGGGACCATCTCTAAGCTCCCGACCGGTCTTCCGGAATATGTGGTAGTGTAGTGCATGTTAGTGTAAGGGGATAGGATAGGACAAGGAAGAGGAAGAGAGATAGGGTACTGCTGTCACCTTGAAGAGCTTGGCGGCCTCCGCGTAGCGGATGGTGCCGGCGTAGAAGGCGTCTCGCGTGACGGGTAGCAGGTAGTGGCGCAGGTAGCCGCCGAACACGTCGGCCAGCGTCAGCACCATCATCTGCTGCGCGAGGCCCCTGGCCAGCTTGCGCGTCGTCTCGAAGCAGTCGGTGACGTACTCGACGAAGGCGCGCACGTACGAGTCGTTGCGCGGGTCCACGTGGCCGCGCGGCACCAGGCTCTGCGCGATCCAGCGCGCCTGCAGCAGCAGCACGCTGTCCTCGGTCCAGCACTGCTTGGCGGCGTCGGACGCCCGGAACATGACCGTGCCCACGTTGGCCCTTCGGCCGGCCGGTCCACGCACGCGCCGTCGTCCTTGGGCGGCGGGGACGCCGTCACGCCGCCACGCCCACCGCCCAACACGCCGTCGTCGTCCTGGCCCGCCGCCGTCATCACCAGCAGCACCACCGCGACGAGCAGTGCCGCGCTGGGGTGGCTAGGGCCCATGGCTGCTTCGTGCTGCGACCTCTCGCCGCTCAGCCGACGGCAGCGCCCGCTCGCCACCGACGGCGATGCTCACTTCTCTCCACGGCCATTGTTGGCTAGGCCTCCTGCGACACGCTCGACGGTGGGCGGGGCAGTTTTGAGGTTAGGCTGAAGAGCAGGCACGATCCTCACAACTGATGGACGCAAGTGTGAGAAAAACAATATCTATTGTCCACGCGTCTTTTTTCTTGAACTCTCATTTTCCTAGACATCAGAAAATTCTAGGATAGCTATCTTTCCGCCTGTATCATCAAAGCAAATATGTACTACCGTTGGCTGGTTCAAATAGTTTCAATTACGCCGGAGCAAACATTTGTTATCAATGTTGCCAACTTTTGCCGATGAATGAAATAAAGCAGCGCTAAAACTAAATAGATCTGAAGCTCGTTGTTTTCTTTTATTCATAATTTAACTTTGTATGATAGAATAGAGCATGTGAAATTCCACTATTTAAAAAATGAAACAGTTCGAAAGATATTTAAATGAAATTGAGGCAATTCAAAAGTCAACTTCTACGTCTACAGTGTTGTCAGCAAAAGTTGGTGGTGTAATAATGTTGTTTGTCAACATTACTTGCCAGTTATTTTTCAAGAGGGAGCATACTTCGTTTAGTATACAAGATCATTTTCCCTTATATAAGTGTTTTGTAAGAAAGTGGCACTCTACAAAAATACAATGTTTTTCTATCAGAAGCTGACAACTGTGGATGCTCTTAACAGTAAAAATATCAGAAAAAATGTATTTTACTTGTAAACATTTTGTGAATTCGAAGACTTGCTCCTCGTTATTTCGGAGGAATGAAATATAGCGTATAAGTTGCTATTAAACTTATTGTACAAAAAGAAGATTAGATTTGTGGAATAATTATTTCCTAAGTGTACCAAACACTGTGAATGGAGTTGTATGATTACAATACATAGTAGGTGCCTCATGAATATACATTATATTCCATAAATTCAAAAAGGGAACTTGTTCTCTTCACCAATGTAGTGCAGTACGCCATTGAAGCGCAGTGTAATATGCGTTTATTAGAAAATGTGATTTACATTTCTTGTGAGAACGACAATAAATTTTTTTTGCCAAATTAAAATGTTATTACATCATATTACAGTGCGAGAAATATACTGGGGAGGGTTTGAATGGAAGAGAAAGTCCCTTTTGTCTTCTGTACAGAAAATGGCACTTGCTTGAAAGTTGCAGCTTCTTTTGTTTGAAAATAGTTTCACACTTCATTTTTATTGCTGTATCGAACTGGAAATAGGTTTTAGCATAATGAAACCCAGCATTAGCAACATGTTCAATGGGACTGTGCCATTGAACCACTTCTCTCCCGCTAGACCACTCTGATCTTGACTGTGAATAGCGTTGATTATAGAACTCGAACACTGGCGAGCATTCCGTCGAGAGCGAGTCTCGCGCCAATCGGTAACGTAATCGATAAATCGAACGTCGGTGGCGGCGCGGCGCCGCAAGCGTGCAGTCGCCCGCAGCGGCGGCGCTCGCTGGCTGTGCGTCGCGGCGCTCCGCGGCGCCTATCGATGGCGCTTTGTATTCAGCCCGCGCCGCACTCACCAGCGCGCCGACAAAGGCCCCGGCCTCCGTTGCCCGCGCCGCCCCGCGCGCCCTGCCCCCCCCCCCCCCCCCCCCCCGCCCCCCGGCCCTTCTGGTTGGGCCCTTCTGCTCCCTTGGGCCTTCTGCTTGGGTCCTTCTGCTTGGGTCCTTCTGCTTGGGCCCTTCTGCTTGGCCCTTCTGCTTGGGCCCTTCTGCTTGGACCCTTCTCCTTGGGCCCTTCTGCTTCGGACCTTCTGCTTCGGACCTTCTGCTTGGGCCCTTCTGCTTGGGCCCTTCTGCTTGGGCCCTTCTGCTTGGGCCTTCTGCTTGGGCCCTTCTGCTTGGGCCTTCTGCTTCGGCCCTTCTGCTTCGGCCCTTCTGCTTCGGCCCTTCTGCTTCGGCCCTTCTGCCTCGGCCCTTCTGCCCGGGCCTCCTGCCCGGCCCTTCGTTCCGGCCCTTCTTCCTCGGCCCTTCTGCCTCCCCCCCCCCCCGCCCTTCTGCCCGCCCCCCTTCCTCGCCCTCCTGTTCCGCCCCCCCCGCCCCCCCCCCCCCCATCCGCCACGCCCATCTTCGTCTCGCCACGCCCCGCCCTGCCCTCTCCGATACGTCCATTTTCGACAAGTTCCTCCACGCTCCGCCCAGTCATGTTCCTTTCCGCCCACTCACGCCACCCCGCCCATTCCCGTGACGTTACACCCAGCCCCGCTCTGTCCCATCGAGTTTCGCTCCGCTCCGTCCAGCACCGCTCCTCCCCGCCAACCCACGCTTCGCCCAGTGTCCTACTCTTTCCTTCCAAATCGCTCCACCTCGCTCGCCCTACACCGCTGCTGAACCTGGAGCAGTAGCTCAGTGCATCAACGGATGCCATTGCAGCGCCTCTGACCGGGAGGTCCTAGGTTCCACTCCCCACGGCGGCAGAATTCTCGACACTAGCATTTCAGCTGGGTCGAATTCAGTCGCTGTTTGGAGGAGAATTCTAGCGGCCAGCTGCTCTGATCGGTAGTTTTCCGTGAATTCTCCGACCAACATCAGCCGAATGCCGGAGCAGTACCCTACCAAACGAGCCATGTACCGCGCGCGATCTGTCCTTCCTCTTCCTTGTCCTATCCTCTCCCCTTACACACACACACTAACATGCACTATACTAGCACATATTCCGGGAGCCCGGTCGGGAGCTTTGTACTCGTCCCGTCTGGGGCGGTGCCCCGCTGGTGGGAGAGTCCTGGTAAGGGGGGAACCCCACAAGCTGACGGTAGGTCGGCGCCGGATCTCGCCATCCAGTGGGGGAACATTTGCACGCTTTAGTCAATTTCTAAAATCAGCTGCTCTCAATCCAGCAACCGAGGTTTCATCTTATCTTACAGCAATCATTTAATCTTAATCTTGCAACAGCCTTTTAATAATGTTCTCTTCTCTTCTATCACACTCGCGTACCTCGAATTCACTCTCGATTTATCTATAACTCTGCCACCACTGTACGAGTTTTCAATAACACTCACCCCGAACGGCAAGCACACATTGGCCGCCGCTGCATAAACTTTGTATTCCAGGTTATTTTAAGTTCACTCCAATCAGGTTGTCGCTCCCCCTTCAAATCCACTCCTGCCTTTGTCACCTCCATCGTCCTCCACGCTCCAACCGCCTCTCACCGCGGTGTGTCTGCCCTCGCTCAACCCAACCCCGCACCCCTTTTCTAACAACGTTACGGCTGTCTCGTGCGGCAGTCCTAAAACGGATTCCGTTCGGCCGCGGTATGCATAATTCCGTTATAAGAAATCTGTAAGAATTCCGATATAATCCCGACAGATTGGCCGCCCAGGGACGCCCAGACGCCCGCTTCTCCGACGACAGTTCCCGCCCTTCCCCCCTCCTCCGTCCCACGCGCTCTCATACGCCCCGCGCGTCGCCCGCCTCCGCGCTCCCCGCCCGCAATAATCCTATTTCCATTTCTTTGTCCCGGGAAACTTGGCCGCGGCGGATTTGGGCTGCCCTGACAATAATCCTTCTTAAGGGATTAACTTTGTAGCGGGCAATCCGGTTAGGGCTGAGGAAGCGCGCCACGGCCGTACCGCGACTCCGCCACCGCGGCAGAGGTCGCCGCCGCCCCGCCCCACCCCTCGCCACCCAGCCCCGCCCCGTTCCCCGCCCGCCACCCCGCCCCCCGCCACCCCACCACCCGCCAATCGCGCTCCGCCCCTTGCCCCGCCTCCCGCCCCGCCACGCCACGCCCCCGTCCCGCACCCCGCACCGCTCCTCGCACCGACCCGCCCCGCCACACCTCGTTACCCCCCGCCCCGCTCCCCGCCCCGCCCCCGCCTCGCCCCCCGCCACGCCCCCGGTTCCTGCCCTCGCTGCCGGGTCCACCGTCGCTGCCGCGCCCGCATGGCAAACACGTTTGATTGATGTCACTAATGACGCTCAAGGGCCGGGCGTGCGACATAATTATTTTAGAGCGAATGTTTATTCATGTAATTGGTATAGAATATTCAGGTGTAGTGGTACGATCGTTGTTTGCCGCCGCGATAATTATTAAAATATTCCGTCGCGGTAAATATTGTGCGAGCCATTTAATACGACGAGCCAACACGCGGCGGCGTGCGCGTGGCCGATTGGGCGGGTGGGTGGGTGGGCGGGCGAGAGGGCGAGTGAGAGAGCTTCGGACGCTGGCCCGTTGACCGCGCGAGTATTTATTTTGAAATGATGAATACGGCTGGGTGCGCGACCGATTGGGAGAATGGTCCCGGGTGAGAGGCAGCAGCCCGACTGGCGAGCGGCGATGTGAGTGGCGAGACGGTGGATGGCCTGCAGGTCGGCAAATGGGATGAATGAGTGAAGGGGTCGAAGTTATAGCTGCATCGGAGAGAGTGACGGAGAGTGAGAAAGAGAATGAAGGTTCGAAGATGACGCGAGTTACAGTGAAGCAGGTGAGAGAAAAGTGAGAACGAGCGAATAGCAACGCCGAGAAACGAGGAGGGGAGAATGGGTGAAAGAGCAACCGGGGGCAGAAGGTGAAGGGTTATCGGCGGAGTGATGGTGCCGGGGAGAGCAGGTTGGAAGGGAGGGAGTGGGCGGGGCATGAGGAGGCGGGTGAGGGGACGGGCGCCAGCGCGGTGGCGACGGGCGCTGTTTGCTCGTGCATTAGGGAATTGGCTGCGCTCTTGCCGTGCACTTGTAATTACATTGCGGTCGTTTTTCCACGGAATGCGCCGCCCGACCGCGCGCACTCGCACTCGCGCCCGCAGCCAGCGCTCTCGTGGCTCGCACGCCCGGCGGCGGGCCTCTCCACTGCCCTCCACCTCTGCCCTTTGCTCCAGACCGCCGCCTCACTGCTCCCGCCCTCCCGCCCTCCCGCCCTCCCGCCCTCCCGCCCTCCCGCCCTCCCCGCCCTCCCCGCCCCCTCCTCCCGCCCTCCTCGCCCTCCCGCCCTCCCCACCCCTCCGCCCTCCCGCCCTCTCTGTCCTCCCGCCCTCTCCGCCCTCCGCCGCCCTCCGCAGCCCGCTCACCTCCTCCACCCTCCGCCGCCCCACCGCCCTCCGCCGCCCTCCGCCGCCCTCCCCCTCCCCGCCCTCCCCGCCCTCCGCCGCCCTCCGCCGCCCTCCGCCGCCCTCCACGTCCTCCTCCGCCCTCCCCGCCATCCCCTCCCTCCCTGTCCTCCCCGCCCTCTCCGCCCTCCCCGGCCTCCCTGCCATCCCCGCCCTCCCTGTCCTCCCCGCCCTCTCCGCCCTCCCGGCCTCCCTGTCCTCCCTGTCCTCCCCGCCCTCTCCGCCCTCCCAGCCCCCTCCCCCTCCGCCAACCTCCGCCGCCCACACCGCCCTCCGCCGCCCTCCGCCGCTCTCCGATGCCCTCCGCCCCACCGCCTTCCGCCACCCTCCGCAGCCCCCTCACTCTCCGCTAACCTCCGCCACCCTCCGCCGCCTTCCGGTGCCCCCGACGCTCACACCGCCCTCCGCCACCTCCGCCGCTCTCCACCGCCTCCGCCGCCCTCCGCCACTTCCGCCGCCCTCCGCCGCACTCCACATTTTCTTTTTCCTCTGCCATCCTCTACTATCATGTTTTCCGTCCACGGACCTCTTCGGCACACCACCAACCGTCGCCCTCCGTCCCCCAGTCGTTCACTATTTCCTCTGCGGCCCTTCTCTGCCTTCTTCCTCCTACTATCCCAACCTCTCCCACCTTCCTCGCCCACCACCACACTATTCCGTGCATCACCGCGCTCTTCCATTTTTCTCGGACCTCCGCTGCCGGCCTCTGTAGTTGCCCCACACAAGATTCTCCGCCGAATTTCGCTACAATCTCTGCTCTACGCATTTGCCCTCCAATCGCTTTCCTGCGTCGGCCGATTCTTTGCTGCAAACTTCGCCACCGCTCTACGCCGTCGCTGACTGTGCTGCCATCATGTGGCTGATTCTTCGCTCTAGGAATTCACAGGCGTCAGCTCACTCTCGAAGAATGTACGTTTTGTCTATCGAAAATAGTATTTTCTTGCTCTGTCATGGAGTTGGATGGAAAAGGAGAAAATTTTATTCTTAGAAAGGGGATGGAATTGCCCATAACTGTGTTAGCAAATTTTCTGAAAATATGTTCAATTTAATAGTGGTTAACGGTAGTTAAACACTGTAGAGTAAATAGAGTGCACAAATAAAATTCAGTTTGTATATTCATTGGTTGCGCGTAATTACGTATTCATTTCAATAACAAAATTATCGGATAAAATGTATGATAGCGTTTAAGAACTTTAGTATTGTAATTCGCTACTGAAATATACGTTTTCGATCCGGCTTTACAATTTCATGTTCATACTGTTCAAATGAAATGTGCAACTATGGAATACAATCGATTATTCTGCTGATGTTGCTCATTCATAGCAATCCTCATCAACTTTTTCCCATCAGATCCATCAGATGTGTAATTACCATCATTGTGTAAATACCAATTATTATCACTTCATCAAGATCTCAAACAAATGTTTTGCAAGATTATTATTTATAAGCGAGGCAACAAGGTATTCGTGACACAAATGAAGGAAATCAGATTGTTTATAATTAGCTAGTAAGCATATTCACATGTCATGTAGCCGGTATTACTGTTCAGTTCAGTTATCGCAGTGTGTCGTTAACCACGTAATGCTCACGGACCATCTCCCTGATCCGTCGTAACCGCTGCGTCCTGAAGCCCCCGTCTCTTCCGGCTGAACGTCTGACCCTCCGAGGGCGGCGTTGGCGGGGGGCGGGGCACGCTGCTATCTCGAGTCGAACACGCGTCCGCCACCTCGACGTCTCGCCTTCTGACCCCGGCGCCGCCCTTCGCTGTCGTCCTATCACGCCGCCGCCTTCGCCGCCCTCGCCGCCCCCGCCGCCCCGCCGCGCCCCGCCGTCCCGCCGCCTCCACCGCCCTCGCCGCGCTCGCCTCCCTCGGCGCCCTCCCGCCCTCCCCAACCTCATTGCTCTCGCTGCTCTCACCGTCCTCGCTGCACCCGCTGCCGCCGAACCCCGGCACCCACGCCTCGTCTGCCTCTCCCGACCTCCCACGCCACCCCCACGTTCTCCCCGCTCCACGCCCGCGAGCCCTTTCCCGCCCCGCTCTCCCCGCCCCTCTTCTCTCCGCCTCTCGCCGCTCTCCTCTCCCGCCCTCCTCGCTCCTCCCCGCCCTGCCCCCGTCCCCCTTCCCCGCCCCATCCCTCCCCGCCCCGCCCCAACCATCCCCGCCCCCAACAGTCCGCCCCGCCCCCCTTACCGTACCACCCCTCTCCGCCCCGTCCCACCCGCCCCCGCCGGCCGCCGGCCCCGAGCGTCGGCGACGCCGCGCCGTCAAGCGTTCGACCGCGGCGCCGCGGTAAGCAGGTTAGGTTAAGTCGGTGTTAATGCTCGGCTTTGCGGCTTATGCTTGTCGCGCCGCTCGCCCCGGGCCACCGCCCCCGCCCCCAGCCCTCCTCGGCCCTGCTTCGCGCCCTCGCACCTTCACCCCGCCCGGTCCCGCCCCGCCCCGTCCCGCTCCGCCCGAAGTTGCTCACCTACGCCGCTCTCCGAAAGCTTCTAAAGCGCGGGAGTCCGTGAATACTCGCCCTTACGTACGAGTAGAAAGCATCTGCAGGATATGAACCGGGTTTCAATATTTATGTTATGATGGTGTGGATCTCATTAAATGTTAGTCCCTCTAAGCCACTCTCGGACTGGCAGATGCTTTTCAACGGGAGTGCCGTTGAATGCCAGCAGTTACTACGGAAATAATTATGAGAGAGGGATTTTCGCCTTTAAATATTGATGCACAGGCATATTTTCATTAATTAAACATAAAGGTCCACGCACTTTCATCACTCTTCAACATCTGGTAGCTTCGAGGACATTAAGAGTGTTTGAATATTGTGATATGCGTTAAGGTGGGATACTCTTTCCTGGACAGAAATTTCAGATGTGTCATCGAATTGTGAAATCACAGTGTGATCCAATGCTACTTTCAGATGCAGTTTACCACTTTTCACGCCGTATCTAATGCAGTGACATTAAAGTTTTGGAGCTTTTCACTTTTGAGTCATTTCATTGTCATCTAGTATCGTGTGTTTCCCATATGATTTGAACTGTAAAATTTTGTATGGAACAAAATTTAAAAGATGACTGTTACGAAAAAATTGTTCCGAAAATCCGATTAAATAATAATAAAAATAAATTTCGATCATGCACAACTAACCATGCTCATGATGATATGTAATATTAATTATGCTTCAATAGAACCTGAACTAGCAAAAACTGCACTGATCGTCGGTTAGAAGACAAGCGCGAGTTTACGTATCATTTCGGATTTCAATTTCTACTACGCTTCACAGCTTGAGAACTAGGTTGAAAGCACTCCACCTACATTACAATTATATGACGTTGAAAACAAACGCTTTGTGCTGCGTCCTACAGTTACAGTACTCTGACGCCGTCGTAATTTTTTAATGTTTGGAGTTCTCGCATCGTCAGCATAGCTCAACGCTGAGGGGTTTCCAAACTGTCCGCAGAGCGCTAGTGTCTCCGAGGTTTCTGTCAAAGGATTCATGGAAAAATACTGTATTTTGTAACAAGTAGATCATAAAGTATTATCATAAGATTAGGAATGAACTCAATTATAAAGTGACAGTGACATTGAGAAGACTATCTGAAAAGACGAGTGCCAATGGAGGCAGTGGCAATCGGAACTTACAACCGACCACATGGAGTAACGAAAATTAATAATTTCCAATAAATGTAGCATTTAGTGTTATGCTTGTTTGATTTAGAGTGAAGTATGATTAGAATGTCTCTTTTCTTTCCAATGCGAATAAATGGGATGTTGTGAAACTAACGGAGATAAAATACTAAGGAAGTGACAAACACGTTATATCAAATCCTGTGATTTTTAAAATTCGCCTCAACAGCTTTCACAGTGCAAGTTTGATATTGTAAGGGCTATTTGTAACAAAGCTGTAAATCCTTGAAATGAACCACCTAAAGTGGCAGTTCCGGAGCCTTTATACCAAATTCATTTCTTGGAAAGTATGAGGTAAATAATTTGGGAAGCCCTGCCGTACGCATTGCTGTTACAGGCGTGTGGCCAGCAAGCTTGAGAGATAGGGCGTCCGTCTGCTTATACGCTTTCCTGTGGGCGCACCCTCCTGTGTTTGGAGACGTGCGACGTGTCGGCGGCGTCACAGCACTGCGTCGACAGATGTCGCGTATGTCGCCACCCGGGAACTTGATGTCTGTCGGAATAGTCAGTGCCACCGACTTAGTGTTTACACACGACTAGGTCAAAGGTAAGGCTCGACTGACGAAGAGACCTTATGTTCCATATGTCACCAACAGGAAATTTGCTCTCGGCAGATGAAAGAGTTCGACACTCTATTTAAAGAGGTATGTGATTTACCATTAAAGATTGATATTTGAGATTTTGACAATCATTCATTACGAAAAGTCAAGCAAGAAAGCGGTTTTCACATACTACAAAAACGTAGCTCAAATACTTAAGCATCAGACTAAATATTTAATCTCCCATGTTCGATTGCTTCTCAATACATTTTTTCTTCATTGCGTGTATAAAATTGCTAGTACTTAACGTTAATAATTATTTATTCAGTATATTTTAGTCACTGCATTTCTTATTCATCTTCAAAGAAGTAATAAAAATGTTTATCTATATACTTGCAAATCAATTTTTTGGCAATGTGAATATCGCTTTAGGTTATTTTTTGTCGTTTCTAAACAACATCAGTACGTCTTATTACCATCTACTTAAGTACTATCACTTCCAGTACAAACAACATCAGTACAACTTACGAGAAACAATTCTAGGTGCTATTAATTATCATTTCAAAATAAAAATAATAAATATCAGCTGGTTTTCGAACGGTAGCATTTATCCGCTTCAGCTTCTGGGATATGCTTTTCGGGGTGAGTTTGAAATATACTTCGGTAGTGATGTAAGCGGCATACGTCTTAGACATGAGGATCGAGCTCTTTCGTTCTCCGAAAGAACGTTTCACATGCCTACGTACAGAGTGTAAGCACTCGCTGATAGTGGGTTAGATTCAAACGTAAACACTATGATCTTGATGGGGATGCAAAAAACTTGCATTGTCATGAAGCTCCGTTGAGATTCAGGATGGTCGGGAACGCCTTGTAGAACGATGATTTTGTTGAAGTGTGAGATCGGAATTTGCTCACAACGGTATTCAATACGTTTATTTATATTCTATAAATGATATCATTTTAGTTGGAAATGGTAGTGTATTATAACTATGCTTCTGTAATAGTAACATCGAATTTTGTTTAAAAGATAATACACATCAATCAGAATAAACTATCTTCAGGATATATATTCTCCTTTTTCGTAGCTATCACATATTGTGTATACCAATTTTGTAGATAATTTTCTTTGATTCGTTTAATTTAATATTTCCTTTAAAATACATACTGGGAGGTATTCCAATATAAACGAATTTTTGAAGTGGTTGTACTATTTTGTTTTCTTTCGTATTCAAACACAATGATTTTAAAAGAAATGCTTTCTATTTGTGCCAGAAAAGTTCCCGTTATTAGTATTTTGTGGGTAATTTATTACGCGTATTGCAAGTTGGTGAAATTAAGTTATTAAATATTGTCAGAATGGATTTGGGGTGCAGGAACTCTGGTTTGTGGTTTGTTTAAACTGTAGTTATCAATTTTATATTAAATGTTTTTTACAATACCATTTGGTCACTGAAATTATTGTATTAAATTATTTTTCCTCATAAAATCTCTCAATATAATATGAACTCAATTACCTCTCTTTAGTGACACCATAATCACTGTTTTATACTCAATGATCTAGCAAACAAGGAATGAATTTATTTACCCTCCTGCTCATGAATCCAATTGAATATTTAATGAAGTTTACAGAAATTTCACCTATTACTTATGCAGTGTTTTATACCCTAATTGTTCATAGTTTGCATTGTTTCCGTAATTTTGATTTGTCGATTTTTTCGTTCACTTACCAGTTCATAAGTATTGACCTTATAAAACAATAATTTTGTAATTCCAATCAGACCTCTTCTTTTCGTTCTTTATCGTACAAGAAAATTAGCTGTGTAACTGAGAATACACCACAAAAAAGCAAAAATATCTCAGTTATTCGGGTTTTATTAAAATGTGGCATAGCGATTGATCGTACGATTAATCGCTACAGTGTGTAAGTGCAAAACATGCTAGAAGATTCGTGTATCTGTAAATGGTGCAGTAATTGAGTGAGAAAGTAGAAGATTATAATAGTGTATTCCACATGTTAATAGCTTTTCAGCTAGGTCGAATTCAGTCGCTGTCTGGAGGAGAATTCTAGCGGCCGGCTGCTCTGATCGGTAGTTTTCCATGGTTTCTCCGATCAACACAAGGCGAATGCCGGAGCAGTGCTCTAATAAACGGGCCAGAGATCGCGCACGATTTGTCCTTCCTCTTCCTTATCCTATCCTCTCCCCTTACACACACACACACTTACACTAACATGCACTACACTACCACATATTCCGGGAGACGGGTCGGGAGCTTAGAGCTTGTCCCGGCTGGGGCGGTGCCCCGCTGGTGGGAGAGTCCTGGTTAAGGGGAAACACCGTTAGTCGACAGTAGGTCGGCGCCGGATCTCGCCATCCAGCGGGGGAAGATCACTGCCATTTCCCGAGAAAAAAAACATGCACTACACTAAAAGGAGTAATGACCAAAGCAGTTGACGCGCCCGGAAACACGAGAAAATCAATCAATCTTCTGAATGTTGTTCATTACAACCTTATAAACTCGATAGCCACGTGATCAATAGAGTTTAAGGATGTTTCCTTACGCCTGGTGCTAAAACTGTCTATTGACGCGCCCGGAATCACTGACAATGAATGAACATTGCTCGCCTGTCGCTGGTGTCGTGTGCCTGACGCGTATGCGTGCTTCTGCAGGGCCGCCGCATGACCGGAGCCGGGCCGCCGCCGAGCCGCTGAGCCTGGGAGCCGCCGCCATGAGGTCGCCGTCGCTGGTGCCGCTGGCAGCCGTGCTGCTGGTGCTGGCGCTGGCACCACCCCCGCTGCGCGCCGCTCGCCAGGACGGTGAGTACCCCCACCGCTCCCACCAATATAGAACGATTTTCCTGAGGATGAGCCAAGGTGACAGATCGTGAAAAGAAGTAAACATCACATGTTTTTCAGAGAAGTATCTCGCCGCCGCGACAGCTGTTCAGTCACGCCCCTTCGCAAAGTGCTAATGGCTCCTGTGAAAACATCCGTATGCAGAAGTCTAAGAGTTTCGCTCTGGTATATGCACGTAAGCGAGTCCGAGAAATCTCTTAACATGCTCTCAAAATCAGTAAAAGAAAACTGCCACAAATGTAGATAGAAACCTCAATCACAGCTCCCTACTCAACAGCACAAAGGCCGGAATCACGTGCATCGGTACGCATCTCGCATTCAAGTTTCGGTTTTAAAATGAACATAATATTTATCACACAAAAAGTAAATTCAATGTAATGTTTATAGAAAAAATAATTTTTACAGAAGAGCACATAACACCGCACTTCCTAATTTCAATTATTTCTCGCGGCGTACTATATTTTTGTCGGACAAGGACACCACAAAAGGAAGTGTAGAAGCCATTTACAGGTTAGCCAACTGCAAACAAACAAATGCGGCAAGGGAGTCTAATGGGCTCGAGGATACAACGACCACAGAACCTTCAGTTATGTTTCAACACTAGCAGTCACTTTGGTTCATCCTTAGGAAAATCGCTCTATACCAGGAACGTCATTGTAGAAGATGAGATACAGCTTTTAATAGTTTGTATATGACTAGAGGGCTCACTGGGATGGCCGAGGTGGTTAGAGCGTGACCCGACTCAGCACGTCGGTCCGAAGGTTCGCGGATTTTAGTCCCGAAGTGGGCATGATTGTTTTCTGTAGGAGACTTTCATGTATGTGTTTCATCGTTGCGAAAGGCCTTGTGGTCAGGTGTCCACAGAACGAGAAGCCCGCAAGCCCATATAATGTTAATATGTGTCCCCATGAGGGACGTAGTGGCTATCCAACGCGGATAGTCGAAATCGAAATCACATGAAGCTGAAGAAAGCCCCAGGAAGAAAATATTATTGTTGCGAAATTATTACATATTATAATATATATGTAGAAACAAAATGACATATTTAATTAATTCATTAAATCTTTATTATTTCAATGATTAAAATTAATTGCCGTTTTATAATTTATATGATATTTACATGATATAAAATCTCATTGTCTTTTCAAGTTTTTTCTATGTTTCTCAAAGCCTGTGTATTTGTCCAGGTTTTTCTTGCGAATTCCTAAACAGATTTTGATGGTGTTTTAACTGAATCATAGATTAATTTCTCGGGTATAATGAAATAACATCTTGCACAAGTCGAAACACGTAAGGTTGTTTTATTGGAATACGCTTTTAGTGCAGATATGTGCCTTTCTATCATTCGATAAATTGATATGATCTCCGTTTTAATATGTACATGAGAAAAAGACCAACTTTTTGGGCTTAACGCCCATAACGTTTTTTTATCATAATCTACCGAACAACATATTAAATTTTCAGAAAATTTGACCAAAACCTAATTTCCATAAGATTTGTGCGGGTTTCTTTCAGAAAAGATGCTCGTTTTTTTCTACGTCATGAAGTAAAATTAAAGTGTGTACTCTTTTAGTTTTCCGCGAATATTACTGCGAATATTACGCGAATACACTTGAGGTGGAATTCATTCCTTTTCTACCTAATAGGTGATTGTACTAAATGAATACCCAGGTAACACGGGGTATTTCCGCAAGTCTAAAATTAAAGGTTTCAGAATTTCACAAAAAATATCATTCTGATTTGAACTGTACAAATGTGAACGTAGGACTACATTATGTGTACAGAAAGCAGTAGAAAGTGTATACACAAACGTAGGAATGTCTGAATTTACAAAATTTGTTTTCCTTAACCTACAAGTGTGAGTTATCACTTATGTGTTCCCAACCTCTTGAATTCTCTGTTTTCAAATTGGAAAGCACAAATTGTCGTTCTAAGTCCATGTCTTAAATAGTATCATGCTTACAGGCAGTTTCTTGTTTATATTATATGCATATCGAAGGTCATAAGTTTTCCTGAACGATCGTAATTTGCTAACTTATCAAAGTATTTTCGGTTAGGCCTCAATTTCTTCTCAAGATTAACGTATCGTACCATGGAATTGGTAGAAATATTCATTTTATCGCAACGTGTTAAAATTCACTTGCATTAACTAGTTCCCTTCAGAATTTTCCACATTAGTAAATTCATTAATACAAATTAATTAATATTCTAAACTGAATAAATAGTTGAAAGGCGTATAAAATTCTAATTTGTTTTTGCGAATAAAAATTAACTAGCTGATATTCTCTATGAAAATGTATTTTAAGTTTTATCGTAGGTGTATTACACGCCAAAGTGAGCATGAAAAATTATTTGAATAATTATGAAAGTTTACAGTGATAAAAAATTTATTTTTTTTATTTTCACTGGTTGGATATGCCTGTTATACATTAAAATACATTATTCCCATAGATCCTGTATGAATAAATGGTGACAATGCGGATGATGAGGAATGTGATATATCAATCTCACATCCCCCTTCTTGCGTTTAATCCACTTGGCCCCCAGCCTATCACGTCTGTTTCCTGGATTAAGCACATCTGTAACGACCACGATCAGTGCACTCGGATGCGGTCTCCAGACTGTATATCAGGATTGTCAGCTTGAAGCGGAGCCGCTGCTGGGGGGCCGTGATGAATAGAAGCAACTCGCAGCCTCCGTAACGAGCTGCAATAAGCTACTTATCGTTATTAACCAGTCATTCATCCACCTGTCACGGGCGATGCGCCCCAGGTTTTTGGGGATCTGCCGGCCTCCCTCGCGGCCAGATCCACTCCCCCCCCCTGGGGGACTGCCCGGCCGTCGCCTATCCCGCGGCTCTGAGCAGCCCCCGCACCCTTTGCCTCGTCAGCTTCCTCATTCGCCAACTCATCATTCACCGCCCTTAACCCCGTCCTTTGCTGGGCTCTCGGTGCCCCCGCGGCAGCCGGCGGTGGCAAACGTCTTGGGTTGTTCGTGGGATTTCCGCGTTGTCTGCGTCCCTTTCTCCCTCTGTGGCTTTGCATCACTTCTTGCTGACCTCTGACCCCAATATGCTACTACTTTGTCCCGTTCCGTCTTACGGCGCCCTCGTCCTTTTGTGTCAGCAAGAGTGGCAATGGAAGGTTCTTTCTACGGCCCTATACACTCAGCACTGGCCTCGAACTCTCTTAGTTTTTATTACTTTCGATATTGAGTTGCTTTTCTTCTCGTCTACGTACAGAACTATAGTCAAAAATTTCGTCATCAAATTGTCGTGTCAATTCGAGATTTCTTATGACCTTCTGGATCGTTTCATATTGTCATCGGCGTTTGCTTTTCGAACAGACGCACTGTTTTTATTTTTTGGATTTGCTCATGCAATCCTGCAACTTCTTATCTTCAGTTTATCATTTTCTTGTCTCATTCATATGTCTATCATGTACTGCAACTCATTTACGTTTCTAGAATTGATGGGATATAAATTAGTTACTATTTAGCTACCGTTCTACGCAGCATTCGATCGATGTACACTTACCTTCCAGGACTCTCGCTCTCTCTCTCTCTCTCTCTCTCTCTCTCTCTCTCTCTCTCTCTCTCTCTTCTCACACACACACACACACACACACACACACTATGTTCTAATAGTCTTGCCAGTTTACCTCTACCATTCCTTGAACTGAACCTCGCCCTCCACCAGCCCTTAAAAAACCTATCTCTATGCTACCCAAAGATTCCCCGCCAACCCTCAGCACTTGACTCAATCTGCCCCAACCTGCTCCACCTTGTTTCTGTTGGCGCTTCAGCCCTCTCCTTATGCCTCACCCGTCACCACGCCCCTCTACGCTGTACTGCCCGCCTACCCGCCCCACTCGCCTCGCCTCGCTTAACCTTGCCCCGCCCCGCCTCGCCTCGCCTCGCCTCACTCCACCCCGCCCCGCCCCGCCCCGCCTCGCCCCTCCCCGCCTCGCCCCCCGTGCCACGCCGCGCCCCGCACCTCCCCACTGTGCCCTGCCCGGCCCCGCCGCGCCCCGCCGCCCCTCGCCCCGCCCCGCCGCGCCCTGCCCTGCCTTGACCCGCTCCGCCACGCTCCACCACGCCTCGCCACGCCACGCCCCTCCCCACCGCGGCCGGGCAGCACGCCGCTCCGTCCCGCCGCGGTTAATCCGGGCGAGAGGCTGAGCCGCGTTGAAAGGGCGGCGCGTGCTCCCGCCCCGGAGCCCTGCGTCCCTTGATTGTGTGCGCCCTCGCAGGGAGCTTACTCGGTCTATAGGGCCGCGCGGAGCAGCGTTCGAAGGGCCGATGAAATACTGGCACCCCCCGACATCCAGGGCGCGCCCGCCGCCCTGGCCGCCCGCCCGCACCCCCCCATCGCCGCCCCCGCCCCCTGGGCGCCCGCCGCCCACCCCCACCAAAGTTCCCGTCCCTATCGGATTCATCTTCATTCAACCCTCTTGCCTCCCTCTCTTATTTCATCTCCAGCCCGTTCACCTTCTCCCTTCTCACTGGGATAAGTGGCCGAGGGCACTGCAGTGTCTCTGATATGGAAGGTCCTAGGTTACCCTGGCCAGACTCTCCGTCCTAAGCCCAACCAACGTCCCCGTCTCCATCGACTTCGTCTTCATTCAACTCTCTTGTCTCCCTCTCTTATTTCGTCTCCAGCCCGATCAGCTTCTCCCTTCTCAGCGGGATAAGTGGTTGACAGCACTGCAGAGTCTATGACATGGGAGGTCCTAGAGGTTCGAGTCCCGACGGTGGCAGAATTTTCGACATTAGGTAGATAGCTAGGTTCAGTTCTGTCGGGGTCTGAAGGAGAATTCTAGCGCCCGGCTACTCTGATCGACAATTTTCCGTGGTTTCTCCGATCAACGCCAGGCGAATGCCGGAGCAGTACCCTACCAAACGGGCCACGGACCGTGCGCAATCTGTCCTTCCTCTTCCTTTTCCTATTCTCTCCTCTTACGCACACACACTTACACTAACATGCACCACACTACCACATATTCCGGGAGACCGGTCGGGAGCTTAAGAGCCTGTCCTGGCTGGAGCGGTGCCCCGCTGAGGGGAGAGTTCAGGTTACGGGGAAACCCCATTAGCCGACGGTAGGTCGGTGGCGGATCTCGCCATTCAGCGGGGGAAGATCACCGCCATCTCCCGAGGTAAAAAACATGCACTACACTAACGGGACTAGTGATCGAAGCAGTTGACGCGCCCGGAAACACGAAAAAATCAATCAATCCTCACCTACTCCCCGTTCATCTCCCTTCTCGCTTCACCCTTCCTCTGCCATCATTTCTATCCCGCTCGTCCTCCCCCTTCGCATCCCTCGTCCTGAGCGCGGCCGCCCCCTCATTACGCCCGTCACCATGGGCACCGCCACCGCCCCGCCCACGCTACATCGGCGGGGCGCGGGCTCGCCCCCTGTGAGCGGCCAGCCGTGGCCCTCCTCGCGACGCCTGGGCGTGCGCCGCCGAGGCTACAGCAACGCCCCCGCGATTGAGGTGCTCGTCCTCGGGTGCGCGACTTTTCCCAGAAACACTTTACAAACAAAACTACTTTGTAGTGTAATTGGCGGGATCCAGTATGCACATTTTGTAAGGATTCTATTTTGTTCTCAAAATTAATTTTAGTTCTCGTAATAAAATGGTTGAAAATTAGGATTCACTCTTATTTTTAAATTTTACTAATACGTTAGGAGTCATTAATAAAATTTCAGTTAATAAAAGTAGATATAATTGTTTAAAAAAGGTGTATAATTGTTTTCATGTAAGTAGGCATGAGAAAGCCGGTCATTTTTAAGAAAAGTCGGTTTTCTCAATAGCTACGTCATTGTTTTCCTATATCATTACGTCGAGATTAATTTTTTTGAAGGAAAATTACGTAGCTATCAAGCGCTCTTATTCTGTTGATACAATTAACTGATGTCTATTTTGTTGTTCAGTAAAATATTTATATTTATTGTTTAGTTTAAATAATTGATATAGATGTTATATTATTACATTGATTTAGATAATTAAATTTAACACCAATTCAAGGCGCAATTAATACAATAACACCTTTGAGGAAGAAGTATTAGTATTATTACAGGGCTTATGAGAATTGAATCGAGTAATGTATTAGAAGGAATATATTTCTTATTTTCGCTGTGCTGGTCATTAAACATATGTTTCGAGGTAGTTCATGCATGTAATCAAATATTTGCCTTTTCTACTAGTGTGGTGTACTTGGGGCAAATATGTACTTTATCAATTTGTTTATTCCTGTACGGTGTAGAACAGAAAGAATATTCATGTCTTATCGTTCTCCTGGAATGTAATGCATGAATTTCGTTTCTCTCTTTTCTGTCGAACATCGTCGTGCGGATACATTTCTGAAAGCTGAATTAAAAACATTTCATTATTTTTTACCGCTAAATGCTTGATTTTCAACACTTCAAACTAGTTAAAATTTCCGAACATTTCTTACTTTTTGTTCTTTGTCTCACATTAGAGATGTAGTAAAATTCATGATAAAACGTGAAAAAACAGAAGAGTGAAAGTTTTTAAATTAAATTGTTTCATATTAGAAAGGTATTTTATTTTCCGTTCTAGGAACGCACAGTCTGTTTATTCTACTCTTTTGTGATACTTGACACACTAAACAATTATTTGAATAATGAGTCTATTGTTTGAAAACAGTTGTTTACTATTTAATTTATAAAATAATGTAATACATTTTGGAGAATATTAATATACTACGATATCAGTTAATCCCTGTAACAAGATTCTATTGCATGGATTCTACTGAACGTAACCAATAGATTGGTATCTACTTTGATAATAAAATTTTTGAAAAAAAAAGTAGTCTGCTTCTCAAAGTGGTCTAAATTTTGTAGCATTGTGTAAATAATTACTTAATACTCTTTGTAGGAAACATGTATGATGGAAGCATTTAATTCTAATTTTTCTCTAATCTTTCTCTTTTCTTTCTTTTCTCTTTTGGCGCAGATACCTATAATTGGTTAGTGAAATATAAGAAAATATACGATCTCATGGAATTTGTCAAGAGCGTTCAATGGCCAAGGTCTGAAGCCGCGTGACGGAATAGAAAGAAACTACTCTAGCATCTTCCATTTCTCCCTCGTTCTCTATTGTTAAATCACTAACATGAAAAATCTGGTTCATGCAGTGAGGATCGAAGGTATTATTATTCGTGACTTCGAAAAGCTCATTCCATTACTTTGGTACTTACGACAATTTAATGAAAACAATGAATTATTAATTTTGGGAATAATGTGTGTGTTATGAGATATCCTGAAACAGTAACTCTCAAAAATAAATTCCTTTGAAAGTCTTAGTCTTACTTCAACTATCTACTTCATTTCATTTATTGTTGATATAAAAAAGTGACTAATCTAAGAAGTTATATTGTACGGCAATTAATTTGATTTGAGCGGAGCGGTTTATTTTGCGTCCTACTACTAAAACCTTTTATTTTGGATATTACCTGCAAATCGTGATTGCTCTTTATCAATAAAAATATACTATTTTCTAAACCTTTCTTATTTATTTTACCTAAAAATTGAGGAATTTTGAAATGCGGCATTTTTCTTGATCGCCGACTACATCGGCAACCCGCAGCACTACGCTGTGGTCGTTGATCTGATAGCCATCTCCAACCAGCCCAGCTCTTGTCCCGAAGCGTCTCCACATGCTCCTTTTCCCCAGCGCGCTGATTGGGCAACGCGACCTCCTCATCGAAGCTCCTTCCCCCGCGGGGGGCGAGCGGAAGGGCGAGTGGGCGTGGGCGAGGGCCCTTTCAGCGGGCGGGCGGAGGGCGGTCGCGCCACCAGCCGCAGCGGCGCGCGCGGGTCGGGGGCGGGAGGAGTTAGGGGAAGAGCTATTGAGCGCTGTGAAAGACGCCCCCAACCAGAATGGGCCGGAAAATTAATTTACCGCTATGAGCGCTGTATCTCTCCACTTATCGCACAACTGCCGCCCCGCCTCGCCCCCGCCCCGGTCGCGGTGCGCCTCCGCCCGCGCTCCCAATTAGGCTTCGGTCGTCGAACTGCGGGCCGCGCGGGAATCGATGCCACCGGAAGAGATCGACTCGAGGAACCCGGAGCGGTTGCTCAGTGCATCAACTGATGTCACTGCAGCGCCTCTGTCCTAGGTTCCCACTCCCCACGGCGGCAGGATTTTCGACACTAGTGTTTCAGCTAGGTCGAATTCAGTCGCTGTCTGGAGGAGAATTCTAGCGGCAGGTTGCTCTGATCTGTAGCTTTCCGTGGTTTCTCCGATCAACACCAGGCAAATGCCGGAGCAGTACCCTATCAAACGGGCTACGGACCGCGCGCGATCTGTCCTTCCTCTTCCTTGTCCTATCCTCTCCTCTCCTCTCACACACACACTTACACTAACATGCACTACACCACCACATATTCCGGGAGACCGGTTTGGGAGTTTACAGTTTGTTCCGTCTGGGGCTGTCCCGCTGGTGGGAGAGTCCTGGTGAGGGGGAAACCCCACTATCCGACGGTAGGTTGGCGCCGGATCTCGCCATCCAGCGGGGGAAGATCATCGCCATCTCCCGCGAAAAAACATGCACTACAGTAACGGGACTAATGACCAAAGCAGTTGACGCGCCCGGAAACACGAAAAAAATCAATCAATCAATCGACTCGAGGAGAACGCACAGTGCCATTTTGGCTGCCGTAGATGCTGCCAAACCGGAAGTGCTAGAGCATAAGGTGGTGAGACCGTAATTAAATCTTAGTTCTGTATCATTTCGACACGTGAACCAATGAACCAAGGAACACTTTTGAATATGAGAAAAAATAAGAGACGTCATCTTCGTCAACATAATATGTTGACGAAGTTGACTTCTTTTATATATTATAAGAACGTCAACAACACCACATGAGAATTCCCACAACTTTTGAATATGTTTAGGGGAGACTATTTTAGAAAGAAAGTGGGGTAATTGAATTTGTTTTACATGTTAATGGTGTCGGGATTTCAAAGATTTTCAGTTTCATAAACATGTTTAACGCTCTGCTGCCAAACCGGAAGTGCTAGAGCGTAAGGTTGTGAGACCGCAATTAAATCTTCGTTCTGTATCATTTCGACACGTGAACCAAGGAACACTTTTGAATATGAGAAGAAATAAGAGAGGTCATCTTCGTCAACATATTATGTTGACGAAGATGACCTCTTTATTTCTTCTCATAAGAACGTCAACAACACATCAGAATTCCCACAACTTTTGAATATGTTTAGGGGAGACAATTATAGAAAGAAAATGGGGTAATTGAATTTGTTTTACATGTTAATGGTGTCAGGATTTCAAAGATTTTCAGTTTCATAAACATGCTTAACGCTCTGCTGCCAAACCGGAAGTGCTAGAACGTTAGGTTGTGAGACCGCAATTAAAGCTTCGTTCTGTATAATTTCGACACGTGATCCAAAGAACGATTTTGAATATGTTTAGGGAAGACTATTTTTAAACAAACTGGGGTAAGTGAATTTGTTTTACATGTTAACGGTGTCACAATTTCAAGGATTTTCAGTTTCATAAACATGCTTAGTGCTCTGATACATCTTCATAACCTGTGACGTCTTTTTTTCTTCATCTTTTTCCGTTTCCTTTGTTGGCATTGCTAAGAGGTTCGATATAATCAGTGCTGTGTAGTAGGAAACATCGCAGCTGTCGACTTCTCAGACACAAATTACATTTCTTCTTCACACAATTTGCTGCCGACGGCAAGGTTTCTTGCTGCCGTAATTAACGTTACAAACCCTATCATTGCCAGACATATTTTATTCAATAAAACCCACTTAATATGTCCCAAACCTCCATGAGTTTAGAAGAATCTGTTAATTGGTGAAACACATTGAAAATCAATTTTATTTCGTTACCAAAAAGCTAATTTATTTATTTATTTATTTATTTATTTATTTATTTTACGTAAAAAAACAATTAAAAACTGCGTATGACGTGCTATGGGGAAATGTGAATTGTGTGCACATTTTCAAAATTCTGTGATGCCTACACTAAGCCATATACTACTTAAATTTTGAATTTTGAAAGGGGAGAAAAAAAAACAAAAACTCTCATGTAGTAAAATCTATTTTCAAAAATAAATAAGCAATAAATTTTGAATTTTGAAAGGGAGAAAAAAAAACAACAAAAACTCCCATGTAGTAAAATCTATTTTCAAAAATAAATAAGCAATAAATTTTGAATTTTAAAAGGGAGAAAAAAACAACAAAAAACTCCCATCTAATAAACTATTTTCAAGGATAAATAAGCAATAAATTTTGGCTCTTATTACTTCCTGCCGCGACAACATGGCAACGATAATTTGAATAATTGTATTTCCCACTGAATTCTAGAAGACGTGCACAGAAAATGAAGTTACATTTATGTCCAGAAGCAAAACAAGGGGCCATCTCAGCATTTGCTCAATGGATCAGGGAAACTGGACGAAAAACCTGATCGAGATGGGCTAATACTTTAAAGTATGGATAGTACGTTTGTGGTCATTCGTATCAAATGTGCATTAGCGCCTACGTAAACATTCTGCTATATGAAGAAGAAATAAAAGAGGTCATCTTCTTCAACATATCAGTTGCTTCTTATAAGAACGTCAACAACATCCAATCAGAATTCCCACAATTCTGCTATATCTCGCTCCGCGTCAGTCACTCCATCTTTTTATTGCTTTTTACACGATCACTATCTCCAGTTTTCTGCAATCGTCCCTCTGTCTCTCGTTGCCTCGATAGTTTTAATTTTTCAGTCATGTTGTCCTAACCTCTACATATCCTTGTAATGTTTGTAGGGTTCAAGAGTTGGAGCTTTTGTATGAAGTATAATGCATTACGAGGTTCGCGGGGCCATAAAATGGTTTTAGAGTTCATATTAGTGTTTGTTGTTTTCTTAGATTTCCAGTTTTCTTTTCAATAATTTAAAATTACTTATATTCGTTTTTTTGCACACCTTGGTAATAATAAATAACAAGCAAAAAACATTGTTATTGGAAAGTGAACGTAATAGAATTTTGTCTAAAAAATCCATTGGCTAGCACGTTGCACCTCGTTTTCCATGATTGTAAACCAACATTTTAGTTTACATTCTTCTCCATCAAATTTTCCAGTCACCTATGTTCCTCCTTACACCATTCCTAGAAGATTTACTGATATGAAACTGATGATCATCATTAAGTGCCTTCCACTTTTCAGGAAATGTTTGTTCCAATTTTGTTTATGCTAATCGCGCTATTTTAAGATCTATATCACAATGTGTTTTCCGATTATCGACGATGGATATTGAATTTCAAACGCGCGTGGTGAAGTGAGCGCGTTCAGCACGCAGGCTTTCGGGTTCAATTTCTGGAAATAAGAGTAGTTCTTCGAAGGCCATTTTGTCGAATGCCGAAATTCGTTCTCATTCAAGATGGATGATTTCATTTCGAAATCACAAAACAGCATTCGTCGCTTTAAAAGGGTTCTGTTTGATGCTTTCTCCCGTAAATAAATTACCATCTAGGCTAAATTGAAGGAACTGTGTTGGGAAATAGTTACGCTAATTGAATGCTCTAGTAGTGGAATGAACTTTGCTACGTCAATTTTAGTGACCTTTCATTGAGTTTTAATTACACAGAACATGTATTCGTTTTATTGTTTATCCTTTCAGTGACTTTATATTTATCTATTACTGTTATTATTTTGTGAAGAGGTAGTTGTACCGTTGATTAAATTGTATACAGCTCGAATATGACACTATTGTGAAGCAAAACGTGTACATAGTGTCTTTTGAAGTGTGAAAACAAATTATCACAAAAAGAGAATGAACTTTTGAAAAATTTAGGGTTTGTGAAAAATATCGAAGTCTTTGAAACTTTATAACATATCTGTGAATTACAAGCTATTACCTGCGATTAAATCGCACGAAAGAACTGTAGAAAAGTGACAATAGAAATATGCAACATGCGCATTATAAGGAAAATATTTATTCATGTCGTTTAGTACTTATTCACCAAGACTAATGAAATGAGGGTGGTTTACAAATTATGGAATGCTAAAACTGCTATTCACTGTGGCCAGAGGGTTAAAGACATTTCTGAAAATGTAATTGAAATATGTTATATTTACCATGATTTATAGATGTTTGTTTCAGAGAACTATTGCAGGAATTTCTACCATTTCCTTTATGTTAATACGTAATACATCATACCATTATGAACACTGAGTTTTCGTAAAGGTGCACATGTGTATCATTATTGCTGGACATTGAGTACACTCACTAATCATTGCATTTACAAACCTTCAATCTTCGAACCAAATAATCTTAGCTAAGGGAACCACTTGCACGAGACGTCGATTGCCTTTGATTGATCAAGTGCAAATCGCACAACAAAATGGCCGAAACCAATTACATTCCAGGTCTTGAATAAGACGTAATGACAGTTGACGACAAATTAAGTGTTTATTCTATTAATTTTAACAGATTATTAAAATTTAGTGTTAAGCTATAAAATCTGTTATAGCAAGTGGTAACACATCTAAGGCGGTTACCTTTCATCCTTTCATTTTCAGCAAAAATTACAAAATTTGCTTGAGTAGAAAGTGTTATATCTCAAATGTAAGATATAAGTTATAGCCATAACAAGGTTAATTAAATCTGGAGGAGAATTCTAGCGGCCGGCTCTTCTTATCGGTAGTTTCCCGTGGTTTCTCCGATCAACACCAGGCGAATGCCGGAGCAGTATCCTACCAAACGGGCCACGAACCGCGCGCGATCTGTCCTTCCTCTTCCTTGTTCTATCCTCTCCCCTTACACACACACACACACACACACACACACACTTACACTAACATGCATTACACTACCACATATTCCAGGAGATCGGTCGGGAGCTTAGAACTTCTCCCGGCTGGGGCGGTGCCCCATTGGTGGGAGAGTCCTGGTTAGGGGGAAACCCCTCTAGCCAACGGTAGGTCGGCGCCGGATCTCGCCATCCAGCAGGTGAAGATCACCGTCATCTCACAAGGAAACAACGAGCACTACACTTACGGGACCAATGCCCTAAGCTGTTGAACCGGTCGGAATCACTAACCAACCAACTGACATATGACAACCAAATGTCATGACACCGTCATCTCCCAGGGAAAGCAGCAACCAACCAAGACATATGACACCACCATCTCCCGAGGAAAAGCAGGCACTACAGTTACGGGACTAATGATCTAAGCTGTTGACCCTCTCGGAATCAGTAACCAACTGACATATGACAACCAACTGACATGACACCGTCATCTTCATGGTAAAACAAGCATTACACTTACGGGATTAATGACCTAAGCTATTGACGCACCCGGAATCACTAGCCAACTAACCAACTGACATAGTGACCCTCCGATATATTGAACCTCTGATTTAGTGAACGAAAAAAGTTATTCCCAAGAAGTTTGCTAAGCCGACTGTATTTGACGCACGAGTCGCCTAAAGCAGTCCCTCCGAGCGGGGAGGGGCGCGGCGCGATCCGGGGCGGGGCGGAGTGGAGTTCCGCAGGGCGGGCGCGGCTGACGCATTGCGCCGTGCGTCTCGTGCGTATCCCGCGAGGTCGGCTGCCGCTCCGGACGCGGGTCGCGAGCATCGGAGGCGGAAAGCCCGGCGGGGGGGGGCGGGGGGGGGGTGGGCGGGGCAGAGACGTGGCGGAGGCTGGGTGGGGTGGAGACGCGTCAGAGGCTAGGCGGGGTAGGTGGTGGCTGGGCGGGTTGGGCGAGGCGAGCGGGGGGAAACAGGATGGAGGCTGGTGGGGTGCGCGAGGAGGGCGGGGTGGTGACGGGGCGGCGGCTGGGCGGGGTAGGCGAGGCGGAGGCTGGGCGGGGAGGGCGAGGCGGGCGGGTCTGAGACGGGTCGGAGGCTGGGTGAGGTAGGCGGGGCAGAGGCTGGGCGAGGAGGGCGAGGCGGGCGGGGCGGAAATGGGGCGGAGTCTGGGTGGGGTGGGAGAGGCGGGCGGGGTGGAGACGGGTCGGAGGCTGGGCGGGTTAGGCGAGGCGGAGTTTGGGCGGGGTGGAGACGGGGCGAAGGCTGGGTGGGGTGCGCGAGGCGGGCGGGGGGGGGGAGGGAGGGGAGGCTGGGGGCGGGGCCCAGCGCTGCGCCGTGTGAGGTGTCCGTCGCGCCCTTCGCACCCGTCTGCCTGCCGCCGCGGCCGATCGCGTGTCACGCTGCCTCGGCGCCGCGCCGCCCCGCCCTCCCCGCGCGGCTCGGGGGCTTGAGGCCACTGGCGAGTCTACCGGTCGAACGAACTCTGGTTAACTTCATGTCATTCCAAATAGTGAAAGAGCTGCTCCTATATCTCACTGCTAAGAGAAAAATGTAATGTCCTTTTAACACTATTTAGTACAAACAAATTATTATTTTTCAATAATCCCGTCATTCTTGTATTCAGTATTTGCTGCAACGCCGATCTGAATGGCTTATGTGGCTGGAGCCGTCCAAGCGCCTCGGTCTGAAGGGCCGCGAGTTTGAGTCTCGCCGGAGGCATGGTTATTTGTCTTTCTGTTGTTTTTCTCGTGTGTTATCGCGGAAGGCCTTGCGAATCTGCTGATCACAGACCGAGGAGCCCGTATGTGTGTCAGAGTCTAGTGTAAAGGTTAATATGTGTCCCCATCATGGACATAGTGAGTACCTGTTGTGGATTGTGAGAAGCTGAAAAAATCTTTCCCTTGAAGCTAGAAAAAGACCCAGGAAGAAAAAAAATATTCTGAGCAACATTCCTTACAATTACTGAATGAGCTATTTCCTTTATCTATCTTCACATTAGGCGTTTTTACCGTTTAGTACCCACCTAAAAACACTCATGTTGGTAACAGACTAAGGATTTGGCATGATCCGCCAACAATAATTATTTGTAGAAAAGTACGTAATATTAACCGACCTGTGTAAATTAATATTTTCAGCGCCTTAACCTTTCTGGTTGTAACTGAGATGTTTAGTGCATTCATGGATATATTATAATGGTCACATGATACGAAATAGGAAGGCGCAATTCCAAGAGAAAGGAAGACCCGTGAAGAAAGTGTAACGGGGTGCAGTATTACCCTCACTGCTCGCAGCTTTATGAGCACAGGAGCGGAAGTAGAGTGAGAAACGTTAATCGTTATTTGCGTACTAGGTTTTTGCACTTACATATTTACTTACATACTTACATATTACAAACTGAATTAGCAGCAAAAAAAAGTGCCTATATCAAGAATACGTCTTGCAAGTTGTCTATCTATACTATTCATTTCCTTATTAATGGGAAGATAATGGCCATTTCGATACTAAAGAACAACTCAGATGTCATCAAATTATTGATTGTATATTTAATATTTATTCAGAGTTGTTGCTCTCTTCAAATAAATATTTGTAAATTCACTTTTTTGAACTTAAAGCGCCTTTTCGGTTTCTGTTGTTAATGCGACGTAAAAGCTAGATATTGATTTATTTAGCATTTAAAGAAGAAATTGAAATACGTGAATGGAAAAGGAATAATGGTTAGTTGAGAACCGTAAAGAGATGAAGTATGATGATGCAGGAGGTATAAATTTAGCTTCTAAAAAATTTGCAGGGTAAAAATAGCATTCGTTAGAAAATATAGATATACTTTGCTTTTACCCTTTAAAAAATTTGTGGAAAAATTTTTAAGGAAATTAATTTTCATTAATTCTGTGGAATACGTTATATAATATTCCTTTAATATTTCAGGCAAATCATTTTAATTTTGTTTTGACGTGTATATTTATATTAATGCTCACGCCAACTAATTACTTAATGATGTAATTTTTTTGTACATATCAAAATTAACTGGTGAAATTTACATTGTAACTGCTATAAATGAATATCACATCGCCTGCAAAATATTTCTCTGCGCTTTTGTGCACTAAACTAAATGATAATATTTTACACCTCTGTTAAACACTTAAGACTTGTTATACGTGTGAATAAATAACGAAACAAACAACGTGGGAATGATTCGTTTCGTGATGAGTAACCTTCAATCGGTTCTCGTATTCGATTTGATAAATCGTCAACAAAAAAATCAGATATGGGTTGGTCAAAATCAGTTTGTCCTTCGGTACCAGGAATAATTAAATCGAGTTAATTTGCTGACATGCGGTCATCAATTCATTTAGATTTTATATTGTAGTACATATTGGTTGATCAGTGGGTGAAGATTCGAAACGACAACGGGGAGCAACGAGCAACAAAACCCGTCCGTGCGTGAGGGGCGGGGCGGGGCGGGCGAGATGGGTTGACGCGCGCTGCGCTGGGGCACTATCTCGCGGGGCCGGCGCACTGCGTTCCCCAGGGGACCTCCAGCGCTGTCCGTGCGCCCGCCCCTCCCCCACTCCCTCGTCCAGCCAGCCCGCGCGGCTAACTATCCGCCCGGACAACCGTCGAATCCGCCGCGCCCCCCCCCCCCCCCCCCCTCTCCCCCCCCGCCCCTCCCCACCCACCCCGCCCTCCCCTCCCCACCCTCCCCTCTCCACCCCTCCCCCCCCTTCATCCCTCCCACCCTCCCCCCCCTCCCCGCCCCGTCCTTCCCCGCCCTCCCACCTCCCCGCCCTCCTCACCTCCTCCCAACCTCCCATCCCCGACCCTCCTCCCCGTCCCCTCCTCCCGACACTCCGATCCCCTCCCCTCCTCGCTCCGCCCCTCCCCACCCAGCCGCGCCCCGTTGCGCCCAATCGTGTCCCGCCCCGCCCCGCCACTCCGCGCCTCGCCACTCTACCCTTCACCACTCAGCCTCACGCCGCTCTCTCCCTCGACGCTCTGCGCTCCACCGCTCCGTCCTCTCGCCGCTCTGCCTCTCGCCAATCTGTCCTTTGTTGATCTGCCTCTCGCCGGTCTGACCGCCGTCCTTGTCGCTCTGTCGTCCTTCCTCCCTCCCTTTCGCTCTACTTTACGCCGTTCTGTCCCACATTCTCCTGCCCTACCCCGATGTTCCCTGCCCTGCTATTCTCCACCCTTCTGTTCCCGGTCCGGTTTTTCCGTTTCGCTGTTCCATGCTCCGCTGTTCCCACCCCACTCTCTCTCTCCCTCCGTCTTTCCTCCCACACACGTTGTAACGTCCACGTTACCTTGCCTTTATAACTGGCCGTTACAACTTTATATGTCCATATAACATCCCTTTATTATGTTGTATCTTTATTATGTTCTTTGACATTCTTCACTTTCAGATATCATATAAGATAGATTCTTTCTTTTAAAATAACAATTTATTTAACTTTTCAGAGGTTACATACAATTCATACAATTCCTAGTTCCAACTTTTTATCAACATCGTTTTCGTCTTTCAATCTCTCAACCTTTTTTTATATCATATCAATACTTTCTGTTACTATCGTAACCTTTCCAACGAAGTTGAAACGTTACAAACACCTCCCCTCTTTCAAGAATTTTGGTCACCTTGGTGCCAAAATTTATAAATCTTATAATCAAAGTCTAAAATTTAATATACAATAATAACTTTTATTTTATGACAACTAGATTAGTCCGGAAATGAATTTGCGGAACCTTTACTTAAACAATCGGCATTTCCATGTGTCTTTCCATGTCTATGCTGAATCTGAACGTTATATGCTTGAAATATCAAACTCCATCTTAAAATTTTACAATTTGCATTTGTTTTTCTTTTATATATTTGAGTTAACTCTTTCTCCAATTTATGACACAGAAGACTATCTTTATCTGCAACTAGCTTCTGAAGAGATTCCAATTCAGTATTATAAACTTTATTGACAGAATTCAATTTCCCCTGCAAGGAATTAATGTTTTTCTGCAATTCAGAATTATCATCACGTATCCTTTGAACAGTACCAGTGAGCCCGGAAACTACTGCCACTTTTGACGAAAGTTCTTCATCTTTCAAAATTATTTCTTCTTTTAAAAGGTCACTTTACTCTCAGTATCTGAAGTTTCGCATCTTTCTCCTCAATTTCTTTCCTGAAAGACTCAGTTCTACATTAATTGATTTCTGAAGATTTTCCAATTCATTTTGCAAATACAATATCTTGCATTCATTATCAAGTTATCTTTTGAAACTTATTGATTGTTTCAGATAATTTGTTGAATTCTCTTATTTTCTCATCAAGATTCTGGTTCTTGACAGCAATTTCGTCCCTAATTCAAGAATTTCTTTATTATCCTCACCGATTATCATTTCCTTTTAGCTAACATACTATCTTTCTCAACAAGTAATGTTTTCTTGTTCTCTATTTCTTCCTCCAAAACCGATACTCTTTCCTTCAATTCAATAATCTGTTCTTCCCCAGATTTGACTTCATCCTTCAAAGACAAACATTCCAAATCAATTGAAGTCTTGCAAACAGATGGTTCAGAATCCTTTTCTTTCACAGCTCTATCTTCGTGAAATTTGGTGAAATGTTTATTCTTGTCATCTATATCATACTTTGATTTTCTGTTTCCATGGATTCTTCATTCTCTTCAGACTCTTCGTTCGTTTCTATTTCATTATTATTTTGACATTCCTCTCCTTCATTAACGTTTAATACGTTAATTTCATCTCTAAGATCTCTATCCAATTCTTTTATCAATTTTGCAGTTTTATTTCCTAATATATACTCATCTCTGTCTAACTTATCTGAAACTACTACCGCTTTTCCATAAACCTTTCCAAATTGGCCACAGATTTCTACTTCTGCTACAGGCAAACATATGGGATTTTCTGTTAAGGGAGTACATACCCAGACACTTTCTCCAATATAATGTTCTTGTCTAACATTTTTTCTTCCTATTAAATCTATAGAAGCACCAGAATCACGCAAAATTTTCAATTTTTTTCCATTTATATAAGCTTCGAACGTATAAGGTCTAATAAATCTTTACTGGAAGTTTTTAAACAATTAACGTGCTCAGATCCTATATTCTTTTCAACCATTTTTTTATATTTTGGGCAAAATGGTTTTATATGTCCTATACCGTTACAAAATAACAATGTACTTCTTTCCTTTCTTCGAATCCTTCCTCAATTTCCTGTTTTGTATCAACTTTTTATTACTTTCCTTTTGAATTTTGGATTTCTCATAGAATTTGGTAGTATCAGCTGATTTATAAATCTTATTTTTTTGTTCTAGTAAATATTGATCACAAGTTTTCAATTTAAAATTTTCTCTGGTAATGTCATAATTTTCTAATTCTTCAACTATGTCACGAGGTTTTGTATATTTAGTCCATTTGCTAACTAGATGCTCTTTAACTACAAACGGAACGCATCGTTTTATTTGTTCCGTTATTAGTAATTCCTTTATTTCCTCAAATGAGTATACATTTACGCCTTCTAACCAACCATTAAGACTTATTTTTAGCTCATAAGCAATATCTTTCCACGTTTTATCTGGTGTTTTTCTGATCGAAAGGAATCTCTGTCGTAATTTTTCTGCGGTTACTTTGTACTTACTCAATAATATTTTCACTATTTCATCATAATCTTTTACTTCCCCTACCATTTCTCTCGTTATATATTCCGCATCATGTCCTGGCAAATGTGTCATTAACAAAGGTCCCCATTGGTCTTTAGAAATGTCATCAGCAGAAGCAAATTTTCAAATTGTTGAAGGTATAAAGAAATATCATTTTCATTTGATTGAAAATGTTTCATGCACTATGTGAGTTTCAAGGAATTTTACTTTGTAATCCTGAGTTAATTGACCTTCATTATTTATATTATTTGTTTCAGAAGTATTTCTCGACATCACCTTACATTTTTCCAACTCAATTTTTGCCGGTTCAATTTCGTGTTTCTCCTTTGTAATCTATCCTCCTTTCTCGTTCCTCCTTTCAATTTCGTGTTTCTCCCTTTGTAATCTATCCTCCCTTTCTCGTTCCTCCCTTTGTAATCCCATCCTCTTCTCCAACCTACCGTTTCTAAAATCTCTTTACTATAGTTTCATCATAATCCTCTGTTTCCGATATTTTTTATAATATTCTTAACAGTTTCTTTTTCCGAAACCTCGCAGTTCAATTCCTAGCTAAACTGATTAATTGACTTTTCTTACATTTGTTTAAAAGCCATTATCTTTGTTTGACCAGTTCGACAAGGAAACACACTTAAATTAATCTATCTGAATACCCGTTTCACACACATCAGCTGTCACTCACGTTTCAATCTGACAGTTTCTAGGCTTCTTCAAAATCTTCAGATATGGTTAAAACATTCCACAGTTCTCCTTCGTATAATTTTTCACTCCACGCAGAACCACCACTGCAATTAATACGTCTTGATTACCAACCACAGCAACCACCCACAGTTCAGACTGATGACTCTGATTCTTTGAACACCCTTTCCCGCGAACTACAAATCCAGGCACACCACGTTGTTCCACCACTTCTTCTAACAATTTCCACGTCGTACCACCGCTTCTTCTAACAATTTCCACGTCGTACCACCGCTTCTTCTAACAATTTCCACGTCGTACCACCGCTGCCACCAATTTTGTAACGTCCACGTTACCTTGCCTTTATAACTGGCCGTTACAACTTTATATGTCCATATAACATCCCTTTATTATGTTGTATCTTTATTATGTTCTTGACATTCTTCACTTTCAGATATCATATAAGATAGATTCTTTCTTTAAAATAACAATTTATTTAACTTTTCAGAGGTTACATACAATTCATACAATTCTAGTTCAACTTTTATCAACATCGTTTTCGTCTTTCAATCTCTCAACCTTTTTTTATATCATATCAATACTTTCTGTTACTATCGTAACCTTTAACAATGTTTCCAATATTTGTTTACAACTCATGGTAACTTTGGCAAATCCGCCAACGAAGTTGAAACGTTACAACGTCCTCAATTCACTTTGGTCTTCTGCTCATTCCCGCTCTGTCCCTCTTCTTTGTTCCCTCCCTTTGTTACGCTCCACACAGCACCCTGCTTCGCCCGACCAGCCGTGACTATTCTGCTCCACCCTTTCCTGCCTTTCCCCGCCCTCAGTGCCCTTTCCCATGGATGTTGCTCCGACCTGACCCTGATCTCTTCTTTCCCCCCGTTTCCGCCCCAATTCCCTGTGCTACGTTCCGCCTCTGTCCGTTTCCCCACCGGCCCTCGCGCAATCGCGCTCCACCACCGGCCCTCGCCCAATCCCACTCCCAATCATGCTCTGCAATTCTCCCATAGCCATCTCCACCCGGTGGCCTCCTCGATTCCCCGTTCCGTTTGCCCTCTCCTCCCCTCCCTTGGAGTCCTCTAACTCTGCGAGGTTTCTCTTTCCCTTGCCTCCACTCGCCCCGCTCCACCTTTCCCACTTCGCCCAATTCCAAACCAACTACACACTCGACCTCACTGCACTCTTTCTCACCCTGACACCTGCCCCCCACTCCACTCTCCCTCTCGATCCCGCCTCCCCCCTTCTCAGTCACCCTTCCGTTACCCCTTTCGCAGAGTGACACCCCCATCGCTTGCCTCCCCAGCAACGGACGGACCGCCAGCCTGCCCCGCCCCGCCCCGCCCCATGCCGCCCCGCCTCGCCTGCCCCGCCCCGCCCCGCCGCCCGCTCGTCTGCCTGCCTACCGGTTCGAATATTATTACATTAGCCGGCGCGTTGGGCGGCCGTGACGCACTGGCGTGCGTGGAGCGTGCGAGCGCGCGCGTGTGCGTGCGTGCGCGCGCGTGCGTGCCTGCACGTGTGCGTGTCATTTCGCGGCGCGGTGCGACGGGCGCTCCCTCGCCTCGCGCCGGGGCCGCACGCGTCACCGGCTGCCGCCGCCGCCGCCGCCGCCGCCGCCGCCGCGTTTCACGCGAATGAGTGGCCGCGCGTTGGCACACTGCTCTCGAGAGCGGCTGGGACGGGAGACGGGGGTTGGAGATTTTATGCCGTTCTCGCGATCCCACGCTGAGCGCTGTTGTAAGTTTCATGCTTGTACGAGTACAGGATGATGTTGGAGAGAGTGAAACTTTTTCGGAAAAGTTTAATTTGTATGACATAATAACCATGTGGTGTGTATTGAACATTAATAATACATGATATTTATTATGCAGTAAATAATGAACATGAACAGACTTTTAATTTAACTTATAGTTTATTAATTGACTGAATAATTTTCTTGAAAATTGCTTGCTTCATGGTGTGTGTGGGTGATAGAGGGGTGTATTACCTGAATTGCGACATCCAAGAATCAGCACTTCTAGGTACACACAAAACGTAAGATGAACATTCTTCAATCTCATCACAGTCTAGAATTCTTTGTTTTATTATTGATATTGTGTTTTAATCACTAACAGCTCGAAAGGGAAAGCACGTAAATACTTGGCAGATGAAAATGTTTGGCCGAGAATTTTGATAAAAGCTAATCATGTTAACTTATTTATTAAAACATATAATAAACCCTTCTTTTGTCTCTAATCATCAGAATAATTCACTCTTTTATTGGTTACTAATTCATTTGTATTCATATATATTATGATTAACAGAGAGAAAATTATTTGCGTTCTCATTATTTCTCTCAATTCAATAAATTTCTTTTTCAGCTATTTGACTATTACAAACATGAGATGAGTAATCACTAATAGAGATAATAGGTATATATCAGATAAACTAATTTCGTTCAACTTGCTACTAAAACGTGCTACTAAAAGAAATTTGGACAAACATAAACGAAAGAGATTTGGGGAAGTCTTATTTTACTTCTTAGCTTAATGTTGTTGCAATATTGAAATGTAGTTTATCCAGTCGATAAGATAAATAAAACAAGATCTAAAATAATTAGAATGGCGTATCGTATCTTTGAAAACTTTCGTATACCGTCACACCAATGTATAATCTGACTGCCTGTTCGCAATGAGATTCTTGTGAAATAGCGTTGTCATTCAACATTGAAACTACACCATCCTTTTTGATCGTTTAGTGACTAGCTATTCACATTTTGCATTGCTGCAGTCAATAAATGATCAAAACCGCTTGCCACTGACGTGAAAGCGGCAAATACATCAAACAAGCTCTTTCTACAATGTAATGCTTATCGCTCAATCCATAAAAATGCTCGTGGCTTGCGAACGGTGATCGCCCATGACCTTTTTAAATACGCCACATGAGATTTTTTTGAACTTACGCGATATTTTAGAATGGATGAATTATTATAGCGAGGAATATGAGTTGATATATATTGACCAACATGAATGAATATTATAGTAATTTAAATACTTTGTATGTTCCAGAATCCGATAAAACAGTCTCAGGTTGATTTAATATACTGTTTCATTGATATTTCTCATTAATGGCATAGAAGCTATCGAAGCCTACATTATTGCATTTATAAAATAATAATGTGAGCAGCCCTCTAAATACTTCAGCTTTAAATTTTGCCAGCTCAGATGGCGAGGATAGGGCGAAATATGTTTTTTTCGTGAAGTTACATTTTGTTATAAGGATTTCTGAAGAAAAAATCTTCTTAACGCATCTGATGTTCATAATGCATCATAATCTGGGCGAGACTTGAAATTTCCCTCACCATTCCCGAAGGAACATTTCACATTAACTAAAATTCTCATGAAGGCAGATTGTAACGCATTTCAGGAAGCCTCGCGTGAAAAAAGTCCTCTCACATTAGAGGCCTCAGTATAGAAACAGAGTCTCGCTGAAGGGCTTCTAAACACGAGCTCTGCAAAAAGGAAAAGCCCATAAAGGAATATTAAATTCCTTGAGTAGAGGAGCATGGTTGCTCTTTCTCGCTCTGAGGCTGTCGCGCTCCCCTAGACCCGGCGTCTGTTTCAGCTTTTGGATGTTTCATCTGTGTCGAAGTAGCGTAATGGAAAGGTCAGGTTGGGACATAATGACTTCTGCGAAGAGTAGTATTAATTTTTACATTACCTTAATGAGAGGTGTAAACTTTATTTTGGCAATCCTGAATTCGGTATGAAGGAATTGTTAAGTGTAATTTGAAGATTGTGAATTGTATTTGTATTAATTGCATAAAAACATAGACGTTTCAGTTTCTGTCGTGAGAATATATTATCACTTTCGTGTGCATGTATTCGTTTTCCACGTTATTATTATTATTATTATTATTATTATTATTATTGTTATTATTATTATTATTATTATTATTATTATTATTATTATCACATTACCTACAATTGCATGATTCATTCCTGAGCTTATTAATACTTTTTGAACTGAGAACGCAAAGTTGTTACCCGCAAGTTTCCGACTTAAATGTTTGTTCAAACAATAGTTTTCGAAAAGTTCTTACGAGCTAGAATATGAGATGAGCGATTGATTCCTGAGAGTCATAACACTTCCTAAAACCTTTCTTTACTTATGATAGTAAAGTCCTGCTATCGATGCTTGAACTGAAGAAAGCTAAAAACTCTATCGTTTAAACGGTTTAAAATTTGGTTTTTTTAATTTATATTTCACTGCAGTAACATAAATTTATTAATTAAATTATTACAATAATACATTTATAAAAGTCTCATAGGAGCATTTAATACACAAGAAACTGCGTAATTTAAAGCAACTATGAATTGAAAACTATTCATGAGAATATGTAACATACAAACAGTTTAAGAAACATAAAATTCCTCGTACTACAATGTTATCTGATTATGGAGACAGGGACTATTTTGGGTACGTAAAACTTGCATAAACTGTAGATTATTTGATAAGGAACGTATATAAAACGTTTGTTAAATGATTGTGTAATAATAATAATAATAATAATAATAATAATAATACTGTATGTAATTGGCGTTATTATGTCGGTAGTCGGACTTCGCCGGCCAGCTACCGGTGTCCCGCATGCCTGGGTCGAGTTAAATTCCCATGCTTGGGGGTAAGAGCGACATGAGGTGAACATGATTAGCTCTGAAGAAGGCCATGACATTATGGCCGAAACGTCAGCTCCATTGAACATAACGCGGCTAATCCCGGACAGCCAAGAACTTAATGATGTATTTACTTCACCGTAACTAGCAAGATCCGACTGCTTGAGCTTTTCTTCGTCACACAGCTACAGAAACTAGGACGATTTTAAAGGAGCTCAAATTACAACTCTATATTACCGTGTCCGGGAACCCCAGGACCACAGATCTCAAAGCCATCTCAGAGGTCTATAATAATAATAATAATAATAATAAATAATAATAATAATAATAATAATATAATGCTTATCATCGTTTGGTTCTCGCAATCGTGTCCCTCATGTCATAATTTCCGCCTCCGCCTTTCGGTCGTCCGGTTGCTCCTCCCCCGCGCCGCTGTGGATTGGCAGCGGGCAGTTGCGAGCACGCCGCACGCAGAGCAGCGGCGGCGGCGGCGGCTTCATCACGCAGCGCGCGTGAGCGTCGCGTGTCCTCGTTACGTCCATTGCGCGATCGATGCTCGCGCGCGCAGCAGATACAGCACGCGCGGCGCGATTCCCGAGTCAGGTGAGCGCCGAAGGAGGTGGGGGGCGGGAGGCGGGGAGGAGGGGCGGATGAGTGACTGGCCGCGATCGGAAACGGTGCTGGAGTTCCGCAGGGATGCGGGCACAACACGCCGTTGCGAGCTGCTTTTTTTTTGATTGATTGATTTTTTCGTGTTTTCGGGCGCGTCAACTGATTTGGTCATTAGCCCCGTAAGTGTAGTGCATGTTTTTTCTCGGGAGATGGCGGTGATCTTCCTCCGCTGGATGGCAAAATTCGGCGCCGACCTACCGTCGGCTAGTGGGGTTTTCCCCTAACCAGGGCTCTCCTACCAGCGGGGCATCGCCCCAGCCGGGACAAGCTCTAAACCCCCGATCAGTCTCGCGGGATATGTGGTAGTGTAGTGCATGTTAGTGTAAGTGTGTGTGTAAGGGGAGAGGATAGGACAAGGAAGGGGAAGGACGGATCGCGCGCGGTCCGTGGCCCGACGACCTAGCTGAAAAGCTAGTGTCGAAAATCCTGCCGCCGTCAAGACTGGAACCTAGGACCTTCCTGTCAGAGGCGCTGCAGTGACGTTAGTTGATGCACTGAGCTACCACTCCTGGTACCGTTGCAAGCCGCCTTGCTGCGAATGGTCCGCTCTCAATGTGAATGTTTTTCTTTAGATTTTATTGTCGTTTTATTTGTTTGCTTGTGTGCGTGTACCTCACGAATAGTTTGGCTTCGTGGCAAGAATTTAGTTATTAAAATGAACCTCCCATCGATCATTATCCGTTATTGTAAATTTCACATTCGTAACACGAACAGGACCAATGTTATTATTCAGATGTGTTTGCAGATTGTTATTAGTAACGTTCTTTATGTCATTCTATTATCCTTGTATAAAAATCGGATAACTTTATGAAGGAGCAATATAAAAATGAACGTTGTGAAATATTGAAATCATTTAATTATTCAACATTGCGAAAGTAGTACGTCAGTACTTCTAATAAGACTACTAAAATTGAAGCATCCTTCAAGCGGCGGCAGTGTCCGAATAGTACTGTACGAGTTCTTACAAAAATGAGTTAATAATTTAGATACAGCCGTTGAGCTATAGTGCTGCCATTTTGCCGAAATAACGCACTAGTTTTTCTTGGTTTAATTTTAAATAAATTAATATATTTATGTAAATACAGACTAATATTAATGACTATTTGTGTCAGCGTATGTATTAATAACTTAGTAAATTTATGCATGTAAAAGGTTCTCATAATTAAAAAATGCTTCAGAAAAATGTTTTAGCTACATGCGCGAATAAAAAGACGGGTAATAAATATTGAATTACCTTTCAGTTTTATTTCCAATATTACAGAAAAAGATCGTGTGTTCTGCTAACGCCCTTCAAATTTGTAACACAACCGCGAAAGTGATTATGAGAATTGCTCGATGAGGATTGGGAGCCAGTGGCGTGGAAGTGGTTCGGAATGCGATGCTTTTGCTCACTCAAACGATATCTAGTGTTTAGAGAATTGCATAATACGCGCTCTACGGTGCAACGAGAGTTACTCCGAACCACTGCAATGGTACTCGTCGTCGACCTCTGCATTTCAGTGAGAGTGTGCCCTCCGCGGTCATAGATCGAAATGTGGAGAGCGAGTGAGGGAGGGAGAGGGGGGTGTCGCAGCTCTGACGAGAACAAATACGCGTCGAGGGGGCCCCGGGTACGAGGAACTTTGCGTGGCGTAGTTGCGCAGCGGCGCGGCGCGGGGCGGGGCGCGCTGTGGCGGGGCGGGGGCCCCGGGAGGACGGGGCGGGGGAACGCGGCCGGTGAGCGCCGGGGGGGCCAGGAGCGGGGGGAGGGGGGAAGATGGAAGAGGTTGGGTGGAATGGGAGGGGTGGTAGGGAAGGAAAGGGGAGGGGTGGGTGGAAAGAGAGGGATAGAGCGGGAGATAAGGGAAATAAGGGCGGATTGAAAGGGAAGGCAGGGATGGCGCTGGAGCGTGGGAGGGGGAAGAGGGGAGGATAAGACGGTAGGGATGTGGAAGTGGGGCGGATGAAAGGGAAGGGAAGGGAGGGGCGAGGGAAGGATAACAGGGCAGGGGGGGGTGGGTGGGTTGGATGAGGGGGATGGCGGGGGGATGGAAAACGGGGGCGGGTTGAAAGGGAAGGCAGGGATGGCGCCGGAGCGTGGGCGGGGCAAGAAGGAAGGGGAGGGGTGCTGTCGCCGCCGCGACCGCCGGAGCGCGGGAGGCAATTAGTCGGCGTGTCGGCCGCTGGCGGCGCGCCAGCCGCCTCATCCTCGTTGTCGCGGCGGACGCTCCCCGTCGCCCTTCCGGCAGCCGCCCCGCCCCCCCCCCGCCCACCCGCCCCGTGGGCCCCGTCCGCCGGCGCTGACGGCTCCGCCACTGACCTCGCTGCTCTCGTCACGCGGCTCAACGTTCTGGTCAACGGCGACCGCCACCTACCAACTGAAACAGAAACACCAGAGGATGGAATCATACTCCAGATGCCGTATGTGGAAGATTACAAACGACAACTGGGAGCGGTAGCTCAGTGCATCAAGTGATGTCACTGCAGCGCCTCTGACCGGGAGGTCCTAGGTTCCCACCCCCACGGCGGCAGGATTTTCGACATTAGCTTTTCAGATAGGTCGAATTCAGTCGCTGTCTGGAAGAGAATTCTAGCGGCCGGCTGCTCTGATCGGTAGTTTTCCGTTGTTTCTCCGATCAACACCAGGCGAATGCTGGAGCAATACCCTACCAAACGGGCCACGGACCGCGTGCGATCTGTCCTTCCTCTTTTCCTCTTCCTTGTCCTATCCTCTCCCCTTACACACACACACTTACACTAACATGCACTACACTACCACATATTCCGGGAGACCGGTCGGGAGCTTAGAGCTTGTCCCGGCTGGGGCGGTGCCCCGCTGGTGGGTGAGTCCTGGTTAGCGGGAAACCCCACTAGCCGACGGTATGTCGGCGCCGGATCTCGCCATTCAGTGGGGGAAGACCACCGCCATCTCCCGAAAAAAACATGCACTACACTAACGGGACTAATGACCAGAGCAGTTGACGCAACTGGAAACATGAAAAAATCAATCAATCAATACAAGCGACATGTGAGAAGATAGAAAATGTATTCATCGTTACCTTTTTTTGAGTGCATTTCCTGCGACCTAAATGCGTTGACTTGTGACAAAAGAGGCACATACCTCGCTTTACGTGGCTTTATATTGTAGTTGTGAATGATCTTGGCTGCCCGGTGACGCCGCGTCGAAGACTGTGTTCCCGACGTTTCGACCAGCTTTTCGTGGTTCCTCAGGGCTGGTTTGCCAAGGAAAGGCAGACCAGCCTCCACGCGGCGTCACCCGGACAGCGAAGATCATTCACATGACTCCGGCCGCGGAAGCCTACGACTTCACTTACATTTTTGTTATCTGCACTGCACATTCTGGTCATCTACCGACTAACCCATAACTGTGCGAATCAGTGTTTGCATGCCAGAGATTGAGGATTACATTTAATTTTGGTCGTTAATATTTTACCTTCCCTTATTTTTGTTGAAAAATATACTTAGTATTCGTCGCCATCTGAATGCCATTTCTAGGTTCTACATGCGTCAACCTCAGCTGTTGGGGTTCGTCCGCTATTTATCTCGACCTCCGTGTCACGTGGTTTTGTCTCACCTGACTGGCCTGTCTTATATTTGATCTGGATATTTCTCAATTTAAATGAATTACACGATTTGGGATTATGCAAGTAGTTGGAACCAATGATTAGAATACTCATTTTAATATAACTAAGGATTTATGGCATTGCACATCTTTCTTTCCTCTTCATTATTTCTATTAAAAAGCATATTTAGCGGGTTCAATATTCATCCTATCACAACTTTCATTCGCGGCGGTTCCTTCACCATCGATGACCTCACTTCTGGTATCTCGTGACGTTCGAACTGTCTCGCCGTGATCAACAATCTCCATGCTGATGTAATAGAGCTACTTGTTGGTCCTACCAGTCTGAATTAATGACTAACAACAGATGACTAACATTACTGGTGAATAGTCATATTATAATTTCTTATATATTTTTTCTTTTGAAAACCTTAATTGAAAAGAGCAAAGGTTCTCAGAAGATGCTTATTTCTTGAGAACGGACTTATTCTGCAACTTTCCTTATTCTAACGCAACTCTAGCGTTCACCAAAGTTCACAAACACACGAAGCTGGCGCTGCATACTTGTCCATGCAATCTCCTTCGCTTAAGTTCGCAATTACCTGTTCGTAACACACAATCCAGCCTCTATGACTACGTTACTGCGAACGCGCTCTCTGCAGCAGTAACACCATTCTGCCGTATCAACTACTATACCATCTAGACGCCTCTTTATATTAAGATCTCCGCGTTGTATGGCGCTCTGAATTTTATCTTAAAAAGGCGGATACGAAATGTCCTGGGTTTCGATTTTTTGTTCGGTATGGAAGGAAGATAGCACAGTTCCTTACAAGTGGATGTCATATTTTTAAGAACTTTTATTGTGACATATTCTGTCCCTCTCTTACCAGCGTACATTCTTGCTGCTGCACCAGATAAACGAAAAGGTTATGCATGATTAACTGCGCCTTAAGAACACAGTGAATTAATTTAGCTCGCAAAAAGCACAAATTTTAGGAAAAGAAAATTAAGTAATATAATCGTTTAAAATATATTCGCTGACCTGCTACAATAATTTGCAAATGAAGCTTTGAGAAAACTGGGGGTCCTAGGTCCGAATCCCAACGGTAACAAATTTTTGATATGGTTGAAGTGTTCTACCGTTTGTGTGTGCTATCCATTCATCCTTCATTATCTTCATTCCATCTTCCATCCCCGCAGGACTAACAGCCCTGGTTGTATAAAAATCGGATTCAGTGATTAGTTACATGCAAGACTTGCAAGTGATAAAAATGATACTGAGCCCGTGCAAGTGCATGTCCTGCGTGGCCCAAGATGGCCCATTCGCCAGCCAAAAAAAATAATAAGTACTAATAAATAAAAACCAATGCATATAGTGTGAGCAATTTCGTAGTTCTGTATTGGGCTCCGCGCTCCCCTCGTTCTTTCCAGCACCTTCGCCTTCGCTTTCGCCCGCCTTCGCTTCGCCTTCGCCTTCGCATTCCCTCCGCCTTCGCCTCCGCTCCGCCTCCCCGCCTCCGCCTTCGCCTCCGCCTTCGCCTCCGCCTTCGCCTCCGCCTTCGCCTCCGCCTTCGCCTCCGCCTTCGGCTCCGCCTTCGGCTCCGCTTTCGGCTCCGCTTTCGGCACCGCCTTCACCTTTGCCTCCATCTCCGCCTTCGCATTCACCTCCGCCATCGCCACCGCCTTCACCTTCGCCTTCGCCTCAGCCTCCGCCTCCGTCTCCGCCTCCGCCTTCGCCTCCGCCTCCGCCTCCGCCTCCGCCTCCGCCTCCGCCTCCGCCTCCGCCTCCGCCTCCGCCTTCGCCTCCGCCTCCGCCTTCGCCTTCGCCTCCGCCTTCGCCTTCGCCTTCGCCTTCGCCTTCGCCTCCGCCTTCGCCAGCGCTCGCGTCGCGCGCTTGTGAAGCGGCCGTTCACCACGCGCTTCCGGCATCCACCGCCCTGCCCCCACCCCGCGGCTGCCTCCGCGCGTGACGAACTGCCTGTCGAGCGGCGCGCGCCGGAGCGACAGCGGCGGCCGGGCGGCCGCGGCGATGAGGTGGCCGCGGGGACAAGGGAAGAAGGCGGTGGTGAGCGCGGAGCTGGTTGTGAGAGCAGGTGTCACGGCAGGGTGGTTGGTGCTGGCGAGAGAAGCTGGTACGGTGAGGTGGTGGGGATGGCGAGGAGAATGAGGCAAGCGAGATTGGAGATATGAAGAAGATGGGAGTGGGAAGGATTGGTTGATTGGTTAGTGATTCCTGGCGCGTCAACAGCTTAGGTCAATAGTCCCGTAAGTGTAGTGCATTTTTTCTCGGGAGATGGCGGTGATCTTCCTCTGCTTGATGGCAAGATCCAGCGCTGACCTACCGTCGGCTAGTAGGGTTTCCCCCTAACCAGGACTCAGCGGGGCACCGCCCCAGACGGGACAAGTTCTAACTCCCTACTGGTTTCCCCGATTATGTGGTAGTGTAGTGAATGTAAGTGTAAGTGTGTTGGGCGGGAGGATAGTTGAGGAAGGAAAGTTCGCGCGCGGTCCGTGGCCCGTTTGCTAGGGTACTGCTCCGGCATTCGCCTGTTGTTGATCTTTGAATAGTGGTAGAATTCGTGGTGGTTTCGTTTTTGAAACGTGTTATTTCATTATTGAGAGACATTATTTCAAGGATGCGCGAATGCTACTTGTTAAGTCGTGAATGCACTTTGAGAAAACCATATTACTGTTGTTAATTGTGTGAGATTTATCGAACTTAATACGCTGACAGAACGTTATGAATAGCAGGGCCAAGATAAATCTAAAAAATTGGAGAGCAGAATTATTTTGTGTGGGAGCGTTCCTACACTAAATGACCAGGAACAAACATTTTTGGGCTGAAGATAATCAACTTGCATGAGGGACGTTGTTGGCAGTGTAATGCGGAAGACTTAGGATAGCTGAAGTAGGCAGTAGTAGGAGTGACATGGGTGGAGCGATTGATTGATTATTTCGTGTTTCCAAATACGTGAACTGCTACGATCATTTTAGTCCATAAGTGTATTGCATGCTTTTACCGCACGAGGTGGAGGTGTTATTTCATGCTGGATAGTGAGATCTGGCGACGACCTACATGTCGACTTGTTAGTTATCCCCGTCGTTTTCCCATCAGCGGCGAATCACCCCAGCTGGGACAAGCTGTTAGTTCGCGCGTGAACTTCTGACGTGTGTGGTGGTGCTTGTAAATGTAACTGCGCGTGTGAATGAGTGAGGAGAGGGTAAGGACGAGGAAGGAAAGAGCGCGCGCTCTATGGCTAGTTAGGGTACTGCTCCGGCATTCGCTTGCTATTGATCAGAATAACCACGGAGTACTATCGACCATTGGAACCGGCAGCTAAACTCCGATTTATTTAACGTGGCGCTTCAGGGCCACGAGCTGAACGAAGAGGGGGACACTGTCATCGAATAGGGAACTTCGTTACGATTACATTTTCGGTATTGGAGATACCCATTTGGATGACAATGTGCACCCCTCCTTCCAGATCCTGGCCTTGTGGCGCCACGTTAAATAAACCAATTATAGGATTCTCCTTCAGACAACGACGACTGTACTCAACCTAGCTCTGTAACTAGGGTTGAAAATCCTGCCACCCTCGGAACTCGAACCACAGGTCATTCCGGTCAGAAGCCCTGCAGAGACATCCGTTGATGCCCGTTGAGCTTTTTTTAAAAATAGTTTTTATTATCCTTGTTCAAATTTAATTATGTTTGGTTTGGTTCGTTTTTTTTTTCGTGTTTCCGGGCGCGTCAACTGCTTTGGTCATTAGTTCATTAACTGCTTTGGTCATTCCCCCGCCGGATGGCGAGATCCGGCGCCGACCTACCGTCGGCTAGTGGGGTTTCCCCTAACCAGGACTCTCCCACCAGCGGGGCACCGCCCCAGCCGGGACAAGCTCTAAGCTTCCGACCGCTCTCCCGGAATATATGGTAGTGTAGTGCATGTTAGTGTAAGTGTGTGTAAGGGGAGAGGATAGGACAAGGAAGAGGAAGGACAGATCGCGCGCGGTCCGTGGCCCGTTTGGTAGGGTACTGCTCCGGCATTGGCCTGGCGTTGATCGGAGAAAATTTAATTATGTGTTTCAAGGTATTTTATATTATAATTTATTTACTACAATCATTTTAACTACATTTCATCATACATGTAAAATGTTTGAAGACAATAATATTGTAAACTAACAACAGCCAGGAAGAGTCCTTCAGAAAAACAAATACAATATTTGTATTAAAAACATAGATATTGAATTTAGAAATGTTTGAACCTGGATGCTCTGAGCTACCTCGGCCGGTGGGCGGGGCGAGGAGCTGTCGTGCGGAAGCGACAGCGACGGCGTCGCTGGTGGTGGCAGCTTTTCTGCACGAGGCGCGGTGCGACGCGGCAGAAGTGGGCAGACAGTGAAGCAGAGCCGACCGGAGGGAAGCGGACCGCCACGGCGGCGGCGCCTCGAGGACAACGCCAGCCGAGGACGCCAGGGGGAGGGGCGACGGCGCACGCAGAAGGCGCGTGCTTGAGGGGCCGCCTCGGAGGCCTCGTGGCGAAGAATAAGTGCGAGAAGAAATGAAAGGTGCGCCATAAGCGGCGGGGGGGGGGGAAAAAAGAATGGGGACGCGGCGAGGCGAAGATGGAGGGAATTTGGAAGGGGAAGTTGGGGGGGCGAGGGAAGAAACAAATAGAAGGCGCGGGGTGGGCGGGGCGGTACGAGGCGGGGCGGGGCGGGGCAGCGCGGGGCGGAGCAGTGTTAGGCGGGGATGAGCAGGGCGAGGCGAAGCGGGGTGTGGCGAGGAGATGCGAGGATTCACAGGGCGTGGAGGGGCCGGGCGTGGCTGAGAGGTCGGGGAGAGTCGAGGAAGGCAGAAGGAATGAGTACGAGAGGCAAGGTGGCGCACAGTGGGATGAAAAAAAATAAAAGGAAAAAAAAGGAAATTGGGCACTCGCAACGCGTCCGTTTAAAAATGTTACTAAAAATTTACTAGACACATTTCTAGCAACAAAACTCTACATATAATGGATTATTTTTTATATAATTTCTATTTGCTGTAACTTCAAAATTTTGTTAATGAAATGTGATGTTTTCCACTATTCTTACTCTCTTGCAATAATAAAAACGTTTAAACGATCACAGCTTTCAAAGAAATTAGGGTAGCTGGTCTCAACGGGAATATAATTACATCTGTCCACCACGTACCGCATTTTAATATACATGAGGTATATTTTGCTGTGCAGAAATACATATTATTTGCAGAAATTGAAAATGTAAATAAACCAAAGTGACACAATCCAACATTATTATAGTTTCGCTTTAAATAAATAAGATTTATTTCATTGAAATTTCTCACTTTGAAGAAGTTCTTTGTTCATTAGATTTAAAAAATTATAATGCGTCAATTAGTGACAATTGGGTACACATTCAAAGTTTTATTATCAATTGCAAGAAGTCAGAAAACAACACATAAAAGTCGCATACGTTTCGTCTTCTGAATTGCAATAGCAATAGGTAATTTAGCGTGGATTGACTAAAGTAGCTAAGGTATCAATTGATATCATTCCATTCGTTCTCCTCTGAGCACGAGGTTCTAGGTTCGTGTTCCCTACGGTGCCAGGATTTTCGACACTAGCTTCATAGCTAGGTCGAATTCAGCCGATGTCTGGAGAAGAATGCTTCAGGTTGGCTGCTCTAATCGGTAGTTTTCTGTGGTTTCTCCGATCAACACCAGGCCAATGCCGGAGCAGTACCCTACCAACCGGGCCACGGACCGTACGCGTTCTTTCCTTTCTCTTCCTTGTCCTATCCTCTCCCCTTACACACACACACACACTAACAAGCACTACACTATCATATTCCGGGAGACCGGTCGGGAGCTTAGAGCTTGTCCCGGCTAGGGCGGAGTCCCGCTGGTGGGAGAGTCCTGGTTAGGGGGAAACCCTTCTAGCCGACGGTAGGTTGGCGCCGGATCTGGACATCCAGCGGGGAAAGATCAGCCCATCTCCTGAGAAAAAAGATGCACTACATTAACGGGACTAATGACCAAAGCAGTTGACGCACCCGGATCTGCCCTTCCTCTTCCTTGTCCTATTCTCATTCCTAACTTACACCCACTTACTTCCACTGCTCTCCCACACATGTCGGGATGTCAGTCGGGAAATTAACGCGATTCCCGGCTGGGGCGGAGTATCACTGATGGAGATGGTTTGGGGGCAAAACTGCGCTAGGCAACAGGAAGATCTGGCGCCGGATTTCGCCATCCAGCGACGGAAGACCATCTACCAAAGGAAAACAACATGCGTCTTACAAGACTAATGATCGTAGAAGTTGACGCTTCCAGAATCACCAATCAATCAATTTAGGGCAGAAAGGGCACTCATGCACATAATGAAATCAATAGTGAACAAAATTTATTCACTTTTTCGTTAAGAGTTAAATAAGAGTTTTTCTGTCAAAAATTCGCCGTTTCCGTACGCACGATTATAATACTTTCTCTTCCTACAAAGTTGGGGCGAGTAAGTAAATACGAAAAAGTAAAATGTGTAGCATTCGAGAGACCTCAAATCAGCATACGCTGTGACTTACGATCCTTTGTGGTATTTTCGGACTTTCAAATAGCAAACATAAAGTTCAAATAGCGACTATTTTTAATTTTGTTACTGGAAGTTTCTAAAATGCGTATTTATAAGTAATTGAGAATTATTTTTCAAACTGAAATATTTTACCCCTCGCATACGCTTGCACCCGGTTTAGACCAGTGTGCGCCGCGAGGCGGAGTGGGGCGTGGCGTGGGGAGTGTCCTCGAGAAACAGCGTCCCCGCCGCGGTCCTCGGCGCGAATCCTCAGCGCGCTCTCCGCCTGCACGGCTCCTCGGCTGTCTGCGCCCCGACCCACTCCGTCCTCAGCTCCCCCCTCCCCGTTCCACTCCGCACCACCTCCCCTTCCCGCCCTTCCACCCCCTTCCAACCATTCTCGGTCAGACACACTCGACATACTCCGCCCCCTTACCGCTTTACTCCGCACCCCTTTCCCCCCAATTCCCCCCCTAATCAACTCATCCTACCGCACTTCCGCACTTCAGACACCCCCGCCGCTTCCCCCGCCCTTGCCCGCCCCTGCCCGCCGCCGCCGCCCACCCCTGCACCCCCGCCTGCCCCCGATCACGCCCACCCACGCCCGCCCACTCCCGACCCACGCGCTCACGCCCGCCCCTGCCCACCGCCGCCCGCCGCCGACTTGCCGCTGCTCCGCCGCCGGGGCTTCGTCCTCTACTCCGAGGGCGAGCCTTGGGTGGGTATCTGCTTCCGAGGCGCAGCGCGGCGCCTCTCCAACTTGGCTTAAGATGCGCTCGTCCTCCCCACACAGGGCCTGAGTGCGCGTTTCGCCTTCCACACTTCTGGCTCGAAAACGTAAATACCAAGAATTGCGTAAGTGATGGGTGGTGCTAAGGTTCGAGTGTGCGACGATGGCGAATTTTCGGCGAAAATTATGTACTACGTGGAATCTAACTTCTCCTTCGGAGAGTACTGGCGGCTGGCTTATCTGATCGGTAGTTTTCCGTGGTTTGTCTGGAAAATGGTGAATGCCGGACGGTGGCAAGATTTTGGACATTAGATAGATATCGGGAGACCAGTGGAGAGCTTAGGGCTTGTCACGGTTGGGAAATGCTATTCTCGGTTTGATACACGTAGGGAGACAACCATGCAACCAATATGCGGGTTTGCGACGGATCGCGTGTTTCAAAAGTGCAACAACTCTGGCACCTCCCGGGATATACACTAGCATGCAGTACACTAACGGGACTAGCGGCAATGGTGGCTCAACGCATCAACTGATTGTCACTGCCGTGCTAGAGGTTCTAGGATTTGAATCCCGATGGTGGCAGCATTTTCTACAGTAGCACCCCTGCCCGTTAGCTAGGTCTAGTTCAACGGTTGTGTGGAGAAGAATTTTTTCGGCCGGCTGTTCTGATCGATAGTTTTCCGTGGTTTCTTCAATGAATACCACGCCAATCCCTAGGAGTTCTGTTACGAGCCACAGCCTTCGCACAATCTTTACTTCCTGTACTTCTCCTTTCCTCGTTTCTTAGTTATACACCCTTACACTCACATGCACTACACTACCTTTAGAGACACCATTCTGGAGTTGAGAGTTCATCCCGGCGCGGGCGGTGCCCCGGTGGTGGGAGATACCTGTTTGGAGAAACCCTGCTTGCTAATGTAGATGGGCGCCCCATCTTGCCATACAGCGGGGAAATGTCACCTCCATCGCTTGCTATAAAAACTGCACCACACTTACGGGACTTATTACCTTATCAGTTGACGCGCCGGGAATCACCAATCAACTTACCAAGCGTAGAGCTTTCTGCGTAGAAGTTGATGCGTCCGAAAACACTAACAAGTCAGTCACACGAAATAATGCTTCATATTAAATTCTATTTACGTTTCTTCTGTGTGTACCGGGTTTTAAGTCCTGCTCGATGCAGAATGCGTTGTGCTCGAAGCGCAGTAGGTGTTCTCGGTTTTTACATTTCATTCGTCCATTACTCTACCGGCATTCGAATAATATTTTCAAGCACCCATGAAAAACATTCATCCCAGGGATATCCAGATGCAGATCTAAAAAAACAACAGAAATATATCACCCCAAAATTCAACCCGCGAATTGATTGACTGTTTGATTTTTTCGTGTTTCCGGGCGCGTCAACTGCTCTGGTCATTAGTCCCGTTAGTGTAGTGCATGTTTTTTCCTCGGGAGAAGGCGGTGATCTTCCCCCGCTGGATGGCGAGATCCGCCACCGACCTACCGTCGGCTACTGGGGTTTACTCCTAATCAGGACTCTCCCACCAGCGGGGCACCGCACCAGTCGGGACAAGCTCTAAGCTCCCGACCGGTCTCCCGGAATGTGGTAGTGTAGTGCATGTTACTGTAAGTGTGTGTGTGTGTAAGGGGAGAGGATAGGTTAAGGATGAGGATGGACGGATTGCGCGCAGTCCGTGGCCCGTTTGGTAGGGTACTGATCCGGAATTCGCCTGGTGTTGATCGGAGAAACCACGGAAAACTACCGATCAGAGCAGCCGGCCGCTAGAATTCTCCTCCAGACAGAGACTGAATTCCACCTAGCTGAAAAGCCAATGTCGCAAATCCTGCCGCCGTGGGGAGTGGCAGTTGATGCACTGAGCTACCGCTCCCGGTCTCTCCCCGCGAAGAATCATGTACCCAACGGCATTACGAAGCTCAGTGAGGTAACGCCATCTTGACATTTGGAGCGCCACGTCGGTGGAGGTGGCCACCCCTGCGATTGTCCCGCTGCGTGACCGGGCGCGCGCCCACCCTCAGCCCCTGGCGCCGCGCCCTCGGCCCGTTCTTGCCACCTCGACCCGCCCCGCCCCTCCCTTTGGCGCCCACCGTTGCTCTCCCAGCCTATAAACTCGCCCTCGACCCGCCGCCTCCGACCCCCCACCCCCACGGCCCAGACCGCCCCCGACCGCCAATTTCGGCGGCGGCGATGTCTGCGACCGCCCGCGCCCCGCCCTCACGCCCGCCCGCGCCCCCGCCCCCGCGCTGAGGTCCGTCGCCGCCCCTCATGCTCATTACGCTCCCGGCCTCCTGCAGCGCTCTTTACTCCGCCGGTCGGCTGTCCCCGGTGTCCTCGTGGTGTGTCTCGACCCCGACGTCAGCATTCCCTCGTCGTTCGCGTGGACCTCGTCTTCTCCATATCCTCGTCGTCCTCTTAATCCTTTTTCCACTGAATGTTTTCTATGTCCTTTTCGACACTATCACCGGGAGCGGTATCTCAGTGCATCAACTGATGACACTGCAGCGCCTCTGACCGGGAGGTGCTAGGTTCCAGTCCTGACGGCGGCAGGATTTTCGACACCAGCTTTTCAGCTAGGTCGAATTCAGTCGCTTCTTGGAGGAGAATTCTAGCGGCCGGCTGCTCTGATCGGCAGTTTTCCGTGTTTTTTCCGATCAACACCAGGCGAATGCTGGAGTAGTACCTTCACAAACGGGCCACGGACCGTGCGCGATCATTCCTTCCTCTTCCTTTTCTTATCCTTTCCCCCTTACACACACGCTTACACTAACATGCACTACACCACCACATATTCCGGGAGACCGGTCAGGAGCTTAGAGCTTGTCCCGGCTGCGGTGGTGCCCCGCTTGTGGGAGAGTCCTGGTTAGGGGGAAACCCCACTAGCCGACGGTAGGTCTGCGCCGGATATCGCCATCCAGCGAGGGGAAGATCATCTCCATTATCTATGCCGTTCTCGCCAAGCCCATCCTTTCCCACCTGTCGCTCCTACCCTCAATGACATCACCCAACTGATTCGACCCCATCGTCACCGTCGCCATCCATGCGTCGTCATATTCTCGTCACCTCTGTCCCCCTAGCCCCATCTCACGCCCGCTCTTTGTCGGTTCGCTGCCTTTGTCACCCTTGGAACTACCGCCCCTTGCACCCCGCCCCGCCCCGCCGCGCCGCAAGGGTATCGACGCTGTCGTTAGCCAGCAGCCGCTTTCTGCGGCGCCGCCTCACAGCCCGCGCCCAAGGCAACGCGACTCCTCGTGGACTCACAAAGACGATCGTCTGAGGCCAGGGCACCTGTGCAAGCGTTGAAGGTGAACAGTATTTAAGCAGACGTTTTGTATCTGTGGAATTCGAATATACTTGAAAACAAATCTGATTGGAAGCGTTTCCTCCCTGATATTTTTCTGTTTTTTTTTTCTCAATATGATTGAATTGCAGAGAAGCGTATACGTTTATAGGAAGTGACAAATACATGTCCCCGAGAGATGGTTTAATATGCGACCGTGGTTTTAGCTCTTTGAGGAGAGCATATCACAGATTATTAGGCAACTCTAGCTTCCAATAGTCGAATTCTGTGTTGTCCGACAATATATCTGCTGACTTTTGTTTCGTCACTCTCACCTCTGTAACGCAATTACTAGTACTACGTGGGAAATCTTGTTCTTTACATATCTGCGCTGAAATCTTTCCTGGCTATATTGATTTCGTTAGAAGTTTCATTTGTCCCTCTTTTACCCTTGACTCATGGTAGGCATATACATAGCCATTTCTCACGGCATATATATATATATATATATATATATATATATATATATAGAGAGAGAGAGAGAGAGAGAGAGAGAGAGAGAGTTGGGATATATTCGTCAGAAGAATGAATATTACAAATATTTTAGGTTTGGTAAAAATTCGATTAAGAACGAAAGGGTAGAATCGTGTCATTGACATCGCCATAAAATACATGAATTTACAAAACACGTGCAAATACAGATCAGAAAGGCAATAGGAGATAAATGAAACATTATATACTTTCTCAAAACATTTGAATAGTGTGGAAATAAAAAAAATCATTAATATAATATACTTACGCATGAACAATGCAATTTCGGACTGTATAAAAAAAGAGTAGCATATGATGTAGCAGATTTCAAAAATCATGTAAAAAGTGGCGTGAAAATCACGAAGAACAAATAAGTTTTTGCCCGATCTGCGTCGCGTAGGTACCTGTTAAGGAATGTACGATGTGTATTGTAACGAATGATCTAATCTCGGGGTAGTAATGTGCTCCTGGCCGCGATGAGGTGTGATAGAAATGAAAAATTTTGAAGTGATATATTTGATAAGAGTTTAGTTCAACGTTAAACGCGTGGCAAGATGGTCAAATATAAAACATATTTGGGATATTTATTTTACAATTATCGATATGGGAAATTTCGGAAACGAGTGTGGGGGAATGGTTACAGAAGAATAATGAAGTATTTGGCGAACGCATGACAAATTGTTCTGGAACTAGGACTTTGCATCGTTTAAGAGGTCAATATTTCGAATAAAAAAGTTACCAACATAAATACATTTTAAAGAGTGTACAAAGCCTAGGATTTCTATATTTTGACAAGAAAATGAAGCAAATATTGATGAAAATTCATTTGCATGCAAACGAGAACAATGAAAAGATATATTAAATCTTTGAAGTATGATTGTATGTTATTATCTTGGCGTGTATGCGTTTTATTGCATTTATTTTAAATAGTACATTTAAGGGTAGTTGGGTAGTTACTACTGATCGTTTGTATTCTGTTTGTTTTAATGTAAGACTTGAGTGGAAGAAGTCGGGCGAAAATTATCATTAATAAATACAACAACACCATTGTTGCCGTGCAACTTATATTTGAATGATGTATTCTTTTGCTAGTAGTAAAACACGTATATTCTCTCCACTATAATAATTTCCTGAAGAAGTTCTCGTACGAGAGACTTTTTTCTGGTCCACATAAATTCAACAGTCCTGAGAGTAATTGCAGGAAGTATAAATAGAGCTAGCCAACATAGTGAATTGATAGCGGGGCATTCTAAGTTGCAAATTATTTGTGTATATGTAACAGTTTAGCTGGGCGTAATTGATAGCCGGGCATTTCAAGTTGCACGTTATTTGTGTATATAAAAGAGTTTTGTGAAAATACATAGAGTACAGATACATGAGTATTTCGCCAGAGACTCCATCTCATTGATCACGTTCACTATAACCACTTTCATTTTTAGCACTACAATTGCTGTACCACCGCTATCCCACCATCTTTACCATATATAAAACATCTTCAACTCCAGCACTAGTAGCATAACAATTATCGCTATTATTTTCATACCATCAAAAATGTATCACAACGCACTCTTCTGCTACACTTCGTCATCAACGCTATTGTTTATATAACTATCATTATCATGATATTCAAACATCACATTCACCAGACTGAACGCTAATGCGACAATTCCACAAAAAGATGTCATCATTTTATACCCAACTTGGGTCCCCTTTTAAAATTCAAAAGTTTTTACACCTCTTCTCAACCACCTCCCTCCGCCAACCCGTTCGCCATTTGTTTGTGCTTCCACTTCTATACAAAGGCGCTTAGAGCCTATGCACTACAGCAGTCAGGATTACAATTCTCTTTTGAAAACCAGACATAACCAGTCGCTTGTGTCTCCCTTTCAGGGCGTTAAATCGTGTTCAATCCATTTCACTCTCGCCCCCCCCTTCCTCTGCACGCCTTTCCGGCCACACCCCGCCCCCTTGCCCCACCCCTCGTCACTGGAGAGCCGTCGCTTGAGGGGGATGTCCTCGCACTTGTTCTTCTCGTGCGGTACAAACAATAACATCCGCTACAAAGGCGCGCGGCCGGGACGAGGCGCCCCTTTGTCGCGGTGTCAACGCCTCCCCCGCCCCGCCCCCGCCGCCGGCCCCGCCCCCCTCGTATCGGCCTCCCTCCGGCGACGCCCTGACGCCGCTGCGACGCCGCTTGGCGACACCTGTGGCGACGCGACGCCCGCGAGGAAGCAGGCGCTCGCCAGGCATGGTGCGGGAGGTGTGGGATGCACGAGTAGATAATAGCTGCGGAATCAAATGGCTGGACCGGGAGCGGAAGCTCAGTGCATCGACTGATGTCACTGCAGCGCCTCTGACCGGGAGGTCGTAAGTTACACTCCCCACGGCGGCAGAATTTTCGACACTAGCTTTTCAGCTAGGTCCAATTCAGTCGCTGTCTGGAGGAGAATTCTACCGGCCGGCTGCTCTGATCGGTAGTTTTCCGTGGTTTCTCCGATCAACCCAGGCGAACGCCGGAGCAGTACCCTACCAAATGGGCTAAGGACCGCGCGCGATCATTCCTTCCTCTTCCTTGTAGTATTCTCTCACCTTACACTCACAGTTACACTAACATGCACTACAATATCACATATTCCGGGAGACCGGTCGGGAGATTAGAGCTTTTCCCGGCTGGGGCGGTGCCCCGGTGGTGGGAGAGTCCTGGTTAGGGGGAAACCCCACTAGCCGACGGTAGGTCGGCGCCAGATCTCGCCATCCAGCGGGGGAAGATCACGCCATCTCCCACGAAAAAAATATGAATCACACTAGCGGGGCTAATGTCCAAAGCAAGTGACGCGCTCGGAAACGCCAAAAATTCAATCAATCAATCAATCAATCAAATGGATGGAATGATAACGTGTCTTCCTCAACTTCTTTCTAGCTGGGGAATACAACTTTAACCCCTTTAAGTAATAGATCTAAAGTGACAGAACTATATCTTTGACTCAGGTGATAAGCTGATAAGTAAAAAAAAATTTTGCAGGAGAGCAAAGAACAACTTTAAACTAATGCTATAAATAAGGGATTAATGATATTCAAACAAAACCTTCTCAAAAATAGTTTTGTTGGAATATTTCCTTGGTTTGAATATCATTAATTCCTGATTTGATTAATTTAAAGGTTGTTTTTTTGCTCTCCAGTAAAATTAAGTGTTTATGACGTATCAGCTTATTCTCTGGGATCGAAGATATATTACTTTCATACTTTAACATATTTGAATCCATTTAATACCAAGAATATATGTTGTATTATTTATTATGTTGGTAAGCTCTTCTTGCTTTTATTGTGTTATTGATATATGACACGCATCCCAACTCTTCGAAGATCTCAGAGAATCATTTCCAGATGGTTCTGTGAGTTATGCGATATTAGAAATTGAAATTTGAGACACTGTTAAAATAAAGTAAGTATAGAAGTAGCTGCAAAAAAAGTCATAATTGTCTGACTCACATTCTGTTTACTTCAGAAATAAACATTCCTAGCTTCCACTAAAATTCAGAAATAAATAATCACTCAAGATAATATTGTATGGTGAAGAATATAATTTTTTTTAACTTCTTTAAGCATATTTGAATAAGTATTACTTGGAAAAGATTGTAGCCCCACTCGTACTGTATAACCATCAGCAAACACTGTACTATTTGCTTAAGACATCAGGTCTTTTTTGTCAATCGAATAACTGAAACATATTTATTAACTGCAGGCATTGTCTCGCGTCATCTTATAAATTGTTCAAAACCTTCTTTACATTTATTTTTACATTAAATAATCTAAAATAATTTTAATTTACTGCTAAAGTGGTTATGACTCAGTAAAAACGAAGCACAACGTAATTGTGCTTGTCAAGTGATGCACGTTCATTTTAGCACACAAAAAAGATGAAAGGAATTCCTAACGACATATGTTCATACCACACGACATTTTTCACAATATACCATTCAATATTCAAGATTGAATATCTAGACATCTCCAAACTGCACGTCCGTTAAAAAAACTTGATGTCGTACACACATGCTTGGTACAACACGACACATCATACATTCGCAAATCGAAACACCACACAATAGGCAAACTTCATTTATGAAGCCGTTTACTAATAATGCTGCGTAGGTTGAACGTCAATCACCATCGCATTGGCTGGCAATTACAACGCGGCTTTCGGGTCGCGTTCCCCACGCGGCGCGCCACGGCGCCGCATAAAAATGACAACGCGGCGCGCGCTTCAGGTAAATCTAGCAGGCACTCCTGCCGCGGCGCGGTACAGTGGGGTAGAAGTAGTAAAAACGGCGTAAGGGTGTAACGTTTCAACTTCGCTGGCGGATTTGCCACAAGGTTAACATGATATTTAAACAAATATTGGAAACTGATTGTTAAATGTTACGATAGTAACAGAGAGTGTTGATATGACATGAAAAGTTGTTAACAGAGATTGAGAGACGAAAAAAAGATGTTGATACAAAATTGGAATTAGGAATTGTACGAATCGTATGTATCTTTTGAAAGGTTAAATAAATTGTTCTTTTTTTTAAAAAAAAAAGAATCTATCTCATGTGTGAAAAGTGAAGAACGTCATACAACATAATAAACAACATGATAAAGATACAACATAATAAAGTGATGTTGTATGGATATATAAAGTTGTAACGGCCAGTTATTAAGGCAAGGTAACGTGGACGTTACAAGGGGTATCTTCGTCGCGCAATCACGACTAATAGCGTTTTCCATTTGTTGCACAGAAACCCACCCCAGTGCAGGGCGAAAAGGCCATCGCTCCGAAACAGTTTTCATTGATAGATTTTTTCGTGTTTCCGGGCGCGTCAACTGCTTTGGTCATTCGTCCCGTTTGTGTAGTGCATATTTTTCTTAGGAGATGGCGGTGATCTTCCACCGCTGGATGGCGAGATCCAGCGCCGACCTACCGTCGGCTAGTGGGGTTAACCCCTAACCAGGACTCTCCCACCAGCGGGGCACCGCCCCTGCCGGGACAAGCTCTAAGCTCCCGACCGGTCTCCCGGAATATGTGGTAGTGTAATGCATGTTAGTGTACGTGTGTGTGTAAGGGGAGAGGATAGGACAAGGAAGAGGAAGGACAGATCGCGCGTGGTCCGTGGCCCGTTTGGTAGGGTACTGCTCCGGCATTCACCTGGTGTTGATCGGAGAAACCTCCGGAAACTACCGATCAGAGCAGCCGTCCGCTAGATTTCTCCTCCAGACAGCGATTGAATTCGACCTAGCTGAAAAGTTAGTGTCGAAAATCCTGCCGCCGTGAGGGCTCGAACCCAGGACCTCCCAGTCAGAGGCGCTGCATCCAAAACAGTGCTGCCCCTCACGCGTGAAGGGCAGCTACGAATAAAACGGATTCTGAACTGAGTCAGTGCGTGTACGCTAACCAGTGATATTATAGATAGCTGTTCTTGGTCTGTCACACTGTTGGAATGTGAAAAATATTGATTTTGACTTATAATCGTTGTTATAATTTTTATGAAATCATTTGGTATTTCGTACTTCTTTATTCATAAAATATTAACGTGTGATTTCTTTAATTAAAAACCACTGAAACTTCGAATGTTTATATGCTTATGTGTCGAAATTTCATTTTTCGAGATTTGCCAGTGATAGTACTCAAGATTTTTAACCCAAGGGTTTCTGCAGAAAAGTTTGGTTATTGAAAACCATAAAAATATTATCATGAGCGTTTCCGCTGGTATATGGAAGGGGGCGTGCGAGAAACATTTCTTGGCACATATAATTGCATGATTTTGTATGGGTCACTATTTTTATTTTCACTTTATTAGCGTTTCGTAAATCAGGCGTACTTGCACTTTGGTTTCTAAATAGCAATGAATTTGTTAACATGAAGTTATTCAAGGTTAAATTTTAGGAAAACACAAACTGATTTTACGAACTTCCCGTAAATTACAAAAATTATTTTAAGACATTTGATGCAAAACATAATATACTCCGTCATTCGAAGTATCCCTGTGTGACAGGAAATCCTCAATTGCCTTTACAATTTCACCACGAATCCAAATCAGCCAACATAACTTCCGTACCTATCCCGAAAATGACCCGGTGCACTGGACTGCACTGACAGAACGTCAGTGCAGTTTAAGGCGCCCCGAGTGCGCCCTGGTTCCATGCCATTGTGCGAAAAATGCATTAAAAATGACGGGAAAAGTGAAAAAATGACTGCTTACCCGAAATCGATAAAAAATACAAAAAATTGAGTCATTTCCTTTTGTTAAAACATAAAATGAATTTATATACTAAACGGCAATGTTGTAAAGTGAAAAGAAAAAAAGACATTCTATTAAAATCCGCCCCCTCGTTATAAGTATTCCGGACCACTGTAGGCTGCGTGGCGGCAGCGGCAGGGGCTTGCTGATCTCCTCGGTTAATTATAAGCGCGCGTGGTGTGGCGCGGAGTGGAGCCGGCGCGGGGCGTCCACTCCACGGGCGACGCCGCGCGATTGAACGGCGCCCGCACGCAGCGGAGGCCGCGCGGGGCGGTCGCTGAATGGGGAGGTCGAGCTGCCTCCCCGGCGGCAATGGCTTCCTGCAAGCGGAGCGCAATGACTACAACGAAGCAGCTTTTACGTTAGGTTACGTTTTAGACTTCTAACGTTTTGTAAATATTTATTGTAAGTATTTTCTGAATAAGGTAGGACGAGCTATTGTAAGTATTTTATAAATAAGGTATATATAGGCCGAGCTATTGTAAGTATTTTATGAATAAGGTATATATAGGCCGATCTATTGTATTTTATGAATAAGGTATATATAGGCCGAGCTATTGTATTTTATGAATAAGGTATATATAGGCCGAGCTATTGTAAGTATTTTCTGAATAACGTATATATAGGCCGAGCTATTGTAAGTATTTTCTGAATAACGTATATATATATATAGGCCGAGCTATTGTAAGTATTTTCTGAATAAGGTATATATAGGTCGAGCTATTGTAAGTATTTTCTGAATAAGGTATATAGGCCGAGCTATTGTAAGTATTTTCTGAATAAGGTATATATAGGCTGAGCTAGCTCCCCGGCGGCAATCGCTACCCGCGGAAGATGTATTCTCATATTAATTAGAATATTTTCTAACGTAAACGTACTGTACGAGATTTCCAAGGAAGTGTCGTCTTCTACATTTTCAGTTTACAGGAAAAGGTTTGACACACATTCATCTCTTGTGCCGCACTTCTAGTGTAATAAATGCTAGTAGTAACACTTCTTAGGATATTGAATAATCTCAAGAAGGAGATGATACATGTAATACGCATTTTTACTTGGATTGTATAAGATAAAATTACACATTAATATTTCACAAATCATCAGTGGGCAAGAAAATTGATACATCGCGAATGCCATTTTTTAGTTTATTGAACGTACTATTTAGAAAATAGTACATTTTTAATCGCACAATTGCACAGTACATTTTTAATCGCACAATCGCACAATAGTACATTTTTAATCGCACAATAGTACAATTTTAAAAGTTGTTCATATGACTGTTGGTTTAAAGAGTAAAACTGTTTTTACAGGCCACGAATTAAACGTATCCACTCGGGTAAAACTATTGTCCAGACAAATTGCAATTGTTGTGCCATCGCAGTGCGTGTGCGCCGTCATCTGGTTCTAAGGCAGCGGAACACAGACGCGGCAATCTTCGTGTGATGCACCCCAGTACTGCGGGTTGCGGAGTTCGCCGTCTTCGCGGATGTTACAGGGACAGGGAATTTTTCGCACCTCCAGTAGAAAATTGAATTTTGAGTTTCATACATTCAAAGTGAAATTTTATGCCTTTTCGTTCTAAAATTGTTTAATTTCTTTTTAGGTCAATTTTAGTCTATTATTGGCGATGTCCGTACTTTATAAACGTGATTTGATAACGTAATTTTAAACCTTTAAAGAGCTCTCCTGAAATACCACGTTTTTGGAGTGACGACAGTTTTCTACAGAAGGCGAATTTTATCCCTATGTCAGGAGAGCAGCCTATAGTGAAAATGTGCTCTAGAGAATTCTGGAATAAAAATAGTGGTGCCGGTGTACGAAATTCTTAACCACACCCCATGTTGCCATGGAGGTTAAGCATCTCGAGACACTTTTGGTCCGTGGTTTGGTGACCGTCTGAAAACTCTGGATACTAACGGCACAGAGCCTATGGCGAAAAGGGATAAAAGATAATGACATGACAATGAATACAGGAACAGACTACATTTCAAAGAGGATTACTTTCCGTAAAAGGATTTTTTAATTTTGGTAGGATAGTAATTAATTTGATTAATATGAGATTCAAAATTTTAAATTTAATTATAGTGAATCGTGCATTTTACCACAATAAGCAGAAAATATATTTGTTTCAGTAGACCCGAAAATGAACTGCCGTAATTGATTCTTTAAGATTTGTGTAATACACATTTCACATGTACGGATAACTTGTAATTTGATTGTATGATTTTATATGATTTTGCTGGTATTTACACCAAAAGAACCAGAAGAAGATCCCTACAATATAAATTGTTTCTACCATAGTTCTTCCAGTTTTTATACATTGTATACCATTAGTACACTTTCATGAATCAACGTAAAGTGCTAAAGGATTGAGGTGTACCTGTAGATCATGGTTGCAAGTTCCATAAGGCGAATGGTCGTGCATGTTAATTTGAGCAGAAATTAAATTAGTGACAACTTGTACAAGATAATACATAAAAGAGTTTAATGAATGCCTTCATTTTAACTAGAATTCAGTACTTTTGAATATTCCAGCACACCTTTTTTTTTAACTCTTCCGCCTCTTCAAAAACTCTTCATTTTTTACCATTCGTGTTTCCATTCATTTCCTATTCTACCAACCCCTTTACGATGTTCTCGTTCACTGTTACCTTCGTTCCATGCACTTTTTGTGCCTTGCAGAAACAAGAATAGAAAAGGCAACGAGGATTCAAAATTCAGTTAATCGTTGTTTAATTGTCAAGAACCATTTCACAGCTTTATGTGTTTTATCTTCTTCCGCAATTCATAAACGCACGCTTGCTTTTCCATGGCTTTCAGTATCGCCTCCTCCTCCCAACTGTTTCTCGGCCTTCGACATTGTACGCGCCACCGCACGGCGTCGGCCCTTGGCAGCGCTATTCCGCTGCCTTTAAAGTCGCCGCGCCGCTAACCCATTAAATTCGTCCGTTGAATCCGCGACAGCGCGCTCTGACGGCGCTCGCGACTTTCTCTTGTTCGCTGCGCGGCGCCGCTCCCCGGCGATAAGCGCGTGTCAACATTATTGAACGCGCCTCGCTCCGCCGCTGGCCTGGCCTTCGCACCCTCCCCCGCCCCGGCTCCGCATCACCCCCGGCTTCGCCCGGCCCCTCCCGCCCGTCCCCGCCCCCGCCACGTCCCCGTCACGTCCACGCCCGGTCCCCACCCCTTCCCACCCCGTCCCGCCCCCACCCCACCTCGCCCCCGCAACGTTGCCGCCACGCCCCCGTCTCTGCCCCGCCCCGCCTCGGCACCGCCCCTCCCCGCCCTTCCCGCCTCTATTCCACGCCCGTTTCGCTCGCGCCCCGTCCCCGCCCTCGCCCGCGGACCGCCAATCCCACGGACCCTGTCGCCCTTGATACCTGTGCCGTTACCAACCGCGGAATCCCTATTGCTCCCTGCCTTTATCGCCTCTGTTACTTCCACCAACGCCGTTGCCTGTTCCGGCTCTGCCGCATCCTCTAACTCCGCTTCCTTCGTCACTCCCACTGCCCTTTCCACTTCCTCAGTCTCTGCCACCAACCTCGTCACCTTTTCTGCCTTAATCTCCTCCATAACACCCGTTGCCATTTTTGCACCCGCTGCCTATCTCCGTTGCCCCCACCACCCCCGCTGCCTCTCTCGCCTCGCCACCTCCAATACAGCCGCTGCCTTTGTCGTCCGCGTCATAGCCATCTCTTCCAACGCCCCCTTGACCCCTGCTGCGTACACCGCCCACGCTGTTCTCCATGCTCCACCCGTTATGGACGTTTGACCAAGCCTCTAACTAGCTGCATCCGTCGGACCTCTCGACTCCGTCGGTGCCATTCCCACCATCTACAATTTCTCCCTCTCTTCACTCCACCACCCTCTTCATCTGAGCGCTTCTTTTAGGTTTCACGTCGCCGCCTCTGATAGTGCCGATTCCCGGCAGATTCCGTCTCTACAATCGCCAACACTCCTCTCCCGTTCCTTCATTCAGCATTGCCCTCTCTTACCACCATGGAGCACTGCCATCTCTTTTCACACACCTCTACTCGGCTCCTGTTCCTCCTGCTTCTGCGTCTGGGCTGCTTCGCTCAGGTTCGCTCAGGCGGAGTCTTGTCGCACCCATATGCCTGGGCTCAGGTTCCGCCCCCGCCCTCTCCCTTTCCTCGTGCTCCACTCCATGCGGTCCCATTCCCGCACTCTACGCCTTCACGCTTTTCGTTGTTCTCCCGTCCCTGCTGCCCCTTCGTCTTCCGTACATGTCACCTCTGCTGTGTTTCGCCTCTAGTCAGCCATGACCGGGAGGTCCTAGGTTCGAGTCCTGACGGCGGCAGGATTTTCGACACTAGCTTTTCAGCGAGGTCGAATTCAGTCGCTGTCTGGAGGAGAATTCTAGCGGCTGGCTGCTCTGATCGGTAGTTTTCCGTGGTTTCTCCGATCAACACCAGGCGAATGCCGGAGCAGTACCCTACCAACGGCCACGGACCGCGCGCGATCTGTCCTTCCTCTTCCTTGTCCTATCCGCTCCCCTTACACGCACACTAACTTGCACTACACTACCACATATTCCGGGAGACCGGTCGGGAGCTTAGAGCTTGTCTCGGCTGGAGCGGTGCCCTTCACCCTCCAGCCTCCGCCCTCCATCCTCCGCTCCCGCCCCCGCCCCCGCCCTCCGCCCTCCGCTCTCCGCTCTCCGCTCTCCGCTCTCCGCTCTCCGCCCTCCGCCATCCGCCCTCGGCCCTCCGCCCTCCGCCCTCCGCCCTCCGCCCTCCGCCCTCCGCCCTCCGCCCTCCGCCCTCCGCCCTCCGCCCTCCGCCCTCCGCCCTCCGCCCTCCGCCCTCCGTCCCCCGCCCCCGCTCCGCCCTCCGCCCCTGCCCTCCGCCCTCTGTCCTCCGCCCTCCCCTCCACGTTCCGCCCTCCTCCCCCACCCTCGGCATTCCGCCCTTCGCCCATTGCCCTCCGACCACCCTTCACGTTCCGCTCTCCGCCCTCACCCCCACCCTCCGCCCTCCGCTAGAGAAAAGGGAATGAAACAATATTCGTCACTGTTGCTTCCGCGAGCGCCCTTAAATATTCCTTCCCGGGCGGGCGCCGCGTCCAGGCCCCGCGCGCGCGCACCGCAAGGGCGACGCCTGCGTATGTGGCGCCTGCGCTGCCGCACAGTGGGTCACAAGAACAGCGGACGAAAAACGCGGTAGAATATTTTTAATGGTTTGGTTCGACATTTTCTGTCGACGTTTTGCGAGTAACTTTTGTAGACTTTGATGAATTTGAGTATTGTATAAAAATAAAATTACTGTAATAAATTTGCATTAATAATAATGGTAATGATAATAATAGTGACAATAATAATAATAATAATAATAATAATAATAAGAAGAAGAAGAAGAAGAAGAAGAAGAAGAAGAAGAATTAGAGATATTTCCTTATCATTGGGATATCATCATTTTATATTTGAGTCTTCCTCGCCTTTTTCCTGTTTCCTCTCCATCTCCCTATTTGTCCTTTTTCTCTTTCCTCTTTTACCTTTCTTTTTTCCTCTTTTTACCTAATTCTATTTTATTCCTTTTCATCTTCATATTCCACTTCCATCTTTGGTACCTGTTTTGTGTTTCCTGTTTTGAATGATCTCGTGTTTCCACATGGCAAATTTGATCAGACACGTAGTACTTTTCTGCTGGGAATATTTCAGAATATTAGTTACAGCTACATTTGAATTTAAGGAAACGGATGGGGCAGTGAATACTTCTAAATAGAAAGCTGTAAAGCAAACTCTTAAATCCACCATAAGTGACTATACGTGAAAACACTTTCCCCACTATTTAAATAAAAATTTCAATTTTTAATAATATGCATTAACATTGAATTATTTGTGCGTGATTCCTAGAGACTACTTGCCAAGTAAAAATAAATCATATTCATAGAGACTAGTTGCGGAATAAAAATTATCTAGTCACAAAAGTGGCAGTACTTTGTCAAGTATGTGTATTTACATTTTTTTTACAATTATCACTTTTTAACATTTCTAAAAGTTGTTTTTACACTTATGTGAGATTCGTTTTATATTGGGTCTTTTAAACGTTCTTTTTAAATCCTATTTTCTTGAAATCTCTATTTTCTTTTTTCTTGAAACAAAAACTTTGAATACCGTTGAAAATGTATCTCACGATCCACTAAACTGAAGGTTTTCTAGTACTGTATCACTTGCGGGATTGTCCATTCCAATATTTAATAATCAGTGTTTTAATGAGGTTGAGATAGTTCTACGGAAAACAGTTTTGCCTGCATCATTTCTACGAGGCAATACATACACGATTGACATGTAATTACAACACATTACCCTAATATAAAAAGAATTCCACCGCTAGTTTTTGCTGCTTGTGAGATCAAAACGCAAAACAAAAATAAGCGTTCATTGAAGCGTCTTGTGACATTACAATATTAATCTATTTATTAGCTGCATTAATCAATGCATGTTCTTCGACATTGCTGAGAAAGCGACACGACTTTGTATGAATGCCTTGTGGTAAGCGAATAACATGTCTGACGTAACCCGTAGATTATACGCACAACCAACACTTTACGATGTGACAGATTAGAGCTGAGAGAGAATAATATGAATTTAACATCTGTTACAATGATTTCAGAATTTTATTCTGGCCAGGTGAATGAATAGATTGATGATGATGATGATGATGATGATGATAATGGAGAGAATGATGAAGAGATGGTAGAAAAAGAATCATTATAAAGAGATGAACCCCAATAAAAATCCTCCTCAAACTCAGTACCAATACCGCAAATTCCAAGTGTATTAGTCAGGATTTCAACTCAGAGGTAGGAAACAAGCAAACATTGTACTATGCTGTAGGTTCTCACTGCGAAGGAATACAAAAACGTAGCGTATTCAGTTGTTTTTGTTTTGTTGCTCTTCATTTCTGCACCACTGTGCGCGATTGTCGCTGCCACCGCCTCAGCCAGAGGAACTTCTGATAGGCCTCGCTTGTTTCCACCAAGCGTGAATTCCGAATGGACGAACTTTGAATGGCCGTGTGGAAGAAGGGACTTTCAGATTGTTTTCCATTGCAACTCCTCATTTTCGCTCCTTGACTTTGAATGTAACGTACGTGTAAAGCTGTTTTGTTATACTGAATCGCGTCATCAGACGGTCTTCATCCGAGAGAAGGGCGTAAAAACGCAGTTTTTCAACAAAAGAAAACAAAGAGGGGAAAAGTTGGTGTAAATAAGTGCAATTTTGGAGTGTTCTGTCACCTCTCTTCAAAGGTAAACAAGGAGGAAAATATAGTCGTGGAATGCTTGGAAACATCTCGATTTTACCGTATACAGGCTAGCTTTTTCGACACAGTCGAAACTTTCTGTAGTATCATAACTTCACGATCTCTACGCTCTCAAAAATTCTTTGTGATAGAAAATGTTTTTACTGTTATATAAAGACATGCTCTCTCTTTCTACTTTATTGCTCTAGAGCTTTTCACAATCGATCTCCTAGCACTGAACATACGCTAACATGCTCGCGGTTTTCTCAGATCTGACGTCAGTAGATATTGATGGCGCTGCAACAACCTCAGTCTTCACACTGACAATAGTAGTTTATGCAACTAGTTTATAATGTTAAGATTTATTGAATGAGTACATGTTTTGAAAACGTGCGACCTTAGGAACGAGTTTTCAAATTTGTACGAATGTAGTAAAGCAGCATTATAACGAGATGCATACACTACTTCTTTTTATAATAGCATTATATTTTTTTAAAGAGAAGGAAGCTTAATATTGCGAAAAGACTTCCTTGTGATGTCTCGAGTATTTGACATCTGTACGAGAAAACGGTGGTCGGCTGTTCCATTTAATGCTACCACCCCTAGATTCTCTCGTTGCGATTGGCTGAATCTGTGATGACGCAATAATACGTGCCGTAAAATAAAATACGTTTTTTTATTATTATTTTTATTTTTATATTGTTTGACATTACATTGTTCAGTTTACATACTAACTGTGCAAATGTTTGATGAACTTAATCCATCTTATCCTAACTTAAACTAACTTAAAATTATACACATTACATTTATTTTAAAAAATATAAAGCGGGAGAGGAAGCAGGAAGCACCTCAGATAAGTATTATTCCAGGTTTGCGAACATTTTATAGAATGAGTGAAGTGGATATCTGTTTTTAATTCTTGTTGGATAATTGGGGTTTTTGACCAGTTTATAGAAGGATGATGCTTGTATTTGGGGAAGGTTTGTGTACAAGTTGTGTGCAAGATAGGCTATTTGATTTTTTATTGTGTTTATATTCAAATCATTATGTAGTTGGTTGTTATTGATGAACCAAGGTGCTTTTGTGATTAATCTTAATATTTTATTTTGGATCACTTGCATTTTGTTTAGATTTGTATTGGCAGCGTTGGTCCAGATTGGGCAAGCATAAAGTAGTGCGACCCACCCCTCCGCCGGCTAGCTCAGAATGGGTTTTCAAGGTGGGCGCAAAATAAAAAAATACAATTAGAATAGCGGGGATCAGGGTCATGTGGGCCGTTGTGGATTGAATGCATTTACACAGAAACTCAAGTCGAATCACTTTCCACTTACTTAAGTATATTCTAATTAAATTGCTGTTACAGTCAATGAACATAAAACACTTTACATATACAAGAATTTTGTCTTGCTGAAAAAAAGAAAACAACTTACACTCTCAATAATTAACTACACTGTTTCCTTTCTCTCATTTAAATCAATTTCAAAGAATACTTAAAACTTTGCCTAATCATTCCAGTCGTAAATTCCCTAGTTGCAACTTTACAATTAGCTAAGTTTTCTTGAAAAAAAGATTGATTCTATTTTTACAGAATATCGGTATAAAGAACCTGTACTAATACTTTCTTTCCGAAACAAATTATTCCTTCTAATATCTACAAATTGTTCAAGTTGGCACGACCTTACTGTGTCTTTTCACGGCGTAGAAATCTACGGCGTCGACTCTTCCAGTCGCTCGGTGTCCTTGTCCTTGCAGCTCGGTCGGGGCAAAACGCCCCTCTGCAGAACCGCACGGTCGCCCTTTCCAGTACCGTTGTTCAACTCACGATGTGGCCTCCGTCTCGTTTTCCGTTGATACTCTTTTCGTATTCTTTTATAGAATGTAACTAGCTTTTAATTCCATATTTAAAAGAATCTACAATACGACAACTGAGTCTATCGTATAAGAAGAATAAATATAAAAATAAAAAAAAACTGCAAAGAAAAGAAATGAATGGCCTCGTTAGTTTCATGCTATTCACACTCCTCTCTCTTACAAAGATTTTAAATGCGTCACTTATACTTTCATCCTTTTCCTGATGAATTGTTTTAATGCCTTGTAATATGATAATTACCTCCTCGAATGTCTTGAAGAGTTTTTATCGTAGATGCAGTCCTGAAGTCCGTAGCAGTACGAGGTGCCGCCTTCTCGTGATCGGTAGGTCCTCACTCTCCAGCTGTTACTTCAGAAAAGAAAGCTTTCTTTCTCCCGACTCTCGGTGTCGCATGCTCTACCGAGACGCTCCCTTACGGATATAGTTCGTAGTTTTCATTTTCGGATTGTATTCATGCGCGTTGGCGCGCGTTCAAACAGCTCATCTTATTCTTGAATATTGATGTGCTCCGTTTTCCGAGACCTCGGCAAACGGATGGTCACAGTAGAGTCGGCCGGATTATTGATTTGTAGAGTAATAGTGCATTAGATGTGGAGAGGTGGCTGTGTTGATTCAGTTAGGGTCGTAGTTAAATTAGTTAAGTTTTGGCCTGCTGAGATTTTACCTGTATATGTTGCTTCCAGTTGAGTCGAGTATCGAAATTTAAGCCCAAGTATTTTATTGTTTTGTTTGTTGGTGTCCAATTAATGGTATCGTTATTTATGGAAAGTGGAAGAGGGTGTGTGAATGGTTTTAATGTGAATATTTTTGATACAGATTTTGTAGGGTTTAACTGTATTTTCCAGATATTAGCCCAATTTGCAAGTAAATTTAAATGATTTTGAAGCTGTGTTTGAAGAGTAATAAAATACGTCGTCATTTGTTCCATAAGGGGCCTTTTATGAACGGTTTCTTGCAACAGAAAAGGCTGTTTATAATGCTGATACACAAAAATAGTAATTTTCATTACATGGCAAGGAAACGAATATTTACATGACTAGTCGGAAGAGTTCCCGGTGGAAGCCGATCGGTTGAGTTTGGGAATCCCTGTCATGGAAAGTCACTTTTGCGTATGATGCACAATATTTTATTTGACGCCTCAATTTTTATGACAATTTGTCACTGTGATAGACAAATTTAATTGACGGCCATTATAACACACTACAGAGATGGAGTACATTTTTTTTCTAATTGTTGTAATTTCAGTACAAGTACGGAAAGTAAGTTCGGTACCTTTCCAGGCCAATTCCGAAACATTTTGAAGATTTATGACCGAATAATTTGTAAGTATGTTTCACTTTATTCAGTTCACCAATAAACATAATTTCATTACCTTAAAATTTGTTTATTTCGTGATTACTTTCTTCCAGCCCTAACGCCATTGTGGCAAACATGTTGAGCAAATGTTGCCGCCGAGGCAGTCACGTTGCATTTCCGCCCAAGATGCTCGGCGTCCGAATATTTTCGTTTCGTTCCGAAGAAGATCGACTACGTCCACAAGTCTGGAATCCGAGAAAGTTCGCTCCCCATATTTCCTGACAGCTATTTCCGGCATCGAGCCTCGCTCGGGCGACGCTGCCATCCCCCTCCCCTCTCGCGGAGGAGGGGGAGCGCTTTCCCTCCCACTCCCCCGCCCCCGCGCCAGTGCCGCCGGCCATGGAAGCTGCGAACTTGTTAGATGAGTTCACGTCGATAATGAAAGTAATTTCGAACAACAAACAAGTCGGTAATTTAAATGAAACTTCTCAACGCGCCGGAAATGGTTATGTTTTGCGGAGCGCCGGCGTGACGAGCGACGCGGCGACGCGCGCCTGCCCCTCACACCAATAGTCCTGCTTCGGTGATGCAGGACTATTGGTCATGCAGGACTATTGGTGATGCAGGACTGTGGGTGTTAGGACTATTGGTGATGAGGACTTTGGTGATAAAACGTGGGGTGATGCAGGAATGTGGGTGATGCAGAACGTGGGGTGATGCAGGACTATTGGTGATGCAGAACGTGGGGTGATGCAGGACCATTGGTGATGCAGAACGTGGAGTGATGCAGGGCTATTGGTGATGCAGAACGTGGGGTGATGCAAGACTGTGGGCGATGCAATAGTGTGGGTGGTGCAGGACTGTGGGTGAGGCAAGAGTATAGGTGAAGAAGGACTGTGGATGATGCAGGACTGTCTTTGATGTAGAACGTGGGGTGATGCAGGACTGGTGGTGATGCAGGGCTGTTGGTGATGCAGAACGTGGGGTGATGCAGGACTGTGGGGATGCAGATTGTGGGGTGATGCAGGACTGGTGGTGATGCAGGACTGTGGGCGATGCAGAAGGTGGGGGTGATGCAGGACTATGGTGATGCAGATGTGAGGGATGCAGTATTGGTAATAAACGTGTTTGGTATGTTATAGGCACTCAGTCGCTTCTACTCCTCGAACAATCCCATATATTTGAAGAATTAAATTAGTTATTCTCAAAATTAGTTTGATCAAACACTCACAGGAAACTTACTTTTAAGAAGAATATCGGGTAATATTTAATTATTAAATAAAATCTTATTTGCATAAACTAGTACATCTCATATTTTTATCATGAATTCTTAGGAGCAAATTATACCACACATCTAGCTCGGTAGAAACCTCCTAGTCTCTTGGTTCATTTCTGTCTGCTACAAGCCCATCGAATCTAATTGAAATAGGCTTGAAATTAGCAATAATTTGGAAAGAACTTGCTGAAAAATGAAACTTGAGTGCGAAGAAATTTACCTATGTAGGTATATTATTTTGCCGTCTCTGAGATGCCGTAGGTATATAACAACGCACTTTTATGAGATTACGAAATGGGATGGCAATGTTTAATACAAAAAGAGAACTATAATTTCGGAATCGTGATTCCCGACATTCAAGAGGAAGTCATGAATAACCGCGAGATATTGCAATCAGTAACGGCTTCCATGGTGCAACGGGCTGAGTTGAGGTTGAAAGAAGGAGGATCTTTTGAAAATCTTTTGTGAGTGTACACCAGCGACAATTTTAAGTCGCTCCAAAGAAGCGGAAGTGAGTTCAGTGCAGCGAAATATTTCGGAAACTCTCAATTTACACAATTTATTTTTTATTTCTGTTATTTTTCTTTGTAAACAAATGTATTCATTTCTGTTGTAAATAATAAACAATTTGCATGTTTCTGAAATTCAAAGTTTTGACTAGAAAGTATTTTTTCAAACCAAATTTACTACGCAGAAGAGGAAGATAAATCTTCTTATGGAATCAACCACAATCGGGGTTTTCAGTAAAAAAAAGCATTTCGGCCACAGTATTATATAATTTTCCCTATGCTACTTATTTTTCTCTCTGTGTATCTATACGATACAGTATTAAGTGAACTTCCTGCATATTACTGATCATTGCACACGCTTATTACCATGACCGCTCTTTTAATCTTTTTCCACCAACCAGAAAACCGGCAGCAAATCCTTACGTCCTTATTTTTTTTTTTATTTATTTTACGTCAAAAAAACAGTTAAAACTGAGTATGACGTGCTATGAGGAAAAGTGAATTGTGTGCACATTTTCAAAATTCTGTGATCCCTACACTAAGTCATATACTACTTGAATTTTGAAAAAAAAAAGAGCTCCCATGTAATAAAATCTATTTTCTAGGATTAATAAGCAATACATTTTGGGTTCTTATCCATGTTGTCCTTCCATGAGTTTTCTATTGTTGCCGCTCTCTCCGACGCATTCTCTCTCGCTCCCGCTTGTGTCTCTGCTTCCATCCCCGTCCACGCCACCATTCTCACTGAAGCCTTCACCCGGTCTTTGTTTTTACCACCCCCATCCCCTGACTCCGCCTTCGCCCCAGCCTCCTCTCGGGCCCCCGCCTGTCTCAGCCTTCCCCCCCCCCCTTTTCCCCACCCCCCCCCTCTCCCACCCCCTCTTCCTTTTCCCACTCCTCGCGTTAACCTTATTTCTCGTTTACTCTACCCTGATTTTCATTTCTCCTTTACCCCTCCTTTCTCTTCCCCATTTACGCCCCCCCCCCCTCCGCCCCCACCTTTACCCTCCTTTACTCTCCACCCGTTTACGGCTTCTCCTCCATCTCCATCCCTCCTGCCCCCACCTTTATCCCTCCTTTACTCTCCACCCATTTACGGCTTCTCCTCCATCTCCATCCCTCCCGCCCCCACCTTTATCCCTCCTTTACTCTCCACCCATTTACGGCTTCTCCTCCATCTCCATCCCTCCCGCCCCCACCTTTATCCCTCCTTTACTCTCCACCCATTTACGGCTTCTCCTCCACCCTCCACCCCTCCCCAACTTATCCCTTCTTTACTCTCCACCTATTTACGTTTTCCCCCTCCATTTCCTTCCCTCCCCCCACCTTTATCTCTTCTTTACTCTCACCTCATTTGCATCTAAGCTTCCACCCGCACTGCATCCCTCACACCTGTTCCCCTACTCCCTGCTCGTCTGCCCCGCACCCCTGCCAGCGTGTCCTCTCCCGCTCCCGGCTCCTCTCGCACCTCCGCCTCCGCCCTCTGCTGCGTCCTGATTTCGCCGTCGCGGCGGGCGCTCATGCGAATGTCTCGTGCCGATTGCGAAAGGAAATTGACTGAAGCCATTCAGTGAGTTCTCTCGAAAATTAAATGAATTCACGTGCGCATGCAGTTAGTCCAAGCATTGTTTCTCCCTCTCTGTTTTAGTCTAGACTGTCCTTTTCCATTGGCGCTGATTCAATTTCTAGGCGAGAGCTCCGCGCCTGACTAACGCCATTTCATCTCGTTTTTCCTATTAGTGAAATAGTATTTTAGTCATGAAATTTCAGTGATGTCAGGAAATTAAATGCATTAACCACGATGACCATAAATATTTGTCTTTAATATCCCAGATAATGCGTTTAGCAGTGGAACTTTTTGAGAACGATTTGTAGAATAACTTTATATCCAGAAACGTATTTTCAAATAAAAGCCAAAATGGTGCAAATGTGAAGTGTTCTTATTAAATTGATGCATTTTAGAATATAATTGAAGACAACCGTTCCAATCACCTTTTAAGTCACTTTTTGCATTTTTTCACTTTATTTAACAGAATTATTAAGTGTAACACTGAGTTTTATTAGCTTCATTAAGATTTCGTTAATTTTGGTACGTTATTCAATGCATAACCCAAGCGATCCCATTTTGAAAAAAACTTAAACTATAAACAGTAAAGGTTTTTCCTCTTTCCTGAAAAAGTAAAAAAATCACTTATGTAGTATTTGGAATGGAGATATTCAATTGAAGTTATATATATTGAGATATACCAAAATTTTCCTCTCTCTCTACATCTATATCTGCTAAAGATCTTAGCGTCCGGCTTGCTGGGTCAATGGGTCACGATATAATTATAATCCTTATTACCTCTGTAATGGATTATAGGATCCGCCGACTATACAGCGCAGCTGGGAATCTGAAATAGAATGATTCTATTCCTAGTTCATTTCTGTTTGGATTGACTAAATGAAAAATCACTTTCTTTTCTATAGAACAAAATTTAACAAAGTTTATTTTTACTTTTTTGTCAAACAATTTAATGAATTTAAGTTAGGCCTTTGATCATGATCTCTTTCAATTTACAATTTTACACCGCGGTTAACTTATCTTTTCTTCGTTGATGTCCCTCGTAGACTTCTCAGTCGAAATATCTTGCGATCTTGCCGTAGTCCAAAGTTCCAACGAAATCCTCTTCCCCTATCCAAGCTGTTCTCAAACTATCAAAATTACCAGTCCCGATTACGTCCTATGACATAGTCCCGAACTTGATTACCACTCCCGACAAAGTTCCAATTTATACTTCAATATTGCTTCCACATGAAAATATCTACGAACAGTTCAGAAGCGCGTTTCAGAGCAGAATGAAATCTTCCTGCATGATTCATCCCTCGAAGACTTCGTATTAAACTACCTTCATTTTTTTCATAACATTTGACCGTCTAAACTTCTCCGCCCAATCCCAAAGTTTCTACTTTCGCATCAACCCATCTCTTAATGCATTTAGAAAAAACAAAAACTACATTGTTTATTCACGGTCGTTGCTATGCTCTAGCTCTCGTGATATTTCGTAATGCATGTTCCACCATATTGTCTCCAAATAAATGTTAATTTATTTTAACGTGACATATCGGTATGTCACAATATATAATTAAATCCCCCTGATTGAGGCTTTTCAAGGAAAGCAAAACATGGACCACAAGTGTACGATGCTATGGTCTTTTTCAGTTGTGTAACGTAATGGACTCCTTTTTATGTATTTTCAGGTAATAACTGGTGGGAAATATAACTATTTCTGATCATAAAAGCAAACTGGGAAAGTATTTTCACATTTGCCCTTTTATTTTACACAAAAGAAGCAGAAAAATCCATTTATCTCACAAGGATAGAGAAATATTAAAATTTCGTCGATAATTGTAATATGTACTATCCTGAAATAAATCATAATACTTTGCAGGGCCCCAAAGAAAATTTTGACGATTACTTTCTGATTTTTATTCGAAAGGAGAGTAAGATGGTAAACCGAAAACACACTAAATAAAGTAGGCTATTTTGCGTCAGTTTTTAGTCGGAAACATAAGAGGTTTCCATCAGCCATTGGCAGCAAACAAAGGGAATGAAACCATGGACGTAAACATGTTTGAAAACAATGGCGCCCCGTCCCACGCAACGCGCTGCCCGTTGTGCGGATACGTTTCGCAGCAGCGACATCACATACGTCAAATCACATAAAATGTGTCCGAGCGCGCTTTCACCTCAAACGAGATTCGGAACTCGATAACTCATATATTTTACAGCGCACGCCATTTCCTCCTGCGACGGAACTCTACGTAAACCTCCCATGGGGGATTTGGTGGAAATGCCACAGTTTTGTCTCCACCTGGACTCTCTAGATGTTGCAGAGTTTGACGTTGCCAATAATTTACCGTCACCTGCGACGAAAACGCTGGAGGCGGACCGGAGTAGTTCGAATTCACTTTCACCGCCTGAGGTGGCTCAGTGTATCAACTGATGTCACTGCACTGCCTTCTCTTGGAAAGTTCCTAGTGTTCGAGTCCATATGGTGGTAGCATTTTCGACACTAGCTACATAGCTAGATCGAATTCAATTTAAATGAAATGAAATTAAATCTCAGCAAGTGCAAGTTTATTAGATTCGCGCGTTCTAAAAATGCAGACGATATCATATATAAATTAGAAAATCAGGATATTCCGAGGGATAAATGCTGTAAATATTTGGGAATTGTACTAAATGAGGATCTGAGTTGGACAGAACACGTAAATTATGTAGTGAAAAAGGCGTGGAAGGCATTACACTTTGTAATTAGAATACTTAGAAAAGGAAGTGGAAAATCAAGGTAATTAGGGTACACGTCTCTAGTACGTCCGATATTAGAATTTGGCTCCATATGTTGGGACCCTTATCGTTTAGGGCAAATAAAATCTCTCAAGAAAGTACAAAAATATGCTGCGAAATTTGTTAAGAGAGGACGTTCAAATTCTGAATTTATATCTTGGGAACCTTTGGAAGACCGCAGAGAGAAATCGCGTCTTTGTGCATTATTCAAATCAATAACAGGGGATCGTCCGTGGGGTGAAGTACAGGAAAGACTATCAAAACCAACTTACGTCGCGCGGAAGGATCATGTTTTCAAAATTCGGCAAAGAAAACAGAGAACAGATGTAGGTAAATTCTCATTTGTAAACAGAACGATACAAAATTGGAACAAATTACCTGCTGCACTGCTGAAGACTTTCCCTCAGAATGTCAAAAATTTTAAAATTAGACTAAGTAAATATGGTTAATATATTAATTTTGTAAAACTGTATTTGGTAACATTTTAATATTTCTATGTTGTTTGATGTTTGTTTTGTGTATTTTTAGTAATTTCTTAGAAAACGCTACCACCGGAAGTATTTCATGTATTCCTAAGTAGCAAAATAAATATTCTATTCTATTCTAACAGTCTGAAAGAGAATTCTAGCGGCCGTATGCTTTTGTCGGTAGCTTACTGTGGTTTCTCCGATCAACATTAGGCGAATTCCGGAACAGTACCCTAAAACGGGCCACGGACCACGCGCGATCTTTCCTTCCTCTTCCTTGTCCTATCCTCCCCCTTACTTACACACACACTTACATGCACTACACAACCACACAAGCCGAGGGACTATTGTCCCGGATGAGGTGATTGTCCGTTGATGTGAGGTTCCTGGATGAGGGAAACGCCGCAAGTCGTGTTGTATATCGACGCCGAATCTCATCATCCAGCTGGGAAATAACACCGCCAACTCCAGTGATGAAATATGTACTTACAGGATCAACCATAGTAGCTTACTCACCCGCATTCACGAAATAATTAATCAATAAATCAAATACACTTTCCTTCTGCGCACCAGACTTTAATATTGTGCTCGATTCGTTTTCCATTTTTTTTCCGACTCCTAAACTGAGGCAGATGATCGTGATTTTCGCCCTAGACATCTTTAGTTTCTCCTTGTCCTCCAAATATTTGGTCTAATTGACCGAATTTGATAATCAGAGTAACAATCTATTGACAACGCGATTGTGATCCACGCTGTATAATAAGTTAATTGGGACATATGTTTTGTAAAACTCGATTTGTTAATAATGATTTTTTTAAATCTCGTATTGAAGTAAGATGTTAGTGCTACTTGCGCAACTTTTCTTGAACGATGGATTGAAGAAATGCCGTCGGAATGGGGGTATTAGTTACAAAGTCGGCCACTACAGTATTTACAGTAATGCCAATCTCTGGAAAGACAGTCAAACCTGCTGCGTGTGTGGTCAGGTCATCGCACTGGGTAGGCAACAGCAGGGACACTAGATAAATGTTTTAGATGCCTCCTTTAAAGTTTTAATGCTTGGAAAGTTGTCACCAGTGCTCGCTGCGAGCTTTTGCCTTCAACTGTTAATTGCTTAAGGGACGGGGAAGCAAGGTCATCGTTCAAAAAAAGTTGCGCGAGTTGTATATTAATATTGTGCTAAGAATATCGAAAGTTGTACAAAACTTTTTTTAACTATACTTATTCTGAAACTAATCTCAGTAAAGTTTTCCTTTATATATTGAAAGTACATGATTGCATTTACAAGTAGGTCGTACTCTTTTTTACACTAATTGAACAATGGTCTTGTTCTTTCTACACATATTATCGTTATTAAATCTTATAATGTATCTTTAATACTACAGGCTATGCTTACCTGATGCTCAGCTTCTTTGTCTTTTAAGTGTTACTTTAAATTCCCCTTCCTTTTTTTTTTTTTAATTTTTTCATTACTCCTCCTTTTGTTTTCTCCTTACAATTATTTCTACCTTGGCTTGATATGATAAAAAATGCATCTCGATTCGCCAACCTTCTGTATATGATGAATCAGCCACTTCACATAATTTCTTTCACTTCACGCATGGTTCCAATTTATCAGGTCTTTATTTCAAGCTATCATATGAACTCTTATTTGTAATTTTTTGTCCAATAACTTTTCAGGTTAGGAATTTCTGTAATATTGTCTTAATTTACCTTACTTCCATCATTCTACGAAAGTAATTTTACTAGCAATTACTTCACTGCTATATTATTCTGTTTCCCTGACATCCAACTGTCTCATTTCATTGCTGTCATGCACTTTATTTTTTCTTGCGCTCGCGCTGACTTGCGCTGGGCACGTTGCTCTATCTTCCCTTTGTTTTTATCAAGCAAGGATTTATATAAGCAAAAATGCAACGTATCGACTAAACTGCCTGTCACAATTAGACTCGCGTGAATACGAAAGTGTGCATTAGAAAATTATTCTTTAAATTTCAAAAGAAGATCAGCCCAATCAAGTTATATTGTTCATCTCCCCTCCTCCGGAAGCCCCAAATCATTACTACACCTCACTGAAACTATTTTCCCGTATTTTTTCTTTGTTAAGTTAGTAGGCCTTACGTGGCGAGACTCGGCCCGCTCTTCCGTCTACCCACGTAAATTTCGATACGCTCCTTTCACCACCTAGCGGAGAAAGGAGGTATTATCTTGGGTGACGAAACTGGCGGATCTCAATTTTGCTCAGAGGCTTCTTTTAGGCTTGAGGATACATGCAGTAAATCTACTACATGGGACAGCCGGCTTTACTTCCCCTCCGAAGACAGGCGTACGAGGGATTTTTTCGCCCTTAAAAATGCACAGCTTCGATGGGGTTTGAACCCGCAAACTCGGGCACAACAGTCCGGTACGCTGACCGTTATACCACCGAATCCGCGGAATTTGTGATCTTTAGTTTCTATCTTCCGTGCTGGCCTAGACCGTGACGTCCTTTTCGTTCACCCCTGTCGCCGGCCGTTCGCTGTCAGTCGCATCGCGACGACTCCCTCGTCACCTCCCTCGCTCGCAGCCGAAGGAGGCGCTCGTCCTTGAAGACGTCGCGCAATCGCGAAGGGAATTAAAAGCCCGGGTCTCCTTTCGGTCTCCTCCCGGCGATGCCTTCCCACAGCCCCCGTCTCCCGATCGTGCTCCTCCAGTGGACGTCCTTTCTCGATTCCGGCCACGCAGCCGCCGCCAGCGTCGACGCCGCGACCCCCCCCCTCTTCCCCCCCCTGTCCCGCCGTTTCCATTACCACCTCCGCCCCAATATCCGTCTCCATTACCCCCCTCCCTGCCCCTACCTGAACTTTCCCCTCCCCAACTAGCTCCTCCACCCTCACTAGCTCTTCCACTCTCACTATTGATTGATTGGTATTGTGTTTCCGGGCACGTCAAATGCTTTGGTCATTAGTCCCGTTAGTGTAGTGCATGTTTTTCCTTCGGAGTTGGCGGCGATCTTCCCTCACTAGATAGCGAGATCCGGCGCCGACCTACCGTCGGCTAGTGGGGTTTCCCTCTAACCAGGACTCTCCCACCAGCGCGGCACCGCCCCAGCCGGGACAATCTCTAAGCTCCCGACTGGTCTCCCGGGATATGTGGTAGTGTAGTGAATGTTAGTGTAAGGGAGAGGATAGGACAAGGAAGAGGAAAGAAAGATCGCGCGCGGTCCGTGGCCCGTTTGGTAAGGTGACTGCTCCGGCATTCGCCTGGTGTTGATCGGAGAAACCACGGAAAACTACCGATCACAGCAGCCGGCCGCTAGAATTCTCCTGCAGACAGCGACTGAATTCGACCTAGCTGAAAAGCTAGTGCCGAAAATCTTGTCGCCATCAGGACTCGAACCTAGGACCTCCCGGTCAGAGGCGCTGCAGCAACATCAGTTGATGCACTGAGCTACCGCTCCCGGTCCACCCTCACTAGCTCTTCCATACTCACTAGATTCCTCCAGCCTCGCTACCTTCTCCACACTCACTAACTCGTCTTCTCTCAACAGCTCCGTCTTTCCCAACAGCTTCGAGTCTCCCGACGCCCCATTTCCGCTCCCGACATCCTCCACGTTCTCCATGCTCCCCTCACCGCCCCCGATGTCGCACTACCTCGACGCCCTCGATGCACCGTCGTCGCAGCCCCTCCCCCCTCCCCCTCCGCCCATCCCCCTCCGGCCAGGTGACCTCCGCCTTCTTCACACGGAGGAGTTCCTCCCCTCCTGGGATCCCCCGGCGCCGCTGTGGCCACCGAACACGTTCTTTGTGACTGCGGTCGACGCCACTTCTCGGAGCACGGTCGCCTGGGAGAGGGACAAACTTGGTCTAGATCAGGGGTGACTGCGCTGCACAATTTACTAACAGTAGAATATCTTTGTCTTGGCAAATCATCGTGATTACTCGCATTTTATAAAAATAGTATAAATGGAGTGAATGCTAGTGAAACAAAGTTCATTACTGATGTTTTTGAGATATATACATTGCTAAACCAAATTGTATTATTTTGGTTAGTAAAACAGTTTAAATCATGAACTTTCAATGCGCTACATTCTCAATTATTCCTTTTTTAACTATCACAGAGGACTGACAGTGTACAAAAAATCCCGTTTTTGATCTGATATTTTTTTGTTTCCAATTGTCAAAATTACGTATTAATCCGTGTATTTAAAATCGGTTTTGTCTCCTATCTAATCATTTATCAATTACACATTTAGCATAGTAGGTGCAATATGCCAAAATATGCGCGCGGAGCAAAGGAATCATACGACAGGAATTGAAACAACAATTCTTCTAATCATTTATCTACTACACATTTGGCATAGTAGGTACAATATGCAAAAAGATACTTTTCTTCCCATGCAGCATTGAAAATTCAGCATGGGACGCGTTTCCGCGACTGGAGTTACCGGGACACTGCCAGAGGTTATCGCAAGCCGCGCAACGCCCGGGCTCCGGCGTCGCGCTCTCGGTAGCCAACACGGCTCCACGCTTCAGAATCGCTCTGCTTGAGCTGCCCTTGGGTTACAGGGTTCGTGTGGTTAGCACGTAGGCATTCATTGGACGTGTTCAGGTCTTCTCTATTTGTAAAGTGAGCTTTCTCATCGCACAGCAATATATACTGGAACATTCCAAGGAACACACACATTATTATCCTCCCCCAACGGTAATTGAACCCGGCCTCGCGTCATGGAAAGCGATCACTCTAACCAATGAGTATTTCGCGAGGGCCTTTCACTTATATACCGACGCAATACAAGTTACTACTCCCAGATTCGCGGAACATAGCAGCACTTATTACGTACCATGTTTTAAAAGGAAATGTGATGTAACTCGAAAATATGCGCGCGGAGCAAAGGGATCATACGACAGGAATTGAAACAACAATTCTTGTGAATTTTTAAAATGGTATGCTCCTAATGTTTATTTCACTGAAAAGTACTGCAGCTTTGTAGTTGGTCGATATGTTTTTGGTTTGGTTAGACAAATAACATCACTGTGGAATTTCAAAGGTTACTGATGAGAAATTATCGCAAATGTCACGATCAAGAATATTGTTTTAAAACGAGAAAAAGAAAGCAGATATGAGTACTTTGCGGTGCATTTGAGAGTGGTAAATTGGATCACTAGCCTTCGCAGGATCTTCGAGGAAGAGGGGTCCGTGCGTGGCAGGGGGGGTCAAAGGGCGTTGCGGGGGGCTGAGGGAACGGAGCAGAGAATGGGAAGATTTGAAGGAGGCTGAAGAGATGTGCAAGCGAGCGTGGCTTGGGAAGGGAAATTATAATTATGCACATTCATAACCAGAATTGAAAACTAAAATAACTAATTGTCGAATTTTGGAATACTCTTATAGTTTACATCATTTGAATGACCCCGTAATATGTATGTCAAGCTCCTGATTATCAAACGCGACTGTTTTTAATGACAAACCAAAGTAAATGCGAAGATGAACGTTTTAAACGAACCAAACGCAAAACAAAACGGACTACTATACAATGCACTGGAGAGCGACAAACTGGCTCTTTAGCCCTAGTAGTGTCTTCGACGTCCGCCGACGTTTCATGAGGGATGAAGAGGTGAGCAAGGCAGCCGTCGCTTTGGATTAGAATTACACATGTGCATAACCAATATTGAAAGTTAACTTTGTATTCCTCATTGTTTATATCACTAGAATGAATTCATGAAGTGGCCTCAAGCAATTTATTCTCGATTTGACACTGGTTTATCGATAATTATCAACTTCTTCGTATTATAATACGAAACAAGTAAGAAAATCACGATGGCAGATGTTATTTAAACAGAGCGAACGCAAAAGAAAACAGAATACTTAGCAGGCCCTGGAGAACGCAAATTGGACCATTACCCCTCGCAGCGTCTTCCACGTCAAGTGCGAGGGCGTGGCATGGCGGGGGGTGCGGGGCGTTGTGAGTCGGTGCGGGGCGGAGCGGGGCGGTGCGTGGGCGGAGCGGGGCGTGGGCGGGGGGGGCGGGGCCGGGGCGGGGCGTGCGGGCCGAGGCGAGGCGGGGCGGGGCGGGACGGGGATGGGTGGGGCTAGGTGAGGCGGTCCGGGGCGGGGCGGCGAGGGGCTGGGAGGGGAGGGGACAGGGCAGGGCGATGCGGGGAGGGGCAGGGCGGTGCGGATCGGGGCGGTGCCTGGGCTGGGCGGGCGGCAGGCAGGGGCAGGGCCGGCGCGGTGCGGGACGGAGGCGGGGCGGGGACGGAGGCGGGGCGGGGACGGGGGCGGGCGTGGCGGGGCGTGGCGGGGCGTGGCGGGGCGGGGCGGGGCGGGGCGTGGCGTGGCGGGCCGGGGCGGGGCGAGGCGAGGCGAGGCGAGGTGGGGCGGGGAGGGGCGGGGCAAGTCAGGGCTGGGCGGTGCGGGCCGGGGCGGTGCCTGGGCTGGGTGGGTTGGGAGGCAGGGGCAAGGCAGGGGCGAGGCAGGGGCGAGGCAGGGGCGGGGCGGAGGCGAGGCGGGGGCGGGACGAGGGCGGGGCCGTGCGTGGGCGCGCGCCGAGGAAAGAAGGCGGGGGCAACGCGGGGTGCGGAGCGAAGCCGAGGGCGCCGAGATTTGAAGAGGTCTGAAGAAGGGTGCAATGCCGAGGAGGGTTGTATGTTTGTCGGAAGAGCCCGGGGCGCGGGGCAAATGGCGGAAAGGACTCGCGCAATGGAGAGGTTGCTGGAGAGACGCCGGGGGGGGGCAGGGGGTGCTCGGCGCGGAGGAATCCTCTCTAGGCTTCGCGATGGCGCGCGGTCGCGCCCTCACTGGGCCACAACACGCGAAATGAGGGGACAAAATCCCAATCTATGAGATAGCTTGAACTGATTGATTACTGATTCCGGATGCGGCAACTGCGAATATCATTATTCCTGTAGGTGGTAGTGCATGTGTTTTCGTCGGGGGATAGTGGTGATCTTTCCCACTGGATGAAAAGATCCGGCTCCGATCCACACGGCGACTAGCGGGGTTTTCCTCAACCAGCTGTCTCCCACCAGCTGAGCACCGCGCCAGTCGGGACAAACTCTATGCCCCCGACCGGTCTCACGGAGTAGTGTAGTGCATGTTAGTGTAAGTGTGTGTGTGTAAGGGGAGAGGATAGGACAAGGATGAGTAAGGATAAATCGTGCCCGGTCCATGGCCCGTTTGGAAGGGTACTGCTCCGGCATTCGCCAGGCGTTGATCGGAGAAACCACGGAAAACTGCCGATCAGAGCATCCGGCCCCCAGAATTCTCCTTGTCAGTGATTGAATTACACCTAGCTGACAAGCTAGTGTCGAAGATACTGCCATTGTCGGGACTCAAACCTAGGACCTCTCTGTCTGAGGGACTGTGTTAATTCCTTGTGCCACCTCTGGCGGTCTGAAATAGCTTGAATGTTTTATACACGAATGATCGGTAAATGAATCAACTGTATTTAAATTGTTGTTTAAGATTGTATTCTTTTTCTGTGTATAGCACTGTGGTTTCATCTAGTATGGTATTATTTTTTGTTACTTTTTTGTAAATATAACACCATTTCTATTAACCTACATTCATTTTACGTTCATTTTTAAGTTTAAATTTAAAAGTTCAGAAGTGAAACTAAAAAATATACAGTCGAAACGTCAAGTGAATATGTTGTAAATAGTACGTAATGAAAAGTTTGGTGAAATTGATGTGAATTATATTCTTAATTAATGGTCCCTCCTGATATTAAATATTCACCCCTCTTGAGACGACATCCGCGTACTTTCAGATGTGTCAGAGTCATTTGAGAGTCAGAGTCAAGTGTGAATATCGCAATGACGATTGAGCAGGGCGTATATGTAATGCAATTTGCGTGAATGCCAGTGACAAAGCCGGAATGCTTGGAGAAACATGAAGTGGGAGATATGCGAATACTGCACAAAACATGAAGGAAGTCACGGCTCTCGTAAGGAATTGAAGACCGGCAAAGCATTAAAAGCCACTGAAGCCACACTGCTTCCTTTGACAACGGCGTGCGTCGCTTCAACCTATGCATTTCTTACAGCTCTGCAGCAGTTTTTTAAGTTTTTTTCGTAACAACGTTCTGTAACCACGTAGTGATGTCGAACGTGAAGTAATCCTACTTTAACTCAGTTTATAATCATCATTGCCTTTTATTTTATCGCACAGGGGCTCGACGCCTTTAGATCCTCGGGGTACCCAGGCACCCGCGGTGTGTTAGATTTACTTAACCACCACGGCTTCAACTGGGAGCGGTGGCTCAGTGCATTAACGGATGTCACTGCAGCGCCTATGACCGGGAGGTCCTAGGTTCGAGTCCTGACGGCGGCAGGATTTTCGACACTAGCTTTTCAGCTAGGTCGAATTCAGTCGCTGTCTGGAGGAGAATTCTAGCGACCGGCTGCTCTGATCTGTAGTTTTCCGTGGTTTCTCCGATCACCACCAGGCGAATGCCGGAGCAGTACTCTATCAAACGGGCCATGGACCGCGCGCGATCTGTCCTTCCCATTCCTTGTTCTATCCTCTGCCCTTACACACACACACTTACACTAACATGCTACCACATATCCCGAGAGACCGGTCGGGAGCTTAGAGCTTGTCTCGACTGGGGCGGTGCCTCGCTGGTGGGAGAGTCCTGTGTAGGGGGAAACCCCACTACCCGACGGTAGGTCGGCGCCGGATCTCGCCATTCATCGGGAGAGGATCACCGCCATCTTCCGAGAAAAAAAGTGCACTACACTAACGGGACTAATGACAAGAGTAGTTGAAGCGCCAGGAAACACGAAAAAATCAATCAATCAATCAATCCATGGCTCCACGGACTGTGGTTAAGCAGTTCGGCTACCGGCATCGGAATTTCTCACAGCGTTTATGCATCGCCACCGCTGCCTAGGAAGAGTCAAATGCAACTAACCCACTCTCCAGGAATTGGAATCTTGGAGCACCCTGTTTCATAGTACGGGATTGGATCTCAGGGGGGTTGGAAATCTCTTTCGTCTGGTTATAAGAATTGATGTGAGAACAGAACAGGGGACGAATAAAAGCGCGTGGCTCTCACATCTTCGGTCTAGGTTATTGCTTCAGAATCAAATTTGTCAAAAAAAACTCGGGAAACGTCGATCAGAACAACCTTCCTCGAAAATTCTCTTCTAGAGTGATTGTTTTCACTGTTTACACACTTATTATTACAAATCTATCATTGCTGAGGCCGACTTTTACTCACATAACATGATGACCTTAATGACTTCTAGTCCCAAACATACTACTTCTAATCGCACAAGCGTATACTCATCAATTTTTGAGAGAGAAAAAGAATATTCTTATTAAATTAATTGATGAGAATTATTAAATTAATCGAGTCTTATTGATAAGTCTTATTAAATGAATCGAATTAAATTGGGTCTTATTAAATTAATCCAGAGAGAAATAATTTATTTTCATTTTTTTTTAAAAGACGGGATTATTCCCCAAAATTATAAATTTTTACTTGAGTATGTTGAAATACAAAACAGCTAGGCGCTTTCTCTCTGCATTTGGGCACACTGTGTAACTGAGGCTGCAGCGCCAGAACGAAGGGTGTGGCGATGTCAGATTTGAATGCGGGGCCTCGAAGCGTAGCAGGGGCGGGGCGGGCGGGCGGGGGGGGGGCGGGGCGGGGCGGGGCGGGGCGGGGGCGGGGCGGGGAGCGGGGCGGGCAGGGGGGGCGGGGCGGGGCACTAGCGAAGAAAGTCAAAAGCCCCTCTTCCCCCTCAGCCAGAATCCACTTGCGATGGCAAGGTTGGGACGAGCCATGCACGTGTTCCTGGGGGAGCTGAAGATCTGTCATTCATGCATGAAACGGTCTCGACCTACAAAGTAACTCGGTGTGTTTTAGGAGAAATTTGAAAGAATGTGGTACGAAATGAAAGCAAATATCCACGCTGAATTCATGAGATTCGTTGGGATTCTCTGGAGAACATCAACATGTACTGTCTACAAATCTTTATTTTGTGATTTCGTGAATTTTTCTTCTTCATGACCGTGAGCAACGAAGTTGGAGGTAGTTAAAATATTTCCACAGGAAATGCTGAGTATTTACAAACATTTATATTAAAGATGTGTTTAATATGTTCGTTTTGATAAATATGCAATTTAGTTTCCAGGAGGCCGTTTAGAGCAAAAGCAAGTAAAAAGTAGAAATACAATCTCAGTAATGAAGAAATGGTGTTGATATTGAGATGATTTACCAGGAATAAAATAAAATAGTACATTATGAAACGATGAAGTAATGATGGATATTAATACACGAGTGTGATATTACGCTACGAGCGAGGAACGAGAGAGTATCGTAACCTTCACACGAGTGTATTAATACCATTGCATCGAGTTTTATACGGTACTTTGTCTACGAATTTTATAAGTTAAACGTTTACATTGAATCGTTTTGTCATAGTTGATATGCAGGATTCAGTCATGGCCACCTAGCGGTCAGCTCCCTAACCCAACCCTCGCATGCTGCCGCAGGTGGCTATGGTTACTAGTCCGCCTGCGAGGGAATACTGCGCTAGTCAAATAGGATCAAAGTGAAATTACGATCCAGTTTATTTTAAATAATATTTCACGAAAAAATTACTACTAATAATAAAAGAAATTAAAACTGGTAATCATAATATTATATTAAATGCAATTTTAATGTACACAATTTAACGAAACATTTACTAGAACGACTCTAAATGACTAATTAAGTGTCAATACTTGGTTTGTAAACTCCTCTGAGATTGGTCAAGAACCGGAACCAATTGTCACATTAATAAACTCTGTATCGTAATGTGTATCATTACGCAAATGGTTGCAGCCATCAAAAGACAACATTACACAATGTGAGTAGAAAAATAATCTTGTGGGATCGCGAAGAAGAAGAAGTATTGCCGAAATTCATGCAATATGTTGCTTGATTCAAACCAATTTTTGACAAATATTTCTCAGTTTTAATTGACAAAATCAAATCTTGGATTGAGACAGCAGAAGATACTCTTACTTCTACATTCGCTAAAACTAAATTTTTCATATGTATATTCATTCAATTAAGTATTTCACATTTCAACCTTGTATATTAGCAGTAACATTCACTTAAACAGTGAGAGCAGGGAGGAAGCGAAGTGGATAATTGACACGAAACGAACTTTTTTAGTGTATCGAAAATTCTAATGCATTCAGATGTTTAAAAAATGCATACTCCGGCCATGTGATCAGTGATTATGGTTTTATTACATTCCCAGGAACTCGAGAAAAATCCAAAAACAATGAAAGTTTGGATTTTGATTTAAAATTCAAATTTTTGTTTTGTTCCACTCTCTATCATTCTCCGCGTGTCATCTCAATTCTTCATCTTCAATACGAAAATCAGTTTATCATCGTTACGACACAACCGCTCCTTTCCTTAACGCCCACTTTGCCTTATGTATGGTGATCTTAAAGACTCCTACATTGCACTATTTATGAGGAATTAGTTCATACCTTAGGCTTAAGGTAAGACGTTATAACTTCAAGGATAGTCACGTGACAGTTACTGTATAACGTCGCTACCTTAGGCTTGGCGCTAAACATCTGTATTGAGCCTTAAATCCGAGCCAGGCTAAGGGCTCGCGGTCTCCCACGCCTTTGCGTAATTAATAAGTACTAATTTTAACTGCTTCAAATACGAAATTTTTATATCATCGTTACGAAACAACCGCTCCTTTCATCACCGGCCATTCTTTTCTATTCTAAGGTGACCTTAACGACCTACATTGCACTACTTATGAGGAATAAGTTCATACCTTAGGTTTAAGGTAAGACGTTATAACTTTACGGATAGTCACGTGACAGTTACAGTATAACATCGCTACCATTGGCGTGGCTCTAAACCCCTCTATTGAGCCGTAAATCCAGGCCAGGCTAAGGGCTGGCGGTCGCCCGCGCCTTTGCGTAATTAATAAGTAATAATTTTAACTGCTCCAAATACGAAAATCAGTTTATCATCGTTGCGAAACAACCGCTCCTTTCATCACCGGCCATTTTTTTCTTTTCTAAGGTGACCTTAACGACCTACATTGCACTATTTATGAGGAATAAGTTCATACCTTAGATTTAAGGTAAGACGTTATAACTTCAAGGATAGTTACGTGACAGTTACTGTATAACGTCGCTACCTTTGGCGTCGCGCTAAACCCCTCTATTGAGCCTGAAATCGGAGCCAGGCTAAGGGCTCGCGGTCGCCTTCGCCTTTGCGTAATTAATAAGTAATAATTTTAACTGCTTCAAATACGAAAATCAGTTTATCATCGTTACGAAACAACCGCTCCTTTCATCACCGGCCATTTTTTTTCTTTTGTAAGATGACCTTAAAGACCTACATTGCACTATTTATGAGGAATAAGTTCATACCTTAGGTTTAAGGTAAGACGTTATAACTTTACGGATAGTCACGTGAGAGTTACTGTATAACATCGCTACCTTTGGTGGTGTGCTAAACCCCTCTATTGAGCCTTAAATCCGAGCCAGGCGAAGGGCTGGCGGTCGCCCGCGCCTTTGCGGCCGCGGGTGGGCGGGCAGGCAACCCGGGCGCGCGGGCGGGAGGCCAGCTGGTCGAGGGCCGGCAGGTGCTCGGAGGACAATGGCGCCTAAGTGCTGCCCTTCGGCCGCCACCTCGATTGCCTCACGTCGCCGCTGACAGGGATTGTCTCGTGCCCATATCCCCCGCCGCATCCTTCCTGCTCTCCTGGATTATTTTCCAAAGGCCGGTGAAGAGCCTGTCACTGCGCCTATTCAACGTTGCGAATGAAGTATTTACATCGTTTCTGGGGAAAACGGAGGAGAGAACATCTTGTATTATGCTACTGCAACTTCTAACTCATTAACCTCTGTTATAACAGCAATTAAATTTGGGTTTTCACTTAAATGTTAATAAATAACCTGCCTTGTTGGGCACAAATAGCGAGAGTTTATGATTATAAAATAATTCAGATTAGACTTATTGTTAGTGATGAATTTATTGAATGCATAAATAAACGTGTATTCTTGGAATATGTCTGGACACGAGACATGGATTCATGGGGCTACATGTGTGACGTCGTGGGAATACACAGCAACGGGCTCAAAGATATATATATATATATATATATATATATATATATATATATATATATATATATATATATATACAGGTTTATTCACATGTGTGACATACCAATATTGGGACATGTTTATGTACAGAATATTTGTCGTAAATAAGCGAAATGGTTAGGGCGAATAATAGGCAATATGGCGCCTTAGTAACGACGTCCTGGTTGTTGTCAGGATAAGCAAACATTCATCTGACCGTGGAGGCGACTGATTGTTAAAACGGAAGTTTGGGCATTTTGTCAAATAAAAGAAAGACGAGGCATTGTGGGTTTTAAAATGGAGGAAAAAATTCATTCGGTCGCATGTCGTGACGGTGAGCAGTTCGCTCGTGAATAGATTAATTTGTGCATGTTGGGACTTTGAAATATTTCGTGTGGTAGAGCAAGAATCGGACTTGAGGGACATATTCGGACTCGTGACTTGAGGGACATATTCGACCAGAAGTGAACTTGTGATACTTCTGAGATTTGGGGAACGTGTCGAGTTCCGAATATTTTGCTGTGCATCAAAATAAGACTTGTTTTTTCGTGAGTGAACTCTAATCATTCTTGAACTTATAAATGTATGCGGTTCACAAACGATACGGGACTTTGCCTATTTTCTTGCTATAAACGGAAGATAGAACTAAAAGATTTGTTTTGCGGTGTAATCATAAAAGCACTGGATATTTATACGGTGAGAACGGGCATCGGACATAATATAGTGGGATTGGAACAAATATTTGAGTGGTGCGAAGCGGTGAATCGGCGGTGTTCGTTTTTAAAGAAGAGCTGAAGATTCGTGGTAATTGGACTTCGTAACTTCGGAGCTTCAAAAAGGAGGGGGAAGGCGTTTCTCGAGGAACCACCAATCAAGAGCACGCGAAGTCCGAGCACCGATCAGAGTAGTCGGCCGCAAGAATTCTCCTCCAGACAGCGATCTAGCTGAAAAGCTAATGTCGAAAATCCTGCCGCCGTGGGGAGTGTAACCTAGGACCTCCCGGTCAGAGGCGCTGCAGTGACATCAGTTGATGCACTGAGCTACCGCTCCCGGTGCGTAGTTTCGAGAGGCTGATGGACACGAAGTGTAAGCGGGGTGGGGCGTGTCAACCTACATCGCCCAAGGCAGCGTCAGCTCGGGTGTCGGAGAGGCGGCGACGGTGCTGCCGCCAGCAGTGTCACCGGCCGCGCCCGGCGGCCCCGCCGCGCTCGCTCCCCGTCTGCCGCCGCCGCCGCAAATAAATGAAAAACGATGCTGATCGGCGCGGCCGCGTGGCGCATGAATAATAATATCGAAAGTCGTTAGGGGGACGCTCAGGCGCCGGGGGGGCGGGGCGGGCGGGTGTCGAATGTCGAGGGCGGCGGTACAGCGGGGGGGGGGCCCGGAGGACGAAGTTACGGCGGGGCGGCGGCGGGGGGGCGGGAGCGGAGGGAATGACGTGACAGCGATGGAAGGTCGCAGTGGATCCAGGTCACTGAGGAAGCCCTCGGGAGGGCCGCGGAGTGCGTGGGGGGGGAGGGGAGGAGGCTTCGTCCGCCTGCGGCGGGTTTAGCGCCCTGCGAGCGGCAGTTTCAGAAGAGCAAGGTGGGGCGGCGCGCGGGTGCTATAGAGCGATTTTCTTAAGGACGAGTCAAAGTGACAGCTAGTGCTGGCAACATAACTGAAGATTCTGTGGTCATTGTGCCCTTGAGCCCATTAGACTATCTTCCTGCATTCGTTCGTTTGCAGTTGGCTAACGTGTTAATGGCTTCGACGCTTCCTTTTGTGATGTCCTCATCCGATAAAAATATAGTGCGCCGCGAGAAATATTTGAAATTAGGAAGAGCGGTGTTATGTGCTCTTCTGTAAAAATTATTTTATTTATATATTACATTGAATTTAATTTTTGGGTGATGAATATTATGTTTATTTTAAAACCGAGACTTGAATGGAAGATGCGTACCGGTGCACGTGTTGCCGGGTTAAAATCATTTTTCTTTCTATTTACATTCGTGGCAGCTTTCTTTTACTGATTGTGAGAGCATGTTATGAGATTTTCCACTTACGAAATTAAATTTAAATATTTCCCGGACTCGCGTACGTGCATATACCTCAGCGAAACTCGTAGACGTCTGCTTAGGGATGTTTTCACACGAGCCATTAGCACTTTACGAAGGGGCGTAGCTGAACAGCTGTCGCGGCAGAGGGATACTTCCCTGAAATACATGTGATATTTACTTGTTTTAGCGAACTGTCACTTTGGCTCATCCTTAGGAAAATCGTTCTATAGTTGCGCGGCGAGGCGGACTTCACAGGGGCAGCTGCTGAGCCGGTCGTTAGGCCGGCGACATATTTTCATCGGCCGTCGGTCGTCCCTCGGGCCGGGGGCGCCCGCCACCGTACACACCACGCCGGGGTAGGGGTCGCAACGGCCAATTGCCGCAATAGTTTAGAAGTAATTACAAAATATCTGTGCGGCGGCGGTGGCGGTCGTGCGGTGCGCCCTCCCCCCGCCCCAAGGTTTTTTCCCGCCGCCACCGCCGCCCCCGTTGCTGGGTTATCGATTGTAGTGTGCGCGGTCCGTGGCGGCGAGGGCGAAGGCGAAAGGAGGCGGCGGTGGGGGCGGCGGAGCTCGCGAAGGCGCCGCCGCGAGGCGCAACGGGCCGCCCGCCTCCTTCCGCCGCCGCCGCCACCGCCACCGCCGCCACCGCCACCGCCACCGCGGCACCGCCCCCGACGGCTTAGCCAGCGGGACACGCGGGTTTATAATTGGATTACACGTGCCTGCAGCGGATAAAATTAATCCATATTTAGTGCGGGGCTGCTGCAGCACCGCACTGCCATGCCCCTTCCCCGTCCGGCTTCCCACTGGCCTTCCCCGCCGCGGCCGAGCCCTCCCTCCGCCCTCCCTCTGCCCCGCCGCCGCGCGCCTCCGACGTAAGAGATTACGGAGAGGATCATTAACTAATGGAAACGGGGGTAGCAAGCTCTGAATCAATCTGAAATATGCTGATAGAGGCCCCGCTTTCAGGCAAAGTGCTCGCTGCTTGCCTTGAATGCAGATGTTTTGAAAAACTCCCGAGGCCGGTTCCGCCGCCGCCTCTTTGGACGGCCAAGGGGTAGCGGCGGATACGCGTGAAGCGGGGTGGGGTGGTGGTGGGGGGAGTGGGTAGATACGGGGCCGCGGGCTGCGCCTCCATAATTTAGAGGCGCTGTGAATGGGGGCGGGGTGACGGCGGAGGCAGCTGCGGCAGAGGGCAACGGCGGCGGCGGAGGCGGCGGCGACGACTCGTGCCTGCTGGTTAAAAATTCCATTACACCTGCTTGGCTGGTGGCTAGCGCGCTGCCCACCACCCACCGCCCTTGGCCCACCACCCACCGACGCTGACTCCCCGCAACCCTACGCAGACCCCCCTCCGCACCGCTCGCCCCGACCGGCTGCCGTGCCACCACCCACCGCCGCGTGCTCATTTGCCCGCAACGCTCGCGCCCTGCGGCGGCGGCGGCAGCTGTCACGGAGGCCGCGGGCGCCTTCTAAGACGAATTTGGCTGCGTCTCGGGCCCGCGCGGTAGGCAGGCAGGCAGGCGGGCGCGTTTACTCCCGGGGGCCCCTGGAAGCCGGCGTGCTCCCGGGCCGGCGCGCCCCGCCACCCCGCCGGCCCCCCTCCCGCGCCCACCGCCCCTCGACCGGCGCCGCCCGCTGCGGCGGGGAACGCGTGTTTTGTGGCCGTGCCGCGTTCCCGCAAACGCCCGTCGCGCGCGGCGCGATTTATGCTTTTTCCTTGACCGAGCTACGCTTTCCTCGAGTGCCTTACCTGCCCGCATCCAACTGCTGCTCTCGTTTTGCTTGTGCTGACTGCAGTCTCCTTCGATCTATGTAATCTGTTCGATGCCTTCATTGGCCAGTTTCATTATATATATATATATATATATATATATATATATATATATATATATATATATAGAGAGAAGAGAGAGAGAGAGAGAGATGTAAGCGAATGTTGTTATATGTAAGAGCGGTAAACTTCAATATATAAGGGTGTTAGTTGGTTGTAGGGTGTTAAAAAGTAAAATTTTGAGACCAATGTCTCCAAGAAACGTTTCTCACAGCGTAATCTACAGGATGCGATCTTCTTGAACATTCTATTATATTGTTGCTGGTCCGGCGCTTCTGTAGATTACCCCACCTGCTCAGAGAAGTGCAAAATTTGCAACTAAATGTGAATGAGAGAGAGACAGACAGAGAGACAGAGAAAGAAGGAGAGAGAGACTGAGAGAGAGAGAGAGAGAGAGACTGAGAGAGAGAGACGGAGAAAGAAAGGGAAAGGAAAGTAGAAAGAGGAAGATGGAAGACAGAGTTGACGTGTGCCGGGATACGCTAGTACGTGATAATTAGTCTGACAGCTGTTGGTATGTTTTGTCTATATGCACAGTTATTTTCTTGTTTTACGTTTTTTGTTTTGATGTGAGTTAAACTCACATCTACCTTTCCTATGCCCGTCACGTTTGGTGCGTTTTACGCTCTTTCCTTGGCAGAGCTACGATTTCCTCGAGTACCTTACCTGTTCACATCCAACTCCTACTCTCATTTTGCCCAGCGCTGATTGCAGGGCTTTGCCGAGCATTGAAATATTTTTGATGCCCTCACATGCTATTTGGACGTTCATACTCTACTGTAATTAGTTTGTCAGTTGTCCATTAGTTTTGGTAATATACGAAGTTATTTTCTATTTATAATTTTGGTTCTGACCTCGCGTAAAGGCCACCTACCTCCAAAATTTCCTAAGTTCACATCAAACTGCTGCTTTCATTTCTCTTGTACTACTTGCACACTCTTTGAAAGGTGTCGGAATGTTTGAAACGTTCATTTGCCAGGGTTTAACATACACTTTTTATTTTACTTTGATTAGGACCTTTTAATATATTTATTATTAATTTATATTTTTTATAATTCTTTGAACATACTAAAACTCAGTCCCACGCCCGGTGCATTCTGCGCGATCTTTACTTGACTGAGCCTCGACTTCCTGAGTTACCTTCAGGACTTGTTCACATCCAGCTACTGCTCTCCTAGTGGTTGCATGGGTTGCAGTCTTCAAAACGGATAGGAATCTGTTTGATTTCTTCATTCGCCAGTTGCGTGATTTAGACTTTTTGTTATAATTCGTGTAGCTTCTTGTGGTGTGTTTAGATCGTATGCACTGTTTTTTTTAAATTTATTCTTTTATCACGAATTCACTTAAATTCCCTCCTGTTTACTTTTTTTTACATATCCTTTCCTCAGTTTCGTCTGACCATGACGTTAGTTCCTCGTGCTTGCGCTTCTGCGTTCCTTTACCCAACAGCGCGTGTTTTTCCACTCCCCGACCTTTCCCCCTCGCGTCGTTTACCGGAACCTTTTTCTACATTGTTCTCGTCCTCGCCCCCGCGTTGCCGCCCCGGCCCGCCGTGTTTCCCCCCGTCCCCCCCGCTTTCCCCTCCGTCTTCCCCTCCGCCTTGCCCTCCGCCTTGCTCTCCGCCTTCCCCTCCGCCTTGCCCTCCGCCTTGCCCCCGCCTTGCCCTCCGCATTCCCTCCGTCTTCCCTTCCGCCTTCCCCTCCGCCTTCCCTCCGCCTTGCCCTCCGCCTTCCCTCCGCCTTGCCCTCCGCCTTCCCCTCCGCCTTGCCCTCCGCCTTCCCTCCGCCTTGCCCTCCGCCTTGCCCTCCGCCTTGCCCTCCGCCTTGCCCTCCGCCTTGCCCTCCGCCTTGCCCTCCGCCTTGCCCTCCGCCTTGCCCTCCGCCTTGCCCTCCGCCTTCCCCTCCGCCTTGCCCCCGCCTTCCCTCCGCCTTCCCCTCCGCCTTGCCCTCCGCCTTCCCCTCCGCCTTGCCCTCCGCCTTCCCCTCCGCCTTGCCCTCCGCCTTGCCCTCCGCCTTGCCCTCCGCCTTGCCCTCCGCCTTGCCCTCCGCCTTGCCCTCCGCCGTCCCCTCCGCCTTGCCCTCCGCCTTACCCTCCGCCTTGCCTCCGCCTTCCCCTCCGCCTTCCCCTCCGCCTTGCCCTCCGCCTTGCCCTCCGCCTTGCCCTCCGCCTTGCCCTCCGCCTTGCCCTCCGCCTTGCCCTCCCCTTCCCCTCCGCCTTCCCTCAGCCTTCCCCTCCCACCCCGCCCCGCCCCGCGCGCGTGCCCCCGCGACTTACGGCTGGGAACGCGTGTTTCCCCGCCCGCCCTTCGACGTCTGCGGTCTCGGAGGTGAAGGCGCCCCGGCCCGTCTCTCGAATTCCTGCGCTTCGTTTGGAGAAAGATGGCGCGGCCCGGCGCTCGCGAACTGAACGCGGAGGAGGGGCCGCAGACCCCAGGCAGCGCCCCCTGGGGTGCACCGTGACGCGCATTTGTTATTGCAGGGAGGAGGCAGAGATGTATCAGCGTCACCGTGATAAATAGACTCATTAATAATTTTTAAAATAAGGTAAAAATAAATGTAAAATAATTTCGAAAGTTTCGGCAAAATTCCATGGCTTTATCATCTTTTCTCTAATTCCGTACGTTTTTACATAATTTTGACAGTTCAGCGATGTGGATTACTTATATGGAACGCATTTTTGTAAATTACTCGCAAACAATGAAATTGGGTTCATTTGGTTCAATTGGGTTCACTTGGTTCAATTGGGTTCATTTGGTTCAATTGGGTTCACACGATCGTGCAAAAATCGGGAGGAAATAAGTGTGGGGAAAATCGAGAGGAAATCAGTCTCATTCTGCGCTGCAGATGATCTATGTTTATTTTATCACCCATTAATACAATATAAATTAATACTGGATAATATTAATGTTCAATTCAAAGATTGGAATATGAAGTACATGACAAATGAAAAGTGTCGACTTATACGTGTACTCCATGTCCATAAAAGAAATATTTTCGTATTCATCGATGATGGTCTCTATTGTTAGTGTTTGGTATCATACATCAAAAGTCAGAAATACAAAGAATATGTAGTTGAACAAATAAACGTATATTAACATTTTATCCGTACACATTAATCACGTAGCAAGATCATTATCTCAGATCCATTAAGTTACTCATAAATTTAGTACAGGAAACATTCTCGTCAATACCAAAGAAACGTGTAGTTGAAGGGAGCTCACACGCGGCGTAATTTCCCATTCCGTCGACACTTCGCCGCCCTACGAGCACGCCCCAAGTCGGCGATGGCCACGTGTCCGACGGACGCGTTTGTCTCCGACGACTCTTGCCCTTTTACTGCAGTCCACTGGCTGCGATAGCTCAACGCCAGCACCCTGCCTCTGCAGCGCCCGTGACCGGGAAGTCAAGACTAATTTCCGACGCTAGCCACATAGCTTTCCCACGCTAGCCACAGCGCTGGGTCGAATTCAGTCGTTGTCTGGAGGAGAATTCTACCCGACGGCGACTCTGATAAATATATTTCAGTGATTTCTTCGATAAGTTTCGGGTGAATGCCGGAGAAGTACCCTAACAAACGGGCCACGGACTGCATGTGATATTCGACTGTACGCGATAATTCCCGCAGGGTGGGGATCACGATGGGGAAATTGTCGTGGTCTCTGGTAGAGTGTCGTAGAGTGTTTGGTAGAGGGCGGGCGGGCGGGCGAGCGAGCAAGCGGGCGGGCGGGCGAGCAAGCGGGCGGGCGGGCGAGCAAGCGGGCGGGCGGGCGAGCAAGCGGGCGGGCGGCGAGCAAGCGGGCGGGCGGGCGAGCAAGCGGGCGAGCGGGCGAGCAAGCGGGCGGGCGGCGAGTAAGCGGGCGGGCGGGCGAGTAAGCGGGCGGGCGGGCGAGTAAGCGGGCGGGCGGGCGAGTAAGCGGGCGGGCGGGCGAGTAAGCGGGCGGGCGGGCGAGTAAGCGGGCGGGCGGGCGAGTAAGCGGGCGGGCGGGCGAGCATGCAGGCGGGCGGGCGAGCAAGCGAGCGGGCGGACGAACATGCGGGCGGGTGGGCGAGCATGCGGGCCGGCGGGCGAGCCAAGTAGGCGAGCGGGCGGGCGAGCATCCGGGCGGGTGGGCGAGCGAACGGGCAGCCGTGCGGGCGTTTCGTGCTGGGCGGCAGTTCGCCCCGCGGGCCGGGGCGACCCGCCCGTCGAGAATTGCGAGGAAAACGTGCGCGTTCAGTATCGCAGGTCGATCACACAGATAATAGAATGCAACGAACATTTAGGGCGAGTTTGTTCGTTGCCGCTAATTTCCCCTTGTTGTTGTTCGTATCCGAAAAACTTTCTCCGCGCCGGAAATCCTGCCCTGATTAGTTGTACAGCCGCTGCTCGTTCCCGCGCAGTTACGTCAGGGAGATCGAGAATCGTCTTGTAGGTCGTTTGCGGAAAGGAAATGTGAAACAGTATATTTTGTGGATACACGTGTTTGCATACGCTGTGTAATTAGAGGTGATTTCTTTGCATGCAATGTTTTTGGATAAGCTCATACTAGAGTTATTTGGACTGAAGGCTTTGCTTTGGTCTCTTGGAAAATCCAAAAGATGCAAAGATGAATGATTTGGTATATTGATTATTCTTATCTATATTACTAATTTTAATGCGCGCAGAAACAGAAATAAAACTATGTATAAGTGTAATCGTGTGACAGTAATCAGTGATTTTTTTAGATAACAAGAACTCAGGGAAAATAAAGAAAAAGAAACACTTTGCACTAAATCTACAGTTTTAACTGAAAATGCAAATATTTGATTGAGTTATTGCCCATATTCTCGTATTGTGCGTACCTACCGGATCCTCAGACTCAGTGCGTCACTGATTATAATACTGTTCACGCCATGCGACAGCAAGACTGCAAGGCTCCCAGCAGGAGCGGTCCCCAATTAAATAGTTGCTATTTACATGTTGTATAATGGAAGAGCAAATTTTGAAATATTCTTGGCGTGTAAAGAAACGTATAGTATTTGTACTATATTATTATATAGCAATATTTGTGAAAAATAGTTTTGTTATATATAGTGATTTATTGCAATATCATACGAGAGTATATTGTTTGTTCTTGAACTGAATGTTCTTTCCTTTTCAAAAAGCATTTTGTTTTATTTTGATCCGCAGCATTTTCGATGATGCAGGCTACTAAGATCAATTGATGAAACTTCAATTTCATTGATTATCACAGTATAACCATTTAATACAAATGTCTTAGTTTAACGGCATAATCAGATGAAAAAATGTCCAAGGTTGTTTTTCAAACAATCATTGGAAATGCAATATATAAAACTGAAAAAGACAAAATATAGAATACTGAAAATACAAATCCACAAATCAGAAATATTTAATTAAAAACCTCGCTGGTTTACCAAGTGACCCATGATAGTGCCAATCCTAATGACTCCGATGCTGATAATAATGACGCTTATTATAACGCAGATGACGATGATCGCATGATGAAAAAGATGAAAATACAAATGCACAAATCAGAAATATTTAATTACAAACCTCGCCGGTTTACAAAGTTGACCCATGATAGTGCCAATCCTAATGACTCCATGCTGATATAACGACGCTTATTATAACTCAGATGACGATGATCGCATGATGAAAAAGATGAAAATACAAATGCACAAATCAGAAATATTGAATTAAAATCCTCGCTGATGCTAGTGCCAATCCTAATGACTCCGATGCTGATGATAATGACGCTTATTATAATCAGATGAAGATGATCGCATGATGAAAAAGATGAAAATACAAATCCACAAATCAGAAATATTGAATTAAAAACCTCGCTGGTTTACAAAGTGAACCATGATAGACCTAATGACTCCGATGCTGATGATAATGACGCTTATTATAACTCAGATGAAGATGACCGCTCTCCGCGCGCCGATGACTCGGACGATAGCGCGTTGGGAATAGCGCGTGTAATGATGATGAGGGCGATGACGCTGCTGCCAATTACGATTCCATTTACGCTGAGGGACGGGCGAGATAGCGCGTCCTCCTCGCGAGCCGCGGCTGGGGAAGGGGCCGAGGGGGCGGGGCGGCGCCGATCGATGGCGCGCGCGGGATAAGTGGCTGCGGGCGGCGAGGGCGCCGAGGACATCGAGGACGCACCGCGAGGGAAAGTGTGCGCGCGAGCCGGCAAAGATTACGCAGGCGTGTCACACTGCGCCCGCACGACCTCCTCGACCGTTAGCGCTAGCTCAGTGCATCAAGTGATGTCACTGCAGCGTTTCTGTCCGGGAGGTCCTAGGTTCGAGTCCTGACGGTGGCAGGATTTTCGACTAGGTCGAATTCAGTCGCTGTCTGGAGGAGAATTCTAGCGGCCGGCTGCTGTGATCGGTAATTTACCGTGGTTTCTCCGATCAATACGAGGCGAATGCCGGAGCAGTACCCTACCAAACGGGCCACGGACCGCGCGCGATCTGTCCTTCCTATTCCTTGTCCTATCCTCTCCTCTTACACACACACACTTACACGCACTACACTACCACATATTCCGGGAGACCGGTCGGGAGCTTAGAGCTTGTCCCGGCTGAGGCGGTGCCCCGCTGGTGGGAGAGTCCTGGTTAGGGGGAAACCCCACTAGCCGACCGTAGGTCGGCACCGGATCTCGCCATCCAGCGGGGGAAGACCACTGCCACCTCCCGAGCAAAACACGCACTACACTTACCGGACTCATGACAGTAGTTGACGTGCCCAGAATCGTTAATCAATCAATCAATATAACAAAGAACGGTTGCGTGATACGGAAGTGTGTCAGCTTGATGTTTTTTTTCATAGTTTTTTATTAATTGCTAGTTATAAATTTATTTAATATTTTTCTCTAAAACCGGCCTTCGGACCTTTGTTTAAATTGTGATTTTCTTACTTATTTCTTTTTATGTTATATTTTATTAAATCATTCTTTTATTTGTTATCGATAACAAAATATGAAATATCTCTTAAATGCACAGCGTATGTTGGGCGCGTAGCATTCCAACGCGGGTGAGAGAAAGACTTGGTTGTCACTGCGGAAGCAGAGAGCCAGTTCCGTGCGCCGTTACCGCCGTTACCGCCTCCGTCTCCACACGGCATCCCCGCGGAAAGGAAACTACATTGACGTAGAGGCACAGAATAGAGAAAAGCGAAAATAGGCCAAATTAACGTGTCTCAGGATGTCACATGGCACTAAAGAATTAATAAGTCTCTGTAAATTGATAAGTCTTTTTGTTAAATACAAAAAAATATAATGTAATATTGCAATAAGGTGTTTTTCATGATTAAAAAAAGAAAGAATGTAATTAAAGAAGAAAAATAGTGAATACTGTGTATATTAGACGCCCGCAAGCAAATTTTGCTTGCGGGCGTCTAATATATCAATTTGTCATCTAGACATGAACACTGAAAGACCACGATTTTCTCGTGTAGTCTTACCTCGGAAATTTCAAAAGTCTATTAAAAATCTGACTGACAGCTCATTCCAGGTTACGATTAAATCTTATGCAATCATCTACCAAACTTTTCCAAACCCGAAACAGGAACTCTGTAACAAATTGGAATTCAATGTTTAAAATCATTTATCCAATACGAAATCTAGAGCATCAAATATAAATTCCAAGTAATTATTCTGTTACGTGTAATCTCCTACGTAAATTGATATTCCCACGATGTGGCATGAATTGTACATCTTTTGCACAAGTCAGGACCAACAGCGTGTTTTTTATTAACATTGGAATGGTATTTTGTTTACTGATATTGTCGTTTTTGGGTGTCATGAACTTTTAAGGAAGTGGCAAAAATATTTTTTACTGGTATAAAATCTAAACATAAAGAAAACCTTAAAAATTAGTAATGTCTCTCTTATAAAACTTATAGTAAACCTTTTGTTTTACATGCTCACTTAGCTAAAATGGTTTCTCTAAATATTTTTTCTCGATTAGCACGTTCTCATGTCTAAATAAATATACCAAAAGTTTGCAAAGAATTGCCAGAAGAATCTAGGGGATCGTACAGAAATTATCGATTATTTTCCTCTTATGTATAATATTTAGTGGAGAGTTCGAATTTCTCAAATATATAATCACAATGCAGTCTTTCACGTTTCATGACCTTTGAAATTTCGGACTGTTGTGCTACAGTCGCTACTTGATATTATTTCTGTTTCGAAAACATCAAATTATTTTCGATATTGTCAGCGAGGAAGACAGCGCGGTTAGTAGATTGACCGGTTAAAAATGCCTCGCATCTCATCTCAAGTTTGAATGTGAATGAATAGGTGCAGGTTGGTTTGTATGCGAGGGTTCTTTGGTCTGTCTATGTATCTACGCGTGTATGTTTGTATATATGTATGTGTATTTGTGTGCTATGTAAGTTGATTTATCCAATGTTAGTACATATGTATTTTCATTTGTTCTATACGAATGTAAGTGCCACCTGCATATCTCGTAAAGGACAAAGTTTGTTTTTATATAGATTTATATACATTATTATGCTATTTGTAATTGTATTTATTGTACCTGTACTTTGGTATTTCTCCGCTCTGCCACCGGGCATCATCTGTCTAATTGTAGAATAAATTTCTATTTATCTGTCTGTCTCGCAAAAAAAAAGTGCCAACGTGTAGAGCTCGGCGTCGTCTAGTTAGCTGCCGTCCCGTGCGTTGTCCAAACGAGAGCAGGGAGTGCCCGGAGGCTCTCGTGCACACACCTCCGGCAGCGGCGGCCGCGCGCGCCTACCGTTACGTGACGCCTCGCAACGCTTATCGCGCCGCCCCCGACCGCCGGCCCCACGCGCCACCCTCGTCGGCACCGCCCGCCCCACCCCCCGAACCCCTCCCGACCCGCGCCCCCCCCCGCCCCCCGCCCCCCCTCGCCCGCCCCTCCGCCCCGCTTTCTCCGTCTCGCCCCCTCAGCCTCGCCCCCTGCGCTCCGCCTACTCCACCCCGCCCCCTCAACCCCGCCCCCTCCTCCTAGCCACCTCCGCCCCGTCCTCTCCACCCCGCCCCCCCCCGGCCCCCCGCCCGCCCCTCCGCCCCGCTTCTCCGCCGCCCCCTCGCCTCGCCCCCTCCGCCCCGCCCCTCCGCCCCGCCCCCTCCCCCCGCCCCTCCGCCCCGCCTCCTCCGCCCCGCCTCCTCCGCCCCGCCTTCTCCGCCCCGCCTTCTCCGCCCTGCCCTCACCGTCCCGCCCCCTCCACCCCGCTTACACCGCCCCACCCACTCCCCAATCCCCCCCCAGCCGCGCCGCGCACCGCTCCGTTCGCCACCACGCCGCTTCGTGGCCAGCGCCCGCCGCCGCCGCCCACGCTGCCTGCCTCGTCCACCTGTCGCCACCGCCTCGTTATTCTCCACAGATCCTAGTTGCCGCACGTGGGCACGACCGGTAGCGGTAGCTCAGTGCATCAACTGATGTCACTGCAGCGTCTTTAACCGGAAGGTCGTAGGTTCCAGTCCCGACGGCGGCAGGATTTTCGACACTAACCTATCAGCTAGGTCGAATTCAGTCGCTGTCTGGAGGAGAATTCTAGCGGCTGGCTGGCTTCTCCCGCTGGATGGTGAGTTCTGGCGCCGACCTACCATCCGTTAATGGGGTTTTCCCCAACCAGATATCTTCCAGCAGCGGACCACCGCTCCAGCCGGGAAAGGCTTTACGCTCCTGGCCGTTCTGTGGGGATGTGTACTAGTGTAGTTCATGTTAGTGTAAGTATCTGTAAGTAAATGGTGAGGATAGGACAAGGGAGAAGAAGGAAAGATCGCACGCAATTGGTGGCACGTTTCTAAGGGTACTGCTCCGGCATTCGCGATGGTGGTGTTCGGTGAAATAACCGATCCTAGCAGCCGGCCGCAAGAATTCTCCTCCAGACAGCGGTTGAACTCGACTAGCTAGTGTCCAAAATATTGCCGCCGTCGGGACTCTAACCCAGGACCTCCTGGTGCAGTGAAATCGGTTGATGCCCTGAGCTACCTCTCCCGGTCCGTTCCCTCTTCCGCTGTTGCTGTGCTCGTAGGCCCCCCCCCCCCCGCCACCCGCCGCTGCTCGCGTGCCGCGGCTGCGACGCTCGTGGGCGCGTCCCCCCTACCCCACCGCTGCCCCCTCACGCCACACACCAATTCCAACGCGCCGTCGTTTCGTTAGGGAAAATATGTACGTGTAGTTTATTCACTCACTGATCCAGGCTGTACGGGTGAGGCCACGTCGAAGGCTGAGGTACCGACGTTTCGACCGACATATTGCGGTCTTTTTCAGGGCTGTACTGTCCAGTACAGTCATACCAATACCAATTTATACCAATGTATACCTATTTATATACATATATTTATAGACATGCCAATTTATTTTAATATCCAAGAGTTGTGGCTAGCAGTGTAAGTAAATATTCAACCGCGTTTATAGTTGCGAAGTTCACTAAAATATTTTAAAATCGAATGTATCTCATGTTCATATTTTAGAATAGAATAGAATAGAATATTTATTTCACTACTTAGGAATACATGGAATACTTCCGGTGGTAGCGTTTTCTAAGCAATTACTACAAATACACAAACAAACATCAAACAACATCAAAATATTTACATGTTACTAACTACAATTTTACAAAATTCATGCATTAACCCTATTTATTTAGTCTAGAGAATTTACCTATATCTGCTCTCTGTTTTCTTTGCCGAATTTTGAAGCTATGATCCTTCCGCGCGCATAAGTTGGTTTTGATAGTCTTGCCCGTACTTCACCCCACGGACGATCTCCTCTTATTGATTTGAATAATGCACAAAGACGCGATTTCTCACTACGTTTTTCCAAAGGTCCTCACGATATAAATTCAGAATTTGAACGTCCTCTCCTAACAAATTTTGCGGCGTATTTTTGAACTTTTTCGAGAGATTTTATTTGCCCTAAACGATATGGGTCCCAACATATAGAGCCAAATTCTAATATCGGACGTACTAAAGACGTGTGCCCTAATTCCCATGGTTTTCCACTTCCTTTCCTAAATACTCTAATTACGAAGTGTAATGCCTTCCATGCCTTTCTCACTACGTAATTTACGTGTTCTGCCCAATCTACCCAAATATTTACAGCATTTAGCACTCGGAATATCAGTTAGTGCCTTATTTTACGTGGCGAGACTCGGGCCATCAGGCCCGCTCTTCCGTCTAACCACACAAATTTCGCTACGCTCCTTTCACCACCTAGCGGCGAAAGGAGGTATTATCGTGGGAGACGAAACAGGCGAATCTCAATTTTGCTCAGAGGCTTCTTGTAGGCTTGAGGATCTTTTACATGGAGTAAATCTACTACATGGGACAGCCGGCTTTATTTCCCCTCCGAAGGAAGGCGTACAAAGGATTTTTTCACCCTTAAAGATCCATCGGGTTTGAACCCGCAAACTCGGGTACAACAGCCCGGTACGCTGACCGTTATATCACCGAATATCCTGATTTCCTTTTACATTGTTTTCCAGTGACTTTTTACCTTCTACGTCCACCGGCTCCATTTGAGTTCCCGCAGCTCGTCCCCGCGAACTACACTCGAACCGCCACCTTTCTTAATGGCGCCTCCTCTCACACAGGGTGGGCCTCGTCGCCGCCCTCGCCGCCCTCGCCGCCCTCGCCGCCCTCGCCGCCCTCGCCGCCCTCGCCGCAGAACCCGCCGCCGCGGCGCGCCGTCGTCGCAGTAGCTGCCACCGCCGCCTCCACCCCAATCGATATTGATACGCTTGAACGGTGCTGAGGTCACGATGAGAGCGGCGGTGGCAGTAAAGGCAGCAAGAGTGGCAAAGGCGGTGAAACCAGGACACGCAAATATCATCCGGGGAAATGAATGATTCATCGTCCTTGTGGGCTTTAATATTACATTTTTAGAAATTATTTTCATGTCCAGCTTTCTCAGTAACAGGAAGAAGAATATTAAATAATTATATCTTCTAATTAAATATGTGTTTTTTGGAGGTGAAACGTTCAGGAATAATATTTTTCCCACGAAAATACGCTTCTGAAATATGATTTGCGTGCATTAGACAAAAGTTCGGCAGCTCGAAGTCACATTGATTTCGGTTGCTGCCGGAAAGTAGTATGGGAAGATGATTTTTGAAACGAGAGTGGATTTTATACAACAATAAAAGACAAATGTACAATACTAAACTGAATCACGCATTTTTTCGCGAAAAATGTAGCTTAGTTGCAACGTGGGAATGACGGAGTTCCATTCAAGACAATAATGTTTAGAGACAACATTGTCTCTTAATGAACTTCTTAACGTATCTCGCTAAATCTTCTAATCGCGCAGGTGGTACCGTTCAAAGCGCCGTGTGAGCATTTCGCCTGAGAGTCGGTGGAGTCGAGGAGGGCGGTGGGGGCGGGGCGACCGCGACGTAAGTGCGGTGGCCGGGGGCTGGCGGTGGCCGCTCGGGCCGCCCGGGGCCTCGCAGACAGATCGCCGCCGCCGCGCCCCGTGGCCGCTCGTTTCTCTGCGCCCCACGCCACACGCCGCCTGTCGGCCACCGCCCCTCGTCCACCGTCCCGAGTCCGCCGTCCCTTCCCCGCCAACCCTCGCTCGCCGTCCCTCACCCGCCGTCCCTGCCTGCCCGCCGCCCCCCCGCCGCCCTCGCCCGCCGCCCTCGCCCGCCGCCCTCGCCCGCCGCCCTCGCCGCCGTCCTCCCCCCGACCCTGCCCGCCGTCCCTCGCCACCGTCTCCCCGCCGCCCCGCCTACCGTCCCTCGCTCACCGTCTTACACCCGCCGACCCTCGCCCGCCCCGACCCTCGCCCGCCGTTCCGCGCCCGCCGTCCCTTGCCCGCCGTCCCTCGCCCGTCTTCACCCGCCGCCCTCGCCCGCCGTTCCGCGCCCTCCGTCCCTCGCTCGCCGTCCCTCACCCACCGTCTCTCAGTCCCCGTCCTTCGCCACCCGTCTCTTGCTGAGTCTGACAGCTGTCCCTCCCTCGGCGACATTCCCCCGCTTCGCCTAAGTATGCTGGACAAAACTTGTTAAAATTTGACACTATAATAATTTACAAGATCTAATAAGTACAAGGTGAAATAAGTTACAAGGTCAAATACATAAAAATAGGTAACGAACAAATTGGATATTGTGTTTGGACGGCGACAATTCACCAAAATTAAAGTTTTGAGACCAATTAGTAGAAAGATAAAAAATATTTAATTACATAAAAATGCGATCTCTAATATTGACTACGACCAGGGCCTATATGGAGTGACATTTTGTTTTGATTTTTTCGAGTTCCTTTTTCCCATCGTTGAACATTGTATTTCATTTATGGCACAGTCTGATTACCATGTTGTTAGTTTAATTTTTCACAAAGAAATATGTTGAAGTGTTTAAATGTATATAAGATGTTTTATTAAAACGTTACAGAATCCACTATTTATTCATTAAGTGGAAGTAATCCGACGTTCCTCGGGGTTTATTTATCAGATCATGTATTGGACAGAAAAAGGAATTACTGTTATCTCTAATGTAAAATTAAAGTAATTTTATTTGCACGCAGCGCCCCGCGCAGTCCCACCCCGTCTTTCCCCGCCCTGCCCCACCCTCCCCCGCCTTGTCCCGCCCGCCCTGCCCCACGCCGCACCGCCCCGCGGCGCACCAACTTATCACATCAACCCACCACACCGACCCACACCGACCTGCACCGCTCCGCCCCGCCCCGCCCCGCTCCGCCGCGCCCCATCCCGGCCCCTCTAGATCTTTGCCCAGCCCTGCCTGCCGCCCCGCCCTCCGCCGTCCACCCACCTTACTCTAACCCAAGCCACCTCACGTCACCCCACACCGCCGAGCCCCGCTGCTCTCCTCCCCGCCTCTTCTATCACGCTCCATCTCGCTTCACTCCGCCCCGCCATCCTCATCATCCTCCGCCCCGCCCGCTCTCCCCGCCAGCACCGCCCTGCCACTTACCGGCGGAACTAATTTTCAATTTTGACCTTCAATAACCGGCAGCCTAATTACACTATCGGAATTATTCAGTAGTAAACGTATTGGACTCCCTCCAGCTTCTGATCCAATTTAGAGGATTTCCTCACTATTATCAAGATATTTGCAAAATAAACTAACAGTTTGCATTTATATTCTGGTCTACGCAATAGGAAAAGAGGTTGGAGTAGTTTCTACTAAATACCATGTAGAGAACACCTTTCCCCTTGGTTTGAACGTCACGAGTGCAATATTTCATTAAAATTGAAATAAATGCGTCGATTTGTATGAAAAAGAAAGCAATCATTTTTTCCTAATAAAAGTAAGCAGAGAAAAATCCTAGAACTATGAGCGACAGAATACTCCACTTTACAGTAAAAATTCCGCCGAAATAGATATACCCTTTCCTGAGATTAGCTCAAAAAAATAGACAGACATGTAAATAACCATATGAGCTTGTAAAATGAGCATTTCTTTGAAATCGTAGACAGACACTTCATATTTATTCATGCAGACTGTTCGGATTGGTGTCTTTGTTCAAAATATGTTACCTTTTAACTTTGCAGCATCTCTCTCTCTCTCTCTCTCTGTCTCTCTCTGCTCTCTCTCTCTGTCTCTCCTTCTCTCTGTCTCTCTCTGTCTCTCTCTCTCTGTCTCTCTGTCTCTGTCTCTGTCTCTCTCTGTCTCTCTGTCTCTCTCTGTCTCTCTATGTCTCTCTCTGTCTGTCTCTGTCTCTGTCTGTCTGTCTGTCTGTTTTGTCTGTCTGTCTTCTCTCTGTCTCTCTCTCTCTCTCTCTCTCTCTCTCTCTCTCTCTCTCTCTCTCTCTCTCGTCTCTCTCTGTCTCTCTCTGTCTGTCTCTCTCTCTGTCTCTCTCTGTCTCTGTCTCTGTCTCTCTCTGTCTCTCTCTGTCTCTGTCTCTGTCTCTCTCTGTCTCTGTCTGTCTGTCTGTCTTCTGTCTCTCTCTCTCTCTCTGTCTCTCTCTCTCTCTCTCTCTCTCTCTCTCTCTCTCCCCCTCTAGATTTCCGAAACCTCCGACGCATTTCAAATCAATTCAAGTTCCATCCACCTTTCAAATAAATCCACAGACATTTAACAGTGTTGACTGCTAAATTGAGGATTCTCAGATTATTTTAATACTTTGAAGAAAAAAAACAGGATTTGTCATTGAATTTGTATTGAAGGCTTAATTAATTATTCCAAGTAATTTTAATAACGGATTGAATGGCATTAGTTCGTGCAGTATTTCAACTCAGTGAATATTTCCCGGTCGTTTAATATCTAGCCAAAACAGTGGAAACGATGTGACGACCGGAACACATCGAAGTTCATAACGTGTGCAATTTAGCTGGGAAAGCAGTTCTTTCCAGAGCAATATCCTCCCCTTTATGTCGCATGCCCAACGGCTCCTGGTAGCCCGTGAGCCGCCTTCCATTTCACGGGCAGGCGCAGATATTGCCGCTGTGCGAGCGGCTCGCGGCCAGTGGACCTCCATCTCCGGGCGGTGTCGGGCCGTCGCGACGCCGCGTCGGGCCAGGGGCCGCGCCCGGCGCAGAGTTGATGACGGGCGCCGCAACGAGCGTGGGACGGTGGCGGGGACTGAACTACGGTACAGGTGCTGCTATGGGAAGTGGTAGTGGTGGTGGCGGGGGCTGAGGCGGAGGCGAAGGCAGTGGAGAGAGGGGGGACGATGATGGGAGAAGGAGTGGTTGCTCAGTGCATCAACTGATGTCACTCTAGTGCCTCTGACCGGGAGGTCCTAGGTTCGAGTCCCGACCGTGGCAGGATATTCGATACTAGCTTGTGAGATAGGTCGAATTCAGTCGCTGTCTGGAGGAGAATTCTAGCGGCCGGCTGCTCCGATCGGAAGTTTTCCGTGGTTTCTCCGATCAACATCAGGTGAATGACGTAGCAGTACCCTACCAAACGGGCCACGGACCGCGCGCGATCTGTCCTTCCTCTTCCTCGTCCTATCCTCTCCTCCTCCTTACACACACACTTACACTAACATGCACTACACTACCATATATTCCGGGAGACCGGTCGGGAGCTTAGAGCTTGTCCCGGCTAGGAAGTGCCCCATTGGTGAGAGACTCCTGGTTACGGAGAAACCCTGCTAGTCGGCGCTGGATCTCGCCATCCAACGGGGGAAGATCACCGCCATCTCCCGAGGAAAAACATACACTACACTAACGGGACTAATGACCAAAGTAGTTGACGCGCCCGGAATCACTAACCATCCCAAGAAGCGGAGACGGTGTTAGGAGCGATGATTGAGGTGGTGATGAACATAAAAATTGACGAAATTTAATTTAGAGGGACAAAAAATAATTTATCTATTTTCAGTTTGAGTTGTAAATATTACACGAAGTTAAAAGTCTCTCAAAATTCCACTCTTCACGATTTTATATTGTTCATCAATTAACAAAATATGTATCCACATTTGCCTTACTATACCTACTATGCTTTACTATACTTTTGTGGAGATTTGCGTTAATATAATTAAAACAGAGTAGTACCAGATGTTTATTTTTGATTTAAACTTACTTCATTAAACTGTTCACTAGGATTTCATTGAAATATTTCAACAATATAATATTATTTTGCGTAATAAAAATAAAAATCAGTAATAATAAAAATATAAATCTCAATATACTGTATTTTAAGCGTTACTAAATTGCTTTTACGACATTCAGTTTCGAGATATGGCATTTGGGACCAATGTGCATCGTCGGCAACCAGGGCAACGGCCGTTGAGGGCGAAGGGTGAAAAGGACGAGGACGAGGATGAGGATTGAGGGTGAAGGTGGGGGCGGCCGGACATTGAAGCGGCAGCGTTGGTGCGCCGGTGCGGAACGAAGCGGTGGATGCAGAGGGGAGAGCGGAGACGGGGGCGAACGGAACTGGGATAAAGCGGGTGAGGCAGCGACGACACTTCAAGTTGTGGGGGAAGAAGGTGCAATGGCAAGTGGTGGTCGTGTTGGTGGCTGTGTGAAGGCGGGGTGTGGTATCAAAGTGAAGCGTGATGTCGGTAATGGCGTTAAAGTGAAGCTTGATGGCGGAGTTGGAAAAAGAGTGGTGGTGGAGTGGTCTCTGACCAAGAGACAGCATTTTTAGTGAAAGTGGAGATGCTATTCACGATGGTCGTTGTGTTTGTGAATGTAAGTGGTAAACTTAGCGGTTGGGGTGGCGATGGCGTAGATGAAAACGACAGTGTTCATTATTCATCTCTTGGTAGCATTGGCCAACTTATTCATTCTCTTGGTAGCAGTGACGATGGTGGTAGTGTGGTCGGGAAGTTCGGATATGATATTGGGTGAGTTTTTTGGAGGTGAGATGAACTGAGGGAGCAAGGTGTTTGGTTATCCACCCAGGGACACGGATAGTGAAGGTTGTGAAGTCAGTAATTATGATGATGGTTGCGGATGTGGTTAAGCGATCAACATGACTGGTTGAGCTTCAACGGTCAAGATGGCTGGCAATTCCCCGGTGATGGCGGGAAGGTCGGGGCGAGGGGTGGCGGCGGCGAAGGCAGTCGAGCTGACCCGATTAGGGCCCCCGAGGCAAAGGTGGCAAATGATGCACTTAGGCGCTCCGGCTTTTTGCAGAGCCGCGAAGCGCAAACTTCGCCCCGCGGGAGTCACATTTCAGAGCGACGGCGGCGGCGGCGGAGGTGGTGGCGGCGGAGGCGGCGGGGGCGGCGGAGGCGGCGGCGGCGGAGGCGGAGGCGGCGGAGGCGGCGGCGGCGGGGCGGAGGCGGAGGCGGAGGCGGCGGCGGCGGAGGCGGAGGCGGAGGTGGCGGCGGCAGAGGCGGAGGCGGAGGCGGAGGCGGAGGCGGAGGCGGAGGCGGAGGCGGAGGCGGAGGCGGAGGCGGAGGCGGAGGCGGAGGCGGAGGCGGCGGCGGCGGCTGCGGTGGCAGCACCACCAGCCTAGCCCCTCCCACTCGGGCCTCGCGGAGAGACAAAAAAGAGACTCGGACATGTCTTAAAACGGAAATGAGTTTGCCAGTTGCGGCGGCGAGAGCGCGGCGCGTGATGTTCGCCATTGCTGTGAGCGGGGGGAGGGGGAGGGGGAAGGGGGGGGAGGTCGCAAAGGGCGCAGAGGTCGAGTTCCCGTCGCTCAAGACAGTCGCGCTCTGCGTTTGCCTAAACGTGACCTGCAAAGCGGGAACGTTGCTGCAAAACACAGCGCCGTTTCTAGGGAGTTTGGAGTAATTACGATGTCACGGAGTACAGCAGTCAAGCAAAACCAAGACAGTAGAGAACATTTTATTAAGTTTTATGAATAAACTGTGTATGTTAAAACTTATTTAGAGGCAAAACTATAGAGGACATAATGGTGTTTTAAACGAGTGGTTACTTTGTAGGTGGTTCATATTGTATTTACTGCTGAAACTTCGTTTGAACATTATCAGTTATTGAAAGCAGAAGTGAACCAGCACAAAAGGTTTTAACGAGAAGTTTCTTGCTGAAAAAGTTGTATTCATCCTTTTTTGTATTAATTCGTATTTTATAAATTCTCATTTGATCCAATGTACGAATACAGAACAGAACAGTACTCAACAAACTACAGAATTCTAGAACCTGTATTTCCAGAAGAAAAAAGGAAATAAACTAATTTCGTGTTGTGGCTATAGTGACATTCTGTCACTTTACTGAACCGTGTGAATGCATTTTGACTGCCTTTGAAAATGAAGTTTATGGCAGTGAATTGTACCTGAAGCGAAGTATAAATTGTAAATAAATAAGATATGTGTTCATATAAAAATGGGATGAGAAATTTAATGTATGATTCAAGTCATGTTGCCTCGCAGTTTGCCATCAAAGAGATTTATTGAACATTTCCTACGCGTTTATTTCAACGCTCGGAATTGCTGCGTTTTATGAGGGTACACGTAGTGACATAATTTAAACTCCCTTTTTGATGTGGCTTTTATTTCTCTGAATGACTGGATTCAATAAATTCCACATCCGTATCTTTTAAGCATATGGAGAAAGAATAGGAATGCGAATATCAGGGTTGAATTTTCTTTATTGCGTATTCAGAAGTTGTGGGAAGTATCGTACCCTCTACTATAGATTATTCTCCATCCAACATGTTCTTAAACGTTCTGCAACACTTGTTTTCCTGCGTATCAAATAATATAGTGTAGAAATAAATCTCTACATCTTAATTCCAACGCACTGATATTTTCAAGGAGGCGACGCTCACTTCTTAAATGTAAAAATATGACTTAATTTTCCTCCATACCACCACGTTTACTTTGTTTTCATATTTCATATTTTTTAATACGCATACTTCTGAAGAGATTTCACCAGACTTAATGAGAAAGCTTATGAATGACCTTTGGATATTATTGGGTGGTTTCAGTTTCAAACCTTCGTATGTATTTTATTAAGTTACGTGCAGTTTTCAAGTGAATTTCCCGAAGATTTCATTCTCGTACGTGATATATGGGTGATAGTCTTCTGGTTTCAGATTTTACAACTCCTAAAAGAGATGATATGAATTTATTTTTTAACAGAAGTTTTAACCAGTTTAGTATTCACACTTGAACATTTTACCATGAATGTGATTTCTTTTACTTCTTCTAAAGAAGTTCAATGAGTAGGAGTATATCTCTATTACAGTGATTTGAGTGATAACAAGGCTAATAAACCAATAAGTGTTTGTGATAAATAGTAGGTTTGAGCTCAAAGTCTCTATATAAGCAATCGAGATGACTAGGGTACGCGAGGACGCAGCGACCTGCTGCGGACAAGTCACAGCTGCAAATTTTGAGCATGGATATTTGCCCCTTGTCTCGTGCATTTACACCGGAGGAAGTGGCTCAGGACATCAACTAATGTCACTGCAGTGCCACTGACTAGGTGGTCGTAGGGGCGAGTCCCGACGTTGGCAGGAGTTTTGGCGCTGGCTTGTTAGCTAGGTTAATTTGTTAGTTAATGCCTTATTTTACGTGGTGAGACTCGGGTCATCAGGCCCGCTCTTCCGTCTGTCGACGCAAATTTTGCTACGCTCCTTTCACCACCTAGCGAAGAAAGGAGGTATTATCTTGGAGGACGAAACTGGCGGATCTCAATTTTCCTCAGAGGCTTCTTTTAGGCTTGAGGAACTTTTACACGCAGTAAATCTACTACATGGAACAGCCAGCTTTATTCCCCCCAGAAGGAAGGCATACGAAGGATTTGTTCGTCCTTCAAAAATCCACGGCTGGGACGCTGACCGTTATACCACCGAATCCGATGGCTTCGGGTTGACTTCAGCTGCAGTCAGAAGAGAATTCTAGCGTCTGGTTGTTTTGATCACTAGTTTTCTGTTTTTTCGATCAACACGAGGTGAATTCCGAAGCAGAACCCTAACAAACGGGCCACGAAGCGCGCGAGTGATCTTTCCTTCGTCTTCCTTATCCTATCCTCACCCCTATCACACAGTTACACTAACGCGCACTACACCATTCATGCTGGGAGACCGGTCGGGAGCTTAGAGTTTGTTCCGGCTGAGGTGGTGCCTTGCTGGTGGGAGATACCTGGATGTGGAAAACTGCTAGCTGACTGGGAAGTCTACGCCGAATCTCGCCACCCAGCGGGCGGAGGACGGCGATATCACGAGAAAAAAGCATGCGCGACACTTACGGGACTAATGATGTTAACTGTAGGCGTGCACGGAATTTCTAACAATCAATCAATCAACTATGCGTTTACCCTATCGCGCGTGCTGATGGCCCTAGACCTGAGAAGCTCGCAAGCGCATTAGAAGAGGGTTGAAATTGCATTGAGGTGCAGAGGGTACCTGTTCCTCGGCGGGGAAAGGCCTTGGAAAGAAGCTGATGGTCCATCGGGGTGCCACCGGTGGATCGTGGCAGCTTGAGCGAGCCAAGATGTCGGACCCCGTCCGCGTCGGCAAAAAAAAAATTAATTCAGTGCTGCTGGTGAATCCGTTGGGCCGCGAGGGTTTACCGCAAGGCGCCAAGGGCCCCTGGGCGGCTGCGCAGGACGGCGTCGCCCGTGGGGGTGCCTGGAACGGATATTAAAGCCTCCTTCCGGCACCCACGCGCCAGCAGCAGGAGGACGAGGAGGAGAAGGGGTGGTGGTGGGGAACCCCCTAGCCGTTCGCTGTTTAGTTTTTGATCGATTGATTGATTTTTTCGTGTTTCCGGGAGCGTCAACTGCTTCGGTCATTAGTCCCGTTAGTGTAGTGCATGTTTCATTCTCGGAAGATGGCGGTGATCTTCCCCCGGCGGATGGCGAGATCCGGCGCTGATCTACCGCCGGCTAACGGGGCTTTCCCCTAACCAGGACTCTCCCACCAGCGGGGCACAGCCCCAGTCGGGACAAGCTCAAAGCTCCTGACAGGTCTTCAGGAATTTGTGATAGGAAGTACATGTTAGTGTGTAAGGTGAGAGGATAGGACAAAGAAGAGGAAGGACAGATCACGCTCGGTGCTTGGCCCGTTTGTTAGGGTACTGCTCCGGCATTCGCCTGGTGTTGATCGGAAAACTACCGACCAGAGCAGCCGGTCGCTAGAATTCTCCTCCAGACAGCGACTGAATTCGACCTAGCTGTAAAGCTAGTGTCAAAAATCCTGGCGCCGTGAAGACTCGAACCTAGGACCTCCCGATCAGAGGCGCTGCAGTGACATCAGTTGATGCACTGAGCTACCGCTACCGGTCGCTACTTTGTCGCCGCCGCGTTTCCTTGCTGACGCCTGCGTTCCCAAACACTTCCGTGGATTGGCCTACTGCCGTCCAGTTTTTATTGCTTTCATTAATACCGTCTGGATCTCTTCGGGTCTCTCCTGGCGTGGTCCGCTCTTGTCTGCTCTCATCTACTCTTTTCTACTCACACTATTTTCCTCATATGCTCTATCTCACTTCGGCCCTCATTTTACGCTTTTAGACCGTTCGTTCCAGCTCTCATCCGCACTCACCTGTCCTTTGCTGGGTATATCTGTTCGTTTCTCTCGTACCTGCAGCCACTCGCCTTCACACTAGTCTCTTCTGGTCTGCTTTTTGTCCATATTCGTATGCTCTGTCCCCACGTTTCTCTCCTACCCTTTTAAGATTGTATAGCGCCCCAGGAAAGTTTCTCCGCTGTGCCGCCTTGCTGGTGAGATAGCTAACAGCAGAAATATTGGTAGCAGGAGCATGAAATGGTGGTGGCACGAGCTGAAGTTTGTAACAAAGGAAAATGTAAATTGCTTACTCATCTCAATCACGAGATGCTGGAAGTGTTGTAGCCTTCACTTGTTTCTCAGTGATCTGGTTGCTACCAACTTAATGCAATTTTTAATACAAGGCTCTAACTCGGTTCGGTGCGGAGACAGTATTCTGGCACACTGTATAAACCCTTATTAGATCTATCTAGTTTCATCTGTGAGTTCTACTGTATCCTATTCACTCTTACCCTATATTCGCTTTTCCATAATACAATATTTGCTGGCTCCCTTACAAGTTATAGAATGTTAGTATGCGACTTCACCTTTTCTGATGTGTTTAATTGGTGATTCTACGTTACTCTATATTCTTACTTGATTGATTTCGAGTTAGATGGCAATGTAATATTTGAGATAGTAGAGAATGTCTAAGGTGTACCTTCGAGGATTAAACTGTCATGTTAACAGAAAGTAAATACCATTGCGTGAACTTATTTATTCGTTATCATTACTATTATCATAATTTATCTATTATTGTATACAGTATCTCAAATTTATTCTTCATTCGTCTTCAGAATCTCTGAGACACTTTTATCTGTATCTCCATCATTCTATGTACTCACAATCATATACATAGTTATATCTATTTTCATTAAAAGGCATTTTCCATAATCTATTTTATTGCAGTTTCTCTCCCTTTACATCTTCCATGGCCCTACCATATCTTCTCCTCTCAGCTCACTTTTCCCATAGCTTTTCTCGTTTATAATTTTCATCCGCCCTTATGCGGTGTTCATATACGCTTTCCCGCTCTTCATTCCGCCCTCTGATCGTACATTCACTCTCGCTGGCTCTTCATTGTTCTCGTAATGCCCTTCGAGCGACGGGCGCGTAAACACACATTTCGCGTGCTCGAAGGCTGGTGCTCTCACGGGCGCCTGCCCACATTTGCCTGCAGCCTCCTCGGGCCCAGAGGCAGCTCGCATTCCCCTGCCCCTCCCCATCCCCTGCCGCCGCCTCCGCGCAGCGCCGCTCCGTGCAGCGCCATCGATTTTCCTTCGGGGCGCAGCGGCGTGCCGCCTCCGCCGCCCGCCGCCGCCGCCGCCGCCGCCCCCGCCGCCGCCGCCCCGCCACCCCCGCCGCCCTGCCGCCCCGCCGCCCTGCCTCCCGCCGCCCGCGCCGCCCCGCCGCCCCGCCACCCCGCCGCCCCGCCGCCCCGCCGCCCTGCCGCCCCGCCGCCCACGCCGCCCCACACACCCCGCCGCGCACGCCACCTACGCAGCCCCGCCGCCTTCGCCACCCCATCGCCCTCGCCACCCCATCGCCCTCGCCACCCCATCGCCCTCGCCACCCCATCGCCCCGCCGCCCCATCGCCCCGCTGCCCCAGACCCCCCTCGTTCCCGCTGCCTCCAAACCCCTGCTGCCACCGCCGCCACCGCCACCGCTGCCACGCCGCCCCGCCACCCCTTGCCGCGCTGCCCCAACCCCCCGTTCCCGCTGCCCCCCCCCGGCGCTCCGCTACTCCCAACACCCGCCGCCCCCGCCATCCCGCTGGCCCGCTGCCCCCGCCGCCTCCAGCACTCGCGCCGCCCCGCCGCCCCCGGCCCTCGCCGCCCCGCCACCCCCGCTCCGGGCGATCCCCATGCGTTTTCGTTACCATTATGCGCCGCGCATTGCCTTCGACCCCCCACTCTTCCACGCTCCCCTCCCTTACATCGGTTCTCACCAGCTGAGATGGCTCAGGGCGACAACTTATGTGACGTGCAGTGTCTCTGACAGGAAGTCCTGGGGTTCAAGTGCCGACGGTGGCAGGATTTTCCACACTAGCTAGGTCGAATTCAGCCGCTGTCTGGAAAAGAACTCTTGCGGCGGGTTGCTCTGATCGGTAGTTTTTTGTGGTTTCTCCGATCACCCCAGACGAATGCCGGAGCAGTACCCTAACAAACGGGCCACGGAACGCGCACGATCATTCTTTCTTCTTGCTTGTCGTGTCCCTCACCCCTACTTACACGCATTACTCTGCGTTTAGCACACCGTGTCGGGAGAGCAGTTGGAAGGTTATCGGCTTGTCCAGGCTGGGTCGGAGTCCCGGATGGGATACCTGGATGGCGAAAAACCTACAAGCCAATCGGTGCCAGATCTTGTCATCCAGCGGGGAAGCAACAGCCTCCTTTCGTGGTAAACACATGCACTTCTCTTACAGGACTAATGACTGTAGCAGTTGACGCGTCCCCAAAACACAAAATAAATGATTCCATCGTTTCTTCTCTGGTGGACTCTTCTGTTCCAGACGTACCGTTTTTTGTATGCGGAAGATTGAATATTTGTTTGCATTTTTCTTTTAATGATTAAGAAATCTGAGGTCCAAAGAGTCATAAGTCATATTTGCCAGTGTAATATTGTGTATTTTATGAATTTTTATAAATTTTTAATTTTGAATATTTTTTTATAAATAATTTCTCACATATTTGAATTACTTGTATTAGTTTTCCGTTTCTAAAGCAATTGAACTCGAAATTAATTGCTTAAGATTGAAACAGTGATGAATTAATGAATATATCACATTTGTCGTTTGCGGAGTGTTCCTGTATTTCTTTAAATGGTAGAATAATTCTGCTGAAACTCAATTTCTCTAATTTAACTTACTTCAAATGTTCACCATATACGCGTCAATATTCAATCATATTCAATTCATATACGCGGATTGCATTGCGTGTGAGAGAGTGGTATGAAATATTTTATGCGAGAATTTACGATTTATGCGAGGGTTTTCTCTGTCGCCTGAGCTAATAATCTCTGGAAGTAATTGTTTTGCAAATATTTTTTGTTCGCTGCTATTGTTTTCGTTTCATTAATTGTTTTATTATATGTGTTCAAATACTTCGTCAGTCAACAGAATCTCGAAATATTTTGTCAGAGATGTGTAAATAGTGTCGTCCAAAATTATTTGTTTTTGGACTGACGCAATTTAAATATTGCCCGCAGTTAAACATAAAATAAATCCTATCAAATAGTAAACAGCATAAGAGATAACATAATTTCCTTATTATACTGACTACACAACATTTAGGAAGGATCCAGGAAGGAATGGAGACGTGTTTTAGCACCCTTTCTTTGCGAATTGATTTCATTAATTTACGCCAATAGTTTATAAATACGAGTATGTTTCAACCGAACGAAAGTGCAACTATCGATAAAATGCAAACAATTAGGAAACTATATAGTAATCTCAAAACCTCATCCATTGCATCTGTATTTGCGAATGTTTTCTGTAAAATTATGCAAAAAAATATAAATAATCCGTTGTTCATAACCTTTTACTTATGAATTGCCTACAGGATGTCTTATGAATACCTTCAGGATGAACGATCATCTACTATCAGTAACAATGTATTTAACTTTATAAACATATAAAAATATTCATACAAATAATTTAATCTGCGATTGTAAAAAATTCTGTAAAAAAACTGAGTTCTTGAAATTCTGAACATCATATGAATATATTTTAAATATTACCAAAGCATTATTTGTAAATAGTGTCTTAACTACTTTTACATGTAGTTAAAGTCTAATATGCTAATATGCTATGATAAATTACATTACTAAATTCTCACCGAACAGCTATAAAATTTGACACAAATGTGTATTTAGAATACAGTACAAATACAGTACTTGAAGAAAACAATTATAAAACAGTTTCAACTTGGTCATAATCAACGACATTTATTTATTGCACCTTTAGATTAAAGGAAGTTTCAATTTCATTGAACCAGTGCCAGTGTCGAGAGAACAGGCTAGGCTTCAGGGAATCGAAGAGCGGACTGGGTGTTGTGTGGCCCTCTGTCCCCAAGCCCCCCCTCTGCGGAGGCTACTCTCTGTCCGTCCCCACCGCCGACAGCCATTAGCCGACGAGATAATGTATCAGGACCTTTTTCCCGCCTAATGTGCGGCCATATTCCGTCGCATTGCATTAATGAGCGATAGCACCCAAATACCTGCCCCGCCCCCTTCTCTCCTCTTCTCTCCTCTCCAGTCCGCTCCGCGGGGATCGACCCGGATTTGCTCCGTCAGTCCCCGCCACACTCTGTTCCTCTCTCCCAGTCCCATTCCACCTCGGCACGCCCTCCCCGCTAAGCCATGGCGCGTTACATCTCAACCTCGCACTGCTCTTCCCCGTCTCGCCTTTATATCTTCCCCGCCCGGCCCTGCGCCAATTCTCAACACCTTGTTCCCGCTATTTCATTGCTCCCTGCCATACTCTGTTCGTCTACTCCCCGCCTTGCGCTGCTCTTTCTCGCCTCGCCGACCTCCCTTTCCCCTTCCCATTCCTCGTTCCCGCTATTTAACAGTCCGTGCCTCGCGCTTCTCCTCCCCAACCCAACCCGCGCTCCTCTTTTCCGCCTCGACTTTACCTCACCCTTATTCTCCACGCCCCCTTCTACCACCCCAATCCACCATTCCTTATTCCCCTTCTTCACCGCTTTCCGCCACGTTCCATTCCTCTCTCCTATCACCCCCCCCCCCCCGGGGGTGTCCCTCCCCGGGCCTCTGACCGGGAGGTCCTAGGTTCCCACTCCCCACGGCGGCAGGATTTTCGACACCAGTTTTTCAGCTAGGTCGAATTCAGTCACTGTCTGGAGGAGAATTCTAGCGGCCGGCTGCTCTTTTCGGTAGTTTTCCGTGTTTTTTCCGCTCAAAACCACGCGAATGTCGGAGAAGTACCCTACGAAACGGGCCACGGACCGCGCGCGATCTGTCCTTCCTCTTCCCTGTCCTATCCTCTCCCCTTACATACACACTTACACTAATATGCACTACACTACCACATATGCCGGGAGACCGGTCGGGAGCTTAGAGCTTGTCCCGGGTGGGGCGGTGCCCCGCTGGTGGGAAAGTCCTGGTTAGGGGCAACCCCACTAGCCGACGGTAGGTCGGCGCCGGATCTCGCCATCCAGCTGGGGAAGACCACCGCCATCTCCCGAGAAACAAACATGCAGTACACTAACGGGACTAATGACCAAAGCAGTTGACGCGCTCGGAAACACGAAAAAAACAAACCAAACCAATCGCATCTCCCCGTCACTGTCCTCGCTGTAACGCTCTGCTCCTTCCGAACTCGCCCAATTCTTCACCTCCACGCCCAATTCTGACATGCCTCATCTCCCCCTGCGAAACTACTTCCTCCGTGTCCCATTTGCCACGCTCCTTCTTGTGCGTATACGTTTTTTCTTTGAATTCTGCTCCTCTGGTCTTCGGTAACTAGCTTTGCATCGACTCTATTTTTGTTCGTCCTTATGAACTCGCCTTTGTAGACAACAGTATCTCTTCAGTCGGATTCTAAAGGAAAGAAGACATTATATGATTAATAGCGGGCGGATTTTAATGAAATGTAATCTTTTTTTCACTGCAGAAAGATGCCGTATAGTATAGAAATTCACATTATTTTATGACAAAAGGATATTACAAATTTTTATACGTCATTTTTTGCATTCTTTATTGATTTCGGCTAACAAGTAACTTTTTAACGTTTTTCTGTCGTTTTTAATGCATTTTCACTTATTTCATTGCTTTTAACGTCATTTTATTCAAATAATATTTACGAGATGCAACAAAAGTTTTCCACAGAATTCCTGAGTAGCCTATTCGACTTCTTCGCTCATATATTGAAATATCAACCGATGTGAGTACTATGCAGAGGATAGTGGGGGTGGTTGGGGTGACGGTAGTGGAAAAGGTGCGTACGGTGGGAACAACGTACATAGTACGTTGACATCCAGACTAGACGGACTGTGAGAATAGGGTAGGGCATGTGAGGATAATGAGGGTGGTTGGGATGACGGTAGTGGGGAATGTGCGTACGGGGGAGGAACAGCGTGCTATAACATATACAGAATAGACGGAGTGTAGAATAGGGTAGGGCAGCAGAGGAATAATGGGGGTGGTTGGGTTGACGGTATTGGGAAGGTGCGGGGGGTGGGAACAGCGTGCTATAACATATCAGAATAGACGGAGTGTAGAGTAGGGTAGGGCAGCAGAGGATGCTGGGGGTGGTGGGGTGGGTTGGATAGTGGGGAAGGTTCGGGCTGTGGGAACAGCGTGCTGAAGCACACGTGGTTTCCCTGCGGTTTTTGCGGGCATTGAGCGTGGGCGGTGCGAAGAACCTGTTATTTTCATTGCGCGGTGCAACTGGCGCTCCTGGGATGAAACTTTGCGGTAGATTTTCACGGCCGCTGCCACCACCACTTGCGCAAACACGGGCGAATAAATTCAGTGTAAAAATATTTGCAATGCTAGAGACGCCGGTTTTTGTAAAAGTAATGGCTAGAAAATTGTCGGTGCTTTTGCACTGAATTCATTCTATGACGTTATTTGTGATAAAGAAAAATAACGTTAAAGTGTACATAAAATAGATTAATTTCAAAGTTCTCGTAATGGTATTAACAAAAAACTTATATTTTTTTAAATATTTGAACGCTTTTTCATCAAATTTATTTAAGTATGTTTTTATGAAAATACCTTGGAAGCTTCATTGCCCTTTGACTTCTTAGCGTTAAGTATATTTTGTTTAATAAATTTGTATTTCAACGGAAGATTTTTGGGCATATTTAAATAAGTTTCTATTATTAAAATTCAGTTAATTGTATAAAGGGCATGATATTTGAATTAAATTGTACTGTCTGCCAATGTGCAATTATAATAAATTCTCTCTCACTTTATTAAATTAGTTTCATTTAAAAGTCCTCACTAAGAAAAACTAATTTCCTTTACAAAATTCCGTCAAAAATGATCTTTTTACGAACATTCAATGAACACAAATTTTCCTCTTCGTAGTTAATATGATAAATTTTCTTTAAAATACACTTCACGGTGCTGATCATATTGAAAATGAGCAAAAAGTTCACAGTCAAAATATTTTACATGTTCTTACATTAAATATATCACTATATTCTTCTCGAAATGTGTAGTGAAATGTTTTAACATTTTCTTAATTTTTTTTTTGGCCAAACAAACTTTGAATTGACGAAGACAACTTTCAAACATATCTACATTCATCCGCGTGCTACCATTGCGAAAGCTGATTAGAACCTAAATTTCAGAGCACGGTCTTGCTTCTCCTTTGCTTCTTGCACCTTCAGTAACAAAATTTTGGCACTCTGGCGTGAAATTTCACTGTCCTCCTCACAGGAGTGAAATGGATTTCCGGAGCGTCTCGGATGCTGGGCTAATTTTTACCACAAACGTTGTTTTCAGCTCTTCGCTCTGCTTTTACTAAAAAATTACGCTCTCCATATAGCGTAATGACGGAAATTCACCAGAAATAGAGCAAATGTTCAGCAGCGGATACGAAATTATGTAGACTTCAAGCTTAGAACCTAATTATTCTTTTAAAGAAAAATTTTGTTTGTCTGAGATAAAAAGGACAACGACTGTTAAGTATGGCGCAGTTATGATAATATTTCTGTAAACGTAAAGGAAATATGACCTGCAATTGAGGAAAGGTAAAGGTATATAATCAACACTTCACACAAGCTTATCCACAGTTTCAGATTGAGCTGTTTCTGATTTGATTTAGACTAGCGTACCCGTGCGGGAACTCTCGCATGTTAAACCACACCCTCTTCTCTATTATTCCTTTTCCATATTAAGCCTATATACATACATATACATTTATTTGAACTGCAATTGGGTACGACCCGGTGGCAGTTAAATAACAATAATTACAATAATAATAACAATATTAATAATAACAATAATAACAATAAATTAGTACAGTACAAGCCGAACATGCAATAATCATACTTTCACTACTATTTAGTATTATAACAAATATTTCAACTCTGTCATGATATCCAATAATTATGTCGGTGATGTTAAAATTTAATACAAGCTCATAAATATTGGCTAATTTTTTTTTAATTCATTGATCGTGTTCACTACACTTAACTGCACTGCGCTGCACTACACTACACTGTTTTTGCTTTGAATTACACTGACCAGCACTTCACAGCACTTCACCGCACTTCACAGCACTTACTCAGTTAATGTCTATTACTCTCATATTGTTCTAACTTATTTTTAAAGCTTCGGACACTATGTATTTCCTTCAATACCTTTCCCTCTTATTATCCGTCATTTGTTTCATGTGTCTCCCTGAAATTGTACTAACCGAACGTATTTTAACATAACAGCCCTTGAAATAGTAACTATTCTTATTTAACTTTATTACCGAATACAGAGGTATCCGTGGAATTCACTCGCACAGTATATCAAGTAATGTTTAGTTTCACATACAGTTGCAGATTGTGCACGTTTCTGAACAGGTGAGGTAGAATCAAGATCAGCCGAAACAACAAAAAATTATTAGAATGTCCAATAAGATATTATGCTGTATATTACAGCTCTGGAAAGCTTCGTTTTAGAGTTGTATTACTGTACAGATTTCAACAACGCTGTCCGAGAGTTGCGGGTTGTATTGGACATGAATATGTACATGCTTATTTGTCAACAAATCCTTCATATTTTTTTGAACTCACAGCGCAATTCGTCACGTGTCCGTGAAATTCTCCTTCTTTAGATACTTTACTTTCTTTAGATACAGATAGGTTGCGTGTGAGAGCCGAAACAGTCAACTTCACTACTGAAATAATGTAGAAAAGAACTCTTCAAAGAACAATAAAATCTCCGTGTTATGTATGGGGAAGAAATATAATCTACAGACGAATAAAACAATGTAGGCTTTCACGGCCGGAGTTGTAGTCAAAGATATCTTCCCGGCTGAAGGGTCGTGGTCCATTGGAAAACATATTTCCAGACGTTTCGTCTGCAACTACGGCAGACATCCTCAGTGGCGCTGTGGTCGAACACTCGGACGAAGAATCCTCCTTGAAGGTTCCCCGGTGACTGACGGAAGTGCCCGGTCCGCAGGGATATTTGTACCAGCGGGACTGTGGTGGTGGGGGGGGGGCGGCTACTGATTGGCTCGGACCGGGTGACGTGGCGGAGACGCTCACTGTGTGTACGTGACTGTTGTCATGTTCCCGCGTGCCTACGTGACCGCTGTCACGTCTTTATTTTTCATTAGGTTTTGCTTTGGCCTGGCGGATTACGGGGATCCAAATCGGATTGATTTTCATTGCCTCCTCCTTTCTATTGAAATTCCGAGGATGTTTGTGAATTTCAATGGCTTCACGGTTTAATCGTGCATGGTAGTGAGCTGTGGTGGCTAAAACATCCACGTCTTCGAATCTTATGTTGTGTTCACGGCCAGAGAAGGCGTGTTCGGCTACTGCTGACTTTTCAGTGTAGCCAAAACGGCAGTTCCTTTTGTGTTCGGAGAGCCTGGTGTTGATGCTCCGTTGTACTGACTTCTACAGACGGTTCCTTGAGCCCCAGTCTCCCTACCCCACCCTTTTACGATAAATAGTTGAATGATGAATGAAGTACCAACAAAGCGCGATTCACTTGTGAAAAGTAGAAATTGTAGCTCGTGAGTAACTAATCTGCATCAGTAAATGAACTACATATTTGATTTTATAATATTACTCATAAATAGATATTGGATTTTTAGGTTTTAAAACTTTCTTTCAGCATCTCAGTTATGCTTTTTCAATGGAGAATAGGACAAAAAAAAAAAAACAAAAAATATATATATATATATATATATATATATATATATATATATATATATATATATATATAATATATAATATATATGTTAAACATTGTGTTTATAAACAATAATCAGTATTGTATATTATGCGATAACACAATTTATGAACAAGTTTCTTTGTCCTCTAGTTAGAATTATTCGTACCCTATTTTGCCTCCAGGATTTCAAGAGAAAATGAATGTCTCGTATCGGTCAAGACCACTTTTCTTTCGCCGAAATTCAATTGCTTTATCTTAGAAATGGAGGCAGGCTTTTCCACGAAGTCAAGAACTAATGGTATGGAGACTTTTATCGCAAGATCATTGTCCTGTATATTCATTTCTCGCTATCTGACTGATTAACGCAACGTAAAATTAATATCATCCTTGTTTGTTGTGCGTACGCTGAAGAAAAAAGTTAAATAAAGCCACAGAGAGAAGCTATTACGGAAATTATCTCAGTTTAGTATTTTAAAAGTAAAATAGGCAGAAATAGTCAATAATGTTGAAATAGGCTCTTTTAGGCGTTGTAAAATTGTCAGGTTGTAGTTCAAATAAACCTAAAATGTATATATATTCATTTAATACAACGTGCTCAGGAAAAAAATAGGTTATTACCTAAATATCGGCGGTCTACTCTTAAAATACCAACCCACATCTCCTGGCCCATCTGCTACCACAACCAGCAAAAGGTGCGCATTTTCGACTCCATTTTGGGAAGCTTGTGAATACCAGATTCTATTTTTGTCCTATTGTCTGTACATTTTTCAATATTTGAATTGAGTAGGCGAATTATTTAAAATAGGACACGCGTTATACGAAGTCATGCGGGTAGTTCAAAGGTTTTGATGACATTGCAGTATTCACAAAACAAGCTGTTAATGTTTAAAGGACCACAAATGTGAGATGTCACGAATTCCTTTTGATCAGGTCAATTCATGAGAGAGGAAGCGAAAACTCTTATCAAGAAAACAAATTGTTACCACGCAATCTCGACTGAGTTTAGTGTGGTGGAAGTGTCAGTACATATAGTTAATATGTGACACCGATCAATCAACTTCCTGGCTTTTCAAGCTTTCATAGCAAACACGTTGTTGTCAGTTTAATAGTGTCCGCTACTATTGTACCCACGGTCAGAACTACCATTATAGATATAAGAAAGGAAGTTTGCAAAGCAAGTATTTCAAAAGACGATATACTATTGTCCAAGTCTCATACTATTGTCGTTTGCCGTAGTGATACACTGAAGTGATATACTATTAACACGGCAATTGAATGATTCAAAATGATATATCAATGGTGAAATAAAATATTTTATACTTTAATAAACGTCACTTATCCCCATTTTTGACCCGCATAACTACACAGGAAGGTCTAAATGCTATATGTTAAAATTGAATGACGTTCACTTCATATTCAAATAAACATTGTGAGTTGAGAGCTATTGTTCAGGAAGTTTTAAGAAAGTCATAAGGGATAATATACATATTTTCAACTTGGGTTTCTTATGTACCGTAGGCGTTCATTTGCGTTACCAAATGGCACGCTAGTGCGAGCAGATTCAGCGGATTTAAACAAAAATTTCTGAACAAAATATTATTTATTTATTTATGCAAATACACTAATACGTGCAAATTTGTTAAAAAGAATGTGCGAATTTTACTCAATATTATCTAGGAGACTCTGGCAACATATGATCTCCTATTCAATTCACTGGAAGCATGTTCGACTCATCAATGTATGATATTAATAGAACATCTATTATTGATGTATGAACACATTTCACTAATGGAAGAGAGTGCGGTACAAACACGCCAGTAATGACCAATTTGCGACTCAGGAAAAAGTGTTAATTGGAAAATCAATAGTCTATTATAGTACGACGAAACAAAAGGTTAAGCACGGAATTGTTATGCGCTATAGAATCGCTATTTTATCTTTCCTGAAATGGCTACATGTTCTTCCTCATTCAGCAAGCAATTTACCTGTAGTCATACCTCAAATTATTGGAGCACTTCCTTAGTGGAAGCGAATTGTTTACCTGATATATTCGCAAAGTACTTCCTAGGGGAGAATTGAAGGAGACTTATTTTGAAGTAGATTACATACTTCCTATCAAACAATACAAGACGTATTTGGATTATCAGGGACTACATTGAGTAAAAATGATAATATAATAATAGTAAGAAAATGATAGGATTTGTTTACAACGTGGTTCGCACCAGAAGAGCTTCTAAACTTGAGCTCATAAATCTGAATGGGCGTTAAGAAATAAGAAGTGTAAAATCTGTACGGAAAATGTGGCTAGGCCAATAATTTAAAGAAAAATTCTAACTACACCATTAATAATTACAATGCATGAAAAAAAATATATAAAAATCTAACGTCATGTAATATTTAAAGAACATCAGCAGTTTATAGTTGCATAGACGATCCTCTTAAATTTTTTTTTTAATTTTCAAGAAACCGTTTCCACTTACGCTTTTTTATTTGCAGAGGAGCTATTTTGCTGCGCGAATTTGTACGCCGAGCAGTTGCTTGGCTCCCGACGTCCCTTTTCAGTGGGAGCCGTCAGGCGGACTTCCTCGGCAGCCGTCTTGGCGGCGGACGCGGGGCCAGGCGGGGCGGGGCTCGTTTCCACGCAGAGCACGGCGCGGTTCGGCGGCGCCCGCCGGATTCCGACGGCCGCACGGAACGTCACTCAACCTTTGGTCCCCCTCGCCCACCCGCCCACCCGCCTCACTCGTTTAACATCTACAACGTGGCGTTCTGATAATAATAGTAATAATAATAATAATAATAATAATAATAATAATAATAATATTAATAGTAATAATAATTGAATTAGTTCAAAGAATTAGTTAAAATATATTGTTACTCAGTAACATGGTCACAATTTGGATAGCTGTACGTTTGTGGAACATATTCTCCGATCGTAAGTGCATCCAACAAGGTGACGAATAATAATAATAATAATAATAATAATAATAATAATAATAATTTTACCCTTTATACTTTATACGGCAGGAATGCCTGCTTAGGGTTGGAGGAGGTTAGGACTCTGCCCATTAGTAATTTTGGCATTCGTGCTCCCCACATCCAGGGCCTTCTGTAGATAACGGGAGATAGAGGATGTATAGGAGATCTGGAAGCGGGAGAAGATGGCGTGGCAAGCGTCATCTTCACGTGTGTATTTCTCCCAATATTTACTGTTAATAAAGCCATTGAATATTGGCACTCATTTTGAAAGGAGCCGGAGTGAACCTCAGGACCGCCCTGAATAGAACACAACCGGGTAAAAATCCCCATCATCGATGGGGTTTGAAAGTGGGTATCCTTTAATAACAATATATATATATATATATATATATATATATATATATATATATATATATTGGTGACGTCTGTTAGACTGTGTACATTGTTTTACGACCGACTAATACAAACTGATCGTACGACAGCGGCAAACAATCCGGATATAGTTTTCAGAGATTTGGAGAAAAATCCTATCTACTTGTAGATGTTGCTGGGCTATGCGATCAAAACGTTGTAACGAAGGAGGCAAAGAAACGCCTCAAATACGGGAGTTTGGAAATCGGAATCAGCCGAATGTTGGGCGTAAAAGCACAGGTCGTCCCGATAGTTATCGGAGCTCTGGGATGGGTTCCGCAAAATTTGTGTAAGAACTTGGCTTAACTCCCAGATCATTCAAAAGCCTGAGAAGTGCAAGACACTTCTTTGTTTGGAGCTGCCCATATTTTGCGCAGTGTAGTAGAAGCATCGATAGCCCCTAATCTGCTCCATAGAAAGTTGAATGCAACCCGAATTAGACATTATAATCAACCGATCCAAAACATCTTCAGTCGTGAATTAGAGGAATAATGGTAATAAAATAATAATAATAATAATAATAATAATAATAATAATAATAATATGAACAATAATAATAACAATGGCTTTATTTATATGGCGAGGCTCGGGCCATCAGTGTCGCTCTTTCGCCAACCACATGTCAAATATATATAAGTTCGTCCAAAAATGTAATATAATCTATAAATATAAATGTAGTGTGGTCTACAAATAGTTTGTGGTAACAAACATTTTAAAGCAACTTATACAAAAGATAATATATGAGAGATTTAACAGACAAAAAATGTTACAAAACGTTTTTGAAAGAATTTTAATTTCATGGACAGAAATTGAAAATAAAGTTTGAATTCAATATCATATTATGTGTTCCATATGTCTGCGCTCTGTGCGGCAGTTTGATATTCACCCCTAGCGACTACAATCTATTAATACCAAAACACAATATCACCTGCCGCGCGGTTCTGGAGGAAGTCTAGTCGCCAGTCGGGAAAACCCATCTAGCAGACTGGGTCCTAAAACAATGATACACTGAGCTAAAATGAGATATCAGGTACATCGGTCGTTGTTCGTCCAGCTGCGTGTGGTTTGACGCAGCTGATTGGATGTGCCTTCATCTCTTACCTCATCGCTCTACGTCGACCACTGGGACCATACTCCTCTCGTTTGATTGATTGATTTATTCATGTTTCCGGGCGCGTCAACTGCTCTGGTCATTAGTCCCGTTAGTGTAGTGCATGTTTTTTCAAGGGAGATAGCGGTGATTTTCCCCTCGATGGATGGCGGGATCACTAACATGCACTACACTACCACATATTCCGGGAGACCGGTCAGGAGCTTAGGGCTTGTCCCGGCTGGAGTGGTGCCCTTCTGGTGGGAGAGTCCTGGTTAGGGGGAAACCTCACTAGCCGACAGTAGGACGGCGCCGGATCTGGCCATCCAGCGGGGGAATATCATCGCCATCTCCCGAGGAAAACATGCACTACATTAACGGGACTAAAGACCAAAGCAGTTGACGCGTCTGAAAACACGATCAATCAATCAATCAATCTCTATCTACCTACTCTGTCGTGCCTACCCATTTCGATCACCCCTTGAAGTCTGCTCCGGCTAGTACCGCCACGCCCCCATTCGCTGGCCCCCTCCATCCCCACGCTCCCGCGTGCCCACCCGGTGCGCCGATCTGTTCCACCCGCTCCCGCCGTCTGCGGTGGCGCGCAGAATTCTATGCGTGGAAATCTAATACTGTTCGACGGCTTTTGGGCGCGGTGTTGAATGATATCATTTATCCGGAGGAGAGTGTACATTTCTACCTCTAGGCCCCTCGTGGGCATGCACGGTGCTTGGATTTTTGGTTTTTTCTACCCCCATCTCCTCTCTTTCTCTCTTTTTCTCCTTTCTCTCTTTCTCTCTCTTTCTCTCTCTTTCTCTCTCCTTCTGTTTTTCTCTTCTCTCTCTCTGTTTTTCTCTTTATCTCTCTTCCTCTATCTATTTCTCTCTCTGCTTCTCTCTTTCTCTTTTTCTCCCTTTCTCCTTTTTCTCTTTTTTTTCTTTCTTTCTTTTTTTTTTTTTCCACCCCACGTCACTTCTGGCCCTTCTCTCTTTCGTTTTCCCTTCAACGACGTGCTTGCACTTCCCATTCTAGTTGACCCGTCTGCGTATTTCCTTGGCACCCGTCCCGTAGGCTCTCATATTTATTTATCCCTCTCTTTCCTCTCCCACCGTGTCTTCTTACTTATTATTAGTCTTTTGTGGACAACTAGTCATGCGACTATAAATTTTGCTAAAGATCGCATACTAGTTATCCTCTGAACTCTTAAATTTCTGACCTTTTAATTTTCATCAACACATTCGCACTACGTCTTTGCTACTAACATTCCGAATAACCTCTTTTTTCTTTGTACTCATTTAAAAAACTATCCGTTAGTTCCACTGGCTCCGTTATTTGTAATGTGTCCATCTGACGAGTTCGTTAACGTGCAGCTGCAGCCATGACCCCTCGATCCTCCATCTTTCGGAGATGCACCGAGGAGTACAAAGCGGCGGCGATGGTATAACGGTTCGCGTATCAGGCTCTTACACCCACGTTTGCGGGTTCAAACCCGATCAAAAGGGCAAAAACTTACACCTTCCTTCGAAGGGGAAGTAAAGCCGGATGTCCCCTGTTAGTATATTTACTGCATGTAAAATATCCTCAAGCATGAAGCCTCTGAGCTAAATTCAAATTGCCTGTTTCGTCGCCCAAGTAATACCTTCTTTCTTCCGTAGTAGGTGAAAGGAGCGTAGCGAAAGTTGCGTGGTCAGACGGAAGAGCAGGCCTCATGGCCTGAGTCTCGCCACGTAAAAATAAGGCATTCATTCATACAAATCGACGCAATTCAGCGCGGGAGCTGGCAACGTAGGCAAGGACAGTGGGTGCCCCCCTTGTGGCGGAGGTAGAAAATAAAGCCGAGAACGAGATTCGGCCACTTCTCAGTGTGCTACTCATAGCGTTACGCCAGAGCACTACAAAGGTTCACGAGAAGCGATTAGTCACATTTTCTTTCCATAAGTCCTGGTAAGAAAGAGCATATTTGAAAAGATATTCATTTTATGTAGCATTCCTAACAAATGAAAATTTTGCTGCAATCGTATTATACATCAGTAAACTCTCTAATGTAACGATTATTATTTCCATGTCATTAATATTCAATATTATTCTTTTCGTTAGCAACGTCATTTTTAACTTTGATAACCGGTTACTAACAACTATTATTTTTAAAGAAATGCAGTCAAAAATATTCTGCAAACAGTTGATAAAATGTTTTTTAGTATTAAATATTTCTAAAAAAGAATAATTACTAGTACTAAGAACTAGTTAAAGAATTTCAGTAAAGCGAGAGCAATGTAGCATTTTTAAAATTGTATGTGAAAATAGGAGCAGGTAAAGGAAAACGGATAATTTAGCTGCAATGCCGAGACCACAGAAAACAATCAAGAAATAAATAGAGTGTAATAAATTGAAACGCGATAACAATGGAAAAGAAGAAAGTGTCAGGACGCGATAACAAGAAAGGGAAGAGTAGGAAAATATCCAGTTGAGTTGGCGGAGCTTCTAGAGAAACAGCAGTGACGTGGGCGTCTCTGAGCTCAAAAGAGAAGCAATCTCCAGAGCAAAGTGCCCTTTACTTGTCAAGAGGAGTGGGCCTTCCAGAATAACCTAAGGTCGGAGGTACAGGGCGAAGAATAGCCACGAGATGGCTGAGGAATGGGCAGAACGCCCCAACAGGATGTTTGAAGAGACAACAGGGCAGCTGGAATTTGAAAACTCACTAAAAGTTGAGATAGAAAAGGAGTAAAAAACTGTAAGAAGAGAGAAGAATGAAAGAGTGAATGCACCTGCAGCATAAATTAAAATCGTCTGGGGTCAGGAAGGATCAAAGATGCAATTTCTCGTATTCCGGTCGGTTTTAGAATTTGAAGGTAGTTTTCATTGACTATGAAGGAGATTGGACGTAAAAAATTACGTTCGTAAGCAAAGGCTTACCATTAAGTAGAAATTGCGACTAATAATAAGGGTAAGACAATGAGGAAGCAGAGTACTACGAGATGTGCCGCACAACCTCTCCAAAAAAAGGAACTAGACTTATTACTTTACATTTTTGGTGGTCAAGGAACGCTAAACAGGACTCAAATGTGCACGGCTCACCAGGAATGTAATTTACTTTCCACGTGTGTTCATTTGTAAGAAATATTCGTTTCTGAGACGTCTTCAACGAATTTCTCACAGCCGACACTCACCGCAACTGACCACTAACGTCACCATCTGTGAAATTCGCTCTTCACGACATTCACCGCATGCGACATACTATGGAATTTCTAGATCTTGGAGGAATAGGCTGAACCGTGATGAAGTATGAACACCTTGCCGAACCTTAAGAATGACTCAGGGGTGTTAGCGTAAAGAAAGCCTCAAGAATGGTTCTTTGTTTAAGATACAGCTTCGACATTAGCCTGGAGAGGATAGACGGAAAACACAATTCCCATATACGGAGAGCCGCCATCCTAAAGGCTGACCGGGAGCGGTAGCTCAGTGCATCAACTGATGTCACTGCAGCGGCTCTAAGCGGGAGGTCCTAGATTCGAGTCCCGTCTGCGGCAGGTTTTTCGGCACTAGCTTTTCAGCTAGGTCGAATTCAGTCGCTGTCTGGAGGAGAATTCTAGCGGCCGGCTGCTCTGATAGGTAGTTTTCCGTGGTTTCTCTGATCAACACCAGGCGAATGCCGGAGCAGTACCCTACCAAACGGGCCACGGACCACGCGCGATCTCCCCTTCCTCTTCCTTGTCCTATCCTCTCCCTTTACACACACACTTACACTAACATGCACTACCACATTCTGGGAGACCGGTCGGGAGCTTAGAGCTTGTCCCGGCTGGGGCGGTGCCCCGCTGGTGGGAGAGTTCTGGTTAGGGGCAAACCCCACTAGCCGACGGTAGATCGGCGCCGGATCTCGCCATTCAACGGGGGGGAAACATGCACTACACTAACGGGACTAATGACCAAAGCAGTTGACGTGCCCGGAAACATGAAAAAAACCAATCAACCAATCAACCTAAAGGCTGGATCCTGCTCTAGCTTTTTGATGAGTCATTCATATTTTGTAGTCCAGTAGTTGCGTATGCAGCATCGTTGACCGAAAAGTTCTAGAGTTTTAGTCTAGACAGTGGCGGATTTTTGACACTAACTTCATTGCTGGGTTGGATTCCAACCAGTGTCAGGAGGAGAATTTTAACGGCCGGCTGCTTAGTTTTCTGTGTCTCTTTTCTCGTTCTTATCCCTCCCTTTGTTCCTCCAATCCTCCTTTCTTATTCCTTTCAAATTAAAACAAACACACACAGTTACTACATGTATATAACACTAGGTGGACCAGACGAGAACCTAGAGCTTGTCCCAGTTGGGATAGTGCTACACTCAAGGAGATTCCTGAGGGGCAACAAAACTCGCAAGCCGACCTTGAGGTCAGCACCGGATCTTTTCCAGAAAGGCTGGAACACCGCCACCTTCGGAAATATAACACGCACTGCACCAACGGGACTAATGGTATCGGTAATTGAGGCGCGCGGAATCAACCCTCTCTCAGTCACTCATGGTGAACATGCTTCTTAAGCTCGTGTGTAAAACTCACCACAATCGGGGCTCGAGCAGTGCACGAATTTTGAATTTGCGAGTTCGCAACATTTGCAAATGCGCTCGATTCCCGTTTTCGCTGCGGGAATTTAATGATATGTCTCACCGAGCGTCTGCGTCACCGTCGCCGCGGCAGGAGGGGTGGAAGTGCGGGGGCGCGAGGTAAATCCTCTTTCGCGCGCGGCGTTTTTCGCTGCAATAAACCAGGAAGCGAATCAAATGATGGTGAGAGATGCATCATTACTCCGGAGCGAATTTTAATTAAATGTCTTTTTTTTCTTTTCACTGTTGAACAGTGCCGTTTAGTATAGAAATTCAATTTATGTTATGAGAAAAGAAAATGACCCATTTTTATACGTCATTTTTTTGCATTTTTTTATCGATTTCGGCTAATGCGTAATTTTTTCTGTCATTTTAAGTACATTTTCACTGATTTAATTGTTTTTATTGTCATTTTATTGGTACTTAATTCAAATAATATTTACGGGATGTAACCAATGTCCTCCACAGAATTCCTGAGAAGCCTATTTGATTTATTCGGTCATATATTGTAATGCCAACCGTTGGAGTACTATGCAATCTAAGGTTCGTGAGACGGCTATCAGCACCATTGTCAGTTTTGCCGATTCAGCAATAAAGAACGAAAGATTTTCTTGTAAAGAATAAAAATTTACAAGCTGAGTTTCCTTAAAAGACAGAAGCGTCATTTACATCAGTAACATATCCAATAGTTTGAGTTGTTCATCTGAAGTAGTTTTGATCAAACATGTTACGTCACTTTTCTTTGTTTTTTAGGGCATTTTTAAAACATTTAAGAGCATTTTATTGATCATTTTTGCCAGAGTTTCAAGTCCTCCTAATCATTATCATCAACGAAGGGAGCGTCCTCCCGCCGCGAGAACCCCACCCAGCAAACTGATCACCCGCCAGGACATCATACGAAGAACGCGGTGTTCTGATAGTGGCCGGATGCAAAGTTTAGTTTCTTTACCAACAAGAAAATGGAGCGTTCATACCTAGATATTATAATCTTATCCCTTTAATGCCCAAGTGTAACGTTCAGTTACGACATCTCGCCGCTGTCACACCGGAAGCGGTAGTTCAGTGCATCAACTGATGTCACTGCAGCGCTGGGAGGTCCTAGGTTCGAGTCCTGACGGCGGCAGGATTTTCGACACTAGCTTTTCAGCTATGTCGAATTCAGTCGCTGTCTGGAGGAGAATTCTAGCGGCCGGCTGCGCCAATCGGTAGTTTTCCGTTGTTTCTCCGATCAACTCCAGGCGAATGCCCGAGCAGTACCCTACCAAACAGGCCACGGAACCCGCGCGATCTGACCTTCCTCTTCCTGGTCCTATCCTCTCCTCTTACACACACACTTACACTAACATGCACTACACTACCACATATTCCGGTAGACCGGTCGGGAGCTTAGAGCTTGTCCCGGCTGGGGCGGTGCCCCGCTGGTGGGAGAGTCCTGGTTAGGGGGCAACCCCACTAGCCGACGGTAGGTTGGCGCCGGATCTCGCCACTCAGCGGGCGAAGATATCTCTCGAGAGAAAGAAACATGCACTACACTAACGGGACTAATGATCGAAGCAGTTGATGGGCCCGGAAACACGATAAAATCAATCAAATAAACCAAATTGATGGATAAATTGGATTTTGATGGAGTATTTTTCTTTCTAAAAGAAGCAAAACCGCTAGAACTTAGCTGCGTATGTCCCGTCAACTTCTATGACCAACTACAGATTGCTTTACTCCACCCTCTCCCTCGATCTTCACCACAGGCATATAAGCTAAGCACGGTGCAATGAACAAGGGAGAGAATCAAAAGATGGCGGGAGGGGATGGGGCGATGGATCATTTCCATCCACGCAGAGAAAGAAAGCGGTCTCTCGCCGCGAGGACCCCGCCCCCCGATTGGATCACCCCCCCCCGATTGGATCTCCCCGCCGATTGGATCATCCGCCGGGGAAGCATACGGAGGTGGGGGGAGTTATGATACGTGGCGACGTTTAGGTTCGATACCAAAACAAAATGGATTGTCCATACCTAGATATTATTGAATCTTATGTATCGATTCTTTCAATATCGATGGGTATCATTTAATACGCAGCAATCTATGTAGCATTCACATAACGTTTAAAGAATTTCGAAGATAATTTAAATAAATTATTTTATTCAATTCTGATTTCATATCCCTGAATAATATTCTTTGCTCGATTAAGAGAGAAAAAAAATTAATTATTTTATATATTATTTATTATATAGTTTTGAATGACAATATCGATTTAGCAGTGTTGGTACGGATATTATGATATTTTCGAAACCTTGGTACAAGCAGCAGGACTCTTAATGTTCATAGTAAAATATCGATATTCTAAGTATCGAAGCCTCTTTAAGATACAATGTCTTTAGTGCTTCATTGTTAAAAATGCAATATTTTGATGCTGGTTTCGAGATCTTATACTTTTGTCACGGCTTTTAACGTTACTTTTTTTTTTTAATTAGGCACGAACTGCAAAAAACTAATCAAACAATATCACCAAAAATGTTAAATTCAAATTCACTAACATGAATATTTCCAGATGAGCAAACCAGCCTATTATCAAATCCAAACTCTGCAACTTTCCAATAGAACGTCTTTGACAAGAGAATACCGGTAAAACGACAGAAAACTCCCTTCTTTTGTCCATGGATAGACACAGCCTTTCTGGAAACCCACAGTTATTATATGTACTCTCTCAGCACCTCCGCTGAGAAGCGATGGCTTGTGTATACGCCCCATCATGAAGGGAATGTGAGGTCGGCAGGCAACGCCCTTCCTGGCAGAGGAGGTGAGGGCGGGGAAGGTCGGGTCGACGTTCCATCATCCACCACGTGGAGGCGCTGCCACCAGAAATTGTTTTAGAGAGAAAGAAGCAGGTTTAGAAAATTGCGACGATTTTTGGACCATCGATCATCCCGCTGACATCGTTGCTTACGTTAAAATAATAATGTTGTAATTGTCCTACCGACTGCAAATGTGTAACTGTCTAGTATAATCGGAGAATAATAGAGTGAGATGTTGAAGAACGTCGTTACAATTGATGGGCTCGGTAGAACAAGGGTCTATCCATCATTATTTGTGAAACTTTGTTATTAACTTTAAATAAATCTTCAAATTATTATTATTATTGTGGTGTAGTATCTTATTTAAATTGGATTTGTATGCAAGTGTATTGTGTTTAAACGTTTAAATGTACTCTAGTTATATTATGATAGTTCTATTAAATGCCTCAATATCTCGGAAATGGGGCAATGTAGGTAACCCCATCTTCTACTATACCCTTAAATTGATAGTATTCCTTGAGTCAATACTTCGTTTATTTATATCAAATATTAGTAATTCATTCATTCATTTACGTTCTGTTGTTATCATCATTGTTGTTTGTAGTCTTTATACCTCTTGACGTTAATATAATATTGCGCCGCAAATAATTTTATCCCATTGAATATACAAATTCTACTTAATTATCTTTGTTTTGCGCAAAGCAGATTATCCTTCGTAATTAAAATGTGTATAATTAGGTTTTCATTAAAAATTATCTATAATAATAATTTTAAATTATATGCCCAAAAGAGCCGTAAAAACAACGCATCATCAAAAACATCACAAAAGTTTCAACATAATTATTCTAATTTTACAGAAAATTTTGGCAATACTTTAGCATCGGTTTGCGAATTGAACTCTATGAGCGGTTATCTTAATTTATGTATCTTTAGCAGCATCTTTACTCTCTATCTTTGCTATCTCTATTTAAGCGGAAACACAGCATTTACTAGCTAAAAATAAAAATTGGGGTATTGGAGGAATAATTCACCATTTTAACGTAATAATTCATTAATGAAGAACGAAGAATATGAACCTCAGACCAGTTTATACTCACACTACAGTATTTTCCCCTTATATTTATAATTGCTTTTTGAAAGAACTCAACATGCAGAACTTTTCCTGTAGCTCAAATTATTTACAGTGAGGAAATGAGCCACTTAAAAATAAAGAGACACTCATTTATACGTACTTTTCATTTTTACTCCAGTAAGTTCCCTTTTGTTGCAAAGAATGAAGATTCAACTTATTATGAACTGCTTTTCTGCTGTCACATCTCATCTGAAGCAAAGTTTCTTGCGCTCAACGTTCAAAAAGGGAGAGGAAGACGTTTCAAGTAAAGCTATCTCCAGTAATTCTACCCGAATTTTGTATAAATATGAAGGAGATCTCTGAGCTTCATGTTATCAAAATATTATTATGGCGCTTAATTTCTTTAGCGATGATATACGTAAGTTGCTTTACATTACTTATTAAGTGGTTATTTAAATAAAACAATTGTTAAATCACCTAGTGAAATCAAAAGCGTTTTTGTTTGTTTTTATCATAAGTTTCACGTTCTGACAACTTTTTATACACGCTATAAAATTTAATTAATTTAATTTAATAGGTAGTTATTACAGCCAAATTAGAAAACTTGATGCAATGTGGCTAGGCCGAAGGCCTTTAAGCCATTACAATACCTACATTCTACCGCGTTCTAACCTTTCGCCTTCTGGTATTCACCCCAAATGGTCTCTCCATCGCATCAAAGCCGCGAAAACGAGACCATAAGGTACGGCTGAGGAAAAAACCCCTGAAGGGGGAAAACCTGCCGTCAGAAGCCGAGTACATGCTACTCTATCCGGAGCTACAAAATGCATAATGAACACAAATACAGGTTATTTGGAACAGTTGTAGACCCTTTCCAAAACGAAATTGGTTTAAATTATTGAAATTAATATTACGTTACAAGAAGCGAAGTTATGCAAGTTTGCAGTATCTTGTTAGACTGGTTGCTTTGTAAATTCAATGGAATAAAAATTGTGCTCTACAGTATTTAAACTGTAAACATGCAAACTGTAATGTAAACTGTACAAGTGCTATCCTGTATCTTTTTTTTAGTTTATACACAAAGTGATTTTTATATAAAAGATAAAATACAGATGGCACATTCAATTTACAAATCCTACATTTTGTTGTTAAAAGTGTAGTTTCAAAATTTCAGGTCACTTATTGTCGTGTTATCCATAATCACAATATGTATATCATTCCATGATTATACACATTTATTTTTAAATTACTACTAATATGCAGTATACCTAGAATTTTCATTTTTTTGTTGTTTTTTTTGAAATGTTGCAATGGGCTATTTAACCCAATTAGTTCATATTCAAATCCGTGCCGTGGGCTCGCTAGATCATTGAGCAGCTCATGTAGAATTCCACAGGATCCCCTGTCTGGTGAGGTGCTCATGACGGCTTGGTTGCTGACTTCCATAAAGTATACGTATTCAATATCAGGCAACAAGACTTCGAAGAGTGTTACATCAAATGCTGAAAAGTGAATTAAAATGACCACAAGCACCGGACAGAAAATTTCAAACGATGATGCTTAAACACGATTTACAACTGCTTTGCCGATAAAACGTCATTTGCAACTAGGAAGCATGTTGTCATGACCTCATTTTCACCCTTAAAAACTCCATTTCGGTAGCGCTTTTACATTTGATATTTTTGATCCCGGATGTAGAAGACATCGCGTCCGGATGTCAGAGCCCTTCTGAGTGAAGGTGGTAGCCGCGGAAACAAGAAAAATGTTTCGTGAAGAGCGAATGAAAGAGAAAGAGATTAGGGATGTTTATGAAAAAGTTCTACTCTAGTAATCACAAACTAAGGAAGCCTTTTGCCATGTTTCTAAACTATAAAGAATACTCAAGCTAACAAGTTTTTTTCAACTATTTCTTCCAAACTATATAGAATATTTTGTAACTATAAATTCTTTAGAGAAACTAACATTTGTAATGGCGTAAGTAGTTGCGATAAATGAGCATATTTCACTCGTATTACATATTTCTGATCTATTTTAATCTCTAATACGACCTCTATTAGGAAGAACCATGCCACCCAGTCCTTTTTCAGATGATTCATAGAATGACGTGGTCATACACAGAGGTGCACCCAGAGATTTTAATAAAAAAAATATCTGAGGGAGGGCGTACAGCTACAGTCTCTACTTGATGTTTACGGTGGTAGAATGAATTCCAAGAATGAAGAGCGCAGCAAAGCATTAATGTTTAAAGGTCATGGCTACAGACGTAGAATCCTCAGAGCCTTCCTATATTTGGTTTCAGGAACCCACACTAGTGATCTCAATTACATTTTCCGGCAGTGCGGAATCCTGCGGTGCGTCTATCTTTCAGTTCGTCGATTGTTCTCTGCGTTATCGATTTACTTGTCGCTCGTTCACTCTCGACTTCTGGTTTCCACGTACTATACTCTGGGAAGTCACCCCTGTTCTCTGCTTCTCCTTCCGCTGCGTCCACATCCACGAAGACTCATGTCCTGTTTCGTCATTGGTCTCCATCACTTCATTACGCCCGAGTCTCAGGTCGATTGAAATTTTCGCGTTTCCGGGCGCGTCAACTGCGTTGGTCATTAGTCCCGTAAGTGTAGTGCACGCTTTTTTCTCGGAGATGGCGATGATCTTCCCCCGCTGGATGGCCAGATCCGGCGCCGACCTACCGTTGGCTAGTGAGGTTTCCCCCTAACCAGGTCTCTCCCACCAGCGGGGCACCGCCCCAGCCGAGACAAGCTCGACCGGTCTCCGGGAATATGTGGTAGTGTAGTGCATGTCAGTGCAAGGGGATAGGATAGGACAAGGAAGAGGAAGGAAAGATCGCGCGCGGTTTGTGGCCCGTTTGGTAGGGTACTGCTTCGGCATTCGCCTGGTGTTCATCGGAGAAACCATGGAAAACTACCGATCAGAGCAGCCGGCCGGTAGAATTCTCCTCCAGACAGCGACTGAATTCAACCTAGCTGAAAAGCTAGTGTCGAAAAAAAAACTTTTCATGTCCAATATTTTAAATGTCTGGTTGAATTATTTTGTAACATATTTGCTTAAAACGTCACGTTTCGCACTTAATAGTGTGTGACTTTATAATTTTGCTACCTATTTTAGGTCTCTAAATTATCACTTTTTTGTGCCTAAAATTCCGAGGTCTAGTGATTATCCTTCCCAACCATCACACCGGCACCCAGTCTCACCGGTCGCTGCCCCAAACAATGTTTACACAGTTTCTACGTCCACAGCACTGCCGCAGACCCGACACCCCAACCTTCGCGAAGTATAGTTCTTGTAACACGAACGACCAAACCTTCTGTCCACAACGTGGCATCAACAGCGCGGGGTTCCCCTCTGGACACTAAACCGCCCGCGGGCCCAGGTGTGTTCCGGCTGCCTGTGCGGGGGCGGGGTGCTGCGACAGCTCCACGCGGGGGCGTGCCAACGCCCCTCCATCCCGTCCCCGCCCCCGCCCCGCCTCCCCCACCCCCGCCCCGCCTCGCGCGCGCAGCAGCTCCGCTTTGTAAAAATCCCATCACAGCCCCAATGGGCGCCGCCCAAAAGAGGGGCCCATTGTATAATTGTGTAACGGCGGCGGGTGGCGGTAATGTGAACGCCGGGTCGGTCGGCCGGTCGGGCGGGTGGCGGGGCCTCAATTTGAAAGAATGGAATTGAATTAATCAATATGAATCTGCTTGCAAAGCAATATAAATGGTCTCTGGACCCGCGCCGTCCCCGCGTGTTTGTGTGGGAGCGGAGCCCGCTGCTCGACGGCGCTGTTGTGCCCGCCCGCCCCGCCCCGCCCCGCCCCGCCCTGCTCCGCCCCGCCCTGCCCCGCCCCGCCCCGCCCCGCCCCGCCCCGCCCCGCCCCGCCCCGCCCCCCCCCTTCTGTCGCTCCCCACCCTCCCTTCCCAAACGTACCCGTCCTGCCCCACCCGCGTTGGCACCCTCCTGGTCGCCCTTCCTGGCTGGTCCCGACCCACCGAACCCCGCGCCCGTCCGCACTGCGCTGCCATACGCTGCCCATTCCTATCCTGTTTTATCCATTTCCGTCCCCACGTCCGGTCCTCCCCCTCACGCTCTGTCCTCTCACATCTCGACACGTGCCCTTCCCGTAACGTTATGCGTCCTTTTGCCCTGCCGTATTCTGTTTATTCACTTCTGTTTTGTCCAGTTCATTCCTGTACTGGGATGTCGTGACTCACCCGTCCTGCTCCTGCTCGTCCCACTCTACGCTCTGTCCGGCAGCGGACTGCCGCCCGCGCCTTCCCGCCTTCTGTTGCTCCCCACCCTCCCTTCCCAAACGCACCCTTTGCTCTCCAACCGCGTTCGTACCCTCCTGGCCGCCCTTCCTGTCTGGTACCGACCCACCGAATCCCGCGCCCCGTCCAGCACTACGCTGCCATACGCTGTCCATTCCTATCCTGTTTTATCCATTTCCGTCCCCACATCCCGTCCCCCCTCACGATCTCTCACATTACCGTCGAGTTTCATCGCGCCCTGTCCTCTCATATCTCGTCACGTGATTTTAATATTATATAATAAAGATACCAAGTGTATGACTGACTGACAGTAAAAAAAATGTTAAGAAATCTCACATTAAACCCTGTTATTTAATATCACTGAAGAACTATACAATAAAGACTTTCCAAAATTATTTTAATTGTTATATTCAGGTGTTTGGACAGTTCCTTTTTTTTAATAAACGTGTTACGTCCAAGCATGTGAAGATTACAATACAAATAATTGACAAATCGTCGTTATTGTGTAGTACTTAATTAAATTGTTATAACTCTTTATGCGAGATATTTTAATAAACCCCTTTATTAACTGCCTTTAATATATTGTAGGAGACTGCACTACCGTAGCGACGATCCCCTTATCTTTTCCTCGTTCGATAATCCTGGTTCAAGGCAAGAATATACCTAAGGGAATTTGAGGTAAACCAAGTAAATTGGCGGCAATTTTCTTTACGTTTCTACAGACTTTCGTGAATCGCATTCCACCATTGCTCTTTCATTGATCTCGACATATCAGGGTAATCCTCTCACTCTCGTAAATTGTCACTCAGGCTCAGAATCAATAAAAATAAAAGTAAAAGGTAATTTGAATAAGGTCCTCAACGGACTGGTTAATTTCGCTACAAATTTCTTGGAGATGAGGGCCTGCTATTTTGAAATAGTACACTATGTATGATCAAAAGATTGTGATACTGCATACTGAATTTCTGGTAGATCATGCGCTCCTAACGGAGCTCGATCAAATACGTAGAAAATTAAGAAATTTGGGATTTACCAGCAGGTGGTCAATGTTCCTTAGTTTTCTCCTAATGAATATTGTATATATTATTACTAATTAGTATTTATACTTATTAATACAGGATATTGTGATAAAAAATCTTAAATGGTACAGAGTAGATTACAAAACTTCAAATAATAATTAGGTTTTATGACAATCAAAGTTTGTGTTTTAGTTTATTCCACAGAATTAAAGCAAGATAATTGTTTAAACGAGTCTTTTAACCGAATCATTAAATTACTTTTGTTCATAATTATTTATAGTGAAACGTATCTTTGTTAAAGTGTTTATGTCAACACTGTTGGAAATGAAAATGTCAAACTTGTAGATTTCTCAATAAAAAGTATACACTAACATGCACTACACTACCACATATTCCAAGCACCGGTCTGGAGTTTAGAGCTTGTCTCGGCTGGGGCGGTGCCCCGTTGGTGGGAGAGTCCTCGTTAGGGCGAAACCCCACTAGCCGACGGTAGGTCGGTGCCGGATCTCGCCATCCAGTGGGGGGAAAATCAACGCCATCTCCCGAGAGAAACATGCACTATACTAACGGGACTAATGACCGAAGCAGTTGACGCGCCCGGAAACACGAAAAAATCAATCAATCAATCAAAATTATAAGAAAAGACATAGGCAATGTAAAGATGGTGAGGAAATAAAAGTATCCAAAGTTTTTAATGACAATCAATTATTTCAGCAATTGCACAACGTTTCGTAACTAGTTTTGTTACATCATCAGGTGCTTAGTAAGGAAACTACTACCCCATTGAATTACATCTGCAGGAATGAATGACACCAACAGGCGTATGAATATTCATACGCCTGTTGGTGTCATTCATTCCTTGGAATGGAGTGTCTGTTTGCAACTGTTACTTATGTGATATCAATTGAGTGAGTTAATTTTGTAATGTTTCCTCGATGGTTCTACTGCAGAGGTAATTCAATGGGATAGTAGTTCCCTCACTAAGCACCTGATGATGTAACAAAACTAGTTTCGAAACGTTGTGCAATTACTGAAATAAATGATTGTCATAAAAAACTTTGGATACTTTTATTTTTAAACATATATGAACAATCAAGAAGAAATATTGATTTACTAAAGAGAGTGAGGACATTTTGATCACCAGCGCGACCCATGCGAAGACCCTCGCTGGGAGCGACGATGCAAAACAAAAGCGTGTTTAGTTTAAAGCATCTCGTGCACGACCAAGGCCAGCTCGCAAGCGTGGCTTGCGCCGGTTGTAAATCTGTCACCATCACTATCTGTTCCATCGTGCAACAACGTTGTTACGACAGACGGTTATAAAACTGTCGCCAGCTCGTGGTTCCCATGATTAAGAAGATACAGATTTACAACTGACATCCCGGCTTGCTCGTGTATAGTCACCCTAAGGCGGGGAACGAGATGCGGCAGCGGACGCGAATGCCATGCCTATCCTTTTCATCATGGACCACTATTGGTATGACAGACGGTTATAAAACTGTCGCCAGCTCGTGGTTCCTATGATTAAGAAGATACAGATTACAACTGACATACCCGGCTTGCTCGTGTATAGTCACCCTAAGGCGGGAACGAGATGCGGCAGCGGACGCGATGCCATCCCTATCCTTTTCATCGTGTAACACTACTGATATGACAGACGGTTATAAAACTGTCGCCAGCTCGTTGTTCCCATTATTAAGAAGGTACAGATTTATAACTGACATACCCGGCTTTCTCGTGCATAGTCAGTCACCCTAGGGCGGGGAAAGAGATACGGCAGCGGACGCGAATGCCATCCCTATCCTTTTCATCGTGGAACACTACTGATATGACAGACGGTTATAAAACCGTCGCCAGCTCGTTGTTCCAATTATAAATAAGGTACAGATTTACAACTGACGCAATCCTGGCTTGCTCGTGTATCGTCACGTTAAAGCGGAAGACACGCGTAACGAGGTGCGGCGGGGCGGGTGCCGTGTAGGGGCGGGCGGCTGTGGCTGCAGCGTCGTGAGCCCGGCCGGTGGGCCCAGCGGTTGGCAGCCCTCGCCGACGGGCCCCGCCCCCCCCCGCCCCGCTCGACCCCCCCCCGCCGCCGCCCCCCCGCCCCGCCCCTTTTCTAGCCCCTCTTGCTAGCTCCGAGACCGGGAGCGGTAGCTCAGTGCATCAACTGATGTCACTGCAGCGCCTGTGACCGGCAGGTCCTAGGTTCGAGTCGGCGGCAGGATATTCGACTGTGACCTTCCAGCTAGGTCGAGTTCAGTCGCTGTCTGGAGGAGAATTCTGGCGGCCGACTGCTCTGATCGGTAGTTTTCTGTGGTTTCTCCGATCAATACCAAGCGAATGCTGGAGCAGTGCCCTACCAAACGGGCCACGGACCGCACGCGATATTTCCTTCCTCTTCCTTGTCGTATTTTCTACACTTACACTAACATGCACTACACTACCCCGCATTCCGGGATACCGGTCGGGAGCTTAGAGTTTGTCCCGGCTGGGGCGGTGCCCCGCTGGTGGGAGAGTCCTGGTTAGGGGGAAACTCTGCTAGCCGATGGTAGGCCGGCGCCGGATCTCGCCATCCAGCGGGGGAAGATCACCACCATCTCCCGAGAAAAAAAACATACACTACACTAATGACCTGAACACTACTGGACTAATGACCAAAGCAGTTGACGCGACCGGAAACACGAAAGAAATCAATGAATCACTCAACCCAGCTCCGAAATGCACAAACCATCCTAGCTCAATTAAAAAAAATCCTTCAACTTCGACGATGACGACAAAGCCGTCGAAAGCCGGCTATCTTAATAAAGCCAACATGTTGACGAAGATGACCTCTTTTACTTCTTATAAGAACGTCAACAACACCAAATCAGAATTCCCACTATCCTTCAACTTCATTAGTACTACTCAATACTTTGAGCTCCTCTGGACGCTTGTACACTCTTTCCAATTCTCTGCAAGAGTATACAACATGATTATTTTCTAATAAAAAACTGGGTATTGGCAATGCTAGCAACACTTCCAAGTCCAACGTTTCAAAAGACCGTTTTCCCCAAAACCCGCTTTTACTAACGTGGCCACAGTACCTTGTAACACTCAATATATTCCAGCTCAATTACAAAATCGTTCAATCTCCATGCCAGTTCCTCATTCATGAACTTTGCTGGGCATCTTAATATTATTTCAGTGTCTCTGGAACTGTATACATCATGATTGTTTTCAAACAAGGTTGTGCATTGCCAACGCTAACGATAAATTCGAGACCGTGGTCCACCTTTTCCAAAGCACATTGTGGCCTACATGATTTTAACCCAAACAAATCCACTTTCACACATCATACATTTCAAGTTTAACCATAGTGTTAACTGAAAACTTCATTCAATCGCTATAACATATCTACTTGTCAGTCATTGTGCCGTCTAAGCACTAAGATTTCAAATTACGTAGAAGAATATTTACCATCTATGTTTCCAATCAATAAATGATGTGTAGCCGCCGGGTGACATGTCCGTTGCCCAGCATTACACTATCGTTTAGAGGTTTCTATCCCATCCCTACCGTCGGACACTCATACTTTCCTAAATACGCGGTGATGCTTAATTAAAATCTCGTTCCACATCAATATTAATATCCAATTCATGAGCTTGTCTGGATTCCTAAACGCTAATTTGAATTTCCTGGAAGTATATTAATTCCACGATTAACTTCAAAAAATAAGTGATGCTAGATAAAGACTGTTGCAGCTCGGAATAATGCAATGTGGATTCGAAGCTTGCGAAAGTCTCTGGTGTTTTTATACGCTGATGACGACTTGAAAGAGAACGATCACCACTATGCACTATAACTTAATAATCTAAATATTCAAAGTATTGTTTATTAATTCACAAGCTTCCTGAAGAGCCAAGCTTCAAGCTATAGATGTGTTGCTTGCACTCGAGACACAACCAAAAGAAGAAATTTCAAGGAATATAGAACGATGTCATAAATCTCTATCTATGAAGTAACGGTACATGATAGAATAGTGAAGTTTGTCTAAAAGGGTTTTCGAGCATAAAATCCGTCAGAACATTGTCGATTTTCGCGCCTGATTGAGAGCACACTGACGGGAATACGAGATATACTGCACTTCCCCAGTCGTTCGCCTCTGAATTTCTGAAACTCGTTCTATGCTCCGGGTACGGATCTGGCTCCATTCCAGCCCCAAACGCTGCTATATACTCCCATAGTCGTCACCAACTACCAATCTTTTCGACCACAAAGTGGCCATCCCTACCATCGTTCCTGCACCGCTTCCTCCCCCGGCTTCACTACAGTACTCGCCTCCAGGTACTATTCTCACCGCTTATCAGTTCCGCTCCTGCATCCCCTACTACCATCACTACAATACCCGCTCGTACCCGGCTTCGTTACAACCTGCTTCTGTAACCTCCTCTACAATCACTACCATATCCCCCATTACCAGCCCTACTACAGAATCCATCACTGCAGCCACTATTCTACCCGTTTCTTCCAAGCACTGCTACAGAACTGCGGGTAACTGTAACTGTAACCGCTACGTCAACTACAACCGCATCTCGCATTACAGGGACCGCTACAAAACCTGCTATTGTGACTACCGCTACAAACAGTACATACCGTCCATTTCCGGACCTGTTACAGAATCCCCACCTACAATCACAATTACACGCGCTACCTTCCCACCGGGAGAGGGGGCTCAATGCATCAACTGATGTTACTGCAGTGCCTCTGATGACTCAGCAGGATTTTCGACACTAGCTTTTCCGTCAGTTCAGTCGGTGTCTGGAGAAGAATTTTAGCAGCCGGATGCTCTGATCGGTAGTTTTCTGTGGTTTCTTCTATCAACACCAGGCGAATGCCGGAGCAGTATTCTAACAATGAGGCCACGGATCGCTCATGATCTTTTCTTCCTCTTCCTTGTCCTATCCTCACCCCCCCACACACACTCACACGTACACTAACATGCACTACACTACCACACATGCCGGGAGACCGGTCGAGGGCTTAGAGCTAATTCCGGTTGGGGCGGTGCACCACTGGTGGGAAATAGCTTGTTGAGGGAAACTCCGATAGTCGACTGTAGGTCAGCGCCGCAACTCACCATCCAGTGGCGGAAGATCACAGTCACCTCCATTTGTAATGTTGATGTCGATACAACGCGTCTTTTAACCCTTATTGGACGTTGAGCGCTTTCTTTACTGAGTAATTATTATATTGAATAATTACTATATTTGTCAAGACTCGTTACGTCGCGGTCAGTCAGTGCCTTTTATCCCTTCGGCCAGGGGTTCGACGGCGTTAGATCCCGGGGTTGCTGGCCGGTCACCCAACCAGGAACCCGCGACTCTCGAATTCGCTTAACCTTCGTGAATTCACGGAGCGTAATAAACGAATTCGGCTAGCGCATCCGGCTCCCGATGAAAAAACACGGAGTACACTTACGGGACGAATGACCTCAGTAGTTGACTCGTGCAGGAATCTGTATCAAACAATCCCGCTACCTTCCTACCATAGCCACTCCCCAGTGCTTCCCCTGCGATCCGCTCTTGCTTCCCGTGACCGCCGTTCCCACCACAGCCCCCGTTACCAACTTTCCTTCCCCCCACGTTCGCCGCGCCCCTCGACTCCCCCCCCCCCCCCGCCGTCTGACGCCACCGCGCGGAAACTCCGGTGCGCCGCGGCCGCCGGCGACGCTGCAAAATGCAGAGTTTACACAGGGCGGCCAAGCGACCCCGCCTCTTCGCGTCCTCGCCCGGCCGGCGGCGACGCCACCGTCGCTCCCTCGCTTCGCTTGGTCATCGAGTTGACCTTTTTAAAACGATCGACCTAGATTGTCCTTCTGGCCCACTGACACACTTCTCCCTTGTCGCGGCTCCGCGCTCGTCTTTATCTTGTACGTGGAGGTTCGCCGAAATCGATTTCGAGGTTTCAACGAGTAAACACAAATAGAGAGAGAGTGTAAAATGTTTTCAATTTTTCACCCTTTTCAAAACTGCACAAAGACTGACTGGAAGTAGGTTGCACGTAATTTGATTTATATTTCTACTGAAAGGATGTATAATGAGATTTAGAATAACACTTCAACAGTTAATACATAATGAACTAAGTTCTCGACTTTTTAATCTTTGCCTATATTAACTGTGTATAATAAATCCTTCACAATAAAGAAAAAATTATGTACTACTTTGTTGGAATTGGAATTGCTTGCAGACTATAAATAGTACGTTCGTCCTTTGAATGATTAGTGATCTTTCAAACAATATTTTCAGACTAAAATAATCACTATATCGTTATTCGTGAATAATGTTATCTCTAAAAATTAAAAAATCCTGCAGGCTTCCGCTTCTCGTAGATTGTACACACGGATTTAATGTTGACGTTCAAACCTAAAGAGCAAGAATTGTGAGAATTCTAAAATCAAAATCCATGATATGATTTATGCGAGATAGCACTACGTAGACAATAGGGACATGTAGAATGTACGATATACATTATTGATATCCTTACAGCCCTGATGAAGGCCAAATATATGGCCGAAACGTCGGCAATATAAAGTAACCTTTTTCTTTCCTGTGATCCAATCTCAAGTACCATTATAAACATAAAATCAAATTTGAAATGTATATATGCAAATGACATAAAATGAATGCCATAATGAAAGTGCATTAATATGTCGTGATGTAGAGATGAAATTGCTGCTGACAAGGAGCTAACTTTTTAGCTAGATTGAATTCAGTCGCTGTCTGGAGGACAATTCTAGCGGCCGACTGTTCTGATCGGTAGTTTTCCGTGGTTTCTCCGATCAACGCCAGGCGAATGCTGAAGCAGTACCCTACAAAACGGGCCACGGATCGCGGGCGATCTTTCCTCTTCCTTGTTCTATCCTCTCCCCTAACACACACACTTACACTAACATGCAATACACTACCACATATTCGGGGAGATCGGTCGGGAGCTTAGAGCTTGTCCCGGCTGGGGCGGTGCCCCGTGGAGGGAGAGTCCTGGTTAGGGGGAAACCCCACTAGCCGACGGTAGGTCGGCGCCGGATTTCGCCATCCAGCGGGGGAAGATCACCGCCATCTTCCGAGAAAGAAAACTACACTAATGGGACTAATGACCAAAGCAGTTGACGCGCCCGGAAACACGAAAAAATCTGTCAAAATCAATCAATCAAAAACGAACGGCGTTGAGAACGGTGCAATGGCGAGTGAGGATGCAGGCTGTCACTGCCATGAGGACAGAACGAGGGCGGGCGAGGACGGGCAGGGGCGGCAGGGCGAGCGGCCCGCGGCGTCGCTTAGCGGCGCAAGCGCAGTGTTTAGCCCAGTGGCCTCAAAGCGCCGAAAAGGGGGCGGGGCGGAGGAGTTCCGCAAAGTGTCAAAGGTAAACAGGTTTGTAACTTCAGTTCCCGCATAACCGTGTAGCGTTGACGACGCAAGGGGAATCGGGGAGGGAGAGCAGACAGCCCCCAACCCTAGCGCACGAATTTGCTCAGAATCCAAACATGCCGTTACGTATATGAAGGTATTTTCAAACTCTACAATTACCACTACGACTGGAAGTAGAATTTTCCTGGAAGAATTTTCACTGAACGCGCAATATAAATAAATAAATTATTCGAAATTTATTTTTGAAATATTTGGAAGCCTGGATTGTTTAGCAGACACTTAAGAACTGTAGGTAACCTGAGTTTCTTGCGATCCGCGGTGCCTCGCTGGGGGGAGAAACCTGGAGAGGAAAGTTTCTCGTAATCAGAAGCGTAGGTTTGCGCCGGATCTCTCCTTTCATCGTGGAGGAACACCGCCACCTCCCGGGATAAAACGTTCTCATCACTAGCGAGACTAACGAGCACAGTAGATGACGTATCAGGAGGCAAGAATCAAAGGACTTCCTCCACCCCTACTCTCACCCTCACTCACACACACAAACTTAAACTTACAAGTACTACACTTCCATAAATGCCGGAATAACTGTAGTTAACTTGAGCTTCTTGCGGCTTCTGCTGTGCCTCACAAGGAGAGAAACCTGGAGTGAAAAATTTCTCGTAATCAGAAGCGTAGGTTCGCCCCGGATCTCTCTTTCATCGGGGCGGAACACTTCCACCTCCCGGGATAAAACGTTGTCTTCACTAACAAGACTAACGAACACAGTAGATGACGTGTCCGGAGGCAAGAATCAAAGGACTTGACCCCAGCCCCATCCTCCACCCCCGTTCCCACCCTCACGGCATTCCTCGTCGTGTCGCCATAGGAGTGCCGTCGCGCGCACCGTGAATAGCGCGTCCACGCGTGCCCGAAATGGACGTCCATGCGAACGTTCGTGCCGACGCGGCGCGGGTATTCGCGGCGAGGGGAATTCTAGCGGCCGGCTGCTCTGATCGGTAGTTTTCCATGGTTTCTCCGATCAACACCAGGCGAATGCCGGAGCAGTACCCTACCAAACGGGCCACGGACCGCGCGCGATCTCTCCTTCCTCTTCCTTGTCCGATCCTTACCCCTTACACACACACTTACACTAACATGCACTACACTACCACATATTCCGGGAGACCGGTCGGGAGCTTAGAGCTTGTCGCGGCTGGGGCGGTGCCCCGCTGGTGGGAGAGTCTGGATAGGGGGAATCCCCAACAGCCGACGGTAGGTCGGCGTCGGCTCTCGCCATCCAGCGGGGAAGAACACCGCCGTCTCCCAAGAAAAAGCATGCACTACACTAACGGGACTAATAACTAAAGCAGTTTGACATGCCCGGAAACACGAAAAAATCAATCACTCAATCAAGCGGCGAGGGGGAAAAATGTACGAGAGAAATCTCCGCCAAGTGTACACGTCAGGACCGCGCGATAAATTTGATGAATTCGAACCCTGCCGAGGAAGACCTTTTGAAAACGCCTTTCAGGAATTCGTAGAATTGTATGTTGATATCGATATTTGGACGGTGATATCTGCGAAAAAATGTGGAACATTCTCGAGGCTTTGGGTATGAATTTGCAATAAAATGGGTGTCGGACGGGAATTTTCATTGATGTATTCACAAAATATTTAATTAAAATGTATTTTAATTTTAATAAATAATTAACTAAAAATTTTATTAATTTTAATAAATAATGAATTTTAAACTTGTGAATGTAGTAGACGATTTCCAAATATAGTTACTGAATGGTTTAACTAACATATTTGGCAAATCATCACTCTGGTTGAGTTTTATTTCTCATATTAATGTAAAACAAACTAAATGTTATAATTTATTTAGTTTGTCCTGTTTGGTGGTAGAGGAACTTGAAGCGTCCACATACGTGAAGCTATAGACTATGGTTAAGCAACCAGTTTAAGACATTGTGTGTGACATGTGTTTTTGGCACCAGATTACAGTGTGATTGATTTTTTACACTGTCACATATCTTATTTAATGCATTCTTGCCATAATATTGTACGCCTCGCTATTCGTACAGTAGAAGGCATCTTCAAACCACTACTGTAGTTATTTGTCGGGGAAAAGGTCAAGGAAATGTAAGCCTCCTTCCTCGACAAAGATTAAAATTTTTATTCTATCATGATATTACTAAATTATCATTATTAGAGTAGTTATTAATCAAATGTTTATTTAGTGTCGAGTTTCCCAAAATGGTATTGAAATTACATTTTCAGGTGCGCATATACCGGTCTCCGGTCTCTTCGAATACATAATTAGTAGTATATGAAAGTTGGAAAGGACTGATTTCTGATATGATGACTGGCACAATTATCGAAATTCAAGTACACTTACGTTTATTTCATTCCACTTTGAGACACATTTAGAGTCTTGGAGGACTCACAGCTGGTATTTGAGGGTGCCACATTACTTACGTATCCCATACGTTTTTCTCTAATATTCACCATATTCAAACTTTATCCTCGTTCAACCTCAGTAAACACCACACTCATTCCACACGCATCAAAAATAAATATCCTTTTCACATATTTTGTAAATTATTTTCAGACCTAAAGTAACATGTACGAGGTGCCATCATGGTTTCCTCAACCACTGTATTAGAATTAAGTTAGGTGCAGTGTTATGAATTAAGCCATCACTACATATGTATAGTTTTATGAATTGATGTATGTAGAAAAACAATCAAATGATATATTTTTTATTAAAAAAACAAAGCAGAGGAGGCTGTTTGACCGCTGGCGTATTTGCGATTACGCCAAATGTTTTTGAGAATGTGTCAAGAATATCGTAATGTTTTGCATGTTTTATTATTATGTTCTTCATCATTTACATATTTGATAGTAACGAGAGATGAGGGAAAATTGACTAAACATATTACAATCATCATTGTGTGGTTTATTATCAATTATTTTTTGTTATTAACATTGTTTTATATACAAATATATTCATTATTAATAACTTAACACAGCTTGAAAAGTATGAAAAACATCTTTAAATGAAAGTTAATCGGGTCACGTGCTTTTTATTCTAGATAAATAGAGTATTTTCTAAACAAAAGTCACTACAACATATACTTTTCGTCAAACATTTACATTTAGGAGCCAAAAACTATCACAAAAGAAGAGACAAAACATTATAATTGGAAATATGAATGAAATATTTCGAAAGTTTCCAGGTGAAGCAAAACAAGTAGAGAAACATTCAACTCACGTTCCGAAGTATAGCAATCTTACTGTGCAAGATAACATGAACACTAAAGGTAATGAATTAGCTCTAACGATTTTGAGGTTTAAATGGATCAGAGACATGAATAAAATCAGACACTGATTGAAGACAATAACACCAAGGATGGCATCAATGCAATGGATAAAATCGTTTGGAAATCCATATTACTAATTTCCAACGCGCGCAGAAATGCAAATAAAACTATTTATTATTCCACACATGAGAGATTTGTTTTTTTAATTTCTACGAAACCGTCAAAAATCCAAAAACAATGATACAGATTCGGTTCCAAGGAACAGCGATAAAGCTCCAAGGAACGTACAGGCTGAATTTATCCTATTAAATATTTGCTATTCAGGTATTGCGTTTTGTAACAATAACTTGTTTTTATGTACTTGGTGTTGAAAGGAGGATTGAACTGTATATTTACTGTACTAAGTTATTACAGTATTCGTGATGACTTTTTGTTGAATATTTAATTTGTTACAATAGTGTGCATGAGAGTTTTATTTGTTGGTCTTGAAAAATATGTGCGCTACCTTTGGGGAAACAGCAGTGTGGTTTTATCAGCACTTTCACTGCGGCAGGCCACCAGTATTCCCTAAAGGATCTAAACTTTAGCTTGTGCTCGTATTCCGAGACATGATGAATTTTGCAGGAACTATGAAAAAACTCACGGGTAAAAAATAGAAATAAATTCTTGAAAATTTCAATTAACTGGGCGAAACACTAAAAATCCTTTGGCAAAGGAATTCATTGCCAAAGTATCATTAAAATGCGACTACGAGTTCCGGATTAATGTGTTGAAACCTTTATCAGGCAATAGCAGTAAATTATTGATAAAGATTTGCTTTAACTGTGAACAAGATTAAACTAAAAAAGGAAACTATGTTTTATATATTTAATGTCGGCATTATTTACTTCTATATTAATGCATTATGGTACTGTTATTTGGAATAGTTTCATATTTAACAATAATTAAACTTTGATTACTACAAAAATATGAACATTTAGTAGGCCTAAAAAATTGATGCAGATAGATACTTCACGTCTGTAGTCGTTCTACGGTTCTTCGATGCTGCAACATATTCGGTTCTATCGTTCTACGTGCTTCGGTTTGTACAAAAAGCCGTCTTTCTATAATCAGATGCACGTTTCTGATAATCTACAATATTTCTTCTTGACCGCCACAGTCCCACGATCATCACCCAGCCACTTCGGGAAGAATTGGTGTCGCTATATCCATATACGCAAAGCCGTCAGGCGTTTCCCATCAGCGCGTTTCTAGCGTTGCCGTATTCACCCCAGAGGTCACGTCCGGCCTCGTGCGCGCCGCCCCTGCAGAGCGCGGCAGCCGCTTTTTTGGACGCGTCCGCAACAATGCGCGGCATTTATTAGTTCTTTCCGCCTGTCTGCGCGCGTCCGCCCGCGCGCCGTCTGTCCCACTGCGGCCGCCCTCGCTGCGCGCCCCCGGACAGCTACCCGCGCCCGCCGTCCCTCCTACGCCCACTCACTGCCTCCCACCCCACCATTTATCCCTCCACCCACCACCCATTCACCCACCATCGCTCCACCCATCTCCCTTCCACCCACCACTCCTCCTGTCACCTCCCTTCTACCCACTACATCTCCCCCCCCTCACCCACCATCCTCCACCCCATCCCTCTCACCCACCCACTCCCCCCACCCCTCCACTCACCACCTCATTTCTCCCCTCAATTTCCTCTCCGGCCCAACCCGCCCCTCCGTATCACCACGCATCATTCCCTCCACACTTTCCTTTCGAGCTCTCTCTCTCTCTCTCTCTCTCTCTCTCTCTCTCTCTCTCTCTCTCTCCTCCTCTCTTCTCTATCTCTATCTCTATCTTCTCTATCTCTCTATCTCTCTCTATCTCTCTACCTCTATCTCTCTCTCTCTCTCTCTATCTCTCTCTTCTCTCTTTCTCTCTTTCTCTCTTTCTCTTTCTCTCTCTCTCTCTCTCTCTCTCTCCTACCTCTACCTCCCCGCCGAGACTGGCCTCCTCATTCTGTCTCTACCCACTCTGACCGAATCCTACCAAGTCACGCTCATCGCTGCAGTACCTTTTCCTTTCGTCCCCAACACCCTCCCGCCCATCTCACCCCTCCCTTCCTCCCCCCTTGGCTCTCTCTCCCCCCGGTTTTCTGCTTCGCTCTGCCTTTACTCCCCCTTGTCGGACTTTCTCACTTCTCACCTGGCCCATTCGTTTCCTCTTATCAGCAGACGTCGTGCGTTGTGTTCTGGCCTGTTGTGTTATGGCGTCGTTTCGTCCTATCATAGTTTGTCTTTTGTCTCGGAGTGTAGTTTAGAATTGCGCTAATCTTGAGCAAACGTGACTTCATGGGTAGAATCAGTTTTAGTTATTGTTTGCAACATAAAATTAAACTCTGTTTGTTTGCACCAAAGTACGGATTCATGAACTGTTATTTTAATTATATTTTATCTCCTCTATTTTATTCCAATGCGATATTCAAAATAGTTTTTGAGTTTTACACTTGCATGTCGTTTTCATTCAATATCAGTTTTTCATTTTCATCAATACTATTTTTCATTCAAATGAATATAAAATGGTGTTTTTATAAACAAATACACGTTTTATATGTTTAACTAAGACAGTGGCAATTTAATGTCTCACACCCATTAGACACCAGTACCCCCAAAAATATTAAACTGTTATTAATAAATGTCTTAAATCTTAAATTTTCTTCGGGGAATTCTTTACTTTGAAATATGTACTCACGTTTATTATCACTACTTTTTGTTAATCGAGAATTACTTTATCACCAATATTAGTTCCAAAATAAGGAAATCAATGGTCGTAAAATTAGCAAAAACTCATCATTGTCTGCCAGCTCTATTTCATTGCTACTGCTGCCACTATTGCTCTTTAGTACCATCGTCACATTCACTGCTTCTAGTTCATTACAATGTACCACCACTACCTCCACCACCACTACACCCTTCACTAACACTACAGCCAACAGTTCCGGTACCAGAACTGCCATAATCTTCCCATAGCACCCAACACTTTTATTTCCCAAGTATCATATTTCCTTCTTCCATTGTCACCAGATCCAATGCGCACTACTACACTTTATCCTTGCCACAGCGTATACCCTGCGTGGGATTCAACCCCACCCTTTGCTTGTAAGATCACGGGGATTGCTCCCCAGAGTGAGCATCTAGTCTCTTGGCCTTTGTGTAACCTCCCTGCTGCGTACAAGCACACCTTCGGGATGGCCTCCGCATACGCTGGAACCCAGCACTCCAGTGGGACGCCCCACAATTAAGGCTGGGTGGGGCCACTCTGGCACCTCAGAAGTACTTGCTGTCCGGGGTAGAACTGGGGCCTAATTAACCGCCACTCTCGATATGCCGCGACGAGTACCTCATGAGTATCGGGCACGGCCACGACGAAACCAAGCGCCTATCTGGGGGCCGGCAATCTGGGTGGCTCGGGGCCCCCAACTCGTCTCCTCCCTGCGTCTACCTTGACGCTGTCGACGTGCGTTTCGCTGGAATATATGCAACCAGCTCCCTATCTGACTTTATGTGGATTTTGACACACATCCCCGGCGGCGGCGATGGTGTAAAGGTTTACCATATCGGGCTGTTATACCTAAGTTTGCAGGTTCAAAACTGATCGAAGCTGTGGATTTTAAAGGGCGAGAAAATCCTTCGGAGAGGAAGTAAAGCCGGTCCTATGTTAGTAGATTTACTGCATGTAAAAGATCCTCAAGCCTAAATGAAGCCTCTGAGGTAAATTCAAATTGCCTGTTTCGTCGCTCAAGTAATACCTTCTTTCTCCCATAGTAGGTGAAAGGAGCGTAACGAAATTCGCGTGGTCAGACGGAAGAGCAGGCCTCATCGCCTGAGTCTCGCCGCGTAAAATAATTCATTCAAACTCCAAAATCGACCGTCCTAAGGACAGTCAAAGGAAGCGTGCAAATCGGGTTTCGATTGATTGATTTTTTCATGTTTCCGGGCGCGTCAACCGATTTGGTCATTAATCCCTTTAATGTAGTACATGTTCTTTCCTCGGGAGATGGCGGTGATCTTCCCCCGCTGGATGGCATGATCCGGCGCCGACCTACCGTCGGTTAAGGGGGTTTCCCCCTAACCAGGACTCTCCCACCAGCGGGGCACCGTCCCAGTTGGGACAAGCTGTAAGGTCCCGACCGGTCTCCCGGAATATGTGGTAATGTAGTGCATGTTAGTGTAAGTGTGTGTGCAAGGGGAGAGGATAGGACAAGGAAGAGGAAGGAAAGATCGCGCGCGGTCCGTGACCCATTTGTTAGGGTACTGCTCCGGCATTCGCCTGGTGTTGATCAGAGAAACCACGGAAAACTACCGATCAGAGCAGCCGACCGCTAGAATTCTCCTCCAGACAGTGACTGAATTCGACCTAGCTAAAAAGCTAGGATCGAAAATCCTGCCGCCGTCAGGACTCGAAACTAAGACCTCCCGGTCAGAGGCGCTGCAGTGACATCAGTTGATGCACTGAGCTACCGCTCCTTACTTCAGCTTCGCCCCCATTTCCAGCCGTCAGATCCCAACACCCGCGTGCCCCCTCCTTGCCTCCCAACGCCTCCCCTTCGCACCCCCACCCGAGACGTCTTCCCGCTCATTAACTCCCCGACTGATTAGCGCCGCCGGCTAATGAAATGGGCGCGGCCTCGCCCCGCCTGCTCTTAATTCGCCTTGAGCGCTCGCGCCCTGCCCTCGCCATACGGGCGGCGTCCGGGAGGAGATCTTCGCGGGCGCCCGGCCTGCACACACTTCCGACCGCGCATTGGCACCTCGCGCGCTAAGCCATGTGCCTTTAGATTGTGCCTTTGCACCCGATTTGCAACCGGGAGCGGTAGCTCAGCAACTGATGTCACTGCAGCGCCTCTGACCGGGAGCTCCTAGGTTACACTCCCCACGGCGGCAGGATTTTCGACACTAGCTTTTCAGCTAGGTCGAATTCAGACGCTGTCTGGAGGAGAATTCTAGCGGCCGGCTGCTCTGATCGTTAGTTTTCCAGGCGAGTGCCGGAGCAGTTCCTTACCAAACAGGCCACGGACCGCGCGCGATCTTTCCTTCCTCTTCCTTGTCCTATCCTCTCCCCCTTACACACACACACACTTAAACTAACATGTACTACACTACCACATATTCCGGGAGACCGGTCGGGAGGTTAGAGCTTGTCCCGGCAAGGGCGGTTCCCCGCTGGTGGGAAAGTCCTGGTTAGGAGTAAAACCCCGCTAGCCGACGTTAGGTCGGCGCCGGATCTCGTCATCCAGCGGGGAAGATCACCGTCATCTCCTGAGGGAGGAAATGCACTATACTTACGGGACTATTGACCAAATCAGTTTACGCGCCCGGAAACACGAAAAAAACAATCAATCAATCAAATCCCGATTTGCAGGCTTTCTTTGACCGTCCTTTGGACGGTCGATTTTAGAGTTTTAGCAAAACCGTGCGTGCGCAGTGCCGGTTATCGGGTTCCAGAAATCATATTGCGCGTCCGTGCGTGTTTGATACTCTGTAATCATTCGTCAAACAAGCTTGAAAATCGGATCTTAGAGTAGCAGGTAGAATGGGCGTCACCGTCGGGGAGGGGGATCGGTGAGGGACACGTCCCCCCAATACTTTTTGATATATGAGGATATGGGAGGGGGACTCCTGGGTAATCTGTAGCTTATCTATTGAATCGTCACCTTTGCTAATAATTTGGTGCTGGTGGCTTCCGACATTGACAAGGCTCTTGATTTCCGAATCGGGATACTGTCGGGCTCAAATCCTGTTGAATGAAGTAATATGCGCCGACCTGGATGGCCGAGGTGGCTAAGAGCGCGTACCGACTCAGCGCTTCGGTCCGAAGGGTCGCGGGTTCGAGTTCCGCCTTGGGCATAGTTGTTCGTCCCTTGACTTTGAATGTGTTGTCGCGGAGGGCGTCGCGTTCTGCTGACCATCAGAGGAGCCCGCAAGTGTGTTGGTGTCTAGTGTATGGTCGAATATGCGTCCCATCGGGACGTAAAGGGTAACCGGCTGTTGGCTGGATAGAAGCCCTAGAAGAAACGTAATAGGCTAAATTCCAGTTTTCAACGTACTTTGGAACCTTTAACCACAACCAACTAGGCATACTAAAATGGTAGGATAGGATTTCTGGAGCTAAAGAAGCGTGCGCAGATTATACTTTTTCCCCCGAAAGTTCTCTCTGTCTTTAAAGATAAATTAAAATAATTAAAGGATTCTCGAGTGGTTTCTTCTGGGTTCTCCTATATTTATTGCCATTCATTCTACCTACAACTTCATCGTAATAATCGCTACTTACCACCTTGAACGCAATTAAAATATTACCATGGCATCATCATCTTCAGGTTATTATCCATCATTATTTTTATTTAATTCGATTCTGATTTCCATAGTCAGCGCTTAAAACATTGGCTGCTATGTGTTTATTGCGCACGTGGCGCCAAGCCGTGGACGGACTCGCTTCATCATTATCACATCCCAACGCACGTGCCTGTGAAAGGAGGTGGAAAGCTGCGATCGCTGTGAACGTCGCCATTGTGCAGCCATTTCGGAAATTCAAGCAACAAAAATAATAAAATTAAAATAATATTAATAATATTGAAAACTTGGACACCGCCTTCGGCATATTATAAAGAAGTTTTCATAATATTGTATGTTGAACAGTGACATAGCACCAAATTGTATGTATGGAATTTATTCCTTTTTTTGTTATTACGTAAAAATGTAATATTTATTTTTAACCGCTTGTTCTATATTGCTTTTGAAAAGGCGCATGTCGAAAGTGCGAAACGTAGAACTAAAAATAAATATAAAATATAAAATACAAATTCCTTGTATCCTCGTATGTTTGATTCTATATTTTCAATAATACTTGAAACGAACCACCTAAACGAAATATTAATAATAAGCATATTTGTAAGAAACAGGTAGAAACCATTGATCATATCAACTCTGCTTGTTCAATTCTACAAAGTCCGAATAACAGGCGCAGGCACCGTTTCTTGCTACTCGGAAACACCCTGAGAGTTCCAAAGAGTTGGGAGTTCTGGAATTTGTTTACAAAATACGTGCAAGTACTCCCATGTCATTCAAAGGACTGGGAAGTGCAGATCATCACACTATTGGAAACAGCTTTAGGTGAGTCACTAGATCGGCCCGTTAAGAAGCTGGTTGCAATTTGAAGTAAGTTTAATATTTAACCGTCACCTAATAATAATAATAATAATAATAATAATAATAATAATATAAAATTACTCATAGATCTACACACTATATCCATACACAAACTTCGTATTTTGAACAAGACGCTGTCATTTTTGCACGAGCGTCATTATCATAGTCTCTCTACCCATCGCTCGTTCTCTGCCTCTCGGGAGCCCCACCCCCTCCTCCCCCTCCTCCCGCCGTCTCCCCACCCTATTCCGCAGCAGCCCTCAGTAGTTACGGAGCTTCAAAGGGCGCCCACGTTGGCGCGGAGGGCGGGGGGGGGGCGGAGCGGGTCGTCGGGCGAGAACAAACGACAGGTGACCGCGGCCGGCGCGCAAATCCTGGAGCCCCCTCCCCTCCCCCTCTCTTCCTGCTCCCCTCCACCGTCCGGCGCCGGCCCGTGCTTCGCTCCATTTGCGCCTAATGGGCGAACGCACTTAGCGGCGAGGCGGAGCGCCGCGTCACGCGTGCTCAATCAACACGCGCGCGCCGCCGCCGCCGCCGCTCGCGACCGCACGCGCCGCACGACACGGCCAAGACCCACCGCGGACAAATGAAGGCGGGGAGAGCCATGATTGCTCTTTGCGGAGAGTTCGATGAAAGACGTGCCGAAAGAAATCATTATTTAGAGAAAAAAAAAAGTACAAAAAAATGTATTTTTAATTTTGTTGATGTTTTAACGAGCTTAGTAATGTTTACCTTTATTGATTTCCACTTTCTTGGTGTATTAGTAACGAAGGTTTTGTTATCTAATAAAATAAGACACATATTCATTTTGATTATCTCAAGTTCTGCTATTATTTTATTGACAGCTGACAAGTATGATTCGATGATAACTGCTTGACAAATTGTCTCGTATGCCTGGTTAAGAATGGTTTAAATAGTTTTCTTAAACCAGGATAACCCTTTAAAAGTTCTGTAATGTATCGTTTTCAGGGTGATTGTTAAAAGTAGGCAGGTCGTTCCCCCTATATATTTATCTATGGAATACACAAGAAATTCTGGGTAAATTAGTAGATAAGAAATTCTGGGTAATATATATTATAATATGTTATCGTCGAGAGAATTCTTGATAATATATTGGAAGTTCTGGTAAATTGTACTTTCTCCTTTGCCTACTTTGATTAACGATTTTTATCATATTTGCGCGATATGAGCGGACAGGACAAAATTGAATTTATCTTCGTAAACTTTTCGATTTGCATTATACAATCAACGTATTATTATTATTATTATTATTATTATTATTATTATTATTATTATTATTATTATTACGAAACTGGTATTGATACTGTACTCTAATAATCAGCAGCCTCACCATACACTCTCACACTTTCGTTAATAATACTTTAATTTCCGCAACATTTATTTATCCATATTTTGAAACATCGAAGATTAACTCTTAGCTATAAAAACCATAAATATTGCATTTTGAAGGTCAGAAATCAAATACGTAATTTCAGTACGACAAGTGAAATGATAAAGAAACAGTATTCTAAATCTGGAAGAGAGAAGAGAAATAGGAAGTTAATGTAATGATGAATAATCGAAAAACGAATTACTGGATAAATCGTGTACAGTGTGTTGTATCAAGATAACATTTTTATACTATGAAATCATTTATTCCATGACATTGGATGTAGAATTTAATGTAGGAAAAATACTTTTAAAGTCAGCAAGCATTCCTAAATTTTTCGAAAATCCTCTTTTCTTTTTTCTTTTCTTTTCTTCAAGCAGGAAAGAACTCTTCAGTGACATAAGCTAGCGAAATACATAATTGGTAATTACCATAGAATTATTCCTCTCGCTTAAACGAATTCCGCGGTAAACACATTCAATAGAAACCTGTCCATAAGTGGAGTGTCTAAGGTAAATTTCTCTCAGAGGCCAATCGAAATATTTCACCCCGTCCGAACGGTTTATGGTGCATTTAAATCGAGAAGGGCGCGATTCCAGATAAGTTACTGAAGCTACTACAATTCTATCGATACCTGAAATTGCGGCCTTTCCGAATTTTCACCAATCGCCTGCTTTAGATAGGCCGTACCTGTTTATCAAGAGCTCCCATCGCAATGTTTTCAAATAACGATGCTGCGTGCCGCCAAAGGAAGAGCCACAGCACGGGTTGTGAGCGCTATTCGATGTTGTACAGCGCAAATCAAAAGCTTGTGGAGAAACGTAGCAATGATTGCGATATTTCAAAAGCATGCATGAAGCTTTTCTGCTAATGTAGAAGTTGGCAAAATTTTACCTTCGTTCTCTCAAATAAAATCACACTGCTGAGTGACGCTCATTCCATATGAGTTCACTCCAATAGAAATATATTATAATATCTGTGAAAAATACAATTTGCAGGTTTTACTCTAATATAAATGCGCTGTAAATTGTAATAGTACTGAGAACTCGATTGCCTACTGCAGATAGGAAGTTCATAAACGACTCAATTGTTTAAAATATGCGGTTCCGATCTGGAGATACCGTGGGAGAAGTTATGAACTCATACAAACACGGACTCTGGCATATTATTCTTTTATGTCCTTTATGTCTTTGCCATTGCTAAGTCATTGCTTATATTATTATTATTATTATTATTATTATTATTATTATTATTATTATTATCATTATTCTTATTATCATCATTATATATCTTATATTATTATAGCCCGTTACAAACCCATAGATATTACTGGTTATTGGACGGGTTACAATGGTAGAATTCCCAAACACCCAGTTCAGAAACTTCGTTCGGAAACACTCTGGTTGGTCCACTTTGGTTGGACTAATTGACTTTAATGTCTTAATAGGGTTGTATAGGAACGACTTCTAAATTGAGGAAAAGAGAGTATAGAAACGTTAAGTGCATTTCCGCTTGTTTTGTTTCTCCCTCTTCAAGTAATTTGAAGTACCGAACAAAAATTGATATCCACTCTGATAATTACGAGGGTAAGCAAGGAGATAAATTAATTTAAATCATTATTCATTTATCACAATACTTTCAATAATTACTTCAAATCATAAATGTTAAGGAACAGTGTTCATCGAGCTATATGAATAAAAATGATCAGTTATATACCGTCGAAAAAATTACATCTATCGATTGCTCCGAATTAAGGATGCATTTGTCCATCTGCTGCAGTTTATACGTGTTGTGTACTGATCTTTTTTCTGAGTTATTATCACAATGGTTTATAACATTAATGCTAAATATAAATAAATATTTACTTAATTTTACGTAAATTCGGAAATTAAGGAGATTGAATTTCTTATAATTGCGTTTCTTTCAATTTAGTCGCGAGTGATTACTATTTTACGTTAATACTCATAATTTGCCAGGCTTAACATATTTCTACCTTTACATTATGATCATAGATTAGTGTACTTGCTAAATGTAAGTAAGCTGTGTCACGCACAGGAGACTTGCAAAATCAAAAAAGGCTATTGGTCCCATCGGTTCTTCGCAGTCAAATTGCTCTTATTTCCTGGTGCCGTCCAATATGAAGAATGGAAATGAGGCTCAATGTTAACGATCTACGCCTTCCTTTTTGCGTCGGCGACCAACTTGAAAAAAGTGATGGGATTGGTCGTTGAAAATAACGCGTCACAAATGAGGGCACTGCACGCTCAAAAAGGCGCATCTCTGAGGCGGGGATAGGCTGTGGTCACAAATAGTCAAGAGTTTTAACAATTCACAAAAAGTGTAGTGTAAATACACACTGATTCCACAACGAACTCATACAGTGTGTAGATTGTTAACTTTTATCATGTTCTTTAAGCATTTACCTAACAAATTATTTTTTTTTTTTATTTAATAGGTAATTATTACAGCCAAATTAGAAACTTGATCCAATGTGGCTAGGCCGAAGGCCTTTAAGCCATTACAATACCTACATTCTACCGCGTTCTAACCTTTCGCCTTCTGGTATTCACCCCAAATGGTCTCTCCATCGCCTCAAAGCCGGAACGAGACCATAAGGTACGGCTGAGGGAAAAACCCCTGAAGGGGGAAAACCTGCCGTCAGAAGCCGAGTACATGCTACTCTATCCGTTTTTTAGACTATTTATTTATTTGGCGCGGGCGTCAGGCATTCTCCTTCCAGTGTTTGGCCTCCACCGCACCTGAAAACAAACAGCACCACAGAAAATCGTCCGCACCAACGCCTCTGCCCTAACATTTCGATTCCACTTCCTTCGCCCCTAATGTGCTTTATTTTAACCGTTTCCTTTTATTTTATTTTAATTTAATTTATTTTTAATTTATTTAACTTATTTTAATTAATTTAATTTTAATTTATTTAACTTATTTTTATTTAATTTAATTTTAATTTATTTACTTATTTTAATTAATTTAATTTTAATTTATATAACTTATTTTAATTTAATTTTAATTTATTTAACTTCTTTTAAATTAATTTAATTTTAATTTATTTAACTTTTTTAATTATTTTAAGTTAATATTTTTTTTGACTATTTATCTACTTATACTTAACAATTGACTTCAATTTATAACTTTTATTTTTTTTTTTGTACTGTTTACTAACCTAACAAACTTAATTATTGTTAGTTTATTGATTTATTACATATTTCTCTCCAGTCTAGGCTCTGCTCGTACTAACTACTACTGTTTTCCCACTCCTTAATTTCAGTTTCTCTAGTGGTCCGAACCTTTCCTAGAAATGTTCCTAATTCTTTCATGAAGTTAGGTCTTTATCCCTCAGAATGTTTTGGGCAGCGTTACGTTCCTATGTTGGAAGTAGTAATTTCCCATTCCCATCCATTTTCCTCTCCAAGTTTCGGTCGCACTGCAAATTAAAAGGATATGGATCCAGTCTTCCCTATCACCGCAAAGCACACAGATGCCATTACCATTCGAGTCCTTTAATCTACGTTGCATCCACCCCGACCCTGAACCAAGCGTATCCCCCTCTTGCGTCCTTTTGCAGTGTGTTTACGTAACGTTCGCAACCCCATAACGGACTCGCGTGAATTTGCGCAACTAGCGAACGTTTTCGGCCGTTGCTGCCAGGATTCTTGCCTTTTAATATCCGCAAGTCTATCCGAAATTAACGTTCTATGTCACGTGTTCCCTAACTCCACCATTTCCGAAGAAACGTCTCACAGTCCTGAACGTTCCAGTAGCAGTTTAATTTTATACGACCAGTAGCGTTGGTTGTTTCCCTGTAACTGCACCCGAAAACATCTATTTATAAGTGAGTCAGCCTGTTCACCTGCTAATTTAATCCAAAGTTTAATGGGTTTCATTTTAAAATCTTTCCAAATTCCTACACTACCGACCTCTCTTAGGACTCCGGCATTTGCTGCGAATCTAGAGACTCGAGAATTAATTTGAAATAATCTGTTTCGACGCTTTCTAGTCGATCTATCCTATCCACTCCCCAAATTTCTGCCCCATAATTCATTGCTGGGAGAACTAGCGATTTAAACATCGTCTCGCACACCTTTAAAGGCAATTCCGGAACCCTGCGCACTGCGCAAACGATTTCTTTGAGCGCAATTCTTCCTTTACTGTGCGCCGCCACTATTGGTTACTCCATCCCCATTCATGGAAAATTTTTCCCAAGATATGTAAATGTTTTTACCGTCAATCTCCTCCTGAGCGTAAAACCATTTCTCTTTGTTACCCCAGATAAATCCATTCTTGAAGACAACTACTTTGGTTTTTGAATATTTACTTTTAATCCCATGTTTCACTATACGTTTCTAGGATATTTAAACTTTTTGTAAGCCGTCAATAGTCTCCGAACATAAAACTAAATCATCAGCTATAGTAGTCCGGGAATGTTCAGGCCCTCAATTCCGGCGCAGATGTATCCGCATCCTGTAACCACGTCAATAAATCGTTTATAAACAAGATAAACAATAGCGGTGAGAGGACAGCCCTGTCTTACTCCTACTGTCGATTTTATTTTTCGCGTTGTACTTCCATCACCGCACCTGACACAGAAATTTACGTCTTCGTATATGCTCTGCAACACTTTTAAAACTTTACGTGAGACGCCTAGCTCATTAAGTTTTTGCCATAAAGCTTTCCTATCGATAGAGTCAAAAGCCATTTCGAAATCTACAAAACTGCAATATAAGTGGCCCTGTTTAGCGCAAGCGCCTGCTTTACTAGGGTATCTAACACAAAGATATTGTCGTAGTCGCGAAGCCTCTCCTAAAGCCTGCTTGCAATTCTGATATTTTACTGTGCTTTTCCGCCCATTCACTCAGTCGCCCGTTGAGTATTTTACAAATAGTTTGCTCAGCGCTGGTAAAAGACTAATTCCGCGATAATTTTGTGGGTAATTCGTATTACCTTTATTCTTAAAGACTGGTTGGAGGATCGCTGTATCACGTTTCTGGATACGATCCAGAATCAACTATTGCATTAAATAAATTTAGAATACTCTCTGGGTCTATGTGCCACAATTCCGAAATAAATTGTGTCGGAATGCCGTCCGCGCCGCCTACCTTCTTATTATTCATGGCTAGCATAGCCCTATTCACTTCATTCCAGGTTATCGGTTCGTCTAATTCAGGGACATCCCGGTCCGTGATAATATCTATCCCTGTTTCAATATTCGCTATTTCGAGCGTCCGTGAAAAGTACTGCTCCCACGCATCTGATGAAATTGCATTACTTACATTTCTTTTATTACGCAGTGATCTTATAACGTCCCAAATTGATTTATTATGATTGTTTCTTAAAATTCCTTTTCCGTGAAAAGTACTGCTCCCACGCATCTGATGAAATTGCATTACTTACATTTCTCGCTTCCGCAGTTCCACAGTTTCTGAACATTCTTAAGGCTACTATTGCTTCACGCCTGCTCACCCGACACTCCTCGCTAAACCATCCTTGGTCAGTACCCTTCCTCTCTCCCCACATTCGCATGCCCCTCCCTGCGCGAAAGAGTCTCCTTTCTAAATTCTTTGCTTGCCTTTCCGGTGACCGCTCCTCTCGTGCCCACCCTACCGAGTTAAGAATAGCCTCTGTAAATTCCTGTCGCATTTCCTCTTTCCATACAAACCGTCGTCTTGCTATTGTGAAGTTTGTTGCTCCCGCCCGTGCCACTGCCTGTGGCAGTTCAGTAGCATTTACTGCTAAATGAACGCACACAGGCAAATGGTCGGATTCTGCCCGTAATTCGATTCCAAAACACCAAGTAACCCAAGTAACACCCAAGTAACAAATTATTTGCTGCCTTCAGAAATTACTGATACTTACCGTATTTGCCGGTGTATAAGTCGAATCGGGGTATAAGACGCACCCCTGTTCTACTGGCAATAGTTTAACTTCTGTAAAAATCAATTTTGTGGAAATGCAATTTCTTATTTTTCTGTTCTTCAAAACCCAATCTAACAATTCTTCAACATCCGTCCACTGAGGTTTACTACCCACGAAAACTGCGTTTATTTTTCAGAAAATGTGTGAGCTTTCCCTTATCGCCAGTCACGTACTTGTATAGTTTTATCAAAGGGGTGTTAAGCCAAATTTTCATTCTGCTGCACGATCTCCACGTTTCTATTGCGTATTTAACAACTTTTAACTCGTTAGTAGGAAGATTTAGATAGTTCTATAGTATTATGAGAGTAACGGTGTACAACACAAAATGTTTTTTGTAATGCTATACTATTAAACATTGAGTTTGGAACGGCAGTACTATGCTATTAAATATTAAAACAGTTACAAACATTCCCATTCGTTGTATAAGACGCACCCTGTTTTTTGACGAGTTACTGAAAAAAACGAGTTCGTCTTATACACCGGCAAATACGGTAATTGTAAAACATTATAATCCTTAAGGCGGCTCCACACATTCGGTATTTGGCGAGTAGCGAGCGACCGCTGGCAAGTTCCGAATAGTGTGGATGTCTGCTTCCTATTTGCCGAGTGACGAATTTTCGGTGTCAACCGCGTGTCGGTCTTATGGACACAAAAAGGGAAGCAAACCTTCGCCGATCACATTAGTTATTTAGGATTGGGCGAGCAGTAGCTCGTTGCTCGGCGAATGCCGCATGTGTGTAGCCATCTGTTCCATCGTTACGTGTTTGTCAACATCATGATTTGCAGGTTGTCAACGCAAGAAACAGTTCTCAAGTACCTCCCAGCCCCTCGCGTATACGGCGCGAAAAACTTTAAGCCGTTTTCATGTGTTTCTTTCGCAGTCACGAAGTGTCTTCTCTGCCCATTTCTTATGCAGTTTTTCCTATTTCTCATACAAAATCGCCTATCTCGCTGGTACAAACGTTTGCCACCTATAAATGCTATAACGCATACCACTTTCAGCTTTGGGGATTGGATTCGATACTCTGCCAATCCTTGTGGAATTTGTAGTGAACAAAGTGAGTGCTCAACAGTCAAGTCGTAGGCTTCCGCGGTCAGAGTCGTGTGAATGATCTTGGCTGCCCGGGTGACGCCGCGTCGAAGGCTGTGTTGCCAACGTTTCGACCCTCATTTCGTGGTCTTCCCCAGAGCTCGTCAGGGCTGCTCAACAGGCTTTCGGTGTTCTTCTGCTTAACTCGCGCGCCTCGTATTAAAGTATTTTTTCCACCTTCATTCATCTCATCGTGAATATTGCTTTCATCTACGTTTTAGTTCATCCCTGATGGACCTCACCAACCACAGCCGTTTAGGTACCTCTAAATCCCAAAATAAATGAATAATGTTAAACATTCGTGCTGCCTACGAGTTTCGTACTTCGTAGACCTTTGAGCATATTTTTGCCTACTAGGTTGCTCACATTTCTACCATTGCTTCCCATAAGTTTCCATCTGAAATACTATCATTGCGCCATTCTCCACGCCGCTCTCCTATCTCGCTAAAGATAATCATCGCATTCTCTCACTCTCTCTTATCAGATCATCAGTTCTCTCACTCTCTCGTCCTCGCCCCTTCTGCCACGACGTCCAGCGCGCGCGTTATTTGAGCCGCTTCATGTATCATCACCCCATCAATCTCCCCGACCACCCGCCTCCACTATCCACTATCTTGACCACTACCTTGATCACCATCCTACCTGCACCCATCCTGACCATCATTCTCGTCATCACAATCTCCATCACCAGTATCACCCTCATCTCCATCACTACCCTCGCCACCACACTCATCAAGGCCACAACCTTCCTGATCACGTCCCTCACTGTTCCATCACCATTGTCACCACGGCTTTGGTCATCACTCTAACCCCGCACACTGGCCTTTTCGCAGTTCACATTTATCCAACCAATTAACATTTCTTCTTCCTTTTAACACTCGCTCTACCCCTCTCCGTCGTCAGCCCCACGCCATCGCTCGCCATGGCAACTCCCGCTGCCGTCTCCATCTCCTCGCCGCTCCGCCAGCGGTTTTGTTTGGGCGTTTTGCCGGCGCGCGCCATCTGGCGGCGCGGCCCGCCCCCGATTGATCAGCCTCGGCCGGCGCGCGGAGGGGGCGTTTTTACGCTCGCGTGCGCCCGCACCGGCGCCCGCCGCCCACGAGAAAAACACCCCTGCGCCGCCGGGGAGGGGAAGGACGAGGTGTGGGCGTCAGCGAAGGCGAGGGAAGGAGAGGCGCTGTTGGGGGACGAAGGACAAGAACGGGATACGGAGGAGGGGACGATAGTGAGAGCGAAGGCAGGGCAGACGAAAGGCGGAGAAAGAGGTAGGGAGGACGAGGTGTGGGCGGCAGGGGGAAGAAGAGGCGCTGTTGGGTGGGAGACGAAGGTGACGACGAAGGACAAGAACGGGATACAGAGGCGGGGGCGACAACGAGAGCGAAGGCGGGGCAGACGGAAAGGCGGAGAAGGAGGAAGGGAGGACGAGGTGTGGGCGCAGCGAAGGCGAGGGAAGGAGAGGCGCTGTTGGGCGGGAGACGCAGGGCGTTGGGGGGCGAAGGACAAGACGGGATACAGAGGCGGGGGCGACAACGAGAGCGAAGGCGGGGCAGACGGAAAGGCGGAGAAGGAGGAAGGGAGGACGAGGTGTGGGCGGCAGGGGGAAGAAGAGGCGCTGTTGGGTGGGAGACGCAGCTGACGACGAAGGACAAGAACGGATACAGAGGCGGGGCGACAACGAGAGCGAAGGCGGGCAGACGGAAAGGCGGAGAAGGAGGAAGGGAGGACGAGGTGTGGGCGCCAGCGAAGGGGAGGGAAGGAGGCGCTGTTGGGCGGGAGACGCAGGTGTCGAAGGACAAGTACGTGAGCGGAGGAGGGGACGACAGTGAGAGCGAAGGCAGGGGCAGACGGAAAGGCGGAGAAGGAGGAAGGGAGGACGAGGTGTGGGCGGCAGGGGGAAGGAGAGGCGCTGTGGAGACGAAGGTGACGACGAAGGACAAGAACGGGATACAGAGGCGGGGGCGACAACGAGGCGAAGGCGGGGCAGACGGAAAGGCGGAGAAGGAGGAAGGGAGGACGAGGTGTGGGCGCCAGCGAAGGCGAGGGAAGGAGAGGCGCTGTTGGGCGGTAGACGCAGGTGTCGAAGGACAAGTACGTGAGCGGAGGAGGGACGATAGTGAGCGAAGGCAGGGGCAGACGAAAAGGCGGAGAAAGAGGTAGGAGGACGAGGTGTGGCGGCGGGGGAAGAAGAGGCGCTGTTGGGTGGGAGACGAAGGTGACGACGAAGGACAAGAACGGGATACAGAGGCGGGGGCGACAACGAGGCGAAGGCGGGCAGGCGGAAAGGCGGAGAAGGAGGAAGGGAGGACGAGGTGTGGGCGGCAGGGGGAAGGAGAGGCGCTGTTGGGTGGGAGACGAAGGTGACGACGAAGGACAAGAACGGGATACAGAGGCGGGGGCGACAACGAGAGCGAAGGCGGCGCAGACGGAAAGGCGGAGAAGGAGGAAGGGAGGACGAGGTGTGGGCGCCAACGAAGGCGAGGGAAGGAGAGGCGCTGTTGGGCGGAGACGCAGGTGTCGAAGGACAAGTACGGGAGCGGAGGAGGGGACGGCAGTGAGAGCGAAGGCAGGGGCAGACGGAAAGGCGGAGAAGGAGGAAGGGAGGACGAGGTTTGGGCGGCAGGGGGAAGGAGAGGCGCTGTTGGGTGGGAGACGAAGGTGACGACGAAGGACAAGAGCGGATACAGAGGCGGGGCGACAACGAGGCGAAGGCGGGGCAGACGGAAAGGCGGAAGGAGGAAGGAGGACGAGGTGTGGGCGGCAGGGGAAGGAGAGGCGCTGTTGGGTGGAGACGAAGGTGACGACGAAGGACAAGAACGGGATACAGAGGCGGGGCGACAACAGAGCGAAGGCGGGGCAGACGGAAAGGCGGAGAAGGAGGAAGGAGGACGAGGTGTGGGCGCCAACGAAGGCGAGGGAAGGAGAGGCGCTGTTGGGCGGGAGACGCAGGTGTCGAAGGACAAGTACGTGAGCGGAGGAGGGACGACAGTGAGAGCGAAGGCAGGGGCAGACGGAAAGGCGGAGAAGGAGGAAGGGAGGACGAGGTGGGGCAGGGGAAGGAGAGGCGCTGTTGGGTGGGAGACGGAGCTGACGACGAAGGACAAGAACGGATACAGAGGCGGGGGCGACAACGAGGCGAAGGCGGGGCAGAGGGAAAAGGCGGAGAAGGAGGAAGGGAGGACGAGGTGTGGGCGGCAACGAAGGCGAGGAAGGAGAGGCGCTGTTGGGCGGGAGACGCAGGTGTCGAAGGACAAGTACGTGAGCGGAGGAGGGGACGATAGTGAGAGAGAAGGCAGGGGCAGACGGAAAGGCGGAGAAGGAGGAAGGGAGGACGAGGTGTGGGTGGCAGGGGGAAGGAGAGGCGCTGTTGGGTGGGAGACGGAGCTGACGACGAAGGACAAGAACGGGATACAGAGGCGGGGGCGACAACGAGAGCGAAGGCGGGGCAGACGGAAAGGCGGAGAAGGAGGAAGGGAGGACGAGGTGTGGGCGCCAGCGAAGGCGAGGGAAGGGGAGGAGCTGTTGGGCGGGAGACGCAGGTGTCGAAGGACAAGTATGTGAGCGGAGACGGGGGGGATAGTGAGGGGAAGGCAGGGGCAGACGGAAAGGCGGAGAAGGAGGAAGGGAGGACGAGGTGTGGGTGGCAGGGGGAAGGAGAGGCGCTGTTGGGTGGGAGACGGAGCTGACGACGAAGGACAAGAACGGGATACAGAGGCGGGGGCGACAACGAGAGCGAAGGCGGGGCAGACGGAAAGGCGGAGAAGGAGGAAGGGAGGACGAGGTGTGGGCGGCAGGGGGAAGAAGAGGCGCTGTTGGGTGGGAGACGAAGGTGACGACGAAGGACAAGAACGGGATACAGAGGCGGGGGCGACAACGAGAGCGAAGGCGGGGCAGACGGAAAGACGGAGAAGGAGGTAGGGAGGACGAGGTGTGGGCAGCAGGGGGAAGGAGAGGCGCTGTTGGGTGGGAGACGGAGGTGACGAAGGACAAGAACGTGAGCGAAGACAGGGCGACAGTGAGAGCGACTTCGACGTAAAAGGCGTAGGAGAAGGAAACAGGGAGGGAAAGCTTAGGCGGGTGCAAAAGGGGAGGAGCGAAGCTAGAACGGGAGACGGAGGCGGGGGCGACAGTGAGAGCGAAGGCGGGGGCTAACGGAAAGGCGGAGAAGGAGGTAGAGAGGGTAAGGTCTGGGAAGCAGGGAAGAAGAGGCCTGTTGGCGGGAGACGGAGATGACGACGAAGGGCGAGAGCAGGAGCTAAGATGAGGTGGGGTGAGGATGGGGGAGGTGGGGACGCGGAGGTGGGATGAAGGTGGGGGAGGACGGAAGGGCGGTAGGGAGGCGTCGCTGACGCGTACATGTGCACCACGGCTGGATGTGCAGGTTTCCCATCCTCCCCCGCCGCTTTGCTCTTCTGGAGCCCCAATTAAAGCTCGATGCAATAATCTCAGCACTTGGCAGCGGCTTGCTTCGTAATTATCATTCTCGAATGTGCTGACTGGTTATTGGCTATACCTTTTGATATTTTTTCTAGATTCGTAGACACAATGATCTTCCGTTTGTTTCAGATGTTTATTCTTAGCGTTCTTTCCTTCCCATTTTCTGCCCTTTCGTATGATTTTCCCTTCAAGCGGTCTGTTGAATTATGCTGTTCTTCTCCTTCTCTCTCTCTCTCTCTCTCTCTCTCTCTCTCTCTCTTCTATCTTCTTCTATCTATCTATCTATCATATCTATCTATCATATCTATATATATATATATATATATATATATATATATATATATATGGCGTTTGGGGTCAGTAGTCTGACACTTCGCCAGCCAGCTACCGGTGTCTCCTTGCCTGGGTCTAGTTGAATTCCCATGCTTGGGGGTAAGAGCGACTTGAAGCGAACATAACGTATTATCTTCGCCGTAACTACCAAGATTCGCCTGCTTGAGCTTTTCTTCATCACACAACTACAAAAAGTGGGTCTATTTTAAAGGAAAGCTACAACTATATTTTTCCCTCGACCTGGAATCGAACCCGGGGACCACAACACGAGAAGCTAGTACGCTGCCCATGAACCATCTCAAAGGCATAGGCATACACACACACACACCTCACACTACACTGAGACTCACACTCACACTGAGACTCACACTCACACTCACACTCACACTCACACACTCACACTCACACTCACACTCACACTGAGACTCACACTCACACACTCACACTCACACACTCACACTCACACACTCAGACTCACACACTCACACTCACACACTCACACTCACACACTCACACTCACACACTCACACGCACACGCACACTCACACACGCACACATACACACACATATTTAATATCTGTCTGTGTGCTCTCTCACGTGGTTTCTATCGCCTCCGCCACTTGGCAGTCTCTGCGCCCCTTGCAACGCCGCTGCGCTGGTAATTTTCCGCGTGTTGCCGCCAGAGTGTTTACCCGCCCATAACGCGCCGTGCGCGACCGCTTCCAGGCAGGCGCGGATGGCTGCGCGCGCGCGACCTAGGATCCTGACGCAACGAGCGCATTGCTTTTCCACCTATGGGTACACTTTCTCAAATGACGGTCAATAAGTCTTCCTTTCTCTCTCTTTCCCTGACTCTCATTTTCCTTTCCTGCTGATCTAGTCTCTCGTCCGTTTCGTATCTCCCCCTCCCCCTATCTTCCTCCCTTCCCCCTCTCTTTCCGTCACCCTTTTTTTTCATTTCTCTTCCTTCCTGCTGCCTTGTTTCGTCGTCATTAATTTTCATTTATTTCCTAACAATCTCAGGGTTATTTCTTTGTTTTAGGATGATTAAAACAATAAATATGCTCCAGCCCTTCTACAGATGACGCGCCTTACCTTTTCCTGTTCAAAGGGCCACAGGTTAAAATCCCTTCTCGGGCACGAATGTTTCCTCCCCGATCATCCGCAATATGAACCCTCTTCCTTCACTTCCTATTACATGCATCCGGCATCGACCTCTAGAAAGTACCTATATGTGTGTTAGAGCTACTTGCAAAAGTATTGTAAAGAAACTGTTCGAGAAGGACCTCAGGGCTGTTCTCGAAATGAGGAGGGTATTTTCTGCGAGTGATGTTCTCCAAAGTGTGTGGCCCCACAGTGTCTGAGAGACGTGCCCTTTTTGTGGGAAGGGGGGTCCCATTTTGCTCGAGAAGTGACGTAATAGATCAATGGATTTAATTAAGCCAGGGGATGGGGGTCGTAGATACCTTGGAAAAGATGAAGTGATCTTAAATTAATAAGGCTGCTCCGGGTACTTCTCCCCTCATGGGATTGAGCGTGGATCAATTCCCTCCGGTACACAGAACTATCAATTGAAATGCGATTATCGTTACAACGGGACATCGCTGGGTTATTACGTGCATGAGCTCTTACAATACGCTTGAACTCCACTCTGTTTCTGTGTTCTCGTCTGGCCACGTAGTGCAGCATGCAATTGGTGCAACCATATGAGAGTTGTATGTCTTTTGACCGTCGTTGGTCTAAAGTATGGCAAAAGTTAATTTTTTTTAGATGTACTTCATTGTTTCAGAACTTAAGTTTGATAAAATATTATAATAGTGTTTGGTTTCAACTATGTTAATGGAAGAACTGAAATACTAATCAATGCTTACTAAATCTGCCTTCAAGATTCACCTACGTTGAGTGTTATAAATTAATTAACTGATTTAAAGTGTTGTGCACCTCCTTTATGGAAAAGGAGAAAAACCAGTAATTTTCCAAACAAATGTTTATATTTACAATTGTCCTCAATCACATTCAAATAACCCTTTTTTGAGAATTTTCATCTTCAGTTTTATACGTTTTGAAAAATAAATAAGTAAATAAATAAATAAGGATGAGAAAAGTAGGAAGGCATGAAAACATTACGTATACAAATATAATACAATATTTGTCAAAGTAACATAGTGAATGTTAGTGAAATGTATATGTCTTGAGACATATCCAGATGTGCTGGAGCACAATATCAGAAGGAGAGGGCGAAATACAAGAATATTTAAAAGAAAACTGTATTTTACGTTTATTTTGCCAGTCAGGCAAGAGGTTCAATAATGTTGAATTAATTTTAAAAATTTACAATATTCTACTATAATTAATTTTAGCCAATTTATTTCTTCTTTAAATATTGTAAAATTTATTTTATGGTTGAAAGAGTTTTGACCGAGGAAATGAAAGGCGAACTTAGATATCTCCTGTTAAAATATCCAAATTACAATATTTTATCTATTTCTGCAAAATAATTTTCCCGGAGTCTGTCAGTGAAAATCAACGTATAGGACAGACTGTTCAGTTCAACTGTCGGAATTAGGGAGCATTAGTGGAAACCTGTCAAAATTTGATGGTTTACATACACTTACTTATATTCGCTTTTAAAATACACCCATTGATTTTTGCACTTAAGTATCGCGATATCTTTGCTTCGTAAAGTTTAACATCACACTTAATCACATTGTACCCGTCAAAATTCCCCAAAAGACAAACGTCGAACGGGAAGAAATAAATTAAAAAAAAACACTTAATCGCTTGCACTAACCTGATCACGAAACGAACGTCAGCTTTCGATGGATAGATGGTAACTCGCTCAACAGTATGGCCAATGAACAAGTGAAGAAGACAAGCGTTCATTTTCTAAGTTTAAACTATTAATATTCCGTGTTTATTGTATAAAACAGGTTACTAAGGACACATTATTACGTATCTAGGGCCCACTACTTTTCTTTAAAAGTAAAAATCATGAAATCTGGTTGAGCAGATAACTCAAACGCCATTTAGGTATAAACAATTGGTATTTTAAATACGTACGTATTACAGCAGGAGCAAAGAGATTGCAGCTGGAGAATTTCACTGCTTATTCAAAGCCACATTGATTGCGAATCACTCAGCTCCCGCATTGATTGCAGAGGCATTTGTTTTCACGGAGACCGAAACACCCTTGAAAGCGGCCTGTCAGTCTTCAATTTCCAGATTACATTGTTTCACCGGCGATCTCGAAATGAGTCCGAAGACGAGCCCTTTTATCGACGGCGCGGCGCGAAAGTCATTTGAACAGCGAAGCACAGAGTTTCTTTGCGAAGCAGACGGAAAACGAACGCTTCAGAAATTCCTCGCCGTCTTCGCCGCGCCAAGACAGAGACCGCGAAATTAGATTCAGAGTTTTCTGATTGTGCCTCATTCTCGAAGCGTTTTTATTATTTTTTTCTCCCGACCAGGAGATTAGCCATTAGAGAAATTAAGAATTTTCCCCCGTCGGAAATAAAAGTGGCTCGGGGGAAACCGATAATATTGACAAACAACCGTCGGCACCTTTCCGCTAGAGGGGATGGGGTGGGAATAAGGGGAGGGAAAACTCGTTGAAAAAATGAGTGAGGTGGTGGCAGCAGCGAAATGGTAGTTTAGGCAGTGTTGACGTTAGAGACAATGGTGTTAGCGTTGGCTGTGGCGATGGCGATTGATATGATTTGATTTGATTTTTTCGTGTTTTCGTGCACGTCAACTGCTTTGGTCATTAGTTCCGTTAGTGTAGAGCATGTTTTTTCTCGGGATATGCGCGGTGATCTTTCTCCGCTGGATGGCGAGATCCGGCGCCGACCTACCGTCGGCTAGTGCAGTTTCCCCCTAACCAGCACTCGTCCCCCCCCCCAACCGGGACAAGGTCTAAGCTCCCGGAATACGTGGTAATGTTGTGCATGTTAGTGTAAGTGTGTGTGTAAGGAGAAAGGATAGGACAGGACGAGAAAGTGAAAGCAAAGATCACTCGCGGTCCGTGGCCCGTTTGTTAGGGTACTGCTCCGGCATTCACCGGGTGTTGATCAGAGAAACCACGAAAAACTACCGATCAGAGCAGCCGTCCGCCAGAAGTTTCCTCCAGACAGCGGCTGAACTCAATTTCAACGAAATTTCAAAATTCAAAATGGCGCCTTCAAAATGGCGGATCGACTCATTTAAAAAACAAAAAAATATGCATATGGGGCTCTGAAGGTCATTGATTTCAAATGTCTAATGAAATTTCAAAATTCAAAATGGCGGCTTCAAAATGGCTAACTGATACATAAAAATGAGCCCAATGTGCGTAGAAATATGTGTAAAATGGTTCTCAAGATCGCTGATTTCGATAATTGAAGCTTGAAAATGAAGTAAAATGCGCAGAAATATGGTTAAGTACTATTTTTGAAGTCACTAAATACAAAAATTGCTATGAAATTCAAAATAGCTGCTTCAAAAAGGAATATCGGATTTAAGGAAAAAGAAATCGATTGTAAGTAAAATGTTATTTAAGATAGTAGTAGTAGTAGTAGTTTTGTTTGTTGCGTCAAGAAAAGAAGAATCCTTAAAATACAATAAAAATCTGAAAGTGCTCGGTGGCTTGGTTTATTATTGTTTAATCCCTCCAAAATTTTCTATTATTAATATTACTACTAAAAATAATTATCTGAAGGAGAAGTAAAAAAATTATTCCAAGAAATCAATTCCCTGTGGCATCGAAGAAACCATCGGGGGCGATCTAGTGTTATATCTTACTACGTAGCATTGTAGTATAGTCGCTTTAAAACAAAAAGATGCAGATATGTGCAGCTAAATTTGTGTTATTCTGATTAAGGACATTGTACTTGATAAATAAAAATAATAATTGAGGCAGGACCTCGCAGGACAAAAAATATAATCTACAATATAAACGACTAACTTTGTTACGCTACATTGTTTAGAATTCAACCGCATCATATATAAAAATATTATACACTTTTTCTTAAAAATATACTTAACTTACAGTCATAAGTGTCTTATATTCGGATATACAAAAAGAATCCTAAAAAAAATTAAACCCTTTTTTTAATTTCACGAATATCGTTGGCAAGAATCAACGAATTCGAGCCATTCGAGCAACGGTAACTTTACGACACCGTGTGGAAGACAAAAATGATTGAAATAAATTTCTGAAGCTGAAGTAGTATGTTCCAATGTCTTCCGAACGAGATTTGATAAGTCAGAATTCCAAACGCGCACTTTGAATTTTGCAATTATGGCCAGGTTTTTGCCGCGATAAAACCAGTGTGCACCGTCAGAACTCGAACCTAGAACCTCCCGGTCAGAGGCGCTGCAATGACATCAGGTAATGCACTCAGCTACCGCTCCCGGTACCCTCTTACACATGTTTACACTTGCATGCACTACATTCACCACAATCCGACGTGTACGCCCGACGCGCTGCATCTTTCCATCCAACCGGGAAAGAGCTTCGACCATTTCCTGTCATAAAACACTCACTACACTTACCGGACTATTGACCACAGCAGTTTATGTGCTAGGAAACAAAATAATCCATCAAGCGACGTGGCATGGAACTCTAGTGAGCAGACGACGATGTGGCCGTTAACAATGTTGATTAGAGGTAGCATCGATTTTGTCAGGTAGCAGCTGATTAGGCGGACGACAGAGCAATTTTGACTGCAGAGAACACTTTAGGCAAGGTCTGAGGTGAAAATGAACTAGGTTGGCGAGAATTATGGTGAATTTGGTGATAGCACTGTCATTAGGGGAGGCCACAGAACCGATTTCATGACTGTCAATCAGGATAGCAGTCGAAATGTCAGTATAAGAGCCTTAGATGGAGACGGTTGCAGTATCGAAAGTAATGAGATCTTGGACAATGAGGTCATGCAGTAATAACGGCGACATGAAGAACCGTGAAATGAAAAATGGGTAAATTAAAATGACCCAAACAAAGAGGGTAGGAATATCGCAACAAAATTTGTATTAAAATGGGTGTGAATGTGACATTAAATGATGTATTAAAAGCAATGTGGTGTTAAAATCAACGCTGTTTACTATTCCGCTAAAGGTTTTCAGAAATGCTGTTTAAAAATTTAAATTAGTTGTTCTGAGATGATTGAGCAATACTAGGGTCATTGATGGAAGGAAATAAAAGAATGATGTTACGTGTATTAGAACAACGCCCCAAATTCACACTTGCGGCACACATGTTGCGTCAAAGGCTCTGGGTGAAAAAGGTCATTAAAATCGGAAGACTGTCTTGTAACACAAATCTAACATGTACGTTACCTCATTGTTGGAGTGCCTGTTTCTAATGAAATTAATTATTTTCCTATTAATCATAATACTTCAGAATTAACGCGTTTCACTCCTCACATTCACCGAATCAACACTGACGTACGTGTCAAAGCCCCATATTACTAAAGGTTGTGCTTGGACCACTGAAAACTTCGTCCACCTAATTAGAAAGCCCTTAAGTCTTTTGTCTACAAAATGATCTTCATACATTACTTTTTCACTTCAAGTATGGCCGGGAGCGGTACCTCAGTGCATCAACTGATGTCACTGCAGCGTCTCTGAACGGGAGGTTCTAGGTTCGAGTCCTGACGGCGGCAGGATTTTTGACACTAGCTTTTCAGCTAGCTCGAATTCAGTCGCTGTCTGGAGGAGAATTCTAGCGGCCGGCTGCTCTGATCGGTAGTTTTCCGTGGTTTCTCCGATCAACACCAGGCGAATGCCGGAGCAGTACCCTACCAAACGGGCCACGGACCGCGCGCGATCTGTCCTTCCTCTTCCTTGTCCTATCCTCTTCCCTTACACACACACACGCTTACACTAACATACATTACACTACCACATATTCCGAGAGATCGATCGGGAGCTTAGAGCTTGTCCCGGCTGGGGCGGTGCCCCGCTTGTGGGAGAGTCCTGGTTAGGGGAAACCCCACCAGCCGACGGTAGGTCGGCGCCGGATCTCGCCATCCGGCGGGGGAAGATCATCGCCATCTCCCGCAATAAAAACGTGCACTACACTAACGGGACTAATTACCATAGCTGTTGACGCGCCCGGAAACACGAAAAACATCAAATCAAATCAATCAAGTCTGGCGATGCTGGTAGGAAGGCTGTTATCTGTTTTCATCGGGTACCGCCTTCTAGATATTCGCATTTATGCATGCGTGAATGTAGAATAGGAAGCAGTCTCACCAACAAACTGCGAAGGAAACAGGTAACGCGTAGGAAAGTTACTTAACAATAGCAATATTTGGCAATTTTCGGGAGTTACGGGCTATGTATTCGGGAAAGTGCTTACAGCACAAAGATAGGGTTCTAAGGCAAGGTTGTTTCTTTCGTATTAGCTTCCAACTCTCTATTCTGGCATGAATGGGTTGCAAGGATATAGAAGGCAGTGACCTGATACAAACAGTATTTCCTAATTTCGCCGCCAGGGAACTTAACGTGTACAAGTAATACCATGGCCGAGGCGAGGGCGTGCCAGTCGCCGAGTCGGCGATGGTGACGGAGGCGGCGGAGGCGGAGAGTGGAGTGGAAGAACCAAGGCGGGGGAGAGGGCGCCAATTATCCTCCGGCACGGCTCCTGGGGGGGGTCCGCGAGGTGAAGCGAAGGCGGCTGGCGCCGGCGGCGGGGGCGCCCCTGGCGAGGGCGCGGGGAAGCTTTCACGACGACGGCATTGTGTCGAAAAGAACGTGAACACTGGTGATTTGGTGCTTCGCAGAGAATGAATTGTAAATATTCTAGAAATGGGAGGAAATTATCAAGCATTTGTGTACACATAACAGTCGACGCACTAAACACATACAATTACGAGAGTAGCTGCCATAAAATGTTAACGTTTTATTAGAGTTGTAGTTGAGTTTTACAAAACGATGACACTTGTTTCGATAGTTAATATTTTCAAATTTGGGGTGAATACCAGAAGGCGAAAGGTTAGAACGCGGTAGAATGTAGGTATTGTAATGGCTTAAAGGCCTTCGGCCTAGCCACATTGCACCAAGTTTTCTAATTTGGCTGTAATTATTTTCCATTAAATAAAAAAAAATATTTTCAAGTGCCCAATTTTTATCTTATTTTTATATTTTCGAATGATCTGGATGCCTTTCATACAAAAAATGTAGTAACCAGATTTTCCAAATCGAACTGCCTCATAGATTCTAAAATCTTTTCAATGTTTCATTTCTTTGTATATAACCTGTCGACTTCTGGTGTCAATCAGTATACATCTCGTGTTATATCAATTTTCGTGACTGAGTTCTAAGGAACGGAAAAATATCGAAAGATATATTGAGAGATTCGTTGAAAATACATAGTTTTGTCTTCGAGTGGAGTGTGGGGTGTATTCCACTTACTGGAATATGTAGTGACAAACTTACTGATAGTCTTCAAGCTCAATTATACCAGCCTTAAACATTTATCTATTTTTGAAATGTGTTATAATTAAAAAACGAAGCCTCTGGGATGGCTCATGGACAAAGTACTAGCTTCCCGTGCTGTAGTCTTGGGTTCTATTCCCGATTGAGCCAAAAATGCAGTTGTAGCTTTCCTTTAAAATCGTCTCAGTATCTGTAGCTGTGTGATGAAGAAAAGCTCAAGCAGGCGGATCTTGCTAGTTACGGAATACGTCATGTTCGCCTCGTGTTGCTCTTACCCCCAAGCATGGGAAATTAACTACACCCAGGCATGAGGAACACCGGTTGCTGGCCGGCGAAGTCCGACTACCGATCCAATAACGCCACATACATACATTAAAAAACCTATTTTCCTAAGTCCATTCGATTTTTCGCCATGAAAAAAGGATTTGAATTCAGAATAGAAATTGATTTGTAATTCATATGATTTTTTTTTTGTGTATGAAGAACTTCAGAACAAGAATATTTACGCGGTCTATGGTTTGATCGTACTTAGGCAATTTTTAGAACAAGATCATTCTTTAACCATGAGTCACTCAGCAGAAATTGTTGGAAGCTGCCCGGTATCAAAAAATGAGGGCAAATTTAAAAATTAACACTATATTTCATATTTTTCATTGTTTACTATAGTGTCAACGGCACTGTGTTACTACTATTATATTGTTGCATTTTAGTACTTGCTTCTATTTACGTAATAAATTATGGTATGAGGCTTGTGCTCTATTTGTTTATTTATTTATTTTGTCAAAAACTGTATGTGACATATGGGGGAGAAAATCTTCTGCGCACGCTTTCTTGAGTTTCAGAATCCCTTCCCAACAATTTAACTATTAATAGTTGAAAGATGAATAATAATAATAATAATAATAATAATAATAATAACAACAAATTTAAAAAAGCGAGGGATTAACATTTCAAAAACTATATATTTTCGTTGCCAAATTACAGAAAATTATTTTTAACGGTATAGGAACAAACAGATTTGATTTTCCTGCTCCAAACCATTGTGATCATTATGGAGGAAAATTAAGCATTACATCCATTAAACTATGTTATTCTGTATTATCTTACATTGTATATAAATTAAACGGCGTATATCCCTTCCCTCCTTAAAAATAAATACAAGAGGGTTCTGCAACTTAGTGTTAAACCTCATTTCACGTATCCAAAATAAAAATTTTCTCCAAAAATAAATCATTACGATCCAAATGCTGTTCATACGTGTTCACGACAGAACAGAAATTGTATAGAATGAAGCAAAACCTTTATACACAACTGAGACACGTCTGGTTTTACAAAAACTTTTTTTCCCTCTGGCTGACAAAAAATTACAGAAACATGAGCGTTGTTCCGCCAACTCCTCCTGCGGAACGGTTCAAAATTAAACTTGCGAAAATGAAAATCGATTGTGGCTCTCAATCGCGAGTTGTTCTCTCGGCAACAAATGACTAGAAACGTTTATCTAAAACAAGATAAGTACAGGTCTCAAAATAAATGATATACATTTTTGGGGATGTACAGCGGATGAAAATGATCACTTTTTACCAATGAACATACAGTGAAAAATTCCACGTCATGGAGCAAGTATCACATATGTAATTGCAGTTACATATGTGATACTTGCACTGATTGTTGGGCAACGTCTTTTTCACATATGTCTGCAGTTCAGCTGACCTAATCGAGGATATTTCAAGTGCCTGCCGAGCACCTGTGTGTATCGGGATGGCTATCGGATCATCAGGGGCTCGGTAACATAACTCGCTAGCATGAAATTGTCGACCTTACTACACGCCTTTGACCACATACAAGTTGTAACATTTATTCTGTAACATATGTATATGTAATATTTTATGAATGATAAATAGCAAGAATAGTTGGTAATTTTTTCAGTTAGTGCTCTCCCTAACACGTAGCAAGTGTTGCTTCCGAGTGCTGAGAGTAGTGATGGCAAATTTTACCAAAACATCGATACATGGATATTTCTATAAAGGATTTTCGATGTCATGAAAACATGGACGAGAAAACGTTGATGTTTAAAACACCGATGTTTTAATTATAAGCTAATAAACATGTTTTTTCCCATCCATTTTTAATTACAGTGCGTAGAAGGGATATATTTTATTGTTTGGTTACCAGCATGTTAGTAGTATGTAAAAAGTATTATCGAATATAAAGAATAAAATCAACAGTGAAGAACATCGTGTTTTGCTATCGATTTCGTGCTTCAGTGTCAGTCCAGGCAACGGCACGCCTGGCGATAACATACATTCATAACACGAGCAGCTCTCAAACTTTCTCAGATTGCACAGGCGAAATGTGCAGCGTCATAAAGAGGATGACGCAAAACAACGATATTGCTGTGGATATCAGCTGCTCTATAAGGTGCTTAAACACATTTATTAAAAAAAATTAAATATTCAGTGTTTTTACAACAAAATATCGATGTGAATAAATTATCGAAAGCAAAATATCGATTGTGGGAATTCTGATGTGATGTTGTTGACGTTCTTATATACATGTATTGTACATGTAAATCATGTATATAAACATATGCTGACGAAGATGACCTCTTTTAGTTCTTCTCAAAATATCGGTTAATATATCGATGTTTCTGGCGTAAAATATCGATGTTTTAGAAACATCGATGTTCTTTTGCTGAGAGCGGCGTGTGGCGGTGTGTTGCAGGGCAGTGCCGCTTCCCCAGCCGCTGGGAGGGGGCGTGGTTCCAGTCGGGCGTGCGCCAGCCTATCTACATCGAGCGCGACCGCCTCAGCAGCAAGGGCCGCTGCGTGGCCTCCGAGGGCGACAAGTTCGTCGTCGTCAACGAGTGAGTGCCGCCGCTCGCAGGCGCTTGCTTATGCACGTGCTTCTCTCCTCGCTCCCCGTGGCTGGCCCGCACGTATCTCGCCCCTGCCCTTCCCGCCCGCCCCGCCCCTCCCGGCCACCCGTCCGCACGCCCGTTCCTGGCACCCCACACTACACCACGCACACCTGCCCCGCTCCCCGCCCACCTCCCGCCCTCCCCCGCCACCACACGCCACACCCCACTCTCCGCCACGCCCTCCCATCCCCCCGACGGCCGTCCCCCACCCCCCCGCTCCCCGCCCCACCCTCGCCCTGTCCCAGCACACCCCATGACACGTCACGACACCCCTCGTAAACCCACGCCCCGCCCCGCCACACCACGACACGCCACGCCTCGCTCTGTTCCACCCCCCACCCCGCCCCCCTACCCCCCCCCCCCCTCCTTCCCATCCTTTCTCACCCCGTCTCACATTCGACCCATCCCGACACTTGTGTTTTTCTCACAATTATAACCCATTACTGGAGTTATAAACTCTGTGATCCAAAACAGTGTAATGTATTGGTTGTAACAGCGTGGTCTCACAGTGCAATGAGTAATTTGCCCCTATAATGCGCGCATGTGACTCGTCCAGAAAAGAACTTTATTAATACTAAATAGTTGATTTTGAATGATATAAAGACTAAGATTTTATTCGTAACTGATGTAACTGGCGCTGTGTTACCAATTGCATTGTGTAATTCAATGTTACATCTTAATTCATAATTATGAATCAGCAAATTAAGTCTCATATGTGATATATAAAGTCGTTTAGTAAATATATATTTATAAAGTATATGTCTGTGCCCGTAACTTGAGTAGAAAGTATCGTTTAAATGTACATTTATGGAGCTAAATTCACAAGGATAGCAGTTTTAATTGTAATGCATTTCGAATTTGTGAGCCGTGAATATTGCTGGTAAAACATACAGTGTCTGTCATTTATTGTAGGACTGCCATTTCCGCCGGAACTGTTGCAATTATTGATGTTCTCCTTTCTGTGAGATAAATGAGTAAAATAATTTAATTATTCCGCTATTTTAACGTCGTTTTTATTTTGGATGCATTGTTTTACGTCAAGGGAGATTTTTAAAACTGTAGTATTGCACCAAGTTTGTCGCAAACTTGGACAAACGTGTGATCTATGCTGTTACAAATATTAGTGTTAAGTATGATGTACTCTATGAGATGAATGCAATAAACATTTTTTGCATAGGAGAGGAAAAAGTAATACAAACAATTTATATACACCGAATTACGTACAATCTATATTACTAATTTCCAATGGGCGAGTAAAATGATATAAGATATGTAGTCTCTTCCCATGTGAGTGGAGTTTACGATTTTATTTGATACCCAGGTACTTGGGAAAAAATCTTAATACCTAATGAGATACCTCCTCAACCAAATTCATACGCCTCAAAACGGTACATTTCAATTCCTTCCAATATGAATTAATCTTAAAGTGAGTGAAATTGTCTGCTTATTGTTGATTGTCTAAAACTATTAGGAATCACTGAAGTATGAAGAAGTTTGAGCTACATTGATTTCTCCTTTCCTGTACTGGCGATCGCGATGATTAGCCTTGCACTCTATAAAAGATGGAAGTGTGATCGCGAAGTGTGAATTATGGTGAGAGATGGATGATTTCACAGGAATACAAAATAAAAAAGTCAGACCCAAAGACTTCGCACATGTTTCTCAATGTATGTCAACGCGCAGAATTCGAATCTGAAGCCCGAATTGCACCACTATCTTTCAGTTTGTTTTCAAAATCGCGAAACACATCAATGCAAATTTACAATTTACAATTTACAATTTAAATTTACAATTTACAATTTACAATTTACAATTTATAATTTACAATTAATTTAAATTTATAATTTATAATTTACAATTTACAATTTAAATTTACAATTTACAATTTACAATTTACAATTTACAATTTACAATTTACAATTTACAATTTACAATTTACAATTTATAATTTATAATTTATAATTTATAATTTATAATTTACAATTTAAATTTATAATTTAAATTTATAATTTATAATTTACTAATTTACAATTTATAATTTAAATTTACAATTTATAATTTATAATTTATAATTTACAATTTACAATTTATAATTTAAATTTATAATTTATAATTTACTAATTTATAATTTACTAATTTACAATAATTTACAATTTATAATTTACATTACAATTTACAATTTATAATTTAATTTATAATTTACAATTTATAATTTACAATTTATAATTTAAATTTATAATTATAATTTATAATTTACAATTTACAATTTACAATTTACAATTTTACAATTTACAATTTACAATTTACAATTTACAATTTACAATTTACAATTTACAATTTACAATTTACAATTTACAATTGCACCGTTTTTCGCTTTTTAAAATAACCTGAGGATTATGGCGCAATTCTGCACATTCAGATTCACATTCAGATTCAGCGCGTTGACATACTTAGAGAAACATGTCAAGTCTTTGGGTTTGACAACTTTTCTTTTTGTGTATGTCTGTGTTATCGATAGTATGGCAGTTCATTCGGGGTACTTGGAGATGTGTGAACCCATGTCAGGATTGCATGGTGAAAATACCCATTCTCTGCGTGAGATTGGAACGGTCAGGCTTCAAGATCCACGTTCTTGAACGCTGCTTCGTGGAATTACGTAACCGAGACCGACTATGGGGAAATATAAAAATGAAAAGACTGCAATTAATAGGGACACAATTTTCTAACCTCTTATTAAATCAGAAGTTGCGACTTTGAAAGCAGAGGACGGATACGCGCACATTTCGTTCTGAGTTAATTAAATGAAATGAGTCTTCTCCAAAACTTGATTATATTTGTGTCCGTCACATTTCGTTCAGTAACATTTAAGTGATAAAATCTAGATTAAAAACTGTTCAGAAAGTTTCGCGTCTGAGGAAAATTTCACTGCTGCGTCTAGCTGCCGCAAGATAGCGAAGTTGCTGCGACGAACACAACCCACGACGTTGAAAGTTGGGATGAGCGTAGCACAGAGACAGACTTTGTGAATCTAGGAACAGAGAATGGAATTCGGAACATAAACTTTAAGACGTCTTGAATTCAAAGAAGTAACTAGATTATAAAGTATATAATTGACAAAGTGGTGTATTAGAAACAAGGAAATGCCATCAAATAAAAGTTAACTTCTTCGATGTTTTACATTAGCTGCAAAAGGAAGAACGAAGACATTCAGAATCCAATATTCTTAGCCATTTTTTCTTTCTTTTCGTGCTTGTCGTATTTCATTCTTTAAAGTTTAAAACATTTACAAATAATGCTTTCTTTTTTGTTAAAAAATATTGAAAGAATCTTAGATTTCTAGTAGGGGCAAAATAAGTATTTAATTTTTTTTAATTTTGTGTTTTTTTAATCTTTCATAATATTTTTTGTAGTAAAAAAGACACCCTACAGTGTTGATTTTCATAAGGCCTGTGTCGGTAAGTCTTAGTTTATAGTCACGCATTCACGAAAGGGGTGTGACATAAAGGCTGTCTCAAATTAAATGAATGACAGTATTATTCAACAGCAGGAATCGACATGCTCTACGCCCGAGGGAATTACATAGTTTGTACATATCCACATTTGCAAAAGACATTCTAATTTGTCTCAATTTGGTATTTCTTGGAATTCCTTAATAATTGTTCCTCGTTAATAAGTGTAAGCACTGAAAGTGATTTTCCTTCGATGTAGTTAGAGCAGTTGGTATTTATTTACGTTTCCCTTGGTGAAGTAATCAGCAGTTCAATGTATTCCACGGAGGAAGTGTAGTCTCTTGCAGCGCGTAAATCTGAATTTATAACTACGCATATTACGCGTGCATTCAACGTAAAAGTTCCCATATGGACAGCGTTTTTAAAGGAGAATGCTATGTATTCCCATCTCTTCAACGTGACGACAGGATAAAACACGAGGATTATAATCCTGCATTACACATGAATTACTCAGCTGTCCATTCTCACTTGTCTGTCTATACATGACTGTTTGAATTGAAATTGTACTTAATAAGTGGAAGTTTTAAAGTCTTAACGCATGAGAAAGAGTTGCAGTGAATGAAAATGGAAATATTGAAAGTAAATAATAGCAGCAAATCGATGAATACACCTAACTTCAATGAGTTATGGCAAAGATAAATAAATTAAATTAATTTTTTAAAATATAAACTTACATGAAAAATATTTAATTTTAATTCTAAACGTAATTTGTCAAAAACAATTCAGCACCTATAATTTAAGGCTGTTATTTACTTACTAGAATTATAAACAGTATTCGACTTCATTGCCAACTTAACAATTGCAAGTTTTCCTGCATCGTTTTGCCAACCATATTGGAAAACATGCTTTGAAAAATGTATTAGTGAAATGGTTCTTTTTTTTCTTTAATGAATCAAATTCTAATATGAAATAAAAAACACAAATATCCATTTATTTGTTTTAGGGTTGATTCTACGGCATATATCGTAAACTTGAATAAAGGTAACTTACAGTTTAATTAAAATTAAAAACATTTTCAAATTTCAAATCATAACAAAACATTTATTCATAATATTAAACAATACAAATGAAAAAGCAACGCAATAAGTTAACAATACAAATGAGACGCAATAAGCACGCAAAAGTTGGTTTGACAAAATGCTTTCCGCGCAAAAATTTGCATTGCAGAATCATACACACTCCATAAACACGTAAATAGTTTTTATTTAGAAAAGAAATTAATATATTTCTTCAGAAAGAAACTAGTAGAACTACAGAATGACATACTTTCTGGAAGTAATGTTTTCTAATTTCCTTGGTGTGGTTTGGCTTTACGGTCTTGTGCCATTCTCTTGCCAGCTGCCATCTATCGCAGCTCTAAGTACATTTTATTTTTAAATTTTGGCACTTTTTAGGTTTCTTAATAGTAGAGTCGATATATTACTTTAAGAATATCAAAGAAGAGTAAAATCTTGTCCTAAATGACCATTTTTATTCAAAAATTTGGAGCCGTTGTAAGAAAATTTAGCGTTTAAGCGTTTCTGTAAATGCAAAATTTGTAACTCTTTTTCACTGAAAATTTTTGAGTTGTCGAAAACCTTCATTTAAATTCATTTAAAGTATATCGACTCATAAATGCAATAATGTATACAAATCGAAGGAAATGTATACAAATCGATGAAAGAATAGATCAATATGGAATTCTCTTTGGCACTCTAATCTTATCTTGTCATGGCAGAGAGGCAAAAATTAAAAGGTAGATTGTTAAAAACAATATATAAAATAATATATGAAAATAAAACAATATTAAACCACAATGTAGGTGCTTCAAGCTGGACAAGCAGTATTCATGACATAAGCAAGTCATTACACATGCTGATTTAACTCCAATTTCACAAAATTAAACATACTTCAGTACATGTAAATCATGACTTATTCATTCATTTATTTGTCCCATTACATATCTTTAAATAGTAAAAACGTTTGAAGATGTTTTGCTTGCCTTTCGAATGTAATCAAGTCACGAAACAGACAAAAGGCTCACAAAATAAACACAATTCCTGTTGGTTGAACATTTCACTCATTTCTGTAGTGATGTCTCCAAATATTAACTAAATACAGCACACAGAAAATATTAGCTTTTATCGTGAACATAGTTTCAAAATATTTTCAAACTATTCCATCACTGTAACAAAATATTTTTCTGTGAACATTTGCCTTCGGCGGAATGATAATACAATAGGTGGTTCCACGACTCTAAAACAAGTTAGCCAACGTTCGTGAAATAAAAGCGAATAATTTCTGCCTGTTAATCACCGACCACGTCCCCTGGCACGATCCCTGTAGTGTGACAACAGTAGCTGTCAAAAAAAAATCCAGTCACATGACTGAAGTAGGCCCGCGACATTCCCCCTCGCACTGAGCGTCGGATGCTCGGGTTTGAAAGCCGAGCACATTTCCTTCGGTGGGTCACGGCCGAACAAAACCCTGTCCTACAGGCCCGACGTCTAGCGAAATTTCTGTGAACTTTCGCGGTGCTGGAGCAAATTCGTCTCTTGCAGGACTCTTATGTGTAACTGTAGCGTTTGATTATAACATTCTCGCATTCCAATACCATCAATTCCTTGACAAAGAGGCGTGAGAGGTTCACAAACTACATGTTTAAAGTGTTTGAAACTTCAAGTAATTGAAAATGACTTCCTGACATTGCATTTATTGTGTTCTTCTCTATCCTTCCAAACAGTTAAAAACACAAAAAATATTTTTTTCGATGAGCTTTTGAACCTCACAATTTAGACTTCTGAGTTCGGCGATCACAGATTAAATTGAAAATTACTCCAAATTTACCAATATTTAATAGTTAGTGAACATGAAGTGATATAAGATACACTTAGGGGAAATAGTGTCATTAAGAAACTATTTATGGTACGTCACATACTTTTACGTATTATTGGTAATGGTTACGTAATATTAAATTATTGAAATTTCTGATCTTTCACTTCAATGATTACTTAAGCCTTTAGAAAATATTCCATAAGGAAGTGGGAGGAGGAAAGGAGAGCAATGATAATGTTAGAAGCTGAGAGGAAGAATATTTGAAAGATCGAAAGATGGATAAATTAGGCAGAGTGAAACGGGTTAAGGTGCCAATAAGACTCAATTTACTGCAGCTACTATTAAGTACCTTAATTAAATTTGCAAACCTAGTTGGAAAGCAATAGTCTTAAAGGTATAGGAAATCATTTAAATGATAGGAAAAGAATGAAATACCATATTTGATATTTCAAGAAAAAAGTTTACCTAAAATTATGCACAAATATCAGAGTAATAGAAAACAAATACATATATCATTTAAATATTAAGCAATACAAAACGAATATCTTCTTTTAAATTTTTAAGTGCATTATTTTATTATACATTTTCCTTAATTTCAGAAGTAAGATGTTAATAAATATTGATCACTCGTTTGTATGCAATTGTTTTTAATCTCTCGTCTGTGATATATGTAATACTAATTTGTTTTCATTTCAATTTTTCAGCAAAGGCGTGTGCTTCCGCTGTGTTGTGATTCATGAGAAGCATATCAACGTGTTGCAGTACAAGGAAAGTAAGTATATTCACTTCCGACTAAAATCGAAAGTTTAGTGTAAATGTCTTAAAGAGTTTAATGTTTTGGCGGGATTGAAGTTAGTTTTAGGAAGCGTCCAAGTTGTTTCGTTTTCTAAAATACGAGTAGCTTTTCTAGCTAATGAATGAAATCCAATAAATAATATAACAAGTCTATGAAATTGAATGTTTAAGAAGGGTATACGAGTACTCGTGTAGACGAGTATCGTATTTGCGAACACGTTGTAGTGAAGTTAATTTCTTATTTCAAATCTCCTCTTACTCCTTTAAAAAAAGTTTAATGTTTTCAAAAAAAGCTATAGTAGTAGAAAATGTTTTTAAACTATGTTTAAAGTATTGGAAAGTTTTATCCCATGTAATAATTTCCTGAAAATGACGTCTCATTTGAGATCATCTGCGAAACAAAGAGACGAGATTTAGCAATCTTTTTTTTCCATTGCATTACATTAAACATTGCTCAAGCACAAAATTAAATGATGTACTAGTGAGTTGTGTCAAAATGAGCATGAAATCTGCTTAATTGCAAACGTCATTCATGTGAAGTGACAAATTCTAAGCATGTCTCTTAATTTTGCATTAAAATTCTGTAATTAGAAATGGCAAATAAATTTATGTTTTATTCATCAGGGAAAAATGTTGCTCTTTTAAACTTAAGAAATTGATCTTGTGGATTTCTATGTCTTTTTATTTTGTTTAAACAGTGATAGTTAGTTGTCGGTTTAAATTAGTTCCGACACACCCGTAAACTGGTAATGTTAAACTTCACAAAATTTGCATTTAACATACATTTCTTCTAGTAAAACTCTGCATACCACTGAAGCCAAACACGAAGTTTTGGAATATTTTATTAAGTCACGCAAATGAGAACGGGACTTTAGATATCAGGGCAGTGTAATATAGTAAAGGGTGGGACGGAAACAAGAATCCCCATGGCGCTCCATTCCGAAGCGGCTGTATTTCCTGGCGAAGGCAGCGGTAGGCAGGCGGGCGGGCGGCCCGCTTGGAAACGGCTCACCGACCTGGAGGAGCGCAATATCAATTTGGCCGAATGTCTGTTCCACCCGGCGACCCCATGCCACGGAAGGCCCGCTCAACTTACTTCCTTCACTTCACCCTCTCCTTATTCCCGGTTCTCCCCACATCCTCTCCTGCATACCATCGCTCAATTTCGCCTCGTTCCCACTCCCTCCTTATCCACCCATTTACCCCTCCCATTCTTGCCTCCATTCTTTCTCATTGCCTTCCCCCCCCTTCTACGACGCTCGCCTAATCTCACTCTCTTATTTCGTTACACCCCGACCGTGTTTGGGTTTTCCCAGCACCTTCCCGTCCGACATAACCCAACTCATCCCATCCCATCCCAGCGTTTCTCCGCTTAACAATGACCCCACCCAACTTCTCTTCAAACCGGGAGCGGTAGCTCAGTGCATCAACTGATCTCACTGCAGCGCCTCTGACCGGGATGTCCTAGGTTACACTCCTCACGCTTTCCAGCTCGGTCGAATTCAGTCGCTGTCTGGAAGAGAATTCTAGCGGCCGGCTGCTCTGATCGGTAGTTTTTCGTAGTTTCTCCGATCAACACCAGGCGAATGCCGGAGCAGTACCCTACCAAACGGGCCACGGACCGCGCGCGATCTGTCCTTCCTCTTCCTTGTCCTATCCTCTCCCCTTACACACACACACTTACACTAACATGCATTACATTACCACATATTCCGGGAGATCGGTCGGGAGTTTAGAGCTTGACCCGGCTGGGGCGGTGTCCCGCCGGTGGGAGAGACCTGGTTAGGGGGAAACCTCACTAGCCGACGGTAGGTTGGCGCTGGATCTCGCCGTCCGACGGAGGAAGATCATCGCCATCTATCGCGAAAAAATCATGCACTACACTAACGGGACTAATGACCAAAGCAGTTGACGCGCCCGCAAACACGAAAAAATCAAATCAAATCAAATCATTCTTATCAATCTTCACCTTACTACAACCTCGACTCCATCCTCCTTCCTCAACTCTCACATTTCACTCCGCCTCAAGCCAAATTCCGAACATTCAGTTCATCCTCGTCTTCTACTCAGTACATATACATTCCCACTTTACCTGCCACGTGAAAGCTCTACATTTTCGAGCAACTGCCTCGTCACATATTCCTCGTTCCGTATACTCTATACCAAGAGCACTTCCATCTTCATTTCCCCCTCCCTCCGTAGTCAGATGAAGCTCGCATTTTCCATGTGCCTGTCCTTCTCAGCGCTTGCTCATGGCACCCTTCTCGCGAATTACCGAAGTGGCAGTGTGGCAGCGGAGGCGGCGGCGTGGCTGCGACTGTGGCGGTCGGGTTGCGCCAGGCGACCAGCCGCCGGCTGACGTCGACAGCAAGTGGGTCACCGTGACTGAGGGCAGGAGTGGGAGTCAGAGGGGCGACGGAGCTTAGGGTGTGAGGAGGACGGGGAAGTGTGGAGGGGGGAGGGGAGGGGGATTGAGAGCGCCCCGACCGCTTGTAAACCTAAAAAATACGCTTCAACTCTTCGGGATTACACGCTCACGGGCGGTGTTTACTGCACGAGGCGCGCGATATGTTCAGAACGGTGCAAAAAGGGATCTTGTTTGGACGGCGGTTTCGGGTTCAGTTTATATTGTCTATGGGTTGTTAATATTGAGAATTGGCGATATAAACTGTTCCTTTAGGAGAAATCGTTTTCCCCTTTTATTGTCATTCTTACAAAGGATGACGTTATTAATTTTTCAAGAGCTTGAAAAATGATTACTTATTCCCAGAAGTTAAGAAAAAAACTTTTTTCTTAAGTTAATACACTTTTGGATTCAGAAATGGCGCCACTCATACACTGAAGCCAAAAGCTAACATATTAATGTTTCATAACTAAAAAGATGGCTAATAAGAAGGATAAGCGTGTCTGAAATTTTCTTTTGCACTTTAACATTTCGGCTTAAGAGAATACGGACCTCGAAATAAAGCTTATCGTGCGTATTTTAAAATTCACAATATTTGTGTCCTTTTTCGCTGAACAGTACCTATGTTGCTTCTAATATACACTGCAGTGTTCCGCCTGGAGCGGGACCACTTCGTGTCCCGCCTGGGGCGGTGCTTTGTGAAGGAGCTTGATAAGAATCCCCGCTAACTGACATGCAGTCGAATTCAGCCCCTGCAAATTGGGAAAGATCCCGATAAGCTGGCCACAAATCGAAAAAAAATTATTTAAGGAATTTTAACTGAGCTGTTGGTTTCCAGTGTCTAATTCCACGGCCAGAAAAGGTACGAGACGTCGGAGTGAGGTTCTGCATCGTTGGAAACAATGCAGCTGTTACAGGACGCAAAGATCGTAAATCAGCTGTTGTTTTGAAGACATGTAAAAGTTTTCGTTTTTATGCAATTTTCATCATTCAAAATGGACGAAAATCATGAGAGTGAGTACGATGTGTACATGTATTTCAAATACTTAAAAACATGTTGAAATTAATTAATAATTAATATTGAAACAAAATGATACAATTAATTTTTTTTTTATTTTTTAAAGTGGAAAACAGTTCTAAGTTCCAGAGACTTCCACAACGAAATTTTTGAAAACTTCACTCACTACTATTTAGGAATTGAAAAGTCAAAAGGAAGCTAGTTTTAGTTTCTATTCTGCATGTCGTGCAGCCTAATGATAGAACATTTTAAAATTTTTTGAAGATTTTATACCGCTCTGTTAGATCCGCCATTTTATTTTTTGCTACATTTGCATCGGAATCAGCAAACCTATAAAACCCTGTTTACAAGTTTATATGAAAATTGAAACATTTCTAGACTTTTTAATAGGATCCGCCATTTTGTCCTTTTGTAATTTTGGCATTGCATCGTAATCAGTGTGCCCGCAAACCATTGTACACAAATTTTCATTAAATTTGAATAACGTTTTCATATTTTGGCCAGTTTTTCGGAATCTTGCAAAAATGTGGACGGCCGGCTGCTTGCCCTATCATCTCTTCTTACATGCACATCCACTTACGTGCACTACACTACCACACACTTTGGGACCCCAAGTAGGAGTTTAGAGGTTGTCCTCACTTGCGCGTTGTCCTTGTCGGTGGATATATCTCGACGGGGAAATCCCCCGCTACCAACAGGACGGTGTCGGATCTCACCATCCAGCGGGAAGGAACACTGCCACTTGCATTATAAGATTTACTACACTAACGGGATCGATGACCATAGCAAATGTTCTTGGATTTCGGAGTGATGTCGCGGCGACGCTCCGGGAGCTGTACCTCAGTGCATCAACTGGTGTCACTGCAGCGCCCCTGACCGGGAGGTCCTAGATTCGAGTCCTGACGGCGGCAGAATTTTCGAGACTAGCTTTTCAGCTAGGTCGAATTCAGTCACTATCTGGATGAGAATTCTAGCGGCCGGCTGCTCTGATCGGTAGTTTTCCGTGGTTTCTCCGATCAACACGAGGTGAATGCCGGAGCAGTACCCTACAAAACGGGCCACGGACAGCGCGCAATCTATCCTTCCTCTAACTTGTCCTATCCTCTCCCCTTGCACACACACACACACACACACACACACACACTTTACACTAATGCAATACAATACCACATGTTCCAGTTGACCGGCCGGGAGCTTAGAGCTTGTCCCGGCTGGGGCGGTGCCCCACTGGTGGCAGAGCCCTAGTAAAGGGGAAACACCGCTAGCCGTTAGTAGGTCGGCGCCGGATCTCTCCATTCATCGGGGGAAGATCACCGCCATATCCCGAGGAAAACATGCACTACACTTACGGGACTGATAACCTAATGTGTTGACACGCTCGGAATCAGTAACCAACCAATCACTTCGCGACGACGCGGCGTCCCCCACACAGTCAAAAACATTTGCATGACTCTGACCACGGATGCATACCATTTCACTTAATGACCATAGTTGTTGACGTCCCCGAAAACATGAATCAATGGACTCAAATGTGGGTCGGCGCCAGATTTCACATTCCGGGGAGCAGGATCGCCATCACTCTCTGGGATATCATCATGCTCACCATACATTGCACCTACGGGTGTAATGACCTTAGTAGTTTCGGCGCACGGACTGAGCCTTGCGTGTTGTGTGTTTGTGCCGCAGCGTTCTGCCACCCGCGCGAGTCGCTGCCGACGCTGTGCTCGCTCATCACGGGCGACGCGCTGCTGTACTCCATGTTCCGCGTGGACGCCGCGCCCGTCGTCTGCCCCTTCCGCGGGCCCTTCACCTTCACGTACAACCGCGGCCACGGCGAGTGCGCGTCGCCCGTCTCCTCCATCGACTCCTGCACCGAGGACTCGCCCCCGGCCCGGTTCCTTTTTAGTATTCCGATTTGCCTTGGTCAGCGAGTACTTGCGCGCCTTTTTTTCTTGACATATTTTTTTGTTTATTTAGTAGGTAATTATTACACAGACAAATTAAATTTGATACTATGTGGCTAAGCCGAAGATACTATGTTTACCGTTGTTGATACTGTAACGAATATTGCGTCACCGGCCGGCACCACCTGTACGCGCGGATTGCGTCATCTGCCGGCGCCACCTCGAGCTGCCTGTGATCGCGGGTTGCATCATCTGCCGGCGCCACCACGAGCTGCCTGTGAGCGAGGGTTGAGTCATCTGCCGGCGGATTATTCCAGAACGTTCGCGGGGTCGGGAAAGTTCTCGATTGTCTCGTCGAGTATAAATACGCGGCGGCCGGCGACCGCGAGTCAGTCTTAAGTCCGCAGTGGAAGCTGAACTGTGAAGTGTATGCGTCGCGGTGAATAGCGGGGGTTTAACGGAGCGTGGTTAGTCATCATCTGGGTATTTTCAGTGATTAAGGGAAGAGTAGTGTAAATAAATAATCAAGAGAAGAGTAGTGTAAATAAATAAGCAAGAGAAGTGTAGTGTAAATAAATCATCAGGTATTTTCAGTGATTGTGTTAAGAAACAAAATAAACGTTTTTGTTAAAATTAAAATAATACGTGACTTTTAATTCACCACCTAGAAACGTAACAATACTGTTATGATTCTAAGTGGTGAATTAAATTCTGATATTATTTTAACAAAAACGATTATTCTGTTTCTTAACACAATCACTGAAAACACTTGATTATTTTTCATTGTTTTTGTTCAGATTTTCTTGCTTATTGTTTATACGGCACACTTCTCTTAATTATTTATTTACACTACACTTCTCTTGAGTCTTTATTTTCACTGTTCACTTCTCTTACACTGTCGCACAGTCCTAAGCACTGACCACAGTCCACTGCACTGTCCACAGTTCGATGCACTGATTACAGTTCACGGCGATGGCCATGGATCACGTCACTCAGCACAATTACTGGGCTGCTATTCACCGCGATGCACACACTTCACAGCTCAGCTTTCACTTCAGACTTAAGACTGACTCGCGGTCGCCGGCCGCCGCGAATTTAAACTCGGCGGGCGCCGTCGAGAATTTTCTGGATTTTGCGATTAACGCCAGAACACTCTGGGACTAGCTAGTTCGAGGGCCGCCTGCCGATGACGCAATCCGCGCATACAAGTTGTTCGTGCTGGCCGCCGGCAGATGACGCAATACTCGTTACAATACTATAACTTGATACTATGTTTAAGCCATTACAATACCTATAGCCTATCGCGTTCTAACCTTTCGAATTCTTGTATTCATCGCAAATGGTCTCTCCATCACATCAAAGCCGCGGAAATGAGGCCGGGACGGTTGAGGAAAAAACCCTTGAAGGGGGAAAAACTTGCCGTCAGAAGTCGAGTGCATGCTAATCTATCCGACTTTTTTTAAAAACTATTTATTCATGTCTTGATGCGGACGTCACGCATTCTCCTTCCCGTGTTTGGCCTCTTCAGCACCTGAAATCAAACGCTCAACGAAATCAAACGCTCAAAATCAAACAACGAAATCAAAAGCCACAGAAAATGGTTCGCACCAACGCCTCTGCCCTTTCCTTTCCGATTCCCACTCTTCCCTTCGCCCCCTAATTTGCTTATTATTTTAACCGTTTCCTTTTATTTGATTTTTATTTTATTTTAATTTATTTAATTCATTTTAAATTATTTTAAGTTAATTTATTTTTATTTACTTATTTATGTACTTATACTTAACAATTGACTACGACTCATGACTTTCTTTTACTGTTTACTAACTTAACTTTGCTTACTGACTAACTTAATTATTTTAGTTTATTGACTTATTTATTTCTCGCCAGTCTAGGGTCTGCTCGTACTAACCAGTGCTGTTTTCCCACTCCGTAATTTCAGTTTCCCTAATGGTCCAAACCTTTCCAAGAAGTGTTCCTAATGTGCTTATTACTTTGAGAGTTTCGTTTTATTTTATTGTCTTATTTGTGTACTTATTAATTAACAGTTGAGTATGACTTGTTAACTTAACTGTTTACTAACTTAAGTTAAATTACTGATTAACTTACTCATTGTTTGCTTATTGACTTATTTATTTCCTCTCCAATCTAGGCTCCCCTCATACTCTTCAGTGCTGTTTCCCACTCCCTAATTTCCGTTTTCCTAATGGTTCGAACCTTTCCTAGAAATGTTCGTAATTCTTTCATGATGTTAGACCTTTTATCACATAATCTTGAAATATATCCCTTGCGTTCGCTTCCTCTTTCCATTCGTTTTTCTCTTCCATTTCCTTATTTTCCGTTTCCGCCTTCCTTCTCGTCCTCATCAAGATGCTCTCATCTGCCTGTTTCATCTTTCCTTTCTCTCTTTCCCTGATTTCCTCTAAATTTGTATCTTTTACGCTTCCCCTCCTTTCTTACTTTTCCCCTCCTTCATTTTTTCTTTTCTTTTTTCTTTCACATTTCCCTCTCTCGCTTACTTTTCTGATATCGTTTTCTCTTCTTTCATACTTACCAGTTTTCTTTCGTTTCTTGTTCTATTATTCTTACCACCATTCTTTATTGTACTTTACTTTGCCTCATGTTACACCAACAAGTAGGCGTACAGTTTTGGGAAATGTGGAATTAAAGTTTCATTTAAGTAAACAAAGTTCCTGTGAAGGTTGTCATTTCGAGAGAGCGTATGCGTGTGTGAGTGCTTTTATACGGCAAAGAGGTGTGCTTCGAAACGAAATAGATAAAAATATCTCGTGAGAATGACTGGACACGCTAGTAATTTTACTAAGCAACACCTGTTAACTGTTTGATGTCGCTATCGGTAACATTCTTAACGCAAACGCTAAATGTTTCATGTTCAAATCCAGGCATTTATTGTTTTATTTTTACATCTTGTTATTAATTATAATATTCCAAAGAACACTTTATTCATTATTCGCATTTTTGCATATTTCATTTCCATTTGTATACCTTACTTACGTAGTAAAGAGGAAGTATTGTAATGCTGCAGAGAATAGTGGCGAAATTTTTGACAGAAAAAAACCGAATTGCGAATCTTTTGATACCGAAAAAGTGGACAACACTTGCTCATGCACCTAGTAAATTATTTTCTCTAGTTCATTGTGTATTTAGAACCCACTTTCTGAGGGTCCATGATACCGAAAAACAATTCACGGAAAAACATCTGCCTGTCAATCTGTCTCACTAAACCGTTGATGAGGTTTGAAACTGATATTATGGAATCGATCTACACGAACTCGAAGACCTGTGAATTTGAAACGAATATTTTGATTTGTATGTGAGGGAGTGACTGTACATGACGCGCCAGCGACATTTTTATTCTTTTCAAACAATATCTTATTTCGTTTTTATTTTTCTCGGATAGAGGAAAGTACACTTGCAAAAATGATCCACGTTCCATCTTAGTTGGATTCCTGAATTTTCGAAGATTGCAAAACTTTAAACAAATTTGGTATATTTTTTCAACTACAATCATAGATTTTTTTTCAATACGACATGTTCTTCAGACCTAGATGTTAAAATACTGAAGTGTAAAATCTCTGAGGTTTGTAGTTTAGGGGTTAATGGTAATGCCGTGTTAAACTTAAGAAACTGTGTTCGAATCCCAGCGCGAGAATAAACGTTTTGTTCGTAAGAAACATACACACACACACACACACACACACACACACACGTCTTATTATTACGTACCATAACCTTGAGATACAGTTATCCCCAGAATCGATACATTTGAGGTGGGCAAAAATACGAGTAGCATTCTTTAAAATACTTATTAAGTTACTTCTAGTCATAAAATTGGAAGTTGTACTACGTTATATTTCTGACTCTTCGGAATTGCGGAACATTGACTTTCCATGTCACTGTGATAAATTATGAAACATACTATTATCTTTGTTTAAGCGACTGCGAGGGCCACGAAATTATGAAATTGAAAAATTGAAGAATTTGTCACAGGCGCATGTCGAAGAAATCGCACTGTGAGAAAATCGATAGAGTTAGTAAGGAAAATTGTTATCTAAAACACGTTAATTCCAAATTGAGAAGCCATTCGAAATTACTGTAGTGACGGGTAATTTAGCGTTCAATAGGTTTTCTGTCAAATCTATGTAGTTGTCAGTGTGCAGAAGCTGTAACGACAAACTTAATTTCGGAGAGAAAAGTACAGAGACAAAACACATCGATATTTCAGAAACCACTTTTCTTTTCTTTCCTAACTCGCCGTACATAGTTCTCTTACCATAGAACCCCGACAGTTTCTGGAATTGAATGTCGCTAGCCTGTCAATGCAGCCAGCTTTATGACGCACGGCCCCACCAGTACTGCGTGAAATAAACCAAATAACGGCAAAAGCTATCTATTCACTGCGCTGTCGATGTTGAAGAATGGTAGAAGAAGTGAAGAATTAAGTGTCTGTCACTACGAAAGACCTATATTATCCTCTCAACAAGCGTAAATGTCACCTTTCCACTGTGTCGATAAACAGGACACGAACGAGTGGGCGCATTTGTTCCTGTCTCAGCTGTATCGACGGTTTCAGAACGATATGTCACGCGACTCAGGGTCGAACGAGTTTGTTTCTAACTTCCATTTCTAATTCGGAAAATATTGCCTTTCATTGATCAAAATAAATTGCTGAAGTATGCTCCGAAGATTTTCCTGACAAATTATATATATATATATATATATATATATATATATATATATATATATATATATATATATATTGTATGCCTCTCATTTATCGCGAATTTTTTTTTATTTGTATCTGCGTGAGTAAGTAGAGTTTCTGTAACAATATAAACGTTTAGTAATTTGTGAAAATATTTTTTTCAAAAGATGCAAGTAAAACCCATTATCTGGAATGAACAATTTGCTGTTATCAAAATACTTTTAAATATTCTGTATAAAAAAAAGAACAATCCGTTCAGTTCCGATCTCGGCTTCCTGTCGGTATCGGTAGAGGTAGCTCTGAGCACCTGTACCGATGTACCTGCCTCTGACCGGGCAATCCTGGATCAAGTCCCGACGGTGGCAGGATTTTCAACACTAACTTGTCAGATAGGTCGATTTCAGCCGGTGTCTGGTGAAGAATTCTAGCGGCCGGCTGCTCTGATCGGGGAGTTTTCTCCGATCAAGACACGGCGAATGCCGGAACAGTACCCTAACAAGCGGGCCACAGACCGCGCACGATCTTTCCTTCCCCTTCCTTGTCCTATCCTCTCCCCTTACACAAATACAAATGCACTACTCTACTACACATGCCGGGACACCGGTCGGGAGCTTAGACCTTGTCCCGGCTGAGGCGGTGCCTCACTGATGAAAGATAATTCGTTGGGGGAAAATCCGTTAGCTGACGATAGATAGGCGCCGAATATCGCCATCCAGCGCAGGAAGATCACCCCCACCTCTCGAGGGGAAACTTGCATTACATTGATTGATTGATTGATTGATTGATTAACTTTTTCGTTTTTCCGGGCTTCGGTCATTAGTCCCCTTAGTGTAGTGCATGTTTTTTTCTCGGTAGATGGCGGTAATTTTCCCCTCGCTGGATGGCGAGATCCGGCACCGACCTACCGTCGGCTAGTGGGTTTTCCCCCTAACCAGGAATCTCCCACCAGCGGGGCACCGCCCCAGCCGGGACAAGCTTTAAGCTCCCGACCGGTCTCCCGGAATATGTGGTAGTGTATTGCATGTTAGTGTAAGTGAGTGTGTAAGGGGAGTGAATAGGACAAGGAAGAGGAAGGAATGATCGCACGCGGTCCGTGGTCCGTTTGGTAGGGTACTGCTCCGGCATTCGCCTGGTGTTGATGGGAGAAACCTCAGAAAACTACCGATCAGAGCAGCCGGTCGCTAGAATTCTCCTCCAGACAGCGACTGAATTCGACCTAGCTGAAAAGTTGGTGTCGAAAATCCTCCCACCGTCAGGACTCGAATCCAGGACCTCCCGGTCAGAGGTGCTGCAGTGGCATCAGTTGATGCACTAAGCTACCGCTCCCGGTCATGCACTACACTTACGGTACTAATGACCATAGCAGTCATTCATCAATCAAAGCTTCCTGTCGAACGCCTCGTCCTCCCCACGTGGTCGTCCGCAGCGTGTCGGCAGAGTGAACGCGCAGCGAGGAGGGTGGTAGTGGTGGGGGAGGCGGGGGATGGGGAACGGGGGGCGCGTCGCGTCGTGCCCCATCAAAAGTTGGCGTAATTAGCGCGAGTTGGCAACAAGGGCGCAACTCCATAAATTCGGCACGAGACGCGGGACATCGCGGCGCGTGAGGCCAAGGAAGCTCGTCTCGCAGCGGCGGCGGCCCCGCAAGAAGCAATTAAAGGCCCTAATGGCCAATAAAAATCAAAACTTGCTGTATCGGGGCAATAACTGCGCGCGGGTCCACGCGCCGCGCCACGCCGCGCGCCGCCGGCCTCGTGCCACGGGCACGCATCCGCTCCGGCGGACGGCTGGCGGAATCCGCACTCCCACATTGCGATTGATTGATTGATTGATTTTTTCGTGTTTCCGGGCACGTCAACTGCTTTGGTGATTAGTCCCGTTAGTGTAGTGCATGTTTTTTTCGCGGGAGTTGGCGGTGATTTTCCCCCGCTGGATGGCGAGATCCGGCGCCGACCTACCGTCGGCTCGTGGGGTTTTCCCTTAGCCAGGACTCTCCCACCAGCGGGGCACCGCCCCAGCCGGGACGAGCTCTAAGCTCCCGACCGGTCTCCCGGAATATGTGATAGTGTGGTGCATGTTAGTGTAAGTGTGTGTGTAAGAGGAGAGGTTAGGACAAGGAAGAGGAAGGAAAGATCGCGTCCGTGGCCCGTTTGTTGGGGTACTACTCCGGCATTCGCTTGGTGTTGATTGGAGAAACCATGGAAAACTACCGATCAGAGCAGCCGGCCGCTAGAATTCTCCTTCAGACAGCGACCCATCTTGCGAATCGCGACGCTAGCTACATAGACAGGTGAAATTCAGTTCCTGCTTGGAGGAGAATTCTATTGACCGGCTGCTTTGATCGGTAGTTTTCTGTGTCCGTGGTTTCTCCTATCAATATCAGGCGGATGCCGGAGGAGTACCCTAACGAACGGGCCACGGATCATGCGCGATCATTCCTTCTTCTTCTTTGTTCTATCCTCACCTCTTACACACACACTTACACTAACATGCACTACACCATTACATATTCCGGGAGACCGGTCGGGAGCTTAGAGCTTGTCCCGGTGGGGTGGTACCTCGCTGGTAGGAGATACTTTGTTGGGGAAAAATGCTAGCAGGTGGTAGGTCGGCACTGTATTTTGCCATCCAGTGGGGAAAGATCACCACCGTATTCTGAAGAAAAAAACATGAATCATACTTACGGGACTAACAACCTAGCAATTGACGCGCTTGGAATCTCAACAATCAATCAACCAACCTTGTGAATCGCGACTGGCTCTTCACAGCCGATGATGAGTCGCCTGTCTTTAGGAATGGTGAGGATGAGTGCTGTACTCTGCTCCAGAGTGTAGGTGACGGAAGATGTTTTGGACTCGAACGCTTTTTTGAGTCTATGTGCGATCGAATCAGACTTAAATAATGTTTCGTAAACTGGTAGAGTCCACACCGAATTTCCGAATTTGAATGCTTGAGCTGGACCTCTGAACCCTTATTGCGTCTTTTTATTTATATGGAAAACTATGAGAATTGTTAATATTTTAAATCAATATATTTTACTCATATAGTGTTTGAGATTATTTATTATACAAATTATGGATACAATAGATATTATACAAATTATAGATACAAATTAAAGATAATTTTTAAAATTTAAAAATTTTTAAAAAAATTCAAACGGTTTTGAAAAAAAAAATATTTGTAATAGAAATACATTAAAACTTCTTTACAATGACTACGTGGTTAATACCTTAAAATTGGTCTCTTGGGGAAAGGAAAATCACGTTTAAACCCACTCACCACTACTATTACGACTACTGCGTTAGACGTCGTAACGTTATTCTGGTTTCAAATGAAAACTTTGTTGTAGTGCATCCTTAAATAATTTAAATCAACGGTATTTATTAATTTCTATTATTACAAAAATGAATACTACAGTGTATTTCAAGAATTGCCCTTCGGATAATGCGTTTTGGCATAAGGTCTGATTATTGTAATCCAGGGGTATTATATTGTTTCTGAGCAATTATCTTTCACCTTTATGACACGATTGTTTCTCTACATTTCCTGGAAGGTATCCCCTTTGAAGCTATCGTGAAATTTCCCCTTTGGAGTTATCTTCATTTCAAGGACCCCATCGCTGTTGCTTATCTGTAACATCTTAGCCCATAGTATAGTACGTGAACCTCGGATTTATTATTTCAATGCTAAGTTTTTTGATCGTGTTAAAGCGAATGTGATGTCAGGTTACAACAAAAATTCGTGTTCCTGTAACTGGAAGAATCTTTGGACGGGTCCTTGGACGGTTGTCATCTTTAAGGGGGTAAAAATACATTGGCCTTATGGAATAATACTTCAGTTCCGTAGAAAACTGGACTCGAAAAGGGATGGACTTCTTAAAGGGATGGTCTTCTCAAGATGTTTCAGTTTATTATATATATTTGATCGGGTACCCCTGACAGAGAACAGAAATTCTCTTAGGATAGACATTTGATCAAAAATACTTTTGGCACAAAAATATGGAGTTTTCTGATTTTTCCTTCAAATTCTTGACACTGGTTTCACCGCGTCTCTGAAATTTGTTTATTTGCAAATCTTGACTTTTTTCACATATGCAAAGCTGACATTCCATTTGCACCCTCTTTTTTAATTAGTTTTTTTAATTTCAAAAACCAAATTCCATTTGCATATTCTTTGTGTTTTTAAACAAAATCGTTGGATTTTTTATGCAACACATTTGTTTAGCCCTTTTTAGCATTGAGTGTATAATGGAGTAATCTCCTCTGTTGAGTTATTTGTCGTTTGTTTCGTCACGTCGCAGTCAGTTGCTGCCTTTTGTTCTGGAGTTCGGCGCGGTTACTAATCGGGGATCCCAGATGGTCACCCATCCCGTAATCCACAGTGTCTCGAATTGCTTAACTTCCTTTACTTCACGGAGTATAGTTCAGAAATGTCTAACGACGCCAGAACTGAATCTTCATGACAGAGATTGAGTTCCATTGAAATATATTTAAAATATAATTTTTTTTAGTTAAAACATCACTTAGAATGTGATAAAGTGATTACAACAATGGATATGGCTAATTCTCGAATTAATAGAAAATACTCATTTGGAACTGGGTCCACATTTTATTACATCAATTCTGGCAGTGGGTCAATAGGGTCCAGCGGGTATCAAAGGATTTGTTTCTAAAACCCGTTAAGAAAATAAGGTTGCTTATAACGCAATAGTATAACTAAAGGTAATATAGGAAGATATTTGGAACAATGCTGAATATACCAAACAACAAGAAGAAGAAACAATGGATTCATTAATTGATGGGTCTGAGGGACCCGTCCCAAGCTCTGTTGTGTTAAAAGTCATGAATTGGAGAAGGCAGTATTTTCAGACTTTTCCCCAGAAAATTTTGGTTACTGAGTTAGTGTAGAGATAAGTGATTTTTGTGATCAAGTATTGAATGATGAATTATATTTAGGTAATTGACACAATTATGTTTTTGTCTGTAACATCCAGAACCACTGTTACGATGAGAATAAGGAGAATATCCAAGAGGCGAGAACTGCGCCTTCCGAGAAAGTTCCTACAAACTCAACGCGAACTCCGTGCAGCGAGTGGGGTTTGGGCGTGTTAATCATTGACTGCGGATACTGATGAGCGAGTTTCATATTTGGGGCATAAATATTGCTTTAAAAAGATTTTCTTTACCTATTCCTTCATTTAAAGTCATAAGCTTCATTTAGATTTTTGTTCATTGTGAGGATCCAGTTTTAAGCCTCTAATGCAAGGGTTCCAACGGGGTCGATATCAACCCCCTGAATGTTATTAATTTTTTTCTAAATTTTATATGTTTTTTACTTATATAAATCTCCATAACATGTAATAATAAATTACAAATTTACTCATCTTTTGTAATTTCACTTCATTCACAGGAATGACAAAAAAATTTAGTGTAATTATAAACTGTGATTAGTTTTTGAAAACTTGTTTATATTTGTAAGTTTAAAAATAGTAATACTACAAAAAAAAATTAAAAACATATCTAACGCTTTTTTACATATCTTGTTCATATTATTATAATTTTATCTTTAAGTCAGTTACTTGTATTATGATAATTTTGCGCGAATATATTAGGGAAAAATTAAAGGGGGTTGATGAATGAAATCATTAATTTAAGACAGAGTCAGAGAAAAAAATGTTGGGAATACTTGCTCTAAAGTGATGAGGAGAATTATTAAAAGCACTAGTTAGAAACTGTAAACATGGTAAAGACTTCGAGAATAAATATATCACCTCCAGTCAGAAAGTATTATGCAACGCTCTTGCGTATTCCTTGAAAATTTTGCAAAAATGTTCCAGAAAAAAACAAAATTAGGTGTTTTCTTAAATATGCATCCTCTGCAAAGCTCAGAAAGGGAACAGCATATCTTAGGAGAACTTGCAAGTTTCAGTGTCCACGAGAAAATAGGAAGTTTCTGGAATGAGCTTGTGTGTAAATTCGTTTGCAAGTGGTGCGAGTGCAGTGCTGGAACTTCGCAGTTCTCAGGCAGTTTTGGCAGTTCACAAGGTCGCATATCCAAGCCCTAAATGACTTGCAAAGTAAATGGTAGAAATGAATCTCAACTGCGCACTTGTACACAGTATCTTATATGGCATTGTGGTGATGTTTTGCAGATTTTTTAATTGATCGTTTGACCTTTCATATGTTTTATCAAAATTATTTGCATAAAATGAAACCACCTTGCGTCTTTATCTTGGGCCACTGCAAAGCTCATTTTCATCTTACGTGTACACGAACTCTCTCAGAGAAACATTTTTCATTTTCTGTATCGCCACTGACCTTCAAACTAAGTTTCTCAACTTGATTCAAACATTTCATACACCTAGCTTTTACGTCAATTTTGATAACTTATCAAGAAAAACATTGAAAGTAGGCGATTCGTATATATTTGATTATAAAAGTATCATGTTTCTAAATTCTGAAATAACTAATAATTACGAAACAGTGCCGATGTTTAATCAAACTTCCAATTCCGTCACACTTTCTCTTATTTATACATCTCGAGCCTTACACGCCATTAATCTTGTTCTTACATCTCTAATTCGAAATTTTAATAAGGGTTTATTTAAAAAGTTCATGTTTGCCTGTAATAAAATGTCGTTTAATTAATTTAACGTTATCTATAAATTATTTTTAGCTAAAGTTTTCTTTATTGTTTCGTATGAAGTTTGACAGTCGCTATACAAAATGTTTTATTCATTAAAAGGATTTTAATAAAATTTTACGTTTTTCGAGCTCTCAATTAATATTACCAAAACGAATCAATCCGATAATCACGTAACAGTACAGTAACTTCCCAAATGTCTTTTTAAAATTCATACATGAGATGAATTGCAACCGTACAGTAAATCATGAGAACGAAGTACATAAAATTCTTCAGTTGGTTCTAGACACAAACGTTTAAAACCATGACACAATTACTTAAACCTTTTTTCTACATTTTTAATGTGAAAGAAACCTTTTTAATTCACCTAGATCTCTTCATCCATTTTCTTCATAAAATAGAAATTGGATAGATTATGGCGGGCTCTCGACAAAATGATATTCTCCCCAAGTTTCGCGTCTCGCGTGATTGTCAGGGGGCGGAGTGTGCAATTATCCGCTGTTTCCTTAGTTAGCATCGTTCCTCCCTTTCTTTCCGCACTAAGGAAGCACTTCCCAACTCGGAGAGGCTGCCTTAATGGCCACTTGACTTCAGCCTCCGTGACTCACGTTGACCTCCGAAGTCCCCCGAGGAACCGCGGGCGGCGCCCGAAAAGTTTCCAGGCCGCTCTTTACTCTTTGGCGGATTCCCTGCCTCCTCGCCCGGGTTCTCCAGCGCCCCGACCCGTCTCGCTTGCGGCGTAATTAGCGTCACATTTCCACACGTACCGCTGCCACTTGTAAAGGCTGAGTCACTTAGGGTGTAAAATAAACACACTCAGGTGGGTCTCCGAGATGACATGGATAAAGGTGTCGTCTGACATTTTGTTGAGAAATACCTTGTTAGTGCACATCAGTTTATTTTATTTACTGCAAAATTTGATGACTGGCCAGGTGGCTTTTCAGTAGTAGAAGCAAGTTTTTCATACATTAGGTAATATCAAGTGTGTAGTTACGGAAACATCCCTTAATATCATTCAGAGCTCTGATTTTAAGAGTATGAGTGAATATTTGTGGCGTAATGAGGGAACGATTATTAATTGTGTTGGGTTATGTCTGCCGTGTTGCGGAGAAAGATGTTGACAGGGAGGTTCTGGGAATTGGTGAAGACCTAGGTTGACGTGGAACGCGCCAGAACTCTGGGTAGATTTTGGAAACAAAATTGTTTTCGAGATACATATGACGATGAATTCAACGGATAAATCTTTATGAAGATTATTATTATTATTATTATTATTATTATTATTATTATTATTATTATTATTATTATTAGCATTAATAATAATAGTAGTAATAATAATAATATTTCTTACATACAAGGGGGCTTTTAATGTTATTCTAGATCCTTGATTTTGAAGCCTACATATCAATTTGTCGACAATTTTCTGTTGTTCTATATCGTCTAGAATTTGGTGCATTTGAGGGTCTAATCAGTAAACATACTGCTAAGTTTCACTGGGAGCAAACCCTACATTGTTCTGATACAAATGACAAACAACGAAAGATCGCGAATTGTTGGAATTGAGAGCGAATAAGATCAGCCCTGTGTCTATCAATGCAATCGCGCTTGACCTCTTCAACCGTATCGCAGGCAGCCGCGACACAATTCGAAAATTACTTAAAAAGCTTTCTATAAGTATTCGTGTTTATGTGGGCGAAATGGCAGTTGGTGTTTATATCTTGTGAGATGTATTGGTGGTAATATTTTACACCTGAAAGAACTCATCCTGCATTTTCTACCGTTTCTTATTTTTTCTCTTCGTCTTCTTTTTATTCCTTTTCCCCTTTTTATTTATTCCTTTTTATGTTATTCCTCTTTTCACTCTTTCCCCTTTTCTTTTAGGTTTTCTCGTCTTCATCTTTTACTTGTTCTTTTTTCTCTTCTTTTTTTTCTTCCTACACGCTACAGTCCAATTTCAACCATTGCCTGACATCCACTTTCTTCAGTTCTGAGTCGTGGGATCAGCCCGTTCTTACAATGGAAGTGGGGACAAGTTAGGACGGAAAAGATTGCGCTCTTTAGTTAGTAATAACTAGAGACCGACGGTGTGACAGCGTCTATGATTTTCCCCAATCAATTTGCAGACGTCGGATCGGTACTATCTTAAACGAAGAGTGACGGACATCATACAATCGTTTCTGAGATAACTTGCCCCACTTCCATCGTAGGAATCGACTGATCCCGCGACTCGGATAGAACTGACAGAATGATTATAATAATTCCGAAAGCGGCATTTTCCGATGAAGCTATCTAGCTTCGGACCACGAACCTACGACCTTCCGTTCCTCCAAGCTTATGTAGCATACTCGCGTATTCTATAATACACACTGTTTTTCTAACCGTGATCACTTCAAATGACTTCATTTTATAAATAATTCTATCATCGCATGTAAAATTGCATAGCAAGTAGTAGTTCCGTAGATAAATGATTTCACATGAATTTCCATATTTATGAACGTTATCAGCATATTAATTATTGATATTAGCAATATTCACATCAATTAAGCTAATTGATTTGTTAAAATTGGCTTGAAACACACCAGGATGATTGAGGTTTTGCGCTTCTAAGTATGTTTAATTCCACGCATAGAAATACGCGTATATATAAATGTTTACTCCCTTTTAGACTAATGAAATTAATAATAACAAATAAATAACTAATTTTAATATTAATTATTAATATTATTATAATGAAAATTAGCATACTTGACGTACTTCTGAGTTCATCTATTCACTCAATACACCCATTAAAGTAAAAATTATGTTCTTGTCACCTAGCAAAAAAAATTGTTTTACTCAATGAAATTCCTCTCTAAATGGCAAATGTTTTTGCATCAAATTTTCCAAAATATATTACTCTGTAACTAATTATCACAAATATTTGATTCAAGTCGCCACTTCATTGACGTAATGGCTATGACATGATTTTACTATATCTTTTCACTGCTCGTCATCTATATCGTGCCTCTTCTAGAATATGAGCAGTCCTTGGGACACATTTTCATAAAAGTCGGAGAAAACTTACGTTAAAAAATGGAAAATCAAAGTGTCAAGGTTCTGACTGCAAAATCAACCAGGACGAAAACATCAATCCACGTCCTTCGTTTTAGGCAAAAAAAAAAACAGTCATGTAAAAGTAAAACCGAGTCACAAACAAAGATAAAATGTGTTTCTCATTGTAACTGAATGGCATTGTAAGAATAATACGGAAAAGACTGCACGAATCTAGAAATTAGCAAGAATATTTGGCCTCGTCAACCTACCAGTGCATTCACTCGAACGTTGATTCCCCAGCGTTCTCACAAATCTAACGGTCAATTGGAGTATTACAATTCATTCGGCGATCATTCAATTTCAACGAATGAAAGACCGGGAGCGGTAGCTCAGTGCATCAACTGATGCCACTGCAGCGTCTCTGACCGGAAGGTCATAGGTTTGAGTCCTGACGGCGGCAGGATTTTCGACACTAGCTTTCCAGCTAGGTCGAATTCAGTCGCTGTCTGGAGGAGAATTCTAGCAGCCGGCTGCTCTGATCGGTAGTTTTCCGTGGTTTCTCTTATCAACACCAGGCGAATGCCGGAGCAGTACACTACCAAGCGGGCCACGAACTGCGCGCAATCTGGCCTTCCCCTTCCTTGTCCTATCCTCTCCTCTTACACACTCACTTTCACTAACATGCACTACACTACCACATATTCCGGGAGACCGGTCGGGAGTTTAGAGCTTGTCCCGGCTGGGCGGTGCCCCGCTGGTGGGAGAGTCCTGGTTAGGGGGAAACCCCACTAGCCGACGGTAGGTCGGTGCCGGATCTCGCCATCCAGCGAGTAGAAATCACCGCCATCTCCCGAGGAAAACATGCACTACACTAACGGAACTAATGACCAAAGCAGTTGATGCGCCCGGAAACACGAAAAAATCAATCAATCAAACGAATGAAAGCACGCGATCTACCGACTGAATCGTGCCATCCCCTGACGTGGGCCTTTGTGTGTCGTGTGTAGTGGAGGAGCTGCAGTGCCTGGCCACGTGGAAGGAGGGCTCGTCGCGCTACCTGGTGGGCAAAGTGCACCACAGCCACGCCACCAGCAACGAGGACCGCTACCGCTGCTTCGTCTACGAGAAGTCCAACGTGGTGACCCTGGGCGGCGAGGGCGTCGGCGGCGGCGGCGGGCCTGGGGTGAGTACTGCTATCCGCGCCCTTGCCAGACATTGGGGATCAGAAAGAAAATAATGGCGTTTTCCATTCGTCACACTGGTGCGCACCCGGTGCGCTCTCAGGGCAACTTTCGTGTTCCATTCGACCGATAGGGTGCACCAGTGCAAAGAAGCGCATGTTCCATTCGCACAATCACACGGAACCCCGGCGCACCCGGGGCGCCCTAAACTGCACTGACGTTCTAGTCAGTGCAGTCCAGTGCACCGGGTCATTTGAGGTTAGGTACGGAAGTTATGCTTGCTGATTTGGATTTGTGGAGAAATTATGAAGGAAATTGAAGATCTCCTATCACACAGGGATACTTCGAATGACAGAGTATATTATGTTTTGCAAGATAATTTTTTTGTAACTTACGGGAAGTTCAGTTTATGAATTCCTAAAATTTAACCTTCAATAACTTTATGTTAATAAATCCGGTGCTATTTAGAAACCAAAGTGCAGGTACGCCTGAATTACGAAACGCTAATAAAGTGAAAATAAAAATAGTGACCCTTACAAAATCATTCAAATATATGTGCCAAGCAATGTTTCTCGCACACCCACACGAGCGGAAACGTTCAGGTTAATATTTTATGGTTTTCAATAACCAAACAATTATGTAGAAGCCCGTAGGTTCAAAATCTTGTGTACTATTTCGATCATTGGCAACTCTCGAAAAAATGAAATTTCGACACATACGCATTTGAAGTTTTTGTGGTTTTTAAATAAAAAAATCACACGTTAATATTTTATGAATTAAGAAGTAAAAATTACCAAAAGTCTTCATAAAAATTATTACAATGATTATCATTCAAAATAATTATTTTTCGCGTTCCATCAGTGTGACAGACCAAGAACAACTGGCTATTATCTAACTTCGTAGCGCACACGCACTGACTCAGTTACGGAAACCGTTTCATTCGTAGCTGCCCTTCACGCGTGTGGGGCAGCACTGTTTCGGAGCGATGACGTTTTTGCCCTGCACTAGGGTGGGTTTCAGTGCAACGAATGGAAAACGCTATAATTGTTTAACCCCTATGTATATTGGGGACTGAGTACCTTATCCCCTTCCAGGTAAAAGTAGAAGGTGACACTTTATTTTAGAAGAACATTTTCATAACCTTTATTTTTAAAACACAACTCCCTTCCCAATTTTCCAGACTTTCGACAAGAATATTTTTTTTCGAAATATGGTTTGGTTTAAGTTGGTTTTCATTCACTTGAATCATTCGTTGATTGAAAGAATTCAGCTTATGTTGCCATATTTATATTCTTTCTTTTTCTGAGCTAATATTCTCTAACGCTGAACATAAAGTTTGGGCATTTTTTAGTGCTTTCTTTGCTTTTCATTTTGATATAAGAGCGAATCTGGAAGATTTTCAATAAAGCACAAGGAAAAGCTGGCCATCAGCTCGCCGGCGGCGGTCCCTTTAAAACGCTTATCTGGTCAATCAGACCTTTTTCTTATCTGGATTGACGTGGTCCCCAATTTACATGTAGAGTTATAAAATAACTTTCGCGAGAAAAGATGAAAGGATTATTTGGTCCCTAATTTACATACGGCCGCCATTGAATTGGGGGGGGAGGATAACCAGTTTGGCTATTTTAGTATTGACTTTGTCGCTAATCAATTAGTGACTTATTTCACATTTAGATATTGCAATGTGTAATACCTGACAGTATTTTGATCATAAATGTTTTGAATGTGTAGTTAAAATTTGAAAGAAAAACATACATTATTAAGCGAATTAAAAATTAAATTTTTGCAAATATTAAACACGAAATTATTAAAATTTAATTGGCGCTGACTAGTCTTCATTTTAGTGGTGCCATGACTAAGCTATTTACTAATTTTGTACTTTAAATAAATTTCCCGGTCGAGTTTTAGCAAAATTAGAATACATTTAACAATTTGCAAAGAAGAAAACTAAGAATTAAGACGAGTGAACATGGAGCAAATTCTTGTCAATTCTCTGAGTGGTGCTTTTAATATTCTTTCAATAGAACGTTTCCATATCAGACACAAGTCTGGCAAATGTGACAATCGTGCGCTCTTTGATGGCGTCCAACTTTTCCTTTCTGTTATCGTTGTGACTTTTGGTTTCAATGCTGAGATATTGGCTAATGTAAAGTGTGTGCCATCAAACCACGGATAGTCCAGAATTAAACCTGTTTGCATCGTTGGGAGATGCGAATTATTCCCGTCTCCTTGTATCACGGCGAATTTCGGACAATCTGGTTCTCTTGCTGGGAGATACAATGAAAATCTGTTATAAAACGGATTATGAGTATTAGGTGTTTACGAGTGCGTTAAGTGCTGTACGCCGCAGTCCCGTAAGAGCAGTGCATGTTATATCCAGGATTGTCACGGTATTCCTCCTGAGCTGGAAAGGAGATGCGCCGGCGATAGCCTGATTGGTTTGCATGGTTTACCCTGCCAATCGGAAGTCAGGTCCTTACACGTCACTACGATGACGTCATAATGATGGCTTTCAGACTTCCGTTTGGATGGCACCGAAACAGCTGATATTCTTCAAATGCAGCCCTGTATATACTGCGGTTTTACTTTGCTGCGCCTGACATTTGATCAGCTGTTACGATGTCGTCCAATCGGCCCCTTACACGTCACTACAGTGACGTCATAATGGTGGCGTTCACCCGCCAATCCCAAGCTCCCGACTCGCCTCACATCTTATATAATAGTGTGGCGCATATAACGGTGTGAGTGCGAGTGAGCGTCTATGTGCATATGTGTGTATGTGCGTGAATGTGTGTGTATGTGTGGGGCGCGAGCGTGTAGCGAGGGAGGGTCAAGGATAAAGTAGAGATCGCGTGCGGTCCGTGTCCAATTCGTTAGAGTATGAGAGTAGCTGGTCCCTAGAAATCTCCTCCAGACCTTCGACTCAGCTATGAAGCTGGTCTCAACTCTCCGCATCTCAATAAACCAGTAGTGAGCGTAACGAATGCCTCTGCGTGGTCGCGGCTTCACGATTTTCGACTCTAGCTTTTCAACTAGGTTGAATTCACTCGCTGTCAGGAGGAGAATTCTAGCGACCGGCTGCTCTGATTGGCAGTTTTCCGTGGCTTCTCCGATCAACACCAGGCGAATGCCGGATCAGTACCCTAACAAACGGGCCACGGACCGCACGCTATCTTTCCTTCCTCTTCCTTGTCCTATCCTCTCCCCTTACACACACACACACTTACACTAACATGCACTACACTACCTCATATTCCGGGAGACCGGTCGAGAGCTTAGAGCTTGTCCCGGCTGGGGCGGTGCCCCGCTGGTGGGAGAGTCCTGGTTAGGGGGAAACCCCCACTAACCGACGATAGGTCGGCGCCGGATCTCACCATCCAGCGGGAGAAGATCACCGCCATCTCACGAGAGAAAAACATGCACTACACTTACGGGACGAATGACCAAATCAGTTGACGCGCCCGGAAACACGAAAAGACATCAAATGGTTGCTGCAGCCTGGCGGCGGCAGCAGCGCGGCGCTGAGCAGCGCGGCGGGGGCGGTGGGCGGCGTGAACGGCGACGGCGGCGGCGGCGGCGGCAACGGCGGCGCGGGCGGCGGCGGCGGTCTGGGCAACGGGGCGCTGGGCGTGGGCGGCGGCGGCTTCTTCCACGCGGGCGGCGCGGGCGCCAACGGCCTGCTGCCCGGCGCGCTGCCCGACTTCCGCGTGGCGCAGTCGGGCGACGCCACCTGCAACGGCCTCTTCTCGCCCAACGAGGGCTCCCGCACCATGACCCTGCGCAAAGGTAGGCGCACGCGCCGCCCAAGCTCGCACTTGAGCGTCACTGTACTGCACTTTGCTGTGTCTGAGATTGATCAGCTGTTACGATGTTGTCCAATCAGGTTCTTACACGTCACTACGATGACGTCATAATGGTGGCTTTCAGACTTTTATTTTTTTTTTCATTTTATTTTACGTCAAAAAACAGTTAAAACTGCGTATGTCGTGCTATGGGGAAAAGCGAATTGTGTGCACATTTTCAAAATTCTGTGACCCCTACACTAAGTCGTATACTACTTGAATTTTGAAAAAAAAAAGAGCTCCTATGTAATAAAATCTATTTTCAAGGATAAATAAAGAATAAATTTTGGCTCTTATCCATGATGTCCTTCGCCAAGGAATAATACTTCCTGCCGCAACAATATGGAAACGATAACTTGAATAATTGTATTTCCCACTGAATTCTAGAAGACGTGCACAGAAAATGAAGTTATATTTATGTCCAGAAGCAACACAAGGCACCGTCTCAGCATTTGCTCAATGGATCACGGAAACTGGACTTCCGATTGGATGACACCGAAACAGCTGATATTCTTGAAATGCAGCCCTGAGAAAACCCCTGTACTGCAGTTTTTACTTTGCTGCGCCTGATATTGCATCTGGTGTTACGATGTCGTCCAATCGGCCCCTTACACGTCGCTACTGTGACGTCATAATGGTGCCATTCAGCCTTCCGATTGTATGACACCGAAGCAGCTGATTCACTTCAAACGCAGCCCTGTGAAAACAGTAGATTCTCCGATTTAAACGTAGCTGCACATCAAGGCACTTCAAGAACGAGCTGGAAGTAGAGGGGAACCCTGTCATGGAATCGGGAGCTACGTTCAGACTTCGAGTTTTGGTAGTGGATCTCCTGATTGGATAACAATGCCCCCTCTCCTACCAGCGCGTGACCTTGAAGTGCATCTATGTTTAAATGGGAGTATGGATTTAGAGAGTAGTGCATTCCATTGTTCCCCCAATACAGCCATTTTATATCCACTTGTCAGGAGAATTGTAATTGTGCGGTTTTTTGTGTATTGAGAATCATGAATCTATCCCTATGCAATATTAACATTCCAGAAAATCTTCGGGATTATTGAAAATTCTGCCACTTCGCGAATGCTCGCAGTACAATCACTAGATTTAGAGAGTAAAGTATTCCATTCTTGCAATGATCCCATCACTTATCAGGAGTCTTGGATCTTTGGGGTATTCTGTGTGTTGAGAACTGCGCTATCCTCTGCGTCTAGGGACTCTGGCTCGGAAGAAGTACTCGTGAGCGATGGTAGAAATGGCTTATCTGAAAGGGGCAAATATTTGCCGGAAACAAACCTTTATTTGCATAATAATAGCATGGTGCATTATCACTGTTTCGCGATCATGGCAACAATTGCAGGACTTGGGCAGTAACATTGCGTGAATCGTCTGCCCCATGCCAAAAGAGCAAATTCCTGTGCGTTCGTAAATGTTAATGTTTCGAATTTTGTCGAAGAAATGGGAGTGAACCTCAAACAGAAACAAAATATTGAACATGTGCACAGAATTCACTTATCTCCATATCACTTCATACGCAGTTTTAACTGTTTTTGACGTAAAAGAAATAAATAAGCTTTTCATAATTTTCTACTATACATGTATACGTGCCAGACTCCCACACTTCCTCCAAAACCAAGATATTAACTGACAATTCAATTCCAATCATAAGAAGAGTTGTTATGACTGGTGTGACTTCTTCTTACTTCTCTAATCTATTCAAATATTTCTAAAGACAAAAACTGTTAACCTAAAATGTGTGAGTTATTGAATCATGACATTTTGTTCATCTTAACCCTTCATGCCAATTGTATTGCACTTATGAGTAAACTTTCTACATATCTCTCCTGATGTAAATGGTTGCTCTTATTCGTACGAATCAGTAGTTTACTTTCTAAAAGTTAGATATCCGAGCTCAGCGAACACTTTCTCCTCAGGGATTTTATATTCTAATTATTGAATGTTTCTTGTCATATATAGAAGTTCTGAGGCTTCCCGGTGCATTTATTAGACCAAAGCAAGTTGGGAGAGACATGCTAACAGGTGTCATTCGGTATTTTGTATGTCACGCATACGTTCGCAGAGAAAAGAATAATTATGTGTAGAATATTCTATTTAGAGCAACATATTCCCTATTTACTTTTGACTTCAGTTTTTCGATTCATATTTGCTTTACATACAAAGATATAATTTACTTTATTATATACTAAGATATAAAAGTAAATGAATTAATGTTTATGTATAATTTAATAGGGTCTGTCACTGAAACAGAATTTTGAAATCGAGAAATGAAGGCTGATAAAATGTCTTAATATCTTCGAGTTTTTTGTTTGTTTTCTTTTGTTCAAATAAATAAATTTCATTTTGCTCAGTATATTGTTGGGTGAAAATATAATATTTTTTAAAAAATTCAACGAATTTTCTGTATTTTTTAAATATTTAGTTGTGATTTAGGAAATTTTTAGGAGAATGATAAATATGATGTTCCGAAATTGTAATGAAATGTAGTGAAGACCGGCTTGAATTAATACGCTATCTACCGGAATAAATAAGGACTACTTCCTAGCGTTGCAACGTGGTATTACCGAACTTGAGATCCAACACTTAGGAAAATGGTTTATTCTACATTACATTTGGAAAATGGGAATTAGCAGACCATTGTTTTTATCCAATGTTGAATTTACGATAAAATATCCTTAACAAGATACAGAGGGATGCGGATTAAACAAGAAACTTCCTTCTCAAAAGAGGAAAAGTACACGAGTAGTTTAGTACACGTTTAGTACACGAGATTAAGTATACAGTGATAAACATTTCGATAGTTGTTTCAAATCCCGATAAACAATTTGATATGAATTGTAAGTGGGAAATTTTTATGTGCTTTAAACTGGTTCAAAGAAATCCGACATTAAATGTACATGTCTAAAAGATGTGAAGATACCTATGAATTGACTTGTATTCATTAAAGATCAAAGAGAAAAGAGACTTTACTGGGTCTGGCGTACTAGAATTTACTGAACATCATAAACTAATTAAAAAGCTAAAGGGACAAGAAAAGGAATGAAATAATTGAAGAAAAAGGAATAAGACAGTAATAAATAAATAGAAACAGAAAATAAAAGAAATGAAATCCAAAGTTGGGTTCCAAAATCTTCTCCTTGTTAAAAATGGCAAACTTTTTTTTACCCATTCACTGACACACACAAATAATTTAGACAAGTTAAAACCCATTCATTGACACTCTTCTCTGGCGCTGAGAATCATCTATTTGTTATTTCACACAGATTCATTTGTATTGCCAGTAGAAAATAGGCCAAGTTTTTATGTTCGTAATAAACACAATACCTCTTCGTCCTCGAGACCACGCAAGTTCGCGTAAAAAAGGAAACCTCGTTTTGTATCCAACGCACCAAGCTGGCGTCTGCTTTGGATGACGGACGCCGCGTCGCGAGTTAATATAAAGCGGGTTTTAAAATAAATAAGACGGGCGAAGAGTTGCAAACTTTCTTTTTACGTATCTGCCTCGACTTCTTGCCTCGAGCGCCTTAATGAAGATCGTCTTCTGCCCCTCCCACCACTTCTGCTCTCAGCGATCCCCTCGCATTCCTCATTGCGCCAGCTCATTCACTCCCACTCCCGCCTCCGTCCCCGCTCCCCGCCCCCGCCCCGTCCCCGCCCCGCCCCCCTCCGTCCGCCTCCGCCCCGCCCCGTCCCCGCCCCGCCTCCGTCCCCGCCGCCGTCCCCGCCTCCGTCCTCGCCTCCGTCCCCGCCGCCGTCCCTGCCTCCGTCCCCGCCGTCCCCCCCTCCGTCCCCGCCTCCGTCCCCGCCTCCGTCCCCGTCTCCGTCTCCACCTCCGCCCCCGCCCCGCCTCCGTCCTCGCCTCCGTCCTCACCTGCGTCCCCACCACCGTCCCCGCCTCCGTCCCCTCCTCCGTTTCCGCCTCCGTCTCTGGTACCTGGCGCTTTCCTCTCTGGATACGGTCATGTTTATTTTGTAACTAGACTTCTGACGTTTGTTATTCCACGAGTAGTTTAATTTAACTTTTTCTATGTGGTGGTAGAAGACTGCTTTTTGTAGAAAATATGTATACAATATTTTTACTAAATTTTATTAAACAAGCCACGGCGGATATTTGGAAATATCTTATTAATTTTTGTAGTATTCTTTTTGGAATACTGAAATAATTCGTCCTTTTTTCCTCTAGTTTCTTTCCAAATCAAAGCATATTACTTACAGAAATAATCATATTTTTACTTTGAAAAAAAAATTGACTTAATGTTGGAATTAATTTACGTAACTTCGATTTCCAGAACATACCTAATTAAATATAGCGTTTTGAATGTTAAAAAAAGTGTGTGTATTGAACTATGAATTTTTAAAGGAATAAGTTATTATTTTACTAATAGGCATAAAATCAAACTTGACTAATTTTTCTCATGTATGATTCAGAAGAGTGGAAACAAATCTATTGGAAGTCTCACCTTCAACGTAGGTGATTTTTAAATAACAGGTAAACGGCATTGTCTTCCAGTGAGCAACGATTATCCCTCTATTGTGAAAACGCACCCCTGGCTGTGCTCGAGTCCTCGCCGAACCCTCAGTCCTCACCCCCACTTACCCTTCATCGCGCTCGTCAGCGCGCCACGCTGCCAACCCCGCAGGGTTCAAACAATAAACGGCGCGGCTGCGCGGATTTCCTCTTGAATCGAGTTTTAATTTCCAGCTTCCTGGCGCTGTAGTTTAAAATTACCGCTACTAGATGATAGCGGCAATTATTTTCCGTGCGTCGACCCGGTCAATACATTTTAAATGCTTCGTTCAGGGAGAGTTATCGCCCTTTATTCCGTGGCTTGTGAGCGGGGGAGGGGGGAGGGTAGACCCACAATCGCGGGCGGCTCTGGAACATGTTAGCGCTCTTTCAACAAGTGGATCACCTGAGGATGAATGGGTGGCTGGTACTTCTGCAGGCAGCGTTAATTATTTGCCCGGAAATACACGTGGCAGAACAGCATTGCAAATGCTTCCTATGAATTTTTCAAATAGAATTCTGTAGTGTTTGAAAGAAATCAGGGGTGGCACCGAAATATAATAAATATTATCTATTGTAATGTCTTATCAACGCTATTGGGTAGGTATTTTATTTTAACTCGGTTTCAATGTGCTTATTATTTATCATTTTATTTGTTACAGCTTACTCAATTGTACTCATTTCCTTTAATAAATTAAGTCATTTTCACTGTTGTTTGTAGAGCCACGGATGATGGGAAAATAATATTAAGATGAATGGTTTGGATCTTAATGATTTAATACAACTATTGAAGAGTTTTATTTAATTAATGGTTTGATTCTTTCCCATGTGCCATTGTCATAGTAATTCAATTTGATATTGTCTTATTAATTTCTTTTGTTTGACGTTAGATTATTCGAATTGAGGATCTTAAAGGAACGTCAAAATAGATTTCTTCGCCAAAAAATGTTCTGCGGAATATTCTAAATATTAAGGTAGTTGCTTTTAAACGAAAACGTTTTTTGTTTTAATTTAAAATTAACATCATTATTATAAGTTGTAAAATCTTACATATGTATCATTTGAGCTTGCAATCTGGTTTTAAAATATACACTCAACCTTTTAATGTATATTGAAGTATTCTTCAGATCTCTTTTGTCATATGATATCTTACATTACAATTATCATAACATTAGTTCAATGCAAATAAAAGTATTCCAACAGACAGCCAAAGAATTCCAAATAGTCCCTTTTTAACAAATATTTTAGATAGTTTAATGAATAAATAATCTTTTAAATTTTAATTCTGGAAAGTAGAAATATCTTTTAGAAGGTTATATTTTCCGAACGCAACGGATGACTGCTTTCAAATAGTTAACATTGGAAATTTATACGCGCATTCAATGGCGGTTAAATAGGGGAACGTGGCAGACTGAAATACAGTTTAATTTGCCATCAGATTGGTTTTATTTCTTCGGTTGATTGGTAGCTTTTATGTTGCAATCAATAGCGCGACATACATGAGAAATAAGCGTTCAGCTATTGCGCATAACCAGGCAATATCAGATTGTTGTAGAAGCTTTGTGACAGCCGGAACGATATTCATAAAGTTAGAAAGTAACCAAAGGAACAGATTTCCACGCTGTTTAAAATGTTTTCGCACGTGCAAACGCGAATAAACACAGTATTCCTCACTATTAGACACGAGGCCAGTATTCACTACGAGGGGGAACTGGAAATAGTTCTCTTCAATTAGAGAAAGCAGCTGGTGCAGGGATGTCGAAAGTATGGATCAGAGGTTGGGATAGCTTGTTCATAGTTTTAATATTTACCTCAGAAGTAGAGGGCTCTACCCCCTACAAACAAGCGTGAAATTGTAAAATTAACTACCTTCAAAATTGCATAAATATTAAGCAATTTTAAATGTCCAGTACATTCATATACTACATTTTTGCTGCGTAATGCTATTTTTTTATTATATCAAATATTACAATCGTTAATAATTACTTTAAAAATAAAGTTACGTAATTTAATAATATAATTACGTTTAAAAACCCAGTAATGAAAAGTAAAAAATATCAGTTCGTTCATTCAAGGTAACTTATGAGAAAAAATTGAAAAACTGTTTTTAACATTATTGTTCGATCTCGGCCGAATTCTTGTTGTTAATAGACAAACAGAATAAAAAGTCAATGAAGTACTTTTTCAAACTCTAGCTCAATCATCCAAGATTCAATATACGAACAACAAATTATTGTAATCATTTCTTTTCCCTATTTTTATGCATAACCTTTCATTTTTGGCAGTAATTTATTTATGCAAATACTTTTTTCAGAAGTAATAAAAGTAAAAAAAATCAAATCCAATCACATTATAAGTATTTTCAAAGGTTTGGAACTTCTGTTACACACGTAGGATCCAGGTACATTTTCTGGAATTTAAGGAAGCAGAATTTTACTAATAGGGCGTTCAGTGACCCCCAGAACAGAATCAAATTTGTTGGGCAGGCGACATTATGATCAATTGAAAATGATAAGCAGAGATATTAAGATTTTGACACTTATACCCGTATAAAACTAACTTCATTAACAAAATTATTTAAGTTATTGATATTTTCTATTTAAATGTGTTCGTAGTTTGAATATAACGTAAAAATATGTAATGGCATTTTTGGTAAAATATTGCTACTGAAGTTAAATGGCGATCTTGTTTCGTATTACTTGTTCTGAGTTTTAAGGTGGTTAATAATCCCAATTTTAGATGTAACAGGGAACCTATGTTCACATTTATCATTTGTTGAGAATATATAGTAAAGTTGGTCTCTCGTCTTCTCCTGACTTTCAATTTCTATAAAGATTAAGGTGTAAAAAGATAACGTTTACCTTTCTAGTACATTATATACGAACGCGAAGTTCAAGCGGCTCCTCCGACCGGGAGCGGTAGCTCACTGCATCAACTGATGTCAAACTGATGTCACTGCAGCACCTCTGACCCGGAAGTCCTAGGTTCGAGTCCTGACGGCGGCAGGATTTTCGACACTAGCTTTTCAGCGAGATCGAATTCAGTCGATGTCTGGAGGAGAATTTTAGGGGCTGCTCTGATCGGGATTTTTCCGTGGTTTCTCCGATCAACACCGAGTGAATGCCGGAACAGTACCCTAACAAACGAGCCACGGACCGCGTGCGATCTTTCCTTCCTCTTCCCTTACCGTCCTATCATCTCCCCTTACATACACACTAACACTAAAATGCACGTCGCTACCACATATTCCGGAAGACCCGTCGGGAGCTTAGAGCTTGTCCCGGCTGGGGCGGTGCCCGGCAGGTGGGAGAGTCCTCGTTATGGGGAAACCCCAGTAGCCGACGGTAGGTCGGCGCCGGATCTCGCCATCAGCGGGTGAAGATCACCGTTTCCCGAGAAAAAAACATGCACTACACGTATGGGACTAATCACCAAAGCAGTGGACGCGCCCGGAAACATGAAAAAAATCAATCAATCAATTGGCAATAAGGACATGGCTGTCGCATCCCTAATGAGGAAGCGGCGGTGGAGTGAGGGTGAGGGGGCGGATAGGGGCGGGAACTGCGCGCGGGAAGGACCACTTGCTGCGCCCGGACAAAGCGCGCGCTCTGCGCAGAGAGCCGGATCGGGTGGCCCCCGCACGGGCCACGGGGTGGCTGTTCTTCGCGAGCGCGTTATTAGGCTTCGGCCATTATCCGCGCGACGAGAGGCTGCGAAGAGCCAGGGCTGCCGACGGACGTGACTGAGAGCGAACAGCTGTGCTCCCCACGCCGTGTCCGTGACCAGATCTTCCTCTCTAGAGATGTTGATGAGCAATTGAATGATAAATTATAACAAAAATTAAGCGTTTGATTGATTGATTTTTTCGTATTTCCGGGCGCGTCAACAACGTTGATCATTAGTCCCGTTTGTGTAGTGCAAGTTTTTTCTCGGTAGATGGCGGTGATCCCCCGATGGATGGCAAGATCCGGCGCCGACATACCGTCGGCTAGTGCGGGTTCCCCTTAACCAGGACTCTCCCACCGGCGAGACACCGCCCCAGCCGAGAGAAGCTCTAAGCTCTCGACCGGTCTCCCAGAATATGTGACTGTGCAGTTCATGTTAGTGTATGTGTGTGTGTGTAAGGGGGGAGGATAGGACAAGGATGAGGAAGGAAAGATCGCGCGCGGTCAGTGGCCCGTTTGTTAGGGTACTGCTCCGGCATTCGCCTGGTGTTGATCGGAGAAACCACGGAATACTACCGATCAGAGCAGCCAGCTCCTAGAATTCTCCACCAGACAGCGACTGAATTCAACCTAGCTGAAAAGGTAGTGTCGAAAATCCTGCCGCCGTCAGGAGTCAAACCTAGGACCTCTCGGTCAGAGGCGCTGCAGTGACATCAGTTGATGCACTGAGCTACCGCTCCAGGATTAAGCGTTTGAAAATGTATGGGATGACAAGTGGCCAGCTGCAGCAAAAATGCTGCTAAACAAAATGACAAAATAGTATCTCAAAAAGTAGCATACACAATGATCAAAAATATCCAAATACTCTCGTCTAAAACTGCAATAAATTAAAAATTTTAACAAAAACATCCTTCACTAATTGTTATACAATTACATTACATATAATTACATGCAAATTAAATATTTTAACAAAAACATCCTTCACGAATTCCATTACGTACAAATTAAATATTTCAGCAAAAACATCCTTAACGAATTGTTATACAATTACATTACATATAATTGCATACAAATTAAATATTTTAAGAAAAACATCCTTCTCGAATTTTTATACAATTACATTTAATAATTACATATTATAGCATGTATACGGCACAACAGGTTTTTGCGTACCAAGAACGCAAGAACCTTGCTGTTCCATAAGGCATCACGTGAATAGCAAGTATTAAAGTCCAGGCGACCTCTTTCTTGAAGTCTTGTTGTCGCATGACTCATGAGCATGAGAATGCGAATTAACACAATGAAACACTTACATTTTTCTGTCAAAATCGAAACTGTTTAATTTTTTTATGAATTTTTACCCGAGTTCTTGAAAATCGGCGGAAACAATAGACACCCGTCACAAGGACGGAGACTACATAGTTTTCTTTCAATTTATCTGTGAATTGGAAATGAGTAAAAGTGAATGAGTAAAACAAAGTAAGTAATTGAATGTAAGAATATACCTACTCAAAATTGTTTGTATAAAGTTCAGAATGTGAACCATTTGTACTGTACAAGCATAATAATATTAAAAAATACATGTTTCACTATTCTATAAAACGTTTTCAATTTTACCTACGTACATTTTATTACATAACCAAATATTTGTTAATAATATTGTTAATCAAATACCTTCATACAATTATACATTATACAGTAAACCCTTGTTTGCACGAACTCGCTTAACACGAGTTTTACCGTAACAATTGGCCCCAATGGGTTACGGTAATACGGATCTTTATAATACTCGGATAACATAGATTTTTATAGCACGAACTCCGATTATTTCGGTCCCTTGGAATTCGTGTTAATGAAGTGTGTATTTATTTAATTAACGAAACTGTAACATTTTGGCGACAGGTAGTCTCTGAGCACTGTACTAGAACTGGAAACATTCATAAATCACTATCTGACGCATTGCAATTATTCGAGAAAATCAATTCATCAATACACAAAGTGTTAACTATCTAAAGCTCCCGCTGATTGTACTTCCCGAAGTATTCTTGAATACCTGTTTGTCATTGTCAACACCCATGAGCGATGAAAGCCCAGCCTTCAAACGGAGAAATTATGTGACTACGGCGTTTGTACTAAATAGAACTGCGCTGCAACTGGGAGATTTGAGGAAGTACATTTGTGATGGGAGAATATCTGAAATTGTCCTTCCAGCTTTGATACCTATAACCTTTGTTTGCCTCTATAGAAAAATTTTCATCAAACGTCAGTTTGAAAATAGCAAAAATTAAAATGTTGAAATTTAATATTGATTTCGGAAGTCAGGCGAAGGCGAAATAAGTTTCGTATAATTCATATTTGTCTACATTTTAAAAATTGAACATAAGGAATTCTCGGTTCCTAACGATGTCTTGAATACTTGTAGCGGTGTTTAAACTTGCTGACTGTTTAATGCTTCATACATTTGTATTTCAGCTACAGTAATTTCAGTTCCGATTCTGTGAAGGCCGCAGTCTTGAAACGCAGTGTCCTTCTCGCCCAGGTTTATTGTAGGAACATATTAAGAGAAGTATATTAGTATATTTAGAGCCTGTTAAAAAAATATTTTTCGAATGTTTATTGTTGACACATATTTCAGATTTCTTTATGCTTTTCATATCCATTATGCATTGCAGTGAATTTAATAACTGCTACTGAAATGCCTTTTTAATTCCTAATACACCGGGAGCGGTAGCTCAGCGCATCAACTGATGTCACTGCAGCGCCTCTCACTGGAAGGTCCTAGGTTCGAATCCTGACGGCGGCAGGATTTTCGACACTAGCTTTTCAGCTAGGTCGAATCCAGTCGCTGTATGCAGGAGAATTCTAGCGGCCGGCTGCGCTGATCGGTAGTTTTCCGTGGTTTCTCCAATCAACACCAGGCGAATGCAGGAGGAGTACCCTAACAAACGCGCCACGGACCGCGCGCGATCTGTCCTTCCTCTTCCTTGTCCTAACCTCTTCCCTTACACACACACTTACACTAACATGCACTACACTAGCACATATTCCGGGAGACCGGTCGGGAGCTTCGAGCTTGTCCCGGTAGGGGCGGTGCCCCGCTGGTGGGAGAGTCCTGGTTAGGGGGAAACCCCACTAGCCGACGGTAGATCGACGCCGGATCTCGCCATTCAGCGGGGAAAGATCACTGCCATCTCCCGAGAAAAAACATGCACTACACTAACGGGACTAATGACCAAAGCAGTTGACGCGCCCGGAAACACGAAAAAATCAATCAATCAATTCCTAAAGCATTTTGTTGTTGTTGTAAGTGAAGCTGCGCGATGGTGTGACGATAGTAATCCTCCGTGCGCGGAGAGCTGCAGCTGACGGTGCGTTGTGTGTCAGCAGCCGCGTCGCCGCTCAAGTGCCGCTTCCCGCAGTGGCTGACGGTGTCGCTGCACTGGCACACGCTGGACTACAGCCGCATCTACGCCTTCAGTCACCGCAACTACACGCTGCGCATCTCCAACGCGTCGGCGCCCGTGCGGCCGGCCGGAGGCCCCGGCGCCGCGCAGCAGCCAGCGTGAGTACTCACCCACCCGCCCTCCACCCTTCACCCTTCACCCTCAACCCTCCACCTTCCACACTTCGCCCTCCGCCCTTCCCCTCCACCCTTCACCCTCCACCCTCCACCCTCACCCTCCACCCTTCACCCTCCACCCTCCACCCCACCCTCCACCCTTCACCCTCCACCCTCCACCCTCCACCCTCCACCCTCCACCCTCCACCCTCCACCCACCATCTTTCACCCTCAACCTTCTACGTTCCCCCTTTACCTTCAAAAATGTGAAATTCATCTGATTAATCATTAATCTGTGGATGTATCCGCGGATTTCGTTTTTCATTTTCTTTTTATCTACTTATTTAATTTCTTTTTAATGTATTGTTTTCTTTTTTCTATTATTTTTGTCTTTTCTTGATTTTTCTTTTTTCCTCCATTTATTACATTGTATAATTTTACAGTCCCCTTCATTCCTTCTTTATTTTTCTTATTTCGTCTTGTAATTTCTAGATTTTCCAGGTTGTTTTAAAATATTTCATGGCTGTCAAACTACACTTCTTTTTTATATGCCCATTTTTAACTAAACACATCTCTATATCTAAACATAATTTTGCAATAACTATATGTGTACCATTCAACCTGCATATCCTTGCATCATCCTTCGTCTGAAACCTTGTATCAAATGACATAGGTTTTCTACATAATAATTATAAACTTTCTTCTTTATTTTCTTTTTTTTTATTTCTTTTTTGTTTCTCTCATTTCTCTCCTCTCTCTCTCTCTCTCGCTCTCGCTCTCTCTCTCGCTCTCTCTCTCGCTCCTCTCTCTCGCTCTCTCTCTCGCTCTCTCTCTCTCGCTCTCTCTCTCTCGCTCTCTCGCTCTCTCGCTCTCTCTCGCTCTCTCTCTCTCTCTCTCTCTCTCTCTCTCTCTCGCTCTCTCTCTCGCTCTCTCTCTCGCTCTCTCCGCTCTCTCTCTCTCTCTCTCTCTCTCTCTCTCGCTCTCTCTCTCGCTCGCTCTCTCTCTCGCTCTCTGTGTGTGTGTGCGTGTGTGTGTGTGTGTGCGTGTGCGTGTGTGTGTGTGTGTCACACAAACTGTGAGAAGTGATAATCCATATAATAAGCTTCTTGTCTGCATTTTCTTAGTAATTTAATCTTTAATCCCACTTCAGATTGTCTGTGGATATGTGATCTGTCAATACATTTTAGCATTCCTATTACACTATTCTCTCTTAGTTTTCCCTCAGTACAATTTGTAAAATATGGTTGACGTTTTGCCGATTAATTTCGTATACAAGGCTAGACAACTGTCCTAGCATTGATTGCATCAATCAAAATGGTATATCATGACCCTATTTTAATGTGCAACACGTTTTGATTGAATAATGGATTTGCAACCTTCAGTTTCTTCTGATAAAACGTTGATCGTTTGCGTGTCTACGCCAGTGAGATGACACACCCGTGATTTGAAATTTGAAAGCGACTTTTGCCAACTTCACAATAATGTCTGTTTCTTCCAGATCTTTTTTCAATTTCAAAGCTAGTAAAAAGCTATTAAAAAATAAATGTTGTTCTTAAGATTTCTCAGTTATTTCCTAAAAGCTCATTACCGCCCTTCCCACGTTTAGATCATGTTTCTTTTTTCTCAATAAACTTCTAAGAGGAAACAGTATTCAGATTTAGAACGTACACATCATCCACTCCTTGAAATTAAAACGGTTTCACCATCAAAACTTATTTGCGATGATGTTGCGTATCATACTATATGCATATCATACTATCCAAAAACTCAAATAGATTTTTAGGAAATCTTAAATTTCCCGATATGCAAGTTAAATTGATCTCACTGAGGCCGAAGAGATCTAGAAAAATTATGAACTGCTTTGCACACTGTGGCACGCCACATGTGTTCTTACAAAACACCAAAACCTGTTTCTAAAATGGAGATCCAAAAGAACATGAAAAATACGCAATAATATTGGAATAAGAAAGTATAAATCATAGAATATTTGACCTAAAAACGTCAAACCAACTAACAAACGGGCTAGAGAACCGAACAAACATGTGCCACAGTCTGGCCGCAGGAAAGTACTGTCGTCTGTTTATTTTGCAATAAATATTATTCTTCGTTGGAGTTCTAAGAAACAGGTAATGTTAACACTGGTTCTCAAAAGTTCAAATAGATAAATATTACGATGCTGTTGAAAACGTAGAAATAACAAACTTTGCAACGTTATGTAACAAATGTTCCTCATTCCCCATTGGGGATCACGGTACGTAATGAATTAATAATACACGGAACATATAAAGAAAGTAAGTCACCGAAGTAAGTTATTTACCAGTAATTTGATGACTTATTTACGTATTTAATTTTTCAGTTGTGTATGTTTTCTCAAGTTAAAAATTATTTAAGCTGTACATCATAATCATTCAAGGGTAACTATTTGTGCCATGTTATTAAAATTTCTCTTTGGGCATATTTTTATTTTTAAATTTATCCATATACTGTCAATAAAGTACGATTTCCCTTTTAATAAGCAACGCTTTCATTTTAATTTCCACGTCGCTACATTAAAAAATGTATCAATTTACATTTAATTTGCAAACCATTTACGTTACTTCTTTATGAGAGATGACATTATTACAATCTTTTGAAAGAGTCAGAAAACGAGCACAGATATTTAACCGTACATTTTTATTTCCATCGGGTTCAAATAAACGTATATGCTCTTTAAACAAAATTTCTCTTCGCTTTTTCCAAACTCCATTTACTTCTATTAAACAATTTGTTTTATTCACGATTTTATGAAAGCTTTAGCTGTGTGACAGTTCCACCCAGAAAAGTTAATGATTTCGGTTTGCAAACTCTGTTTTTATATACGAGATTTAATATTTCTCAAAATAATGAAAATGCTGAACGTTCCTTGTTGGCGGGACGTTATTGGCTTTCCTAAACTGCATTACTGTTTATCAGAAATGTTTTGTTTATGTCCAGATTTCGCTTCCATTTCACAACATTATCCCCGTTTTTATTTCGATTTTTATTAGCGCGTTAAAAATTCACACTGCGGTTCTTTCCGCGCATGCATTTCACCGGGATTATTTGCACGTACGCGCTGCATTACGTTTGCCGGTATAGAAGGGTTTTATTCTTCGCTCTACGTAATTGTATTTTACTTGGCGTGACTTTAAAAATTGGGTTTTGCAGGCACACCCGTGCACGTGGTCTCACGGGAGGTGTGCTGTAAATAATGGCTACTCTTCGCGGGCACGTGGGCGGCAGCGGGCTATGAGGGTCATGAGGGAGAACCGAAAAGCAGACCGTGGCTGCGGAGAGGACGGGGGAAGGGGAGGAAAATATAGAGGTGAACAGATGGCGGTTGATTTTGCGTCATGGAGACTAAATCGTGAGGGGAGAGAAGACCAATGTTAAGAAACTAGGGTGGGGTTGTTTATCGTGCTCTACTAGAAAGGAGGTAAAAGGATAGAAAATCGAAAATAAATGACGTGTAATAGGTGGAATAAACCATGATGAAGATTTCCTCTTCGAGATGGGGTGAAGAATGGTAAAATAGAACAAATCTAAAATAGTCAATTTTCAACATTTCGTCCTGACAGGAATATCATACACAATTATGAATATTTGTATATAAAAGATTAGTATTTTAAAAACTGATTGGTTTAAGAAAGAAAACTGTTAAGCTTGATGTAGGATAAAAAAAAACTACATTGTATCAAGTAATTGATATGAAATATATGATAGGACGTCGCGACTTGAGATGGTGCGAAATGAAGAGCAGTGCCCAGACAATTGAGCATGGAAGAAGGAAACAAGGGAAGGGATGAGGCAAGGGGCAAGACTAGACAAGAGAGGGGAATGCAGACTGCGCCATGGAGTCGTGGAAGGCAATGGAGTTGTCGAGAACAGAAGAGCTCACGAAGGAGAGAAAAAAACAGGGAGACGTAACTTGAAGTTCGAGTAGGGAAGAAAAGGAAAGGGAAGAAGAGAATTGAATATTGCGACTGAGTCACTCAATAACAGAGACACTATGAAGAGCGAAAGAACCGAGCAGCAAACAAAAAACTTGAAGAGCGAAAGACCAGCAGCAAAGACGCAAAAGGAAAAGAAGGATGGAATAGGCCAAACTGCGGAGAGCAGAAGCGGTAACACAAGACTATGAAGAGCGAAAGCGCCGAGCAACAAAGACGGACAAAAGGAAAAGAAGGAATGGAATAGGCCAAATTGGGAAGAGCGGTAGCGGAAACACACAGAATATGAAGAACGAAAGAGTTGAGCAGCGAAAGGAAAGGAAAGAATGGAATAAGCCACACTGGGGAGAGCGGTAGCGGAAACACACCTACTATGAAGAGCCGAAAGAGTTGAGTAGCGAAAGGCGTGCGAAAGGAAAAGAGGGAATGGAATAGGCCACACTGGGGAGGGGGCCGGGGGGCGAAGGCCTTTAATTTTTTTTTTCCGTTTCCAAGATATGTATAAGGGCCCCCGCTCTTTAATTTTACATACTCGAGTTATGCGTGTATGTTTTATGCTCTGGATAATGGGTTCGCTGTTTCCAGCCAATGACTTTTATGTATAAGGGCGGCGCGAGCGCCTGCGGCGGCGTATCGTCCCCGTGCATGCGCGCGTGCGGTCGCGCGGATAATTTACACGCACGCCCCCCCCCCGCGCTCACGTGAGGTTATACGCGCGGGTGCGCGTGTGTGTGTGTGAATGTGCTCGCGCGTACGTGCGATCGCCACAGTGGCCGAAAGGTGAGTTATTGTTGGGCACAATTCCACATTTACGAATTGCTCCCTGAAGTAAGACGTTAATACCCAATGTATGCTCAGCTCGCTCGTGGCGCATAGCGAAGTCGCCTTCACCTCTGAGATCCGAGTTCGATTACCGTCGAATCTCATGTGAAATTTGTTCCAACAAAACGAGTTTGGCTGCTTCACAAGGATTAGTCCGACCCCTGTGTAATGTCCTAAACCCTACCTGTATCCTTATTCCTTCCTAATTCTGGCCGCTGTGTAGTGACGCAGGAGCGCGTAGTAGGAGGCGCGTACGCGGAGATGCTACCTGGCGGTCCTCTTGACAACTGACTGCGATGTGTCGTGACATAGGACAAATAAAGTGGATCATGGAGGATTACTCCAAAATGCGCAAAAAGACAATGGAGGATTACTCCCCAGCGCCAAAAGCGCTCAACACCCTCCAAGGGACTTGGAGACGCATTGCGTCCACTTAGACGCAACAAATTAGAAAAGAAAAGCTCATGATTTTTTCTTGAAAGTTTAGGCTTCTGTGGCTGGAGCCAGTATCTATTTGGCTGTGCTGCAGACGCCGCGTCCTAAACACAGATGTCAACGTTTCGGCCGCCATGCTGCGACCTTCCTCAGGGATAAATACATTTGCTCCGAGCATTTCGTCCTGAAGGATGTCGCAGCGTGACGGCCGAAACGTTGACGTCTGCGCATGGAACGCGGGCCTCCCGAACAACCAAGTAGATTGTTTTTCTACTTGTAGTGTGTTCTTCTTGTCAATGTTATTGTAAGGTTGAAATACTAAAACATTGACCAAAAGTTACTCAAGCCCTGTTTACCACGCACCAATACACTTTATTAAAAGAGAGCGGTTAGAGGTTTTTGACTTAATTTTTGCTCGCACACGTGCTCTATCCTCAGTAGGCGAAACGATGTTTTAACTTTTCCATCCCAAATACGATCAATTGCTTCTTTCTTGGTTAAAATAATATTATGATCGTATTATGCATTTAAGGGAAGCGGTCAGACGTTTTTAACAGACTTTTGACGTACATACATGCGGTCTCCGTTGACAATTTACAAAGAGAGGGCCGAACACTTTTAATCTGAAGATTCTGTGACCTTCGTATTATAATTGAGTTTTTTTTTGTAAAACCGGATCCCGAAAAAAATTAATATTTCTGACGTATTTTAATTATTTTGATTTTTCTATTAATATTATTATTCGTAATGTGCATCAATGGGGACGAATAGCCGCTAAAAGAATGTGAATGAAATTATACAAAGTTTTTTCTGTAACATTTGTATTCATTTAGACATGTTTGAGAGGTTTCACTCTAAATACAAAGGCAACAGGCATAAAGTTCAAAAACAATTATCTGTACGAATTTGCAATAATTACTCATAAAAAATTTACCAACTGATAAGTCACCAAAACGGACATTTAATATTTAGCGGCTTATAATTTGATGAAAACAGCAACTTCTTCTCATACCCTTCCCCAAGATCATTTGGTTAAGGTAACTATTTACCTCGAAGTGATAAAAAATCATGGAATTTCATCCTTTTCAATTTTTATAGAGTCGTTTGCTCTGTGTTATTCTACTTTTACATAAACCATTTCTTCCTACATTTTTGAGCAAATTAACTTTTTCGAAGCTAATGTCAACTGTCAAGCCCTTACTGAGTGAAGTTCAGATGCATTTTTTCCTTTATTGGAAATTTTCAACACATTCATGCATGACAAACATCATAAATCATAAGCCATGAAAGATAATGCTATAATTCTTCTTGCAGCTTTCAACCCACGATTTGCGCTTGAGAATAAACTAGAATAGTTCATGTGGCACTAAAAGTTTCAGTTAAATAAACTGAAATGTCCAGAATATACTTTTAAACAATTATTTTTCTCAAATAACCACATCCTGACCTTTTAGTTTTCACAGTACCTTTACCATTGTAGTTCATCATCTAGAATCTACATTTATGATTAATTTACAAAACGAATAATCATAATACATCAACTTGTTGATATTGGATGTCTGAAGTAAAAACTTACATTTTGGCCAACTTAATTATAAACAAATAAAGGAATATTTATTTTTTTAAAATAATTTGATCTCTAAGAGCATATACAAAACAAATGTTCAAGGGAAAATACCACAGAAACAATATTCTTAATTTTTTTCAGGCAGGCAGCTCCCTTCAGTTATTTGATTGATTTCACCACAAATTCAGTGCTCAATTCAGTGAGGTTCTGTCCGCCGCCAGACCTTCCCCGACCACTGCGCTTGCTGGCCCCCGCGCGTCTCGTGGCGCCTGGTGACGCCGCGTCGCCATCTTGTCCACGCGCCGACCGCCCGTTGTTTGTTAACGCCGTCGTAAAATGAAGGGCGACGCACGCCGAATCAGTTCGCTTGTTTTCGCGATTTTGTTTTTTTGCGGGAGAGGCGTGCCATGGACCCTCCATCACGTGCCATGATGGAAACAGCTGTTTTCAGCCGGTGAAAATATGAAATGTAGCTTGTCCCAAGCGCAGACGGGTAACGGGGGCGTTTCGCGAGAATTGTCGCGTTCATGTGTATGTAAGCTGACATGAAAAACCGCGAGGGATTCTTCGTTAATTTTCGGGATGAGAGAATGAAAGTTTGTGTTGCCTTTTTACACTGAGGATTAATTCGATTGGTATTAGGATTTTCAAACAATTTTGGTTTTATGTGCAGGCTATCTTGTCTCCTTAAACATGACATTAATAAGCAGGTTTTATTTTACAAAAATACGTTTTATAAAAAATGAATTATTTCAACACTGATTTTAATTTTATTATTAACTGTTTTGAAAAATAATTAGGGTTGAGTTGTATATCATACACAGTAAAGTTTAAAATTAAAAGTTTAAAATTTCTTTTTTCGTACTGTTGAGTGCACGAATTAATTTTTTGCACAAAAATTGTCGCTTCTTTCCGTAATCCTTGAATGCAATGAAAACAAATCACTTAATAGTTTCTTTCTAAGAAAACATTTTCGAAAATAAGAAATATGAAATAAGAAATATGATAAACCTATCATATTTCATTCAGCGTAATGTTGTACATTCACATAGATGGCGTTGCAAACATCTGAATTATATCGTTGCCTACATGTTAACGAACAAACATTTAAACAACAACTGTATTATATTTAGAATTTAAAATCTCGGAGTCAAAAAAGGGCTTTCACGGATAAATAGGTACGGTTTACAGGCTTTAATTTTCTAATGTGTTTCAATTCACAAGGCAGATCATTTCGTTTCTTTATATCATCTTGTTTTAAGATATGGGATAACGATATTGCAATTTTTTTTACCGTTTGTTACCTCTATTTAAATAATCAGTATCTTATCTATCTACCTAAATATCTTCCTGTACAACAGTCTACTTATCAGTATATCTGTCTACCTATTTACGTGTCTATCTAGTTTTCTGGGTTTCATTACTTCAGTTTTTGTATAACGTGACGCATCGAGGCCTGTCTTCAGGATGGAATATGGCACGGCTTTTCGCGTCATTATCGATCGTGCCGCTTGATTTCGCATAATCGCGATCGTATCAAGCAGAGCTGCAGGTGATGCGACATCTAGCGACACGACTGAGAATCACGCGAAATGCCGTTCCATATTCCATAATGAAGCGCCACGTCAGAAAAACCGGTCTAACTATTTATCTATGTATCTATGTATGTATGTATCTATCTATCTATCTATCTATCTATCTATCTATCTATCTATCTATCTATCTATCTATCTATCTATCTATCTATCTGTCTATCTACCTTTCCGGCTCCTTTTGTCTAATTATGAATTGATCCATCGTCTTAGCCGTTGTTAATGTGGCGGTTGTTCTTTGCAGGTACGGCGTGGGCGTGGGCGGGCCGGCCGTGTCGCTGGGGCTGACGGCGGACGCGCCGCGGCAGGCATCGGTCTGGTGACATGCGGCGCCGAGATGGCACCTCGTCGCGCACTCCCGCATGGGCTGGTGAGTGCTCGCCCCTCGCGCCTCCCTGCCTGCGTGCCCCCCTCGCCTCGCCCTCGCCCTCGCCCTCGCCCTCGCCCTCGCCCTCGCCTCGCCCTCGCCCTCGCCCTCGCCTCGCCCTCGCCCTCCCCCTCGCCTCTCGCCCTCGCCCTCGCCCCGCCCTCGCCCTCGCCCTCGCCCTCCGCCCTCGCCCTCGCTCCCTCGCCCTCGCCTCGCCCTCGCCCCGCCCTCGCCCTCGCCCTCGCCCTCGCCCCCGCCCTCGCACGCCCTTCAGGCTGACCTCGCTGGAGGTGTTTACAAATAGGTCAAGCGACCTTTTTGTGTGTGTGTAATTCTTGGTTACGTCTTGTCGATATAACTTTCAATCTATTAATCAATTTATTTATGTTTGAATCTGTGAGTGTCAGATATTGATACGTTTTATTAGTCAAATCACAGCTGATCATTAAATAGTTTTAATAGACAAATTATTCTAATTCATATAAATCTTTGGAGATAACAATTATTTTGGATAAAAAAAATTTTTTGCTAAATTCTGAAAATAATATTATATATTATATATATATATATATATATATATATATATATATATATAAATTAAAGATGCCGCAAATAATTTTAAATAATCCGACATTCTTTTCTTTAAATCAAAGTTCAGTGACGAAAACAACCAAGTATGATGTGTTAAAGATGTGTGCGTTTATTCCTCATTATGAATTGATGAAAAATTGAAATAGATGTACCCTAATAGTACTGTACCCTTCAACATACAAATAATAATTTAATCTCCCAATTTCTATATGTCATCACGCTGATTTTGTCATTTCTATTTTTTGCAGCCAAAGTGGCTTCATGTGTATGATGTTCTACAAACGTGATGGTCATGTGATTGAAGTTCAAACAGGTGAGTAAAATTTGGTATAATAATATCTCTATGTCTCACAAACAAGGGGGGATTTTTATGTTAACATCTCGAAATAATGTGGAATGTATCTGATAATATGTTTTCAAGAAGTATCTATAATTAAATCAATTTCCTTGGAGATATGAAAAAAAAATTACCAATAACATGACACACTAACATTGAAATAATGACTTCATTAATGATGATTAACTAGGACAATTACACGAATTTTTTGAAGTAATGAAAAAGCAAATACAAATCGTTTCATGATAAATTGTATGGGATCTATTCATCGTAGACTTGCAATTTTTTAAAGGTTCTGAAACTGACATACATGGTTCCGATATTTTGACAACCCATTTCGTGCAAAGAATATCCTAGAATGAATTACTACTTGCTACAGGAGTATCGAACCTGTTTTACATAATTATGAAAAATAATAAAATATGTTTAAAAATCACAGCGATCTTTTAGCCTTCTATGCCTTTGAAGATAGAAAATTGTTAGCCGCTTGCTTTCCATCGTTTAACCCGCATCGGCTTTCGGAAAATAGTTCACTGTTCTATTACTGAACAATATAAATAACATATTAAGTGAATATTTGTTTTCACAATTTCCTTAACAAAGTCTAAAAAGTCATAAATGTTTTCACAAAAGCGATAAGTAGCAGCTCAGAAGCGTTTATGTAGTAAATGTTGAATATTATCTGTATGACTCTCCATAAATGACATGTTTCTATTCATGTAATTTTACTTGATGGCATGATCCTGACGCGTTTTACTCCTATGCTTCAATACCGTATTTACAGTCGATTATTCAGGCCCATTCTACTTCATAAGGTGGCATCTGAAATATGGAGACATATATCACACCACACATTATTTTAAAATATGTTACTCTCTTATATATTTGTCACTCAATCGCCTCTTGACCTGTGTAGGCAATATCCCTTCGAGGTGCTACCGCTGTGGTCTTTGTTTACAAAAACAATGATTCTTCCAAAAATGTGACATTTTTATCACGTTCATAAAACAAATAGCTACATCTTGTAACATATGATCTTTAGGAAGTTAACATGGTCAATAGATTGCGAAAGTCGATGAATGATGAATTTGGCACTGAGGAAAGTGTATCAAATTTATTTTGCTTGTAATGCATTTACCATTCTCAAATCAACTCTTATTCCTCTTTGTTTATAATTTTACAATATTATTTATCTATTAGTGCTCTACCTTACGTCTTAATTTTCTGCCCTCTGCGGTACATTTAAGCCTTCGTGGCCAGTCAGCCTTGGCGAATATAGTGCAAACGACACATTCTCACAACGCGACTACTAAATACGATTTCCTGTCAGAGACCATTTGCTTTAAGCAACATATCGTTGCTTTAAGATTCCCTTATTCCGCAAGTGCTATGAATTCACTCCTTAAATTTGTCGCGTGGGGAAATGATATATGAAGAGAATTCGGAATGCCGTCCCGTTGACGCCCGTGGCTGCCTCCGGTTGAGGCTTTGATAGCGTGTTCAGGTCGCATTTAGATGGTCGCGGTATGCTCACTTGTCTGGGCCGGTGCCAAAGCCTGAGGTGTTACCGCCCCCAGAGGGCAATGCCTGCGCCGTCGCCCGCCCACGGCAAAGGCCGCCTACATCACTGCCCCACGCCGGCATCTGACCCAGAATCTCACAATATTATTTGCGCATTCATTTACGCCCCCACGGGCGGGATTAGATCCTCGATCCCACGAACAGACCGGAAGAGGTGTCTCAGGGATTCAACTGGTGTCCCTGTAGTGCCTCTGACCGAGAGGTCCTAGGTTCGAGCCCCGACGTTGGCAGGATTTTCGACACTAGCTACATAACTGGGTCAAATTCACTCGCGGTCTCGAGGAGAATTGTAGCAGCCTGCTGCTCTGATCGGTAGTTTTCCGTGGTTTCTCCGATCAACATCAGACGAATGCCGGAGCAGTATTCTAACAAACGGACCACGGACAGCGCGCTATCTTTCCACCCTCTTCCTTGTCCTATCGTCTCTTCTTACACACACATTTACACTAACATACACCACACTACCACATATTCCGGGAGACCGGTCGGGAGCTTAGAGCTTGTCCCGGCTGTGGCGGTGCCCCACTGGTGGGAGAGTCCTGGTTAGGGGGAAACCCCACTAGCCGACGGTAGGTCGGCGTCGGATCTCGCCATCCAGGGGGGGAATCTCACCACCATCTCCCGAGGGGGAAAACTTGCACTACACTAACGGGACTAATGACCGAAGCAGTTGACGCGCCCGGAAACACGAAAAATCAATCAACCAATCATTACCACAAGGGTGCGCGAGCACCGTTTTTGACACGATTTAATCTACACTTTTCTGGGAGTGGTTGCCCCGGTCGGGCTTTGTTTTCGCGGTTTTGTTGGAGGCATGAGTCTATCGCTACAGCGACGACCGTCAGAACCCGTGACCAGTGGTACAGACGACTTCGAAAGAAAAGCCAAACGTTTCCTCCCGCGTAGTCGAGGGGAAAAAAGTTTGTTGGAAAGCAAGTTTGCGTGGAATCTTACATGAGCATTGGTTTAGCGATGAATTGTTGTTTGCATTTAAAATGAAATAATTCAAGGCTTAATGGTATTATGACTTCCAAACAGCAGGAAACTGATGATGATGATGATGATGATGATGGCTAAGCCACCGAAAGCTGCTCTTGAATTAGATCAACGATATTGTTGGCAATGATAACACCTTGAATTATTACACACACATGAGCAATTGAAAAGAAGATAACTCCTAATCTAGCGAATTATCGAAATATCGAATTTAAAATATTTGGTGACGTCGTTGCTTGCGGTCCTGGCAGGGAATTAAAAACAACCACTTGGGTGCCCAATTGACCGGTGTTAGCCGCTACGTTAGCGACCAAGGTAACAAGTTGGTGGCTGCTGACCCAGAAATGCCTACCTTTAGAGAGAATAGACACGTTAGTAGTCTGTTATTCGCGGTCGCGCTAAACATTGTGTAGGGAAAAGTGATAGTTTTTATGGAGGTATAAGTTTTTTCCTCGTCCCCTTAATCCATCATTGACATATTATTATTCATTATCACAATAAAGATAGATAACAAATCATTGTCATCGACGCCTATGGATATCGGGTTGTTCTTGTTTCCGATTTACGTTGGTACTATCGTAACGTTATTTTCATCAAATCAGTAAAGGATTCTAGTAGCTGTGAAGATTGATTTGTAATCGGTAATCGAAAATAAGGACGAGGTAATTATAATTAAATAAATTATTTAAAACAATAACGATACCATAAATAACAAAAATTATGTATGATGGTGCATGTGAAAACAAATCTGGTGAAATCACACGATTCTCGAACACATTTCCTTTTGTCTGCCAATTTCTTCATGGATTTACCATGCTCTCAACTTCACTTCGCAGAGAGAATGAAATATCCTTTCATTGCGACACAGAGTACTCTACTAGAGTAGATAATCTACTTAATGGTAATTGTAGTGTACTCTTCAGAATGCATTTTTAGCATCATCATTTATTTTAAATTTACCAATTCATATTCATTTTAATTCTTCTGTGTTATTAAGTTGCAAAACACTTATTTCCCAACCTTGACCAGAATCTAATCCACACGCTTGGTTCCATGGAAACCAACTCGCCTAACCCATCTCTTAGTCACTATCGCCACCAACCGTACCCTTGACTGATTGATTTTTTCGTGTTTTCGGGCGCGTCAACTGCTTTGGTCATTATCCCCGTAAGTGTAGTGCATGTTTTTCTCGGAAGATGGTGGTGATCTTCGCCCGCTGGATGGTGAGATCCGGTGACGACCTACCGTCGGCTAGCGGGGTTCCCCTAAATAGGACTCTCCCACCAGCGGGGCACAACCCCTGCCGCGACAAGCTCTAAGCCCCCGACCGGTCTCCGGGAATATGCGGTAGTGTAGGGCATGCTAGTGTGTGGGTAAGGGGAGAGGATAGGACAACGAAGGGGAAGCAAGGATCGCGCGCCGTCCGTGGCCGGTTCGGTAGGGTACTGCTCCGGCATTCGCCTGGTGTTGATAGGAGAAACGATCAAAAACTACCTATCAGAGCAGCCAGCTGCTAGAATTCTCCTCCAGACAGCGACTCAATTCGACGTAGCTGAAAAGCTAGTGTCCAACCGTACCCGCTACCGCCCCTACAGCTACTGCCCCTGACGGGCCCCTGCCCACGGCCACCGTCTTAGCCACGGAATCGTAACAACCTCTGCGTCGTCACCTCCATCACCAGCGCAGCTACCGCCGCCCCCTCCTCCACCACCACCCCGACCCCACCGCGCCGCCATCGGCAGGCTCTGCCCCCAATTCCGTCCCCGCCGCGGCGCCGTCCCACCTCCGTCCCGGCCGCCCTCATCTCCGCGTCCGTCGCGGCGGCGCTCGGCGCGTCCCCCGCAGGTATTCTTAGCCGCCCCCCGCGCGCCGCCCCCGGGCCCCCGGCGCCGCCCCCCCCCCCCCCCGCCCCGCCCACCGCATCGCTCGCTCGCCTCTATATATACAGTCGCGCGCGAACGCAGGCGCTGCCCGTCACGAGGGCTGTCCCCCGCCGTCCGCTGCGCCGCGCGTGGCGTCACGGGGCCCGAAAGCACACGGGAACATATTTGGTTTTACAATGAAGTGAACAAGTCAAGTACATTTGTGGTACCGGGCGCGGTTGCTCAGGGCATCAACTGATGTCACTGCAGCGCCTCTGACCTGGAGGTCATAGGTTTGAGTCCTGACGGCGGCAGGATTTTCGACACTAGCTTTTCAGCTAGGTCGAATTCAGTCGCTGTCTGGAGGAGAATTCTAGCGGCCGGCTGCTCTGATAGATAGTTTTTCGTGGTTTCTCCGATCATCACGGGCGAATGCCGGAGCAGTACCCTACCAAAGAGGCCAAGAACCGCGCGCCATCTGCCCTTCCTCTTCCTTGTCCTATCCTCTCCCCTTACACACACACACACACACACACACACACACACACACACACACACCACACACCACACACACGCGCGCGCTACGTCGAATTCAGTCGCTGTTTGGAGGAGAATTCTCGAAGCCGGCTGCTCTGACTTACTTATATGATGAACCTATATGACGGACTTATATGCAGAGACAGGTTTTAGTCCTTAATAATATTCTTAAAGTTACATTTCAATTCTACTATTAAGAGACCAAACATTTGAGAAAATGTGAAATCATGTATTTTAGGCCGATAGAATCTGGAAGAGGATGGGTTCGGAAAGCTATCCCGACTAAAGAGATTAGGAAAGTACCTAGTAGCAGAAAGTCTATGTCATTCCGTCTGTACCATTTGTGCTTAAATATATGTATCTAGTTGAGGTCCATAAAGTTTGGTAGACCAATGGGACATATATCAAAACCTTGAATGCGCCGCCACCTCGGTGCGAGGCCTGTGTGAGAATTCTAGAAGACATCTGCTATTATTAGTCGTTTCTATTATTTCTTTTAATCAATTCTTGGTCAATACCGCATCAGCACTTTAACAATCTCATATCAGTGCTGGAAGAGGGGTCAACGACGAAGCCGGGCGTAAGTTTTTACTATTTTTTTGATTTTGTAAGGAGATAGAGTTTCATAGTTTAGAACATATTTCCTAATCGTGATCTGGGCTGTCCGGGTGACGCCGCGTCGAAGGCTGTGGTGCCGACGTTTCGACCGACATATCGCGGTCCTCTTGAGGGCTGTACTCTCGACAGTACAGCCCTGTACAGTACAGCTCAGTACAGCCCTGAAGAGGACCTCGATATGTCGGTCGAAACGTCGGCACCTTAGCCTTCGACGCGGCGTCACCCGGACAGTCCAGATCATGACTCTGGCCGCGGAAGCCTATGATACCATATTTACTAATCGTCAGTTGTAGTTTCGTCTTTCATCGTGAACCGGATATTTAAGAAACCATTCAAAACTGCCACCATTCGCAATTACGTCGTGAAAGCTCCAGTGTTGTCAGACACGCAGTCCTACCGTTAATCACGCATCAATCTTATTTTAGTATCTGTCGATGTAGAGTACAGTTGTGCAGTCGGAGAATCACAGTGAATGTTGTACTAGTATTTCACAACAGAGGACATGACCATACATAAATGCGGAACATAACGCATGTACGAAAATACCGACCTAGCCCTACCTCAAAAACTGAAATTATTGAACAGAAAAATGCAGAAAGGGGTTGTAATTTATTGCTAAATGCATGTAGCATTAGTTCGTCAATAAGTAAAATTTACCTTCAATTATATTCAGTTTCATCTGAGGTGCTCTCTCCCCCGCCACACACACTCACACACACACACACACACACACACACACACACACACACACACTGGTGTCCTCCGGATACCAGAATGGCATTGGAATGAGACAGTTTAACAAAGAGCCGCAGAGCAGGCACAATCCTTGTTTCGTCTTTTGTCCCCCACTCAATTCGTACAGCAGGACTATCGGTTGATCCCGATATGCTTCAGAAAGTATTGCAAATTTGAATAAGAAATTTGAGAAGTTTCTTTCTTCAGGTAGAAGTGAAGAATAACATTCGCACATTTTCAAAAACGCTTGAACAGCATTTTCCCGAAAACTGCTTCACATGTAAAAAATCATATTAATCTTTATTATATATTATATATATTATTCCGAAATCTCATTTTGATTGAACTATTAGGGGATCCAAAAACTTAAGTAAACGTACAAAAACGAAGTGTTTTTTGTTTAAACACAGTATATCAATATTATGGTACTGAAAAGTAAACCATTGTTTTAATTAAAAGGTACTCTCAATGTTGAAGTGTACATCATTTTGTAAATTTTTAAGAAAAAAATGTTTTAATATGCGAGTGAAAGCTGCTGTATTTACCGTTGATCATGCACTGCCTTATGGGATCATGGTGTCGAGAGGAGCGGTTTCTGCAACCCAACCTGTCATCAACCAACCAAACCATCACCAACCAAACCATCAAAAACCAACCATCACCAACCTGTCACCAACTAACCAAAGTTTCTGCAAACCAACCTGTCACATAACTTAAATAATTTACTAATTGAAGTTCATTATGTTGCATTTTACATTATATTTTTAACTCTATTTAATCTATGTTAAATATTTTCACATTCAAACCATTAATGATTAAAACATCTAACGCCCTTAGAATGTCAACAAAAGTAATCTCAAACCATGCACTTCGTTTATTTTTCCTCTCTGCGCGTCGTTTATTAGTTGCTTCATTATGGATAATATTTTTAATTCCTCTGATTGCACTCTGATTTCAAAAATTGCTCCATAACTTCTTGACAGCCGAATCGTCATTAATAGGGGTCGGATTGTAATGAAATGTCAGTTTTTCTATTCACTTTAGAACAATGCCTTTTAGCACAGACTTTGATTTGATTTAATGACAAAAGGAAATTACCCATTTTTATATAGCAGTTTTGTGTTTTTTGTTGATTTCGATTAATTAGTCATTTTTTACTTTTTTCGTCTGTTTTAAAGCATTTTTTGCTGATTTAATCGATTTTAATATCATTTTAATGGTACTTGCTTCAAATAATATTTACGAGATGCAACTAATGTACTCCCTTCCCTGAATTCTTGAGTAGCATACTTCATTTCTTCACTCAGAAATTGTAGTGTCAGCTGTTGTGAGAATGCATTTTGGGGGTTTCAATTTCCCGTATAACTCATATGTTAAACCACAGAGGAAACATGCGGATCTTTTGGTAGAACTTGGTCTAGGTAGAACTTTTGTTGTAACTTTCCTCCAGCTCTTCGTTTCGTGTGATTGAATTACAAGGGTTCAGCTAGGCTATCCTGTAATAAATAACATTAAAAAATGAATAAAAGGAGAATTAATTTATTGAGAATGATTCTGTTAAAATTCTTTGATACAACTCCTATTTCATCAACAAATTTTCACAGAGGCAACTCTATTTTTTCTGGGAAAGAATTAAATGTTTATGGTGTTGATCTTAAATGTTGGAAGTAGACTTAGTGTGCTGTCATTGTAGAGGTAGATGAGTTGATAGTTGTTATAAATGGCCGAAATAATGGTAGTTCACATGTTATTAGAATATAGGTGAATAAATAAAAATATGTAGTTGTCATCAAATCTTCGTTTGACACACACGATGGAGTAACTTACATAACCTGAGAATATAGAATATGTTGACTAAAATTGATCTTATATTAATATTTAAGTGTGTAATTTACGATCATGTGTAATAATTTATAAAAAAAGAAATGAAAGAGAATTTTTACTAAGGTTCATTATTTGAGGTTTGAAAAAAAAGTGCAATAAATATTACTTTGTGAAGGTTATATGTGATTCAATTACAAAGCTGATTGAAATTTAATTCGTCTCAGTCAAAAAATAGTTGTTTTTTTTTTTTGGTATTTTAATTTTCACAAATCTCCGTAATTCTCTCTTTAAATTGCCGTTTGCAATATGTTTTTATCATTATTTCAAGTATTTATTATTATTTATATGTGAAGTACTCCTTTCATTGGACTTAGGTACTGTCTCGAATACTTCAGATATTGTTACACAATGTAACGCTTAAATACTGAAGGACTTAGACATGCAGAAAGTAAATTGAAAATTTTGTGTGGTGGAACTAACGAACATAAAAGGTCTCAAAATGAAATAGTTATTGGAAAATGATTTCTGATGAGGCACGTTATCGAGCTGGCCTGTTTTGAGGTTTGCATCTATAAGTCCATTTCCCGAAAGTTGATATTTTTGATAATAAATTGTTCTTTTCTCAGCTTAAATTTGTTGTAAGAAATAAAAATTTTACGAAGTTGTTAATAACGGTTTCCTTCAATAACTTGTATCACCCTCAATCGACCTCAATATTTTTGATAGTAAATTGTTCTTTTTCTCGGCTTAAATTTGTTGTTAATAAAGGTTTCCTTCAATAACTAAAACATTTTTTTTTCTAATTACATTAGTACTATCCATTCAATGAAACGTTGTTTACTAAAAGGAAAACCAAAAACGTGTTTTATAAAAAATTTTTTTCAAAAGTAGGAAACATTTTAAAAAATTGTTTGAGTATTATTAATAGTGACATATAAGCAACATGTTAAAATTTCATAAGTCTAATTTTACTAGTTTCTGATATTTTGACTCAAACGTTTAACATCGCCAGGACAGGGCATTCCATGTCCCCTTAATAAAACCAAACGCAGGGGAAGATGAACGACGGGTCAAACGCCGGAGCGAGCCGCACAGAGAGAAGCGCGCGAGGGAAGGGGCGTCAGGGGTCAACGGGGCAGGGCGAAAGGCCGGCGGGGCTGTTTTTAGGCGCAGCGACGTCATTCGCAGGAATACGCCGAAGAAATTCGCGGCGCGCACTTAAATTTCTTTGGTGGCGGCGTCGGCGCAAAAAACTCCGCGTCTGGCGCCGCATTCCGCCCCGCCGCGCGCCACGGCGCTTGCGCACACGCGCCGACGCGCATCTCTCCCACGCCCCTGCAGGGGAATGACCCGGTTGGTTGGTTGTTAGTTTGATTGATTGATTAATTTTTTCGTGTTTCCGGGCGCGTTAACTGCTTTGGTCATTAGTCCCGTTAGTGTAGTGCATGCTTTTCCTCGGGATATGGCGGTGATCTTCACCCGCTTGATGGCGAGATCCGGCGCCGACCTACCGCCGGTTAGTGGGGTTTCCCCGTCACCAGGACTCTCCCACCAGTGGGGCACCGCCCCAGCCGGGACAAGCTCTAAGCTCCCGACCGGTCTCCCGGAATATGTGGTAGAGTAGTGGATGTTAGTGTGTGTGTGTGTGTAAGGGGAGAGGATAGGACAAGAAAGAGGAAGGAAAGATCTCGCGTGGTCCGCGGCTTGTTTGTTAGGGTACTGCTCCGGCATTCGCCTGGTGTTGATCGGAGAAATCACGGAAAAGTACCGATCAGAGCATAATTCTCATGCAGACAGCGACTGAATTCGACCTAGCTGAAAAACTATTGTCGAAAATCCTGCCGCCGTCAGGTCCCCTGGTCAGAGGCGCTGCAGTGACATCAGTTGATGCACTGGGTAATGACATCTACACAGTATCTTACGTTGTCTACAATCCTGATTGCCTGACTACTATCCTAACAAATCGCCATGAAAGGCACGTAATCATGCATTTTCATCCTTACCTGCTTCTCTTCTTTTAAACACATTTCTACTATTACATTCAATACACTACCACGCATGTTGGGAAATTTTGTTGTGGCGAATTTAGTAGAGTAAATGACCTCGTCACAATATCTTGCGTTGTCTACTATCCTGATTGCCTGACTACTATTCTAATAGATGACCATGAATGATATTTTTCATACTTGTCTTCTCCTCTTCTTTTACACACACTTCTACTATTACATTCACTACACTGCCGCACGTGTTGGCAAACGTTGTTGTGGGAACTCCAGCAGGGTAATGACCTCTACACAGTATCTTACGTTGTCTGCTATTCTGATTGCCGGCCTATTATGCTAATAAACGACTATGAAAGGCATGTAATTTTGCATTTTTCATCCTTACCTGCTTCTCTTCTTTTACACACATTTCTACTATTACATTCACTACACTACCACACATATTGGGAAACTTTGTTGTGGCGTATGCAGTAGGGTAACGACCTCTATATTTTATCTTACTTTGTCTACTCTGAGGATTTTCTTCCGATGGATCTAGAATTCGTCAGAAAGATGGAATGAGTTCTAACGCTGTCTGGAGGAAAATTGTAACGGCCGCCTGAAGTGATCGGTGTTTTTTTTCTGTAAGTTTGTGCGATCAATATCTGGTGATTGTCTGACAACTATCCTAACAAAAATGCATGAAGAGCAAGTGATCTTGCATTTTTCATCCTTGCCGGCTCCTCTTCTCTTTCACACACGTAAGGTTGATCCTTAGTTTAGGGTGTCACGGTTCTTTTGGTTCCTTTTATGATTAATTATTTCTCGTGTTTGTGAAATAGAATTTATTTTAAATAATTATATTTATTGCGTTACCATCATGAACTTTACTACTCTCGACTAGATTTTTAGTATTAAAATTGGTGGTTTAAACCACAATAATAAAAGTTTAAGTAGCGTATGTTTATGAATCTTTTAAATTATATTTATTGCAATACCGTTTTGAACTTTACTAGTCGCGTCTAGTACGTGTAATGAAGGATTCGGTTCATGGAGCCGATTCCTCTTTTATGAACTGACACAGTGAATCAAATGAACTGGTGGCACCCTAATCTGGGGATTTAACCATTTTATTCTTACATTCACTACAGTACCAAATATGTCGGGAAACCTATCGGAAGTTTCAAGCTGGTCCTGGATGGGATACGTGGATGGGATACCACTCTGGGTGAGATACCTGGAAGGAAACCCAGTAAGCCTACTTGTAAGTCTATTTGAATAGAGAGATTTCCTATTTGAATAGAGAATGGACCTATTTGAATAGAGAGATTTCAGGTTCAATTCCAGACACATGAAAAATTTTCGGTTCAAGCTAAATAGCAGGATCCAATTTAGCGGATCCTTATTTTATCCGATCATGGGTCGGCTTTTCGATTAGTCATTTCAATAGTTTCTTCTAACTTCAGACGGATGCCAGGGCAGTACTCTAAACAACAAGTCACGGACCACCACGATCCTTACTGTAGTATCCAATAAAAGACAAGGATTCTTAAAATGGTTTTTATTCCAGAAAACAAGAAGGAATCAGCAAAGTAGTCGAATATCCGCAGGAGAGATCCAAGTCCGTAGCACAAGTCGTCGTAGTAGTAGTTCTCCACATTTCTATCACCAATACACTAACCAGGATACACTCGCTTACTCTGCCGCTCGCTGTCTGCCCTGGCGTCGAGTCGGAGCTCTCTTATAGCCCGCCAGGGCTATGGACCCGCCGACTAGCTGCGGAGTAGGGGCGGTGTCCAGTCTCTACCCCCCTGCTCGGGCGTGACGGCCGCGCGCTGATGGGCCCGGCCGACTCGCAACTGTTTCCTCCTTCTTTCGCCAGGGGCGGTAACGCTCCGCTGACGTCACTCGGCGGCGGCTCCTTCAACTGTGTGCGGCCGCTCACGACACTTGCATACCTATTCGCGTAGGGTTGAGTAATGTGCCGATCTCCCATCCATCTTTATTTGTCTCATCTTCATTGTGTGTTCTTTGGAAGACACAAGACTCTCTTCAGGTATCTTGCCTTGGTTTTCTCTATGGACCTTAGATCAGCTGTTGATAGTTTTTCCCTTATTAATTGTATTCCGTATGTTATGATTGGGCTAATGACTGCATGAAATATTTTGATTGCTGATTCTAGTGACAGTTGGCGAATATTTTTTATTGAGTACATGTTTCTAATCGCCGTTGCTGCTTTTTCTCTGATATGAATTGTGAATGAGCTGCCTGTTGTCTGAAGTGTTATTCCTAAATATGTACTGAGTATATGAACTGACCAGAGAACCATTCTACATTGAGGACTTAAGATACCAATTTGTACTACCATCCACCATGCAAAGTACACCAGTGCTAGAAGAAACAATAAAGAGGAGAAGAGAAATATGGCCAGAATTCTATTCAACAGATGCCATGATGGAAAGAAAATGGACGAAAACAAATCAGGAATTGAGATACGTGGTCACAAGACTGGCGACTCGTTGGTTCCATCACAAAATCTGCGCAACCTCACATCATCAAGAAGTGAAAGAAGACTGCGTATGCTCCCTGTGTGAACGATATCATATTCAAAGATGCAAGAAAACTAAAAAAGTGACACAATATAGCAAAGAACTTCAATTATATTTTTATGCACTTCCGTGCACACTTCATTATTTATTTATTTATTTGTCTCATTTCCCATTGATCGAGAAAATCTCCAAGTGACGACGGCTCAGGACGACGACCTGCGAGGCCTCCAAGGCACTGTGTCTCGTGGTGGAATGACTGAAGAAATAGCAAACTTCACAATATTCATAATATAAATCACATTCCAGTATTCTTGTGCTTGAATATTCACCCTATCAATAATGTTCTAGAAGTATGAGGTAATTTGCTTTATTGCCTCCCAACTTGGAGTGAGCAATCAAAGAGAAAATCTCAAAGTTGTGAATTTAATTGGTAACCGTTACATTGATCAACTGGTAACCGTGGCCTTCAAGCTCATAATTGCCACATGTGCCGGTCCTGTCGGTAAGTACAGCTTTTGTTTAAATTACATTTTCACTTGAAACTACGTACGCAGTGAGGGTAAACAAGCACGGCTAAACTGCAATTACCAAGACAGCTGTCAAGCACAAAGAAGTTTAGAACGTTGATTAACCTAGTTGTGAGAAGAGGATAAGAGCAATTTGCTCAGGTGCTCATTTTATATCTCGGCTAATACATGCAGCTTTAAAGTATTAAGAAGTTTAATTACTCGTATACTCCCGTAACCTTCTCTAAAATCACAATATAACGAAGAAGGTAGCGGCTAGCGCAGTGGTTTTTAACCTCTCGAAACTGGCGTTTAAACCCCGAACATTTCACATTAAGTCTATGGTAAATAAGGTGGTTTGTGGCAACGTTTCTCGGATTATTCCGTTTCCCTTTTCACTCATTTGACCAATGTTACATCATTTCATCACCATTATCGTCTATCTACCCATTCAATCACCATTGTAGGTAGGTTACTCACGTTGGTTCTAGAGTAATAACAGTAATAGGTAATAATAATAATAATAATAATAATAATAATAATAATAATAATAATAATAATAATAATAAACATGTTCCAACATGTTTGGCAACTGAGTAAGGTTGAAATAGTGCCAATAATCATCTCAGCCACAGGAGTGGTGACAGACCGATTTGCTTCAGGTCTTACAAAAATAGGATTATCAAAAGGAATCTGCATAACCATCCAAAAAGCTTTAATCCTACAGACTTGCCATATTGTGCGAAAATTTTTAAATTGAAGGACGGACAATGAATTTCTTCTCCGTCTTTCCTCAGATCTGTCATTACCAGTTGCATTTGCTAGAGCCTAAGTCGTATGAACAGATGAATGGTTCTCAATGCTTACTGAGAAAAGTACAGAAATAATAGTAATAATAATAATAATAATAATAATAATAATAATAATAATAATAATAATTTGACCGACTTATAACATCTTTATTCGTGAATAGAGGAAATATAATCAAAAGATAATTAAATGGTGCAGTTCCAGATGAAAGATAACAGAGAAAAAATATTGGAAGTAGTAATTTTTGCTTACACTGGTTTCTGGATGTCGCTCATTGGAGTTAAAATACACCAATATCAAGATGCAGATAGCGGATAATATTTTAAAAATAATACCCTGTGCATTCTTCTATATGAACGTTCGCTATGAAAAATATGATTTCTACTTACTTAAACCTTGGTCTTAAAAAATAGTTTGCAAATATGGAAATTCATAATACACTGGCAATATATAATTTTGCATATTTGGTAAAATATTGTTTGGTATTTAAGGCGTAATTATTTTGTTTCAATGAAATGTTTTGTATCTTATTAAATCAAAGTAATACGAAATCTGGCTTCTTACAGAAAATATGTTCACAACGTGAAAGATGTTTAGAGTTCCACAAATACACATCAAACCGAATTTACACCTCAGATCTGAGTGTATTGTTCGGACACGACGGACACTGATCGTTGAGGCAGGAGGTATAGTGAAGAAGACTGCCAAAATTATGATGGCAGGTGGAACTAATGATTTACGTACACATTTTTTTCTTTCAAGAGCTTTACTTGAATTATTTTCTAATACATGCATTTTTTCAATATTCTACAATTGAGAATGTTAATTGTCAAAAAAATATCATATCAGAAGCCTCATGTTTCATGCTAGTAATTCTATTAATAGTTTTTCATTTCTCATTATATTTCACATTAGTAGGTTGTTGTTATTATTATTATTAATCCATGCAATTAATAATAATAATAATAATAATAATAATAATAATAATAATAAATATGGAAATAAATGTGTATCTTGTTTTTGTGGCTTGTATGTATCGACCTCTCAATGTTTTCTTTTTACATTCTTTCTCCATGCACTCGTTCCTGTGCTGGATGGTTACAAGTATCAAGTCAATGCTGAAGTATTTGAAGGAGATCCTTTTCTCCTACATTCCAGAAGCAATTCACTTTAATTTCGCTATTATTTCAGTTCATTTGGAAATGAGTTTCGGGAATTGGTTGGGACACAAATGCAATTGGTGGTAATGCGAGAGGTGGAGAAGATAGTACGGTCAGTAAGGACGCTGCTGCTACTGCATCTACCGACCTCGTTTTAAAGTGAGCTCTGTCCAACAACCAACATCCATTATAATGATTAATTCTCCGGCTCCTCGGCAAAATAAGTAATGTTTCATTTACGAAAATTATTTTGCACGTACTTGTAATCACAGAATAGCTCCTGACGGGGATTTTTGCGCATGTTGCAGTTAAAACAAAACTAGGAACGAGAAGTATAAAGTTTCAATACATTGATGAAAAATACAAATGCTCTGTAGAAGTAATTGAAATAATATTTCACATATAATTTCTTCTACTTGCGAGATTTAATTGCTGTATTTCAATTAATTTGTAATATGAATGATGATAATCGCTTGTTTGCTTCGATGACTGACTACATAAGGCTATATGAAACTATTTCTTTAGACCCATAAGGAAAGAAATTCGTATCATTGTATTTGGATTGTTTTTTTCACGTGTTTCTTGACCCGTGAAAATTAATTTTTATTTGAATTTCAGTGAGTCCCAAATATTTCCTAATACACATGTATTCAGTTCTTTTCACCTTAATCGAGATGACCTGCATTATTTTTTCTTTCTACTACCGAGCCAGGCAACTTCATGAACTACGAACGTGAGCAGAAGCATCATAATACTGATAAATGCGTTTTTTCTGTGATAGAGCCATTTAAGAAATTAGAGTTCATTAATGTTTATTCGCAAGTTACATTAAACACCTCTCAGTTTCCGTTGGAAGGAAGCGGGTAATTAATTTATCGAATAATTGTATTTGTGTATATATTTGTTGTGGTTTAAAGACCACTTAACGACTACGGTAATTTAAACCACGAGTTACGATGCCAGCGTGTGTGATGATAGATGATAACGATAGTGAGGTTTAAGATGGGCGGATTCGGTGGTATAACGGTTAGCGTATAGGAATGTTGTACCCGAGTACCCGATCGAAGCCGTGGATTTTTAAGGGCGAAAAAATCCTTGGTAAGCCTTCCTTCGGATGGGAAGTAAAGCCGGCTGTCCCATGTAGTAGATTTACTGCATGTAAAAGATCCTCAAGCCTAAATGAATCCTCTGAACAAAATGTAGTTTCGCCTGCTTCGTCGCCCAAGATAATACCTCCTTTCTCCGCTAGGTGGTGAAAGGAATCGTAGCGAAATTTACGTAGTTAGACGGAAGAGCGGGCCTGGTGGCTCGAGTCTCGCCACGTAAAATAAGGCACTAACTAACTAAGATGGAGAAACGATGGAATGAGAGGCACGGGGAAAGGGGAAATCCCAAGAGAACTTCTGAGAGCTCGCTTTGTCCAGAACCAATTACAAACAGTTTGGTCGGTGATGGAAGTTTGGTTCCAGCGATGGAAGGCGTTTGCCGAAGGCACTAGCTATTGCGTCACCAGTCAGACTCACCCTCCCCGGAAAAGAAACAACCTCCCGCAGTATTTCATGTGATAAAACGACGGATCAGGCGCGGCTCCTCATTAAGGCTGTAAGGCGAAGCCTCTCCTATAGAAATCGTCTCCAAAAGAAACTTAAAAATATATTTATAAATGTATTTATATACTTATTAATAATGGTTTTCTGAGTTATATTATTTAACAGTCATATCCATATTTTTGTTTATGAGTTCGATAACACTTTCGTCGTCCGTAACGCTTTCGAAGTTGTGACAAGAGAAGAGAAAAGCGTTAGGCTCCTACTTCATTCCGCCATAAGGCCTGTGTAAAACGACGAGGCGTGACGTCATGCATTCACTGCACAGGCTTACCGGCGGACAAAGGCTGCGGCCAGGCTGCCTTCAAGGGTCTGAATAAGGGCGTAGTCACCAGATAGCATTACTATGTAGCTCAGCGAGTAGGATTGAGCATCAACTAGTTTTCGCAATATGCGGTAGGAGCGCTTCTGTGTTATGCGTGTATGTGAAAAGATTAAGTGTAGAAATACATTACATGCAATGTAAAACAATGCATTTGCAGCCTTCCCCGTTTAGAAAACCACGAGCCGCGACTGAGACGGATCGAAAATAAACGTACGCTTTAAAAATTCCTTCGAACGCCTTCCTTCGGAGGGGGAATAAAGCCGGCTGTTCCATGTTAGTAGATTTACTGCATGTAAAAGATCCTCAAGCCTAAATGAAGTCTCTGAGCCAAATTCAAATTGCCTGTTTCGTCGTCCAAGTAATACCTTCTTTCTCCCCTAGTAGGTGAAATTTGCGTGGTCAGTCGGAAGAGTCTTGCACCGGGAGTGGTAGCTCAGAGCATCGACTGATGTCACTGCAGCGCGTCTCACCGGGAGGTCCTAGGTTCGAGTCCTGACGGCGGCAGGATTTTCGACACTAGCTTTTTCCTTCTTCCTTGTCCTATCCTCTCCCCTTACACACACACACACACACACAGACACACACACACAGACACACACACACAGACACACACACACAGACACACACACACACAGACACACACACACAGACACACACACACACACACACTCTCTCTCTTACACTAACATGCACTACACTACCACATATTCCGGGACACCGGTCGGGAGCTCAGAGCTTGTCCCGGCTGGGGCGGTGCCCCGCTGATGGGAGAGTCCTGGTTAGGGGAAACCCCACTAGCCGACGGTAGGTCGGCGCCGGATCTCGCCATCCAGCGGGGTAAGACCACCGCCATCTCCCGCGAAAAAAACATGCACTACACTAACGGGACTAATGACCAAAGCAGTTGACGCGCCCGGAAACACGAAAAAATCAATCAATCAATCGGAAGAGTCTCGCCACGTAGAATAAGGCATTCCATTCGTTCATCCACTTCCCCCGAATAAAGCCAGCTTCCTTGATTAACACAGAACAGAAAATGTGCGACTCCCCGTGTGCATGGCGTCTTTGAGGGGCGGAGTGCGCGAGCGTCGCGGAGGCGCGTGGTCGCACGCGCTGTGCCTCCCGGGGCAGCGGGGCGCGGCGAGGCGACGTGACGCGACGCGATGCGCCCCACCCCTGAGCGTCGGCGGCCGCGGAGGGGAGAGGCGGCGGAGGTGGCGGAGGTGGCGGTAGTGGTGGCGGCGGCGGCTGTGACAGTAGCGGTGGAGGCGGGGGGGGGGGTCTTGGACGGTGGTAGCGGCGGAGGGGCGGGGCGGTGACGCTGGCAGTAGGGGGGAAGCGGCGGCGGTGGCGGTAGTGGTGCAGACAGCGCCGGCGGCGGTGTCTGCGGTGGAGGCGGTGGCAGCGACGGAGGCGGTAGGGGCGGGAGCGGGGCGGGACGGGTCCGGGGCGGGGTTGGTGGCGGCGGTGGAGGAGTCGGTAGTGGTGCAGGCAGCGGCGGCGACGGGTGACGGCGGGAGCGGGGGCGGTGGCTGTGACGATGTAGTAGCGGTGGAGGGGGCGGCAGCGACGGAGGCGGTAGCGGGTGCGGGGGCAGTGACGGTGGTGGTATTGGCGGAGGTGACAGCTGCAGTGGTGGTGGCAGCGGGGTAGAGGGTTGGCGGCGTTGGCGCCGGTGGTGATGGCGGCGGCAGGCGCCAGCGCCTGGCGTCGTCGCAACGTGCCCCTTCCCCGGCACCTCTGCGCCGCGCTCCGCGGAGCCCTCTCGACCGCGGTGCTACACTCTGTCGGTCAACCTGCTGACTTCTGTGGCCTCTCCCATTTGTCGAACTGAGTGATGTCTTTCTCAATGTGCTTCACCTGTTCTTTTTCTTTCCAACCCGTTCACATAGCTTTATTTCGCTTTGCAATCGGTTTTGTCGTCGTAAATAGAGAACTGATCATCTTTGGTAACTTACATTTCTTTTAATGAGTGCTTTCCGATCTCAGAATAATAACTAATAACATTTCTCCCGAGTTAGTTCCTAAGCATTCTTCGTCGACATACTCCTCTCCTTTCTCCAACTCTTTCTTTCATTGCCTCTGTTTATAAGTTTCTTTTTTTGTTCAGTTATTTGCATTTTCCCATTTTTTTTTCTTTTTAAATTCTCTAAAATCATTCCCAGTCATTCCTAGTTATTAGTTATACACTATCTCATTTGTTTTAGTACATTATGAAACGATGATATTTCAAGTATGAAAATGTTTCCGTTTCAAATATGATAATGTTATTCGCAATTTATTTAACGTTGTTTAACACATACTATGTATGAATTGCACACTTATTTCTTCACATCCGCTAATGCTATTCGCCAATTTAGTTTTAAAAGCTTATCGTTCATCGCTGCCCAGATTTTTCCACTCTCCCCGTTTCCTGATATCTCGCTGTGGCATTTGTACTTAACACCGTTACATCCTGTCATCTTCATCACTAACTGCCACTTAATGAATCATGACTCTTTGACTCTTCGACGTCATTCTGCGATAATAAAACACAACTTCTGCCCAGTGCATATGGTATCGTGCAACTGCTTCATTCTTATCCTGTTCCTATTTTCAGATAAGGAAAAACTCTCATGTTCACTAATGGACGATAGAGATCACGTTTTCCGATAGAATCTTAATATATTGTTTATATGCAAATAGAGTATCACACTGCATGAAAAACGGGTAAAAGAAGCCAAATATCCATTGATGTATTATAACAAAAGCTACATTTTATTAGGGTTGTCATATCTTACTCCGAGCCATTCAATTCACCGAAATTTTAGCGAATGCTCACATACGCGTTCCAGGCTTTAAGTCCCCTTCATATTCGCTTCAGTCCAGTGTATTTGGAGCTGGTCTGGGTTCGAGCGGGGCGCATTGGGTGCCCTTTGGATTCGGGGATTCTCGCCGTCCCCCCGCCGTCCCCCGCCGTCTCCCCGCCGTCTTCGCGTCGTCCCCCGCCGTCCCCCCGCCGTCTCCCCGCCGTCTCCCCGCCGTCCCCCCGCCGTCTCCCAGCCGTCTTCGCGCCGTCCCCGCCGTCTCCCGCGGTCTTCGCGCGTCCCCGCCGTCTCTCCGCCGTCTCCCCGCCGTCTCCCCGCCGCCCCCGCCGCCCCCACCGTCCCCCCGCCGTCTCCCCGCCGTCCCCCCGCCGTCTCCCCGCCGTCTCCCGCCGTCTCCCCGCCGCCCCGCCGCCCGCCGCCCCCGCCGCCCGCCGCTCCGCCGTCCCCGCCGTCTCCCGCGTCCCCGCTGTCTCCCGCCGTCTCCCGCCGTCTCCCGCCGTCTCCCGCCGTCTCCCGCCGTCTCCCGCCGTCTCCCGCCGTCTTCCCGCCGTCCCCGCCGTCCCCCGCCGTCCCCGCCGTCTCCCGCCGTCTCCCCGCCGTCCCCGCCGTCTCCCGCCGTCTCCCGCCGTCTCCCGCCGTCTCCCCACCGTCTTCCCGCCGTCCCCCGCCGGCCTCGCCGCCCGCGATGCCCGTGCCTCTCCCGCCCCCCCCCGCCCCCGCCCCCGCCCCGTCCCCGCCCCCAGGTCCCCGTCGACATCACCCCGTCGCCCCCATCGCTCCCGCCACTCGCGCTCGCACCGCCACCGTCACCGCCATCACCGTCACCTCCCCGCCCCCGTCTCTCCCACCGTCCACGCCACCACCGCCTCCTTTGTCCGAGGGGTCCTTGCGTACGCCTGAAAGCGCACTGAGACAATCCCGCATCTTTGCATTCCACTGAGAGGGCCTCTGTGCGCGAAAGAAACAGCCCGGTGCAGTCCCCGGAGTCGCAGGCTTTCACCACCGACATGAAAGAAAGACGTTTGAAGTCGGTGCATTTCGGTGCACAACCAGCGCCGCTGTCTTGCTCTCAGGCTGTGATGATGCCTTGGTTTGTTTATCCAGGGGCTCAGTAAGGAAAGTGTTTGTCTCCCATTGAATATGTGCTCTACTGGTTTGAGGTAGAGTCGATGGCAATGTATAAAGCATCCCATGTTTGATCTAGTGTATTTTTGATTATGTATTGTATATACAATCGACGTTAGGTCTATTGTATAGACGTCGTATATATAGATGTAGGTAGAATAATTTTGAAACCAAACACCTTTTTTTCATCTACGAGGAAATATGAAAATTGCTGTGGGCGAGATCCAAGCTTTAAGCCTGCTTTACACGGTCATGTTTTCATCATTTCCCGTCGGTTTAGACAAGTTACTGAGCAGACTGGACGTAAATTGTACCAAAAAATGATGCATGCTTCATTTTTCCGTACAGATTTCATCCACTTTGACAACGGTGCCCTTAGTGTCACTTTATGGAACTTTCTTCGATCGCAAACAAATCATAAACAAATATTATCATATTTGAAATATCATCGTTTCATAATGTGATAATGCTAGCTGCCGCCGTAGCGATTATTGTTTTCCTTTCCATCTCGCAAATAAAACCACAATACCTCACTCGTCTTTCTACTCCTTACACTGCGAATTCGTAACTATGATAATTCTTCCAGCTAATTTCATTTGTTTCCGTAAATTCGATGTTCAATTGTTAAACTTCCAGCGCTTTTTGCGGCGTTCGGAGTAAGTATTTTCATCACGATTACGTACAGACCAGAAATGACCGTGTAAAACGGTGGAATCACGTTCATCCAGTTTCGGTACAAATAGAACCGAACGTCCTTTTTCCATCCAGTTTCTGTACAGAAAAATGATGAAAAAATGACCGTGTAAAACAGGCTTTAGGGTGAATGGTCATACTGTCGGCCACACGCCTCTCGGCTCACAACACATCTGAAGCAGTTCCACTCCGAGGTGTTTGACTATCCACCACATAGTTGGGGTTTTACTTACGTGATTATTTATAACTTATCCTTTTAGTGTGAGTACCTTATTGCACTTATTATTAATATTATTTTTGTGTGACTATTCGCGAAGTAGCCATTATCTTCTTCTTTCACGTTCTTTTTAAATTGTATTCCGTTTCCCCCCTATCATCCTATCTCCCTCTTAAATAAGTTTCTGCAAGTTACACAAAAATACGCGTAAATCACATTTTGTTGAAAACAATTGAAAACTGCCTTTCCCCTAAACCTTTTTTCCCATTCCTCCCTCACCTTTTTCTTCTTGTGCCTATATTCTATGATTTCTTTCCACTTGATCCTTTTCATCATCCGCTCGTCTTTTCAACTTTCTTTGAAATATTTATAAGTTCAATGTCTTTTTTTAAATTCATTTATTCCCGTTCGACTTTCGTCTTTTGGGGATTTTGACAGGTACAATGTTACACACAATGAATTTATTTGGCCATTCTTCGGCAAATGCGGGTCTCGGTATAACCCTTCACTATTTTTAAAATTTCATATTTGTATAACTTGACTCAGGGAAGTTTGCAGTTACTATTTAGAAGTGGAGGGGTGTGTTTTGTGGGAAATTGTGGCGAATGATTTTTATGAATTAGAGAGGACAAAAGAGGTCTTTGGGGAATCTGGATCTAATGCGTGAAGGATAATGAGCGATTTGACCGAGATTGAATATTGGAGTGTTGGGACATGCTCGGAGGAGAGAGTAATATTTTTGAGAGGTTTGTGAGATGAATTCTGAGAGGAAAGGTATTTTAATCTCTCGGTGTATTTGTGAGTTTGAAATGAACCAGGAGGCTTTCAAGGTTTGTCTTAGATATTTGTTTTGGACTTTCTGCAAAATGGATAGTTTGGTTGGTGGTGTGTTGCGCCATATTGGTTATTATTCCATAATAATGAATCATTATTATAATTAATATTATATTAATATTATTAAGGGATAATAATATTGCTAAGGGAAATAAGTAATATTTAGGGATATTATTAATATTATCCCTTAATAATTAATAACCATTCAGTTAAATTGCTTCTAAATGACAGTCCTGTTGAATATCTTGGACTTCAAATAGCAAATTAACCTAGAAAAACCACATAACATCAATAGCTAATAACACACACACACATAAAAATATTGAAAGTGTATCCATTCAAAAATAGAAAATCAAAATTATCAATAGACTCAGCATTAATAATATTTAAATACATTATACGACCGTCACTGACCTTCGCGTGCCCAATTTGGGGAGGTGCCGCTAAAAGCAACCTTCAAAAACTGCAAAAAAAAATTTTTTTTAAGAAATGTTTTAAAAGCTCCATGATATATCAGAAATGACCAAATTTTAAAAGAATCATCTATAGAACCTCTGAAAACTTGGATTTTAAAACTTTCTTCTAATTTCTACTCTTCTCTTTCATCTTGCCCAGCCACTCCTTTGCACACTCTAGGTAAATCAGTCAATATTTTTCCACGAATAAAATTAAGATATTCTAAAGACCTACTACATCCTCCTTAATTAGCTGTAAAGCAGGTTCCAACATTTCTAAATTAAATATTTATGTTTTTAATTCAAATATTGTATGTATTTTTCTGAAGGTCTCGTCCTGGGTATCCTTAGTTCTTAATTATTGTCTTATATTGTCAATATTATTGTTGTGGGAATTCTGACTGGATGTTGTTGACGTTCTTATAAGAAGAAATAAAAGAAGTCATCTTCGTCAACATATCAGCTTTATTAAGATAGCCGGCTTTCGACGGCTAGTCTAGCCCGGCACAGTCGCTCGACTTTTGCCGACAGCAGCGAGACTGACGATGACGGCAAAGCCGTCGAAAGCCGGCTATCTTAATAAAGCTGACATGTTGACGAAGATGACTTCTTTTATTTCTTCTTTATATTATTGCTTCCAAATATTGTACATGTATGATGAAATGTTGTTAAAAAAAATTGTATATAGTATGTAACATAAAACCCCTTGAAAGTCATAATAATGTCGAACAAGGATAATAAAAACTATTTCTTTAAAGGTTAGTTATTGTCTGAATGTGGCTGTCTGTTGCAGGCTCGCACACGCGGCGGATGGAGGACGCGTGCTTGCCCACGCACTTCGACCGCCACTCGCTGCCCTTCGTCACGCTCGTCAGTGAGTATCCTGCTGCGCTGCGCTGCGCCAACGATCGATTCAAACGACAGTATGCATTATCGATGGCTCGATATTATCGAACCTTAAGTGTCGATGCATCCAATCATCCGCTATATTTTGCGTATTCAGCGGCGATTTGAGCCGGTATATTGAGATATATTGAGATTTTGTGAGTCGGTATATTTTTTTAGCGATTAAAACGACAGTATGCATTATCGATGGCTCGATATAATCGAACCCTAAGTGTCGATGCATCCAGTTCGCTTTATTTTGCGAATTCAGCAGCGATTTGAGCCGGTATATTGAGATATGTTGGAATTTTAGATTGCGTATATTTTGCAGCCATTCAAACGACAGTGTGTATTATCGATGGCTCGATATTATCGAACCGTAAGTGTGGATGCATCCAATTTAAAGGCAGTATTTGGAATATAGGAAGAAATATGCCTTTCACGTCACATTACAAGGTTGAGGAGGATTATTTATCTTATAAGCGACTTAATACATCATTTTGTGCTAGTTAATTTATTATCCTCGAACGTGGTAGCAGGAGTATATACTTATTAACGACTGTGTACTAGTATTTTAACGTTTAATATACGTAGTAGCTACATCTTATCCAATAGCATATTCAACATTTTGACATATTTTCTCAATGTAAGCATAGTATACGCTTAGTGGTTAGAAGAAGCAGAAGAAGAAGAATTGCAAGTATCGTGACGATCTGTTTGCGGCTGTAGCTGAGCCCAAAGGCCACGTGCACACAACCAAGTTCTCCCCTTCTCCCCTTGTCCCTCGCCCGCTTTCCATCCCCTTCAACCACCCTCCATAACTCAATCTTCTGGCGTGTGCTTATGGATTCCTGTTGCAAACTTACTGAATGTGTGAGGTGGGGGCGAATGGGTCAGATTTCAGTTCAGACGATCCAAGGCTGAAATTGTTCTTGTATTACAAGATGCAAATGTACGAAGCCATCTCGTATTTCCTAGAGGCAGATTACGGCTTGGTTAACAGTTCCTCATCCAGGACTAAGTTTCTTGCTATTGTTTCCGAGTTTCATGAACGTTCCGAAATGTTCGTTGTTTATCTTTTGATTACATCATTAAAGGGAAAAGACGAAGTTGCCAAAAATATACCTTGTTATATCAAGAAAAATCACGATTATTGTTTTTATTCTTCATCTTAGTCTGTTTTTAGAAAGGAAATAACTGGTTTTACAAGATTTCTATATGTTCCTTTTTTTTGCACAAAGTAAAAGAATATGGTACTTTTCTAAATTTAAAATTTTTTTTTTGAAAACTAAAATAGAATTTAATAATTAAGTATAAATATCTTCTTCTTCCAAGGATTGCCAAGGATTAGGCTCTAATGAACCTGTTCAGGTGCCCACTTTGCTTTTGGTCATCCAGCTCTCTTCTTCCGAGTTCCTTACAAGTACTGACAGAGTTCGTTTGTTTCTGCTCTTCTTATCCAGTAATAGTTCAACTTCTAATTTCTATCGTATCCAGGGAGTGCCCGCAATAGGTAAACTGACGCCAGTGTCCGCAATGTATCTGTTAGATATAACTACAACTTTTTGTATATGCGAATCATCTGAAGGTCTATGTACTGAAATACATATTTTATTCAGTTTGTACTTGCCCCTCAATGCAATTGTTAATAAACCTTACACTACAGAAAAACTGCTACTGCTCCTTTGATTTTTCCTGTAGCACTTTTCACTGTTAAACAATAGTTTGCGAGACACATTAGCATGTTTCACTTACCACACTTACCTTTAAGTATTATTTACTCTTCTATTTACATATACATTTACAAATTTACAAATTGGTTCTTTCTAGAATTGCATTAGTAACTTCTTTTCACTTTGCCGTGTCTCTAGACATGCGGTTCCATAAATTACCTATTTCGCTAACAAATTCGTCTTGCTACCTTTTTCTTTGTCTTCCTACACTTCTCCATCCTACTCTTGGGTCTCACAGGGTGACTGTGTGAGTCCATCTTTCCGGGTCAAGTCGGCTGATGTATCCTCTCCATTTCCATTTTAATTTGTTTGCCTCTTGTGCTGCGTCTTTTAATTTTGTCTTTCTTCTAATATCAACATTCTTGACTCTGTCACTTGGATTGATGTTCAGCATTTTTTCTCTATCTTTCTATGACATATCTCTATCAGATTTCTTTCTTTTACATTAAGAAACCATGTTTGTGCACAATAGTCGCAGCACGCAGTAGTCAAATGTTTGTCTTTTAATTGCTGTGACTTCTTTTTTGTTGTTCAATATAATCGAATTTCCTCCGTGGATCAGAGATATTGGTATTAATTAATTTTTCTGGTCTGTTTTGGAATAATAAGTATTCTTTAATGTAGTATACTGTACTGCTATTTATTGTGATGGGTATAGCTGAGCAGTTTGTCATGAGGAATTACCCCAGAAAAACAACGGTATGTAATTGCTCCCTCAGCCGGGAGTGGAGCGCGGAGCACACATGCCACGTGTTCTCACTTGCGCCGAACGTGCGCCTCCCTGCCTCTCCCCCCGCCCCTCTGCCCCCCGCCCCCCCCCCCGACGCGTCGATGAGGCTATTGCCATGCAGGAGCCCCGCCGCTCATTCCAGCGCACTCCGCAGCCCTTATTGCCAGCCTGTTCTCGCCTCGACCGCCTCGCACGCTCCCACGCTCAGCTAGCGACCTCTCCTCCATCGAACTCGCGCCCTCGACCTCTTTCTCGAGCGCGCCCTTACACTCGCCGCCCTTTGTTCTTAATCTCTATCTCTCTCTGCGTCTCTCTCTCTCTCTCTGTGTTTCTGTCTCTCTCTGAGTCTCTGTCTCTCTCTATGTCTCTGTCTTTCTCTCTGTCTCTTTTTTTCTCTCTCTCTCTGTCTCTCTCTCTGTCTCTGTCTCTCTCTCTGTCTCTGTCTTGTCTCTCCTGTCTCTCTCTTCTCTTCTCTGTCTCTCTCTCTCTGTCTCTCTCTGTCTCTCTCTCTCTCTCTCTCTGTCTCTCTCTGCCCTCTTGCCCTCGCTCTGTTATTTTCCTTGCCCTACCATAGAGTAAAAATGTATACCTCTTTAGTCTATGCCCCTACCTCTCGTCTTGCCATCGACCGCCTCTTTCTCCCGTTTCTCGCCCACTCCCTCATCCTCATGTCGCCCTCGCTCTCAAAGTCGACTTCGCTATCACTCTCGTCCTATCTCTCGCTGACTCTCTCCCTGCTCTCGCCCTGTCCTTTATTTATGGATCAGGTTACAAGGTGTCCTTATCACTTCTAGTAGTTTCAGCAATATATTGGTACAGTGTACATTGATCGGTGTAATCTAGCTGTGTATGTTGTGGTGTAAGCCAGCTCCATGCATATACCTCAATAAGGCTCAGGAAGAGGCCGTAACTGTGGGAATTCTGATTTGGTGTTGTTCTTATAAGAAGAAATAAAAGAGGTCATCTTCGTCAACATATTAGCTTTATTAAGATAGCCGGCTTTCGACGGCTTTGCCGTCATCGTCAGTCTCGCAGGCACAGTCGTCCGACAGTTTGCCGACAGCAGCGAGACTGACGATGACGGCAAAGCTGTCGAAAGCCGGCTATCTTAATAAAGCTAATATGTTGACGAAGATCACCTCTTTTATTTCTTCTTAAAGGCCATAACGTTGGCAGGCTGAAACGTATGTTTTAGGTAATGTATCGTTCCACACGACCTACCCTCAAACAAATTACCGACATGAAATTCCTCGTGGAGGCATCTCCGAAAGCGAACGTTTTCCTGGGCGAGCGAAACTCTTCCTTCGGCGGCTGCGGAGCCGGCGAAGCGTTTCGCGACTGTAGCAACAGCCAATCACGCGAGAGTTGCGCTGGCGGGCGCGCGAGGGGGTGGGGGGAGAGGGAGGAGGTAGCCCCCCGCGATAAGACGGCGCCGCCGCCGGCGCGATCTGCCGTCGGCGCCGAATCGGCGCCCCTCCCTGCACTCCCCGCCCCGCGCACAGCCCTTGTTTGCGCGAACGGAAGTCAATCGTATCTACACTTTGTCTGCGGTTGCTCGCCTCTTCCTTTGATGGCGTCGCTCTCGGGGGCCGGTTTTCTTTGTGGTTCCGCTCGCTTCTTTCAGGGTGCTCATCCCTCTTGAACGATGTACACATTCTGTCCCTCCTTTAGTACGGCGTTGTCGACGTTCCTCGACTCGAGATGTTTTCGTTCCTTGTGGTTCGTTTGTTCGCGTGTTTTCTTTCCTTCCCGTCTTCCTCGTCTTGTGTTTCGTGGGTGAATTTAACATCGTTATTTTCGTTTCCACCGTGTGTATTTCGTTAATGTTTTCTACATGTTTCTCTTTAAAAGAGTTTGACACTTTCTCCGTAACAATTATTTTCGTTTTTTGTCTCTTCGTTTGCCTAATCGTAACTTAACGATACGAGCATATTAGTTGAATAATTATATTAATTTATGATATCGGTGCCTCAGAATAAGTGTTACAAACTTCTAGGTCATGTAGAAGGTGTCGACAGTAATAACCTTTTGCCAATGAATATATAGTGGAGAATTGCAGAGCATAGAAATACTTCCAATTAAAATATAACATTTGCCCTTGAATTATTGGGCAACTATTAGTGCTTAAATATACGGTATGTCGCGTTCTGACGCACTCAAGGAGATTTAACATTCCTTTGGAGTATCTGTGAATACGGGGATGCCTAATATTCAGGAGAAAGTTTCACTCGTATAAATGCATTTTTTTTCATCCTGGAGCTTTTTCGCCTTCATGAGATGTCGATTTTCACTATCTGAGGACACAAATTAACCTTTTACACTGGACACACTTGTGACCTCCTTTGACTGTGGTTAGCAGACTTCCAAGACCTTCCGCGACAATACACATATATAAAAGACAAAGGACAAACAAACATACCCATGACGAAAATCGACATCGCGGCCCTTCAAACCGAGGCGCTGAATCGGCACACCTTGTAACCTCCTCGACCATCCAGATCGTCACACGTATAAATGCATATAATTCCATTATAAACAATTTCTTATTGTATGTTCATTGGCAAAAAGTGATCATTTTCGACCCCAACTTAGAAGTTTGTAACGTTTATTCGTAGGTACGTGTATTAATTTGTCTCTATATAATATGCTCTTCTACTACGTTTTGCATCCCTTACATTGCGTGATTATTCCCTTCCTTTCATGAAGATTAGCGTCCGAGCCACTACAATGTCGCCACCTACGTACAACTTCCTCGTGCCCTTTTTATCTGCACTACTTTTACCGCCTCTTCCCTCTTCTCTTCGCAGCCCCAATCGCCGCCCGCTCCCCCTCCCTCGCCCTGCCCGCGGCTGCCTGTCGCCCTGTCTGCCCTGTCTGCCCCGTTCTCCCGCGTCGTCGCGGTGCGTTATCTCTGCGCCTGTCCCCGCTGCCCCCTGGCCCCCCCCGCCGGCGCGGGCGCCCGGGGGGGGCGAGAAGCTCTCTTAGAAAATGTAGGCGATTTTTCGTTGTAACTTGCTTCCCTATCACCGGGAGCGGTAGCTCAGTGCGTCAACTGATATCAGTGATGTCAACTCTGACCGGGAGGTCCTAGGTTCGATTCCTGACGGCGGCAGGATTTTCGACACTAGCTTTTCAGTTAAATCGAATTCAGTCGCTGTCTGGAGGAGAATTCTAGGGGCTGGCTGCCCTGATCGGGATTTTTCCGTGGTTTCTCCGATCAACACCAGGCGAATGCCGGAGCAGTACTCTAACAAACGGGCCACGGACCTTGCGCCATCTGTCCTTCCTCTTCCTTGTCCTGTCCTCTTCCCTTACATGCACACACATTTACACTAACATGCACTGCACTATAACATATTCCGGGAGACCGGTCGGGAGCTTAGAGCTTGTCCCGGCTGGTGCGGTGCCCCGCTGGGGGGAGAGTCATGGTTAGGGGGAAACCCCACTAGGTGACAGTAGGTCGGCGCCGGATCTCACCATCCAGTGGGGGAAGATCACCGCCATCTCCCGAGAAAAAAAACATGCACTACACTAACGGGAATATTGACCAAAGCAGCTGACGCGCCTGAAATCACTAATAACCAACCAACGAACCATTCGACTATCCTCGCGAGCAAAGCATTTTCCGTTTCTGCAAGCGGGCGCGCGAGTGCGCTGGGCGGGTGCGGGGTGGGAGGCGGCGTGAGGGCGTGGTGGGCAGTGGGGCGGCGTCAATGACACTTTTGACACCTAAAGGTGAATATGATCTGTCGATGACGTGCACTGAGATAACTGAAGCAGGCGTGCCGGACAGTGAGAATATTCGACCTCCTCTTCACTAGCGTACCTCGAGTATTGTACGCAGTAGAACGCAGTGATAAGGGAAAAATTGCTGAATTTTTTGAAAATACATCTTTTCCCATAATAATATGAAAGAAATTTGATGGAATACAAACATATTTTGACAAAATAGCGAAATATGTAAAATAAGTAATATAGTACAAAATATGTAAAAATATGTAACGAAAAAATTGGTCATTGTGTTAGGACGGCGACAATTTGCCAAGATAAAAATTTTAAGAGAGGTAAGTAGAAAGACAAAAAAATATGTAATTACATAAAAATCCGGTCTCTAGTAGTGGGTCATATGTTCTCTTCATTTCCTATTTTCTCCACCCCTCACTTCTCTATTCATATCACCACATATCACGCTTCATTGTACACTGTTGTAACCCATTTTTTCATACACAACCTCATTTCTTTCTTTACGAGATTGTCTGTCCCCGTGATTTTTTAACCCTTTCGCTATATGATCTGTACTCTCTAGTTTCTTTCACGGCGTTGACATACTTTTTCACGACTTATTGCACCTATTCATTTTTTGATTCTTTCCTAACTTCGTAATTGCTTGTTCTATCCATTCAAAACTCATGTGCTCCCGGAACCTTATTTTCTGCTTTCACATCTCAATTCAATCGTCTTTCATTGAGAGTTCCCCTTTCACTCTCTTCCTCTCTCTCTTCCTCCCCTATTACACACGCTCCAAGAATCTGTGCCGTTTCCGTGTCACACTACCCAGCTTTATTCCTTTATTCATTTTGTTAATTCGTTCCTTACTCCCCTTTGATCGTTTTTCTACTTCATTTCGTTCTACATCATTTGTTTCTCGCAATGTTTTTCTCTCCTCAACAGAGATTCCAACCAAGCATGGTACATAAGATTTCTCGGGTTGGTGTAATCATCGTTGTTTTCTTGAATTGATTTGATGGTTTTCCAATGCCTTCCATGTTACAACCACTATGTATAAAGATCCGTACGTTAAGAGAGGTCGAATGTCACAACCCTCATTTCTGTGTACAGCAGATCACCGCCATAACTAAACAACGTTAGTCAGATCTTTTCCATATCCCCTCTCTTTCGTCTCACCAATCTTGCTCTGTCCATTTCGCTCTCTCTCCGTCTTGCTCTCTCCCTATCGCTCGTCCTCTCTCTCCCTCGCTTGCTCCTTCTCTCTCTCTTCCACTCTGACGCCTCCCTCCCTCTCGCTCCCTCTCACTCCTCCCTCCTTCTCTCTCCTCTCCCCCTCTCCCTCTCCCTGTCCCTCTCTCTCTCTCTCTCTCTCTCTCTCTCTCGCCTTCGCCCAACATTTCCTCCACATCCTTCGCTGTAATGCGCACAGTTCCCATCTGTCTGTCTGTGAAGCGCGTCTTCCATCCTGCGTCGCGTCCCCGTCGCGCGCCTGGCGGCTGCCCGGCGTCCACCTCGCGCCCCGGAGCCATCGCGGCGGCCTCTTGCCGCGCGCGCCGCGCCGTCTTTTGTTCCGAGGGTGGTAAAAAAAAAGAAAGGAAGACGCGTCGTCGGGGGATTAGGCGGAAGTCGCCATTGTGGCGGGCGGCGCCGCGGCGTGTTCGGCGCATGCGCCGTCCTCTTCGTCGCCACCTGCGCCGCCGCTGCCGCCGCCGCCACCGCCACCGCCACCGCCACCGCCACCGCCCCCGCCCCCCCCCCGCCACCGCCACCGCCACCGCCACCGCCACCGCCACCGCCACCGCCACCGCCACCGCCACCGCCACCGCCACCGCCACCGCCACCGCCACCGCCACCGCCACCGCCACCGCCACCGCCACCGCCACCGCCACCGCACCGCCACCGCCACCGCCACCGCCGCCTCGGCCCTCTTCAGCCCGTTGTCGCCAAGAGCGTAATCGCCGCGCTCTCCAGTCTCTGCAGAATGGAATCGCGGCAAGCGATGTCTCTCGAGATACAACGTCGCGGTGAAATGAAGTATGTACAGGGTGTTTGTGAAACAACTTGTCAACGTGAGGTAGAAGATTGTGGACGCGTAATCGTTTTTAGATGGGGAAGCCATGGTTTTGGATGGCTGAAGAGAAGACGCTTCGACCAAGAATGTGGTAATGACGTATGTTTCCGTAGATATGAAATAGGTTTCTGAGAGCTTGTAATTTAACTTCTTCTTTCTGTGGTGCTACAGCAACATGCGGACATTGGTCTAACATTCGTGTACACCTGGCACTGTCAGAGATTCTTTCTATTTCTAGATCATACGAGATAAGCTTGAGACTACGAGGATGGGACAGAGTGGAAATTATTTCTCTCTTATATGTGTTCGTATATTGGTTGGAACATTGATTTGTAGAACAGAGTTATAAGAGAGGAACGCGCCCAATCTAGAGTTCTTTGTTTAAGAAACAGTTCATTCATCGTCCGGGACTCCTTTGAAATTTAAACGACTTGAGCAGCCAGATACTACATTTCTTCTGGGAACATTGTGCGAACTAAAAAATATCTGACAAAAATCTCTAACAGTAGGGATTTGTATAATGACCTGTCGATTTACGATACTTCAGCTGCACACTAGAAACTACATACTTTATCCCAATCAATGTATGTGCATAACGCCGTTTATAGGATAACGTCACATGTTACCGGAGTGCATACTGTGTTTCTCTGAAAACGAGGTGGTTCCTTGACTGATCCGTAATGTGTTACCTAGGCACCAGCCGTACCTACTCTTATACTCATACTGCTGTAGTATACTTCAAGATTTTGAAGATCTCATGATGCTGGACCATACATTTCTAGAGACATGTCCTCCGACTTTAGTTTTGTTTCACAATTTTGTGTAGATACATCATTAAGGATTTGCAAGAACATGGAAAATAAGTACTAATTCTTTTCTTTTATTTATTACATCAAAATAAACATATTATTCATCACATGTACATAACAAACATATGCCTTTGTTGACGGAAACAAATGATGTTGGAGTCAAATACAAAAAATAATAAACGAATGACTCACAACCCCAAAACTTCAACTGCACAGACATCAAAGAAATCAAAGTATCCTCCAGAGTAATAATACATCAATGTAAGTAATTACTCTATGAATTATAACACATGTGGTATGTTGTTTTGTTATTTTGATGTTGTAAGAAGGAAATGAGACCTATAGCGAAAATTAGGCTCATACGAGGTATAGAGCCACCGTAAAATCCACATGCTCATACTAGCTCTAAAACAATGTTTCCCTCTTTTAAATTCCTTTTACCGTGCATGTACAAGTAACTAATACAATATTGTATATGAATCATGAACTTCCATCACACTTTCAATCTTTGTGTGTTTACGGACGAGCTATTTTGTATGCTCTAGAAATACCATCTAATTTAGTTTCCAATTTGAAGAGCTCATAGATGAACTACATAATGTCTTCTTTATGACATCCTCGTTTGCTGCCAAATGTTGGAAATGTGTAACGCAGAAGCATATTCCATTGATGCAACTTTCCACCCAGTAAATTCATATTTACTCCCGTTGCTTTAACACCATTATTTTTTATTTTCCAAAAACAAATTTTATATTCTGGATGATGTTTTGAGGGCGACCCATCGTAATTAGCCGCACGGCTGAGAGAGTTGTTACAGATATTTCTATAGCCAAACAATATTGACATGAGAACAAGAAGAGGTATATGATATATGCGTTATCTGGATAGCAAAATGATCCCGTCTGTGACAAAGAAATAACATACTTGATGGTAAGTTAAAATAAAATACATTGTTATGTTTGAATGTTCGAAGTTGAGCTGCTTAATCAGGACGACAGAAGGAAAACAGAATTAACTCATACAGGCTGCCAGCGTTATACCATTCTCCCAAAGGCAGTCTTTTAGCCCCTTTCTACGCCCCTATACAGTTGTAGCCGTACAGCAAATAAGGTTTGAGCAAACCCCGCGTCATATGGAGAACATCCGCCGTAGCTTCGGCGGTCGAGTTTACATTAGCCTCCCTTTGCGGCGGCTGCCTTTTCACTTCCAACGGAAAGTGGCCCCTTCCCAATGCCTACGTTCTTTTTCTTCCCTTCCTTCTTCATCATGCCCCTCATCGCTTCGCTTCGACTTCGTTTCAGTTCACATCTGTTTCTTTTTTCTTCAAGTCCGTGCTTTCTTACTCTTCCGTGCTTTGCTCTTCGTGCTCGTCTATTTACTCAAAACCCACGTGTTTTTTAGCGTCGTGAACCTCACTCTCGTACTCATGTCCTTAGTCATTCCTCTTTTCTATTTTCATTTCAGTGCTCTCTAGGTTTTGGATTTCCCGTGCCTTTGGCACCTCTTCACATATCATACTCCTCTTCTTGCTCTATCACCGCATTGTCCCCCCTTCTCCGATCTTTCTCCTCCGAATCTCTTGCTCCTTTTCCATCTATTTCTAGCCGTAGTTTCGCCTCTTTCTTCTTCGTCGTTTACATCCTCATCGTCTTCCTCAACATCCTCCCATTCTTAGTCGTATATATACTCCTTTTTCGCTTCCGGCTTCTCATCTGCCTCCTGTTCCACCACTTCTTTCTCTGCTTCCTCTTTTTCCCTTCCGCAACTTTCCTCCAAGAATAAGGGCGTGAGTCCCACGTCACTTCATTAATCTTTTTTCAATTCCTTCTACTCTTCCCTCTCTTTCAGCATCTTATTTTTCACCCCCTTCTACTACTCCTACTCCTACTTCTTCTCTTACTCTTCCATCTCCTTCTCCTCTTGCATCCCTTCGTCCTTAGCCTCTTTATTCTCTGTCTCTTCTCTCTGTCTGTTTCCTCTTCTCCTTTGACTCTTCCAATCCTTCAATCTCTTCCTCCTCCGCCACTTTCTCATTGTCCTCCTCCCACCTCCTCTTCCAAATCATTCTCCTCCTTCGACCTCCTCTTCCAAATCATTTTCCTCTTTCCACCTGCTTCTCATCCAAATCATTCTCGTCTACCTACCTCCTCTTCCTAATCATCCTTCTCCTCCTCCCTCCTTCTCTTCCAAATCACTCTCCTCTTCCCACCCCCTCTTCCAAATCATTCTCCCTCTCCCACCTCCTCTTCCATATCATTCCACTCCTCTACCTCTTTCTGGCCTACTGTCTCCCTCTCCCTCGTCAGTTTCTCCATCTCCTCCGCTACTTTCTCCTTCTCCGCAACCTTCTCCTTTTCCTCCGCCATTTTCTCCCCCTCCTCGTCCTCCCCTGCCGAGGCCCCTGCGCGTGGGCGCCTCCACGGCCATCTTGCGCCGAGCTCCTCGGGCGCCGCGCGCTGTTTGCCCTGGCCGGAGCAGTAAAAACCCCCGGGAAGGCGCAGGGGGTTGTTTGGATTTGCATGGGGCGCCGCGTGCGGGGCCCGCCAGAAAGAGGGGATGCCGAAGCTATTGCGACGTATCGAGCTGCTGCCCGCCGGGGCAGGCGGAGGAGGCGCCTGAGAAAGCGCTGCTGCTGCCGCCGCCGGTGGGGGCTTTCCGAGCAACTGGAGGGGGCGTGGCCCGGGTGATAGAAAACAGTTGTTCTAGCATGTACCGCGAAGAAAAGTGTGGCCAGATGCAGCTGTGCGGATACGCTGACCAAAGGAAGTATCACGAAGCGCAATATGATCACCAATAAGCCGCGTTTGTATGTTTTTTCAGCGCAAATTGCGCATAAAAACTGCGGGTTTGACGCCCGGTTTGCAGATGATGGAAAGGTACGCTAGGGATCTCCTTCTTCCGAAGAGAGTTTGGATGATTGATTGATTTTTTGTGTTTCTGGGCACGTCAACTGCTTTGGTCATTCGTCCCGTTAGTGTAGTGCATGTTTTTCCTCGGGATATGGGCGGTGATCCTTCCCCGCTCGATGGCGAGATCCGGCGCCGACCTACCGTCGCCTAGTGGGGTTTCCCCTAACCAGGACTCTCCCACCAGCGGGGCACCGCCCCAGCCGGGACAAGCTCTAAGCTCCCGACCGGTTCTCCGGATTATGTGGTAGTGTAGTGCATGTTGATGTAAGTGTGTGTGTGTAAGGGGAGAGGATAGGACAAGGAAGAGGAAGCACAGATCGCGCGCGGTCCGTGGCCCGTTTGGTAGGGTGCTGCTCCGGCATTCCCCTGGTGTTGATCGGAGAAACCACGGAAAACTACCTATCAGAACAGCTGGCCGCTAGAATTCTCCTCCAGACAGTGACTAAATTGTACATAGCTGAAAAGCTAGTGTCGAAAATTCTGCCGCCGTCAGGACTCGAACCTAGGACCTCCCAGTCACAGGCGCTGCAGTGACATCAGTTGATGCACTGAGTTACCGCTCCCGGTCCGAAGAGAGTTTGAGAAAATCTAAAAGGATTTACGAGTGGATTTTATTTTTATTTTCCCGCAGAGCAATTTTAATCGGATCTAAGACCAATTTTCCGCCGTTGAGTCTGTCGTCTGTGGCGGCGGCGGCGGCCTCGTCTTTTCGCCCGGCAGGCGCGCGGCGCGCTCCACGTGCGTCTGTGAACCGATCGTTGGGGCGAGCACGTGCGGAACACTCGCCTGGCAACCAGCGCCGCCCCCTGCGCCCGCTCCCCCGCTCGCCCGCTCCCCGCACCTTAATCGCCCGGGCTGCGGTCGCCGAGACGTAGGACACAAGCGTCGCCGACTCTTTGAAGCCGCGCTCCGCTCCCCTTCTCTCTGTTCCGTCACGTTCTACTTTCTCCCCCTTCGGGCGGTCTCCCAATGTGCCCTTCCGAGTCACCGAGTCCGAGCCCACCGCTTTTCTGACTTTCCGGCTTTTTCCTCCGGCCGCCGCCGCCGCCGTCGTCGACTCGGAGAAACCTTTTCTGGTGACCCGTTCGGCGCCTGCAGGTGCAGTTGTATGCAACCCGCGCAGCGGTAATGTACTGTGGGCAGCCGCCTTCCGGGCGGCTGATTGTCGAAATGGGATTGAGCTGCGGAGCGGACCCCTTTGCGTCGACTGGCGTAAGTAAATGCGAGTTCCGTTGGCGCGGGCGGCCGTGCGTTTCTGCCAGTGGAAGATCGCCGGGTCAAGGGAGGGAAATGGCTATAGTTTGAAGGAAAAATGTCGATTTTTAGAGGTGGATACATTACCAGATGCTGTCGTAGAAACATTCATTCAAACAATCAACAATATTAAAATTAATATAAACGCTAAATGCTAAAAAAATAGATATACTTACGCATGACAAATTTTTGGTCGACGAAAGGGAGCAAAGTAGAATGTACAAATACGCACAATCCGTCTAGTAAATACATTCTCCGTTGAAAATGAAATCCTTTCGAATTAGCTGAAGCGGGAAATTCCCTATGAAGTGGTCTGTCAAATTCATTTGTCATGGTGGATGAGATCGTTTATTGATAATTTTATTTATCACAACTGTACTCTTGTAGTCCAAAAAAGCACGTGAGTTCGAAGGAGCGGTACTATTAGCAAAACTGTAAGTTATTTAAGAATAAAATTTTATGGAGGTTGGTACATGAGTAATAATGACTGGCCAGTGAGAGAAAATAAAAATAATGCTAGACAACTTGAAAGGGAAAAATCACACTAGTCTCTATCTGGCAAATGATATCATAAAGAGCCGACAGTAATATCCGAAATATTTTGCACATAATAAAAGCAGGAATACATATTATCGGAAACGTATAACAACAAATGAGTGCCTGATTAGTTTATAAGTAAACAGATCGCCAATCATACGTTGGTACATACAAAGTGGGTAGATGTTATATTAGTAAATTTCAAATTAGTCAGGTTTAATTTGTAGCACGGTTTCTGTACGAAGATGTAACGTGCGTAGCATTATTTTCTTTCGTGGCTAGTAATTATAGTTGACACAGTTAACGGCAGCAAAAATGCAAAACACAACACAGGGAGAACAAGAGAACTATGAGATCGCGTAGTTTCCGAATACAACTCCGAATATCAGTCCAAGGATATAGTAATATGGCGGTATAACCTAAACTCTTACAAATGCGCGTTAGTTCTTCAAAGAGAATAGTAATTCTTTTATATGTAGTGGCATGTGCAACTCGTTTCGAATTAACATTACATTTTCGTACAATAGTGAAAAGCCAGACATCCTAATTTCCACCAAGACTCCTGTTATTATGTGATAATTTACGCACGAGGCATAACATTCTTTCAAAATTATTCCTTTCAAATCCCATTTTATCCCCCAGGACTCGACGCAACAACGGTCTCAATCATACCTTCTGTTACTTGCGTCGTTCTTTAGCTGTGCGAATGTGAAATTTCATTAGTATGGGAGTTGTCAGAGGATTTCATTTTCTCGGAGGTTTGGCCACGCTTCTTTTGCATGCCAGTCACGCGTCATGACGTACATTTTCCTCTTCGAAAATCCACAATTCCGAGACTCGTTTGAGCGTACGTATTCGGAAGCCATTGCACCGACCAACATACAAGATACTAAAAGAGGTGGCTCAGAGCATCAACTGATGTCACTGCAGTGCTTTTCACCGAGAGGTGCTAGGTTCGCGTCCCGACGATGTTACAATGTTCGACACTAACTAGACGACTAGGATGAATTCTGCCTCTGCCTGACGGAGAATTCCTGCGCCTCGGTGTTCCGATAGCTAGTTTTCCGTGGTTTCTCCGATCAACATTAGGTGAATGTCGGAGCAGTATCCTCACATACGGAACTCGGACCGCGCGAGATCTTTCCTTCCTCTTCCTTGACCTATCCTCACCTCTTACTTACACCCACACGTTCATACACTACACTACCACACATGCCGGGAGACCGGTCGGGAGATAAAAGTTTGTCCTGCCTGGGGCGGTGTCCAGCTGGTGGGAGACACCTGCTTGAGGGGAAACTCTGCTAACCGATGGCGCCAGATCGCGCCATCCAGCGAGAGACGATGACCGCCATCTCCCACGAGCAATATATACTACACTTACGGGACTAATGACCTGAGCCGTTGTTGCGCCCGAAAGCACCAACAATCAATCAATCATATCCATATAATTGGGGCCGGGTTCGTAAACTCATGTATTGTTTGTACATTATATGTATGTATGTATTTATCATTTTCGGGCCGTTTGTCCAATTTTGCCGGCTAGTCGATTTTGTTCCCCATGCCTGGCTCTAGCTTAATTACCACGCTTGAGTATAAAAGAGACGTGTCGAACATGACGTATTCCCTTCAGCGTAACTAGCACACTCTGACTGCGTGAGCTTTTTTTCTTCGTCACACTGCTACAGAAACTGAGACGATTTTTACAGGAATGTTGGAACCCTATTTTTGTTGTACATTACATAATTGTTCAAATATAATTTGTAATTTGCACACTTATGTTAATTATTTATAACACAGATTATAATATTAAAACCACGGAAAGTGTTCCACTACGCGTAGGATCCCATACTACTAACTAAACATGGTTGCCCGCGCCCTAGTTGTCCAGCGTAGATTCTGGAGTAGCCCAACCATCCTCATTTAATGTCGTATCACCGGATAGCTCCGCCATGCAGTATTCAGTAATTAGGGATAAACTATATTAACTGGAGGCGTGATGAAACTTTTCAACCATATTAAAATTGATTTTGGCAAAAATCGGTGGCTTCCACCACACAATACATATATCCTACAGTTCAAACTCTTCTGACAACTGAATATAAATTGCAATTAGCGGCGCAAATCAACGCGTTGTTCTCTGTATCTAGTAGATCGAGTAGCCTCCTCTCTAAGATCGGTAGTTTTCCGTGGTTTCTTCGATCAACACCAGGCGAATGCCGGAGCAGTACCCTAACAAACGGGACAAGGACCGCGCACGCGATCTTTGCTTCCTCTTCCTTGTCCTATCCTCTCCTCTTACACACACACTCTAACATGCACTACACTACTACATATTTCGGGAGGCTGGTCGAGAGCTTGTCCCGGCTGGGGCGGTGCCCCGCTGGTGGGAGAGTCCTGTTTAGGGGGAAAACCCACTAGCCGACGGTAGGTCGGCGCCGGACCTCGCCATCAGGCGGGTGAGGATCACCGCCATCTCCCGACGAAAAACATGCACTACATTGACGGGACTAATGACCTAAGCTATTGACGCGCCCGGAATCACTAACAACCATTCGACTAGCCCCGCGAGCAAAGCATTTTGCGTTGCTGCAAGCGGACGCGCGTTGCGCTGGGTGGGCGTGGGGTGGGGGGCGGCGTGTGGGCGTGCGGGCCGTGTGCGGGAGCGCAGGGCGCAGCGGAACGAGCGGTGCGGGCGAGTGCGCGACGGTTCGCGAGGGCGATTTTTCTCTTCTCCTTCATTAGGTCGTCCGCCGCAGCGATTTTCATGCCGCGACGGGCCTCAAATAAATGGATTAACTCGCTGCCGGGCGGTTTGCCCGGCCGCGCGCCCGCGGCCGCGCCCATGCACGCCGTCCGTGCGACGGACGCCGCCCGCGCCTGCGCGTTGGAGCTCCCTCGGAGAAGAAAGACTCTGTTACGTATCGAATTCACTTGCCGGGAGCGGTAGTTCAGTACGTCAAGTGATGTCACTGCAGCGCCTCTAACCGGGAGGTCCTAGGTTACACTCCCCACGGCGGCAGGATTTTCGACACTAGCTTTTAAGCTAGGTCGAATTCAGTCGCTGTCTGGAGGAGAATTCTAGTGGCTGGCTGCTCTGATCGGTAGTTTTCCGTGGTTTCTCCGATCAACACCAGCCGAATGCCGGAGCAGATCCATACCAAACGGGCCACGGACCGCGTACGATCTTTCCTTCCTCTTCCTTGTCCTATCCTCTCCCCTTACGCACACACACTTACACTAACATGCACTACACTACCACATATTCGGGGAGACCGGTCGGGAGCAAGAGCTTGTCCCAACTGGGGCGGTGCCCCGCTGGTTGGAGAGTCCTGGTTAGGGGGAAACCCCACTAGCCGACGGTACGGCGTCGCCGGATCTCGTCATACAGCGGGGGAAGATCACCGCCATCTCCCGAGAAAAAAACATGCACTACACTAACGGAACTAATGGCCGAAGCAGTTGGCGCGTCCGGAAACACGAAAAAATCAATCAATCAATAAAACAATTATTTTTAATCTTTTGTTCTGTGATCTTGGACTTCATTTCCTGAGTTGCATACAAATGAGTGACAGTTGACACCGCTAAGCCTGTTTGAAGTCCTTCTCTTGTTAGGACATCTGAAAACAAGAGCCACAGAGCAAAAACTACTTTTGGCACTATATCATTGCCGGCTCTCAATGTCAGTCCTGGATCCATGACTTTAACAGCCTGTCCTTCGTTACACGCTCTCGCTGCTTACCATAATCTCACACCGTCATTGATTACCTACGCTGTCTTTGCACCTCCACTACTCTCCATCACCTCCTTCGACAATGACTGTAAACAGTGTTTTGATGCAAACATGGAGGGTAGAAATGAATTCATGATTTATAATAATGCAGTTTGATATAATCACAGAAAAAATGTTTAAATTTCGTGAGAAAAACTTTTGTATGTTGCACGACTTCGACTTTTATGTTGTTTGTGTCACTCTACCTGTCTTGGCTAAAACAAATTAAATTTTGATCGTGTAAAAAAATTGTAATTTCACGAACGAACGTAAAGTAACAAAGTTTATCGAATAACTTAATTTTTGAGCAGTGAACCAAACTTTTGTTAAAAAATTGATGTCATCTATAACTTCGTTGAATTGGTGTTAGTAATAATGCAAGTAGAATTAGATTGTTCTATAATAACGAAAGAATATCGGGATGATTCAGGAACAACAGACTCTTCTTTTAATGTTTTCCATTGCAGAGTCAAATTCGATTTTGATAGATTTCACCTGTCTATTGTGTTTTCAAAATTACGCTGAGTAGAAATCAAAACTATTGTTTCTAAATTTATCAACTAGCAGTATATTTCAATTTTGAATACTTTCACAGTGCGAATAGCAAGTTCAATTGCGTTTAAATGCCTGTGTTACTAGCTCTTGCATGCTCAAAATCTTGTCACTGGAACTCGCATTGTGTAGCAGTGTCTCGCCTTCAGCTCTACGCCACAAAAGAAAGAAAATATCCTGGAGACTCGTAGGCCTGAAATGAAGCCGCAATCGCCGTCAATCTCGCGAAGAGGGTACGGAGCCCGCTTTCATTGCCCTTCAACGCGAGGGTGTCCCCGCGGCAAGACGCGCGTTGCCTGGTTGGGGAGGGGACGGGGGCAGCCACATCTCAATCGTCCGCCGCCGCACAGTGGGCCTGACGTAGGACATAAGCGGACGCAGGACATTTCTTTTTTTTTATATATTTATTTCCTGTTCAATTTTACAATTTTTTCAGGATGATGAATAAATTTGTACATAACATTTTTGGAGATGCCAGAAATTAGTATCATAATTAAAGATAATTATGATTTTATTTTAATAGTAATTACGAATAATATATGATTTCAATAACTATTGGTTAAGGTAGCTGTGTACCTGAGACTGATTAAAAATCGAGCAATTTCGTTTCATTTTATTTTTTATTGGTTCGTTGGCTCTGTTTTAATCTCTTTTAAATGAATCAAACCGTTCCTTACTACGTTTTTTAGTTTTTGAGATTTAGTTTTGAAGCGAGCGTCAACTGTCAAGCCCTTAGTGAGTGAACTTCTGATGCATTTTCCCGAATTGGGAATTTTCTTGCATGTCGAACATCATCAATCATAAGCTATTAAAGATAATAATAGAGTTCTTTTTGCAACATGTAACCCATGATTTGCTAATAGTTAATGGCTCTCTAAAAATTGAAATGTGGAGAATATACTTTTAAACAATTATTTTTTCTCAAATAATCAAATCCTGACTATAGTTTTTGCAGTTCCTTTAGCATTCTAGTTCATTCACTAGAACATCCAATTGTGATTAATTTAAAAAAGAATTATCAAAATATATCAATTTGTTGTAGTTATGATGTTTCAGGTAAAAACCTACATTTTGGCCAGTTATTTATAAAATAATTGAGATTTTTAAGATTATTTGATCTCTAAAAGCGTAAAGGAATTTAATGTAGGAGGGAAAATAAAGTAGACACAAAATTCTAGAATTTTTTTCTCTGGTAGACGGTTACCTCTCTATTTCTTAAATACGTCACGTAACAGCTATTTATGCACTTAACTAGTAGAGAAAGTATGTATTTGGGGTAAGAATTAATTTTTCTGACGAGGCTTCTATTGTTGCGAGTTTTGAAATGAACGGGATATTATTTCAAAATCACTTTCCTACGATTTACCTAAATATATTTTAGAACAAAACTATGGAAACTTACAAGTTTACATTCTTTGAATCATTCACAGTATATTAGACGGCAGCCATATTTATTCATGTCACTCCAATGTTTTATATATACAACTATGACAACGTTACAGAATTCGTTCCGCAAATCGCTATTTCACCGTAAACGAACCGGAAAGTGCAGCTTCCCAAACAACAAAAAGTAAATGGAAAGAATTGCTTCCATGCATGATGATGAAAATTATGTGCATGATAATGGGCAATTAGTTCGTAAAAAGTATCTTTCTCATCGTAGTGCCAAGTTTTTAGCAAATGACATAAGAATAGAATCAACATTTTGAACTCTTTTATTCTTATTTTTCTTCTTGTTCCTCGTACGACTCTGCACAACAGTTAGATTCGTGACCTGACATCCGTGCACTTGCAGGAAAGCCGTAGTATTCACTAGGTCATGGGGGTCAGTCTCTCGCAGAGCCATACGAATGAGAGTGAGTCTAGCGTAAGTAATCATGGATATGATCATAGCAGCCGTTCTGTAAAATTATCACCCAGTTAGTGATGGTACTCGAGCCATGTAATGAACTGGTGTCTCGAAAATTATCCATCGGAGAGACTTCGATAAGGTGTTCTTTTGATCTACAAATTGTCAGTTACTAGCTCCTGACTTCTTATGCTGTTACTCTTGTTTTTATATTATATGCATCATCATAACTAATCGTTGGTTGTAGGTTTAACATTTGGTGTAGAAATGGAACTTCGCTAAATGCCATCTGTCAATAGAGATTTTTAAGTTAAAATATGGGCAAATGCAAATAAACATATTTTGGATATTTTTTAAAGTATTCTGACAAAATTGTATTTGGTTAGTATTCGCACCAACAGAAATACTTTGAACTGAAACTGTATAACTTGAATTTCTCATATCATTCACGATACGATTTAAAAGGGTAGATAACAATTGAAAATAATTGCGTCTCTATTTTTAAATCATTTCTTGAATCTTCGTAATATCGCTAAATATTCCAATATAATCACAATGATTTGCAATAGCAATTAATATCCACGAAACGACTTGAAAGCCGTCCCCCTGCAATTTTAAATCAGTATTTAGTGTCCCCGTTCGCATAAATTTCCGTATCTTTAGTCGCGAAAGTATAGCGTATGTTATATCCCGGAAGATATGGGGGGTATTCCTCCACTAGAACTTTAGATCCGGCATTGACTCATACGTGCGCTTGCGGAGATTTCCCCGTCCAGTTATCTCCCCCAGCGGGGACTGGCCAAGACGAGACAATCTCTAAGCTCTCATCTCAAGTAGTCTGCAGCACTGGTCTCCCGACGTTTGTGGTAGAATAAAGCATGTAAGTGAACGTACTTTGATTTGCATTTATTGAACGGAAATGCTTTCGATTGTTCGTACACATTTGTGCTAGAAATGAATATAGGTTGCCAAAAATAATAATTAATGTAGGAGAGTTGGGGCATGAGTCATGGCTTTGTTTTAATGCGAGCACGGGTTGAAAATGTGAAATACCTTCATGAAAGGACAAGGTATAAACTAAAAGCATGGACATTTAACGGCACACCAAATTGTCGTTCACATAATTATTGAAGTATTTAAACCTGGAGCGGTATCTCAGTGCATCAACTGATGTCACTGCAACGCCTCTGACCGGGAGGTCCTAGGTTCGAGTCCTGACGGCGGCAGGATTTTCGACACTAGCTTTTCAGCTAAGTCGAATTCAGTCGCTGTCGGGAGGAGAATTCTAGCGGCCGGCTGCTCTGATCGGTAGTTTTCCGTGGTTTCTCCGATCAACACCAGGTGAATGCCGGAGCAGTACCCTATCAAATGGGCTACCGACTGCGCGCGATCTACCTTCCTCTTCCTTGTCCTATCCTCTCCCCTTACACACATACTTACACTAACATGCACTACACTACTACATATTCCGGGAGACCGGTCGGAAGCTTAGAGCTTGTCTCGGCAGGGGCGGTGCCCCGCTTGTGGAAGAGTCCTGGTTAGGGGGAAACCCCAGTAGTCGACGGTAGGTCGGCGCCGGATCTCGCCATCCAGCGGGGGAAGATCACCGCCATCTCCCGAGAAAAAACATGCACTACACTAACGAGACTAATGACCAAAGCAGTTGACGCGCCCGGAAACATGAAAAAATCAATCAATCAATCATTGAAGTATTTAAAATGAAAGATCTGGTTTCGTGTTCCAAAGTATTTTAGCATATACGAATTCTCAACATTTCAAAATCATTACATACTCGTTCTAACGGCCCGATTCTGCAGATGCTCATTTACCGCACGTGCCACATCGGTCCACATACTCACAGGTCGTCACGTGTGTTGCTGCTTCGCGACCTCGCAGAAACTCTCTTGCACATCGCATGTCTGTCCGGTTAGGGGCACATTATTCCCAAGAGCTTCCACTAATTCTCTTTGACCTTCTCGGGCATTTCTCCAATGGAGAACGTCAGTGTTGAAGTATGAGCGGTGCTCCAAACATATTACATTCATCTCGCACGGAGGTAGCTGTCGGACAACTAATTTCACGTTGCCCTCTGTGCTAATAAAGACAGAGCGCCATCTCTAGATGTGAACACATTCTACTGCAGCATCCCTTTCCAGCTACAAATGGAATTGTGCAATTCAGTAACATTTCTTTTAGAAAAAAAATAGTTACCAGTGCGTCTTCCACAACTATCGTCAAAATATTTAATAAATTAATTAATTAAAGACATTTGTGTCATAATTAGGGACCGGATAATTATGAACTAAAAGAGGAAAATATGTATTATAATAAACAGAAATATGTACTAAAAAGTAAGAAATATGTAACATTAATTATCGTTGTATCAATTCTATTTATTAAAATACTTTTATCTTAGTGTACATTATTCTTTCATTAGCAAAAAGACCAAAATAAAACATTATTTTCCTCATAACCATATTATTTACAGCAATCTCCGTAACAACAAGAACGGTGCCTCTTGAGCTGGTGCGTGTAGTTTCTGGTAAAGGGTATCAAGGTCAAGGGAGACCCCTGAAAGTTGTGTGTTGGCTGCGCGATATCACCTTCTAAATGTATCATTTTCACAAACCAAACTTCCTTTCTGTTCTATGCATTACGCGCGCTGAAAAATAACACACCAGAAGCTATGGATTGCGTCGTCGCCTTGCCATTTAATTTGCAATACCGTCGGTATTTATGTACTGACTTCTTTCAATGCGATACAATAGCGATATTTTAGAGAGGAGGTTACAGAAAAATGTTTGACAATGCTGAATTGTTTGTCTGGGATATTTATTATCAAAAACATATAGTAAAAATGAATAATTAAATAAACAAGTTACAGTAATATGTAAAAATAAGTTCTTTTGTGTAAAATATGTAAATATATGTTCTTTCAGGTAAAATATGTAAAAATATACACTAAAAACTCAACGTTTTTTGGCACTAACCAATATGAAACGTGATATTCGACTTGATAGAGTTGCGTTAGGAAAATATGCTATTACATAATTATCGAAGCCCTAGTCATAATTCTTTGACACCGGTGAATAAGCTGATAAGTCAAAAAACTTAATTTTACAGGGGATCAAAAAACAACTTTAAACTAATGCTGTATATAAGAGATTAAATATATTCAAATAAAACATACACAACAATAGTTTTGTTTGAATATCACCTTCGTTTAAATATCATTAATCCCAGATTTAATTCATTTAAACGTTGGTTTTTGCTGTCCTATAAAATTAAGTGTTTATGACTTACCAGCTTATTCACCGGGATCAAAGAATTATATGAAGCGTTTCGATCGTGCGCTTTTTTTGGCGTTGTGGCCTTCTATGCGTTGCATCCTGCCACTCGCCACGCGCCCCGCCCCGCCGCCGCGTCCCGCGGTTTTATTTACATTCATATTTTTTACTCTCCCCCCCGTTTACATGCCGCAGTGAAACTCCGTGGTAAAATATCAACCTCGAGATTTAAGCGGAAATGGTTGTCTGGGGCGTCGCGACGCTTCTGGCGGCGACGGCGGCGGCGTCGATCCACGCGGACCCGGGTCCTCCTTCCCCTCCACCTCCCTCCCCCCACCCCCAGTTGCGAGGGAGCGACTCCGATGATGGAAGATCTCAAATACGGCGGATGGGGCGGTGACGATGGGACGCGGAGAATATTGTGGCGATGAAGCTGAGACGGGCGAGGGCTGCGGTTCTGAAAAGGGGGTTCGATTTTTTCGTGTTTCCGGACGCGTCGACTGCTTTCGTCATTAGTCCCGTTAGTGTATTGCATGCTTTTTCTGGGAGATGGTGAGAGAATAGGACAAGGAAGAGGAAGGAAAGATCGCGCGCTGACCATGGCCCGTTTGGTAGGGTACTGCTCCGGCATTCGCCTGGTGTTGATCGGAGAAACGACGGAAAACTACCGACCAGAGCAGCCGGCCGCTAGAATGCTCCTCCGGACAGCGAAAGAATTCGATCTAGATGAAAAGCTAGTGTCGAAAATCCTGCCGCCGTCAGGACTCGAACCTAGGACCTCCCGGTCAGAGGCGCTGCAGTGGCATCAATTGATGCACTGAACTACCGCTCCCGGTACCCGGTGGTCCCCTGGCGCTTGCAAGCTTTATGCAGGGGTTCGCCAAGATAATAACTTAATGATTGAATTTTAAACCTGAAACGTTAAAAAAAATATGATGGATTTTACGTATTTAAAATAAAATTTAAACATTGAAGCTGAGAAGAAGTTGGTATTCATTGGCGTTAAAGATAATTTAGTTTTGTTTTCAGATTTTTAGAATGAATGTTGTTATATTGAACTCATTTTGTATTCCCATTGTTGTGGGTTAAACTATCAATTGAATTTTATTTAAGTTTGTCGGTAAATGTTTTACGGTTTTGTTTTAGTTTATCATAATGAGCTAAAACACACTAAGGAAAATAAATTTTTGATAGGGCTTCGTAAGGAGAAAAGGGTTAGGAGCCAATAACCTAGGATACGACAGTGCCCCTGGGGATGAGATGAAGCTAAAGGTTAGTGAGCGGCGGAATAAGTGCTGATAATGGAGCTTTGGGAATAGGAACGAAACAAACGTTGCTTCGATGTAGAGGAGGAAATATTTCCCCGGTTGATGTTGATCTTATATTTTAATTTTGGATTTGATAAACGAGTTTTGCTGTGTTGAAGGATAATAGTATCAATATATTTAAAACACCAAATGATTTTATTGAGATAGGAGTATGAGTTTTATACCTCAGTCAACCAACTTTTGAAGTTGCTACTTTAAATTTTAAAAAAATAGTATGTATAAATGCCATCCTCCACCAATCATCTGACACATGTGTTCTTTTAAAGGGATGTTTCACTGATTATAATTATGTAATACATTAAAATTTTAAGTAAAGTTAGGCCGCAGGATTTGTTTGTCATAGTTCCCAACAACATAAATGCACTAATCCCGGTAAAGAGAAAACAATTTAATTACATTTTTAGACACACGTTTAACTCTGTGTTCAGAGTGAACAGTGATTGTATTGTTCAAGAATTTGTAAACCTCCCTCCCTTCAGATTTTAATGTTCTTACTCGGAGCACAAGCAATTTGTTGTAGTTATTTTTATCTTTTATGTCATTAAGTAATCAATGTGAGCAAAATCATATCAATCAAAAACCTGGTTTCATTATATTAAAAAAACTAATGGGTATAAACACTGTTTTGTTTCTACTTTTTATGACATTTGAAGCAAGTGTGATTATGAAAATCGAGCCGATGATACTGAAGTTGTAATACATAGATATATAAAATAAAAGAATTTTGTTGTGAAAGATATATTAGGTAACGGTCACTACTGACTGTAACAGTGAATAAAAACATTTGAGCCAACAAAATGCGTTGTAAATGTGAAAGGAGTCGACCGGTGAAGGTCGTGACAGGGCTACGTTTTTCACTACGGTCCCCAGGTGTCTCAAGCGAGTAGTTGACCCCAAAGTCAGAAAGTAGCCCTACTAAAAGCGGTGGGGAAGTCGGGCATCGTGGAGGTGGAGCAGGCGCAGCGAAGGAACGTGTTCCGCAGACGCGAAGAGGCGGGGGGAGGGGCCGCGGACGCGGGCGGCTTGGGTTTGATTGATTGATTGATTGTTTCGTGTTTCCGGGCGCGTCAACTGCTTCGGTCATTAGTCCCGTTAGTGTAGTGCATGTTTTTCTCTCGGGAGATGGCGGTGATCTTCCCCCGCTGGATGGCGAGATCCGGCGCCACCTACCGTCGGCTAGTGGGGTTTCCCCCTAACCAGGACTCTCCCACCAGCGGGGCACCGCCCCAGCCAGGACAAGCTCTAAGCTCCTGACCGGTCTCCCGGAATGTGTGGTAGTGTAGTGCATGTTAGTGTAAGGGGAGAGGATAGAACAAGGAAGAGGAAGGACGGATCGTGCGCGGTCCATGGCCCGTTTTGTAGGGTACTGCTCCGGCATTCGCCTGATGTTGATTGGAAAAACCATGGAAAACTACCGATCAGAGCAGCCGGCCGCTAGGATTCTCCTCCAGACAGCGACTGAAAAGCTAGTGTCGAAAATCCTGCCGCCGTCAGGGCTCGAACCTAGGACATCCCGCTCAGAAGCGCTGCAGTGACGTCAGTTGATGCACTGAGCCACCGCTACCGGTGCGGGCGGCTTGGGGTGGTGGGGCCGGGGGCGGGGCCGGGTGGAAGCGGCGTTGGCGAAGCGGAAGCGGCGGCGGCCGCGCTCGCGCGCGCGCCTCGGTCCGCAGATTTATGTGCGCCGAAAATCGAAAGGGGGCTCGCTTCTCGAAGCGGCGGGGGCGGGGCGGGCAGGGGAGGGCGAGTCGCTGAGATATACGCGCGGAAGGGAAGGCGCAGGCAGTTGCCGGCGCTGCGCTGCCGCCGTCGCCGTCCCCGCCAACCACCGCTGCCTGCCCACTCCTCCACCACCTGCGCCCGCCACGCTCAGCTGGGCGCTGCTGTGCTGCACTGGCCGACGTTCCCTCCCAACCACCTCGGGTCCACCATTCCGATCCTACCAACTCGTTTCAATCATTCCATTCTCAACAACTCGCTCCCATCAATTCATTCGCATCTATGCGTTTTCATCAACGTTTTCTCCCCAATTCGTTCCCGCCAACGCGATTCCACCAACCCGTTCGCACCAAATCTTTCCCACAACCCTGTTCCCATGTTCCCTCCAACTCGTCCTCCAACTCTGCTCCCAGTCCTGGTTAGGGGTAAACTCCACTAGCCGACGGTAGGTCGACGCTGGATGTTGCCATCCAGCGGGGGAAGATCACCGCCATCTCCCCAAAAAAACATGCACTACCCTAAGGGTACTAATGACCGGAGCAGTTGACGTGCCCGCAAACACGATAACACCAATCAATCAATCCAACTCTGCTTCATGTTCAGGTTCCCTCCAACTCGTGTCCACCAACCAGTTTCCCTCAATCCGTTACCGCCTATCTATACTCTCTGTTCTATGCTCTCCATCTTCTGCGTATTGTCTGCAACATTCCGTTGGACGTCATCCCGACCCTGACCCCATCCCTTGGAGCCCGTTAACCCATCGCCAATCGTTTCGTTGTCTGCAGCCTTACTCTTCGGCATCTCCTCTGCCTGTTTGTTTCTCTCCCAGCCTCTCTTTGTCGCCCCCCTTCCTCCTCCCACCGGTCTCCTAGATCTGACTAACGCCCCGTTATTTTATTTCCCCAGTCCCTCGCATCAGGTAAACCGTCTCCTCTTCCACCTGTCTATCGCTATTTACAAACATTTTGTCTATGCATTCCTTGCTATTTTCCTGGCATCAGCCTTCCCGTTCCCAACTACATCCTTCCCACCCTCAATTTAGTATCACAAATTACTAGCACCTGTTACCTCTAATACTTCTCCATATACGTCACACGCAATTGTTGACTGTTTTCGACGTGAAATAAAAAAGAATCTCAGAAGTAGTCCTACCCACATTGTTGCAGCGTGTATCGTCAACCCAAGTCTTCCAACGACCAACAACCCACCTACCAACGACCCTCTCCTTGGCAGTTCCTTCCTGTGGCCGTCGTCGCCAGGGCCATCGCCTCCTCCACTGCTGTTAGCGCGCAGCCTCTGAAAGCAGCTGCATGGGGGGAAGGTGAACCTAAGGCGCGAGCAGCGCGCGGGCGGGGGCGGGGCTGGGCGGGGGCGGGGGCGGGCCGCGAGCGGGGGCGGAGGCGGGGCCGGGGCCGGGCCGGGGCGGGGCCGGGGCGGGCTGGGGCCGGGGCCGGAGCGGGGCGGGGTCGGGGCGAGCGCCGGGGCGGGGCCGGGGCGGAGCCGGGGCGGAGCCGGGGCGGAGCCGGGGCGGAGCCGGGGCGGGGCCGGAGCGGGGAGTGGCGGGGCGGGGCCGGGGCGGGGCCGGGGCGGGGCCGCGGGCCGGGGCGGGACCGGGGCCGGGGGCGGGGCCGGGGGCGGGGGCGGCGCGAGGAAGGCGTGGCGATGGCTGGGGCGTTGAGAGCGCCACCGGAAGAGTCCTCCTCGGGGGATGATCAAGAGCTTTCTGGGGTTACGGAACGCGGCGCGGCGGAGGAGATTTTTCAAAATAAAAATTCTCGCCGTCTCCGGGCGCGCCGTCGTCTTCAATATGAAGAAGTCTGTTGTAACGTTCTTAGTTCCAAATCTCCTTTCCTTACATAATCTCCCTCTTGATTTTCTTAGTTCTTTCTCTTCTTGACGGGCCCGAGTCGCAGATTTTTCTCTTTTTATGATCGTCGTGGGTTTTCTGTGTTTCCGTCTACAGGATGATCCATAATCTCATACGTAAAGAAGAGAAAATATTCGTGTTTAAAGTATTTCCATGAATATCACGCAGATATTTTTATATCATTCTTTCTACTTTAGATTATACTTATATTTCACGAACATTTATTTAATTAATCTTTTATTGATTTCGTATTAAAATCTAATACTTTAATTCTTGCACAAAATGTTACAATATTTTCCACTAAATACATTTATAAACATCTGGTAATTTTACAAGATAAATGTTTCCATCTAATGTGCTTTTTAAAATTACTCATGTTCTTTTCGATATCGATAAAATGAGTTTAACTCTGTAAAGAGTAATTTTTTGAGTTTAAAAATACTTTTTTTTCGTAATTCTATATTTCTTGGTACTAATAATTTTATATCGCTCGTTGTAACTGTTTAAGCGTCAGTATTTTATGAAACTGTGCGTCCACAATTCAAGCCTTGCTCATCGAGGAGTCCTAGGATCCTGCCCTGATAATGACGGATTCGTCACTACGTGTCAATAAATGGGTTGGAAGATCTCTTTGAAAAAACTAGAAGCTGGCTTCTCTGGCCGTCGCTTTTGCGCTTTCCTCCCATCAGTTCCATTCCGGTGCTGGAGAAGTACCTTAAATTATACCTCACGCGATGCTTCCTTCCCAATCCCATTACAAGTGCCGGGCGATGGTCTAATCATATGTGACGGACACTATCTGATTCATTCCTAAGATCTAGATAAGTCCCTAGCTGTACAGCGAGTAGGCGTACGTCATATGAAAACCATTTTTGGCTGAGTTTAGTTCGGAGCTAGCATTCTGCGGTGATTCTGACATTAGAGTGAGATCTAGGATTCGAATCCTGACGGTTTTTCGACAATAGCTTCATAGCTACGTCGAATTAAGCCGCTGTCTGAAGGATACTTCCAGAGGCCGGCTGCTTTGCTCGGTAGTTTTCCGTAGTTTCTCCTCTCAATACCAGACAAATTACACCCAAACGAACCACGTGCGATCTTTCCTTCCTATTCCTTGTCCTATTTTCTCTCCTTACACACACTTTTACTTACATAGACTACACTCCCACACATATCGGGAGACACGTCGGGAGCTTAAAGCTCGCCTCGGCTGGGACGATACCCCGCTGGGGGAAATACCCAGAAGGAGAAAACTCTGAAAACGAGGTGTAGGCCTTCGCCAGATCTCACCATCTCGCGGGAGGAGAACACCACCTCATACCACTACTAAAATATTCACTACAGTAACTGGACTAATGACCACCTGGAAAACTCAACCTGTACATAGAAAAATCAACGTATCAAAACAAATTCAAGAGTCTAGAGACAGAGAAATAAGATAATATATTGTTGTGTATTCGTAAAATGTCGTTCACAAGTATAATGTACGTATACTCTGAAGTCTGGACGCATTTATTGACTGCACACATGCGAATCGATTAAGTTGTGTGTTTGAAACAGCGCAACTGCATGTGACGTGCGTTATGATGACGTGCATCATTATAATTATGCGTTATGTGACGTGCGTTATGAGAGTCTGACGTTGCATGTTACTTCATTTCTTTATAGGGTTAACTCGCATTGCGCTTGCTTTAACGAAGCTCTGAAATATTTCAGGGAAGCAAAATTCAACTGCTCGCAAGTATCAGAAAAGTGCTACTAACTGCACAAGTGCCAGCAGGTTTTTTGAAAGGCTAACCACATTCTTAAACTAGTGATTATCTACTAAACATTTTTAAAAATAGTTGGAACGGCTGACAAAGAACGCAAGAAAATTTTGACACGAACCTCTACGCATATATTTTCTTTCTTAGAACTGTTTTAGTCCTGTCAGAAACACAAATGTTCAACCAGCACGTTTTCCACATACATCTCTCACATTTGCACATTTTTTCATAACAACGTCTTACTGGTGATTGTTATTATTGAAGAAACGTGCTTTTCTACCGCGCAACACCCAGATTCAAGACTGATGTGATTTTTAAATTCATGACTGTACTTACATTCCGAGCTTCTTCCTCAGCTCCTCTGCGGGTTATTACTGGTTCGCGCCAATTTTGTTAGTATCAATGTGAGGAACTACGGTTGTTAGCGCAGATGCGAATACGTAACCAGCTCGCCCCGAATTCTTATTATAGAAATGTATTACTTATTATAGATTTTAATATAGAAATCGAGTAACCTGCGTCCGTTGAATTACTATTCTCTCTCTTACCGGGAGCGGTAGCTCAGTGCATCAACTGATGTCACTGCAGCGCCTCTGACCGGGAGGTTCTAGGTTCGAGTCCTGACGGCAGCAGGATTTTCGACACGCTTTTCAGCTAGGTTGTCGTCATTCAGTCGCTGCCTGGAGGAGAATTCTAGCGGCCGGCTGCTCTGATCGGTAGTTTTCCGTGGTTTCTCCGATCAACACCAGGCGAATGCTGGAGCAGTACCCTACAAAACGGGCCACGGACCGCGCGCGATCTGTCCTTCCTCTTCCTTGTTCTATCCTCTCCCCTGACACACACACTTACACTAACATGCACCACAGTACCACGTGTACCGGGACACCGGTCGGGAGCTCAGAGCTTGTCCCGGCTGGGGCGGTGCCCCGCTGGTGGGAGAGTCCTGGTTAGGGGGAAACCCACTAGCCGACGGTAGGTCGGCGCCGGATCTCGACATCCAGCGGGGAAAGATCACTGTCATCTTCCGAGAAAAACATGCACTATACTAACGGGACTAATGACCAAAGCAGTTGACGCGCCCGGAAACGCGAAAAAATCAATCAATCAAACTATTCTCTCTTTCCACCATTTACACATGAATAATTACGAATTAGTGCTTCAGATTGCCAAGATACTGGATGATAAGTTGTAATGAATTAAGAAAAAACATTTTGGGGATTAAGCATCTGCAGATGTGATTGCATTCGACAAGATGAATCAATTGGACTGGCTGAGTCTAGCTTAGAACCTGCCTTGCCGTTGTCTCTGCCGCGACTCTCACCGGGAGTTCCTGGGGTTCAAGTTTGGACGGTGCCGTATTATTTTTACTAGATAGCTAGGTCGAATGCAGTCATTATCTGGAGGAGAATTCTAGTGGCCCGCTGCTCAAATTGTTATTTTTTCGTGTTTTCTACAATATATACCAGGCGATTAATTTCTTTCTGGAGACTCAAATTGGCCTTACATTTTGGGTTTTGCGTCGGTTTTTCCTGACGTTTTTACGTTTCCGTGTATATTAGCTTATTTGAGTTACCTGTCACCTGTTTCACATTTTATAAGCCTCAATTTTGGAATATAAAAGCAGTAATAATTTTTTCCTATATACTTAAAATGAGCATTAAATTGTGGGTATTGTGTCGTATTTTTGACGATTTTTAGTTTGTACTCTAACCCCTCCTCCCCCTATGTAACGCAGGGTCACGCTGCCTCAAACCCCCTCCCCTTTCTTTGGGTTACACAATTTATGGACGACTCCATAAGTTCCAAATACTTCTGAGGGAACTATGCCCTCCTGTTTTCATCTTAACCTGTAGATCACGACATTTTTAAAGTTTTTCGTTATCCTTTTGATTCACTTAGGAATCTGCTGGAACGTGCACTCTCTATCTATAGATAGAGGTGACTTCCCGGTGACTTACGGTGTGACTGGATTTTGAAATTCCAGAGTATTTCTCTATTATTATTATTATTATTATTATTATTATTATTATTATTATTATTATTATTATTATTATTTCACTAATTCATGACTAAAGACGCTATGAGTCGATTGATTGTAAAATCTACTCCAGGTTGCAACCAGCTTCCTAAGGAGCAGATCTAGAGACAATTCGTGTCTCTACAACACTCTACGAAAAATGATGTTGGTTGCTCCCAATAGAGCAAAGTTCTGCACGTTGTTGTTGTTGTTTTTATTGTTATTATTATTATTATTATTATTATTATTGCCATTATTCACACTTTCTCTGCTTTAGCAGGAAAATTATCACCTGTCCAATTGATGTGATAGGACTAGGCTCGGACTGCGCAAGAAGGAAATTCATCCTGACCTGCATGAATGTCACGCATTTAGGAATTTCCTGACAATATGACATGTTTGAAGAAGGGTGGATTTCTGGGCTTCATCAAAGATATTTTTGATATCTAAATTTTCCAGATTTCTTTTAAAGTTCCTGGTGACGACTCCTTCAACGGACATAACCATGGGGAAATGGGAGATTTCATGTAACTTCCAAATGTTTTTTAATTCAGTTGCCAAGTTCTCATATTTTCTGAATTTCTCTGCTTCGGACTTCCGCAGGTTGTAGTTGTTGTTGTTATTATTATTATTATTATTATCATAATTATTATTGTTATTAATTATTAATCAAATTTCCTTAACCCACGGATATAACCATGGGGAAATGGGTGCTTTGCAGTGGTGATCTCCCATTGTTACGCTAGAAACAGCCAGCAGCTCTCCCACGCGCAACAAACAGATCACCCAAATAATCCACCCTGTCCCGTGTTGCGTTGCAGCGACCAGCCCGGAGCTCCGCGAGTGCCCGCACATGGGCAAGTTCTCGGTGACGGGCGTGCAACGCGGGCGCGCGCGGCGGGCGGCGGCGGCGGCGGCGGCGGCGGCGGCAGCGGCGCGGCGGGCCCGCGGGCAGCGCGACCTGTCGCGCGGAGGCACGGGTCCTGCGGCGGGCGGCGGCGGAGGCGGCAACGGCGGCGGCAACGGCGCCTCCGACGGCTTCATGCCCGACGAGGATGCGTGCCCCGACGCCTTCCTGGGCACGCTGGCCGTCGGGTGCGCCTCCGCGGACACCATGGAGTTCCGCTCCGTGTGCACCGCGGCGGAGCTCGTGCACTGTACGTATGACCCCCACACACACATACACATACATATACACATACACATACACATACACATACACATACACATACACATACACATACACATACACATACACATACACATACACATACACATACACATACACATACACATACACATACACATACACATACACACACACACACACACACACGGATTTGCGGATTCGGTGGTATAACGGTCAGCGTACCGGACTGTTGTACCCGAGTTTGCGGGTTCAAACCCGATCGAAGCCGAGGATTTTTAAGGGCGAAAAAAATCCTTCGTATGCCTTCCTTTGGAGGGGAAGTAAAGCCGGCTGTCCCATGTTAGTGGATTTACTGCATGTAAAAGATCCTCTGAGCAAAATTGAGATCCGCCTGTTTCGTCGCCCAAGATAATACCTCCTTTCTCCGCTAGGTGGTGAAAGGAGCGTAACGAAATTTGCGTGGTTAGACGGAAAAGCGGGCCTGATGGCCCGAGTCTCGCCACGTAAAATAAGGCACTAACTAACTAACACACACAGAAAAAAGCGTATAATGCAGTGAAAGCGCTAGGCAAGGGCAGAGCGGGCGGTCGACCGGGCCATCTCGCTGACAGGCCTCTGGCAGAAAAAGAAAATAAATAGCATTATTAATCATCATTATTAAATTCTCCGATACCAATGTTTCCTATGTAACTGTTTGTATTTAGCTCACTGATGCAGAATAACTAATTTCTAAAAACGGAAAAAATCGGGGAATTTAATTGATGTGAAAAAGTTAGTGAGTTGTGGGAAGAATCGTCAAGGAAGTGTTTGAGATAATTATGCAAGGTTTTCGTTATTATACAACACAATTATACAACAAATAACAGTGATACATCATTATTTATGGCACAATTATTTGTTCATTATTGTTAGTTTTGTCTTTTTTCATTTGAAGTTGGAGAGCTAACAAAAAAACGAGATAGTGTCTTTGCCTCACATCGCGTTCATGCAAGACGCTCTAATATATGAACCAGGAAGAGTAGGGCTGACTCAACAACGGCGTTTCAGTATCGACACAAGACCTGTTATTTATTTTAATTTTTTCTGTATTTTCTTTAAATATTACAAATATACAAATTTTGTCAAAAGAAAAGAAATAAAAAAATTGAAAGAAAAGCCAGAGAAATTTGTGGCGAGAGAGAGGCCATCCCACGAAGGGGGAAAAGTGCGTCATCGTACGCACGGTCCGCCCGCGCCGGCTGATGAGAGCTCGGCGGCGGACCGCATTTCAGTTTGCGTGGCGCTGCGTGCCCCGGGCGCGCGTGGCGGCTGCGCGGCGTGGCGCTGTCCACGTGACGCCCCTCGCTGCGGTGTAACGAGGCCGCGCGTGACACCCGAGCGGGACGCGGCGCCCGCGGACGGAGGGCGGGGCCAGGGGCGGGGCAGTGGTGCGGTCGCGGGGCCGGGAGCGGGGCAAGGGCGGGCCGGGGCGGGGCAAGGTTGGTGGCGGGGCGGAGCCGAGGTGCAGGGCCGGGTCGGAGGGGGCGGGGCAGGGGCGGGACAGTGACGCGGACTCGGGACCAGGGGGCGGGCCGGGGGCGGGGGCAAGGTTGGGGGCGGGGCCGGGGGCGACCCGAGGTGAGGGGCTGGGCCGGGGCGGGCAAGGGGCGGGTCGGGGGCGGGGCAAGGGGCGGGTCGGGGGCGGGGGTGGGGGGCGGAGCCGAGTTGCGGGGCCGGGGCGGGGGCCGTGGGGCGGGGAGGCGCAGGGAGGGCCGGGGGGCGGGGCCGCGGGGGAGCACGTTTCCGCGGAAGCGACGCTGTCGATCGCGCCCGCTGGCGGCCGCCAGAGCACGCCCGACAGGCGCAGCGCCCGCGGACACGCACGGAAGCGGGGAGGGGGGAGGGCGAGGTGCTCTGGGACGGGGCAGGGAGGAAAGATGGACGGGTGAGGGGATGAGGACGCCGAGATATGAACAGAATCAAAGACGAAACGCGAAGGAATGCGAAGCATGCAATGAAGAGACGGACGAGTCCACGAGAAGGAACACGATACGAGGCAGAGGAAAACGAAAAGTCGGGGAAAATAGGGAGACCGAAGTGACGAAGTTAGAGCACGCTGCCCGAGCTGTAGACAAGGCGACGGTAGGAGGAGAGGACAGGGTAGGTCTCGAAGGAGTGATCATATCAGAGAACACGAAATGGGTTAGGAAAAAGAACGGAGAGATAAGGGTGGATGTGTAAGAGGGTGTAAGTAAGATGAGGTACGTTCAGGAACCGTGCGTGTAGGAGGCAGGAGTGGGGTGGAAAGAGCAGGAAATGTGTCAAGGAAATGATAAGGAAAGTACGTGAAGATTGATCGATTGATTTTTCGTGTTTCTGGGCGCGTCAACTGCTTTGGTCATTAGTCCCGTTAGTATAGTGCATGTTTTTCTCGGGAGATGGCTGTGATTTTCCCCCACTGGATGGCGAGATCCGGCGTCGACCTACGGTCGGCTAGTGGGGTTTCCCCTTAGCCAGGACTCTCCCACCAGCGGGGCACCGCCCCAGCCGGGACAAGCTCTAAGCTTCCGACCTGTCTCCCGGAATATGTGTAGTGCAGCTCCTGTTAGTGTAAGTGTGTGTGTAATGATATGTGGGAAGAGGATATGACAAGGAAGAGGAAGGACAGATCGCGCGCGGCCCGTGGCCCGTTTGGTAAGGTACTGCTCCGGCATTCGCGTGGTGTTGATCGGAGAAACCACGGAAAACTACCGATCAGAGCAGCCGGACGCTATAGTTAGTACGTGAAGAAAAAGCAGGGATGGATGAGAGGAGAGTGAGACCCAGGTGACGTGGGCAGAGCACGCCAAGAATCTGTGCAGAAAATGCAGTGGCTACGAGAGGGGGGATGAAACAATGGTCGAGCGGCCGGGTCCAGGAGTAGCAGGAGGATGTGACGGAGCAGGCGATGGGGGAAAGATGGAGTCGTATCTCATAGAACTGGGAAGGGAAGAAAGCGGGGAAGAAGGATCGAACGTGTAGATTGATTGATTGATTTTTCGTGTTTCCGGGCGCGTCCACTGCTTTGGTCATTAGTCCCGTTAGTGTAGTGCATGTTTTTTCTCGGGAGATGGGGGTGATCTTCCCCCGCTGGATGGCGAGATGCGGCGACAATCCAGCGACGAGTATGACACGAAGACGGGAACGGCCAGGACCCGTGCCCAAGTGCGTGGCGGAGACTGGAGGGGAGTAAGCCGGGGAGGTGGGCCCAGGATGTGCATAAGACATGACGGCGGGGAGACGAAAGAGGAGGGGAAGGCAGGACAGGAGTGGGGGTGGTTGATTGATGTTTCCTGGCACGTCAACTGCAACAGTCATTAGTCCTGTTTGTGGAATGCATGGAGGTGGCGATATTCCTTCCCGCTGGATGGTGAGATCCGGGCCGGCTGACACGTCGGCTTGTGCGGGATTTCTCCTTCAACGGGTCAGAGAGGAAAGGACCAAGAAGAAGAAGAAGAAGAAGGAAAGATCGCACGCGGTCCGTGACCTTTTTGTTAGTTTCACCTAGAGAAACCACGGAAGATCATATCGTGAAGTCGTAGGCTTCCGCGGCCGGAGTCATGTGAATGATCTTGGCTGTCCGGGTGACGCCGCGTCGAAGGTTGCGTTTCGACCATCTTTCCGTGGCCTTCCTCAGACCAGCCCTGAGGCGTAGCGACGTTATGCACTAACAGTCACGTGACATAACGTCTTACCTTAGGCCTAAGGTACCACCTTATACCTTCATAAATAGTGCAAGCCTCTAGGAGTCTCTACGGCCACCTTACAACGTTGGGGATTTTTCCATATCTAACATACGATTCTCGTATGTGAGGCAGTTACAATTATTCCTTACTAACTCCACAACACTGGCAAGAATTAACAGGAAATGTTGGAGAAGTGATATGAAAGAAATTCGCGAAAATGAAGTTGAAATCATATCTTCGGGATATGTTATGTCTTTCTCTCATATTGAACGCTGTTTGAAAATATTTCCAACGTTCTCAAGAACAGTCGATTCAAAATTCCAGAGTGCACACTCATCGCAGAGTGCTACCAAATTTAAAACTCCAAACACAATGTACATTTATTTTACTCTAGTCTCGTATCGTGGTTTAAAAGTCTCACCGCTAGCCTAGACTCTCAGACATATTATGCAACTTCCTTGTTCAACGTTTGAAATGTTTCTTTTGTTAAAATGTATAACACAATGTCGCAATTGCTGAAACTCTACTGAACATTGTTCATTATGACCGTATAAAGTCGTTAGTCTCGTGATCAGTAGAGTTTAAGGATGTCTCCTTACGCCTGGCGCTGAAACTCCCTATTGGCAACAGCGGCGGCGAATTTGTCGGGCGTGTGGAGCAAGGTTTGGAAGTGTTAGCAATGGGGGGGGGGTAGGCGATGGCGATGGTGGCGTGCGGTTGATGAGTGATGGCAAGGGCGTTGGCGGGCGGAGGCGTGGAGTGAAGGGCGGCGGGGTGGGGGGGCGGAGGCGGAGCGGAGGCGCAGCGGGGCGTGCGTCGCGATACGCGCCCCTGCCGCCTCCCACTCCACCCCCGCCCCGCCCCCACCGCGGCGCTCCCCCCTCCCCCCGGGACGCGTGCTTCGAAGGACGCACGGCTGATCGGTGAGGGGTATACGGAAAAATAAATAATGATGGTTAAGATTGATAAATTGGCTAAAGAAGATGCAATATTTTTATCATGCTACTTGTTCGTGTTTTATATTATCATATTTGGTAATATATAATATAAGGAGATATATAATTCACTTTATTTTATGACAGTACTTATTTTGACTTAAGTACATATTTGATTGTGCAGAAGAGCATTGGTTAGGGAGGAGAATTGAATTTATGGACTTGGCCTCGCCGAAATAAAGACATTATTATTATTATTATTTAGATATCAAAATCAAAGCACAATACATCTATTTTTAAAAATTTATAATACATTGTTTCCCATGAATTTCCGCACTATCCTTGTTGTTGAAATAACAACTGCCTTCTGCATGGGTTTGTACAGGTCTTCATTCAAACCCAGTTGCTTAAGGCCCCAAATCAGACTCCTAGGGATGACTCCGGTGCTTGAAACAATTATCGGGATAATGTTGACTCTTTTCATATTCCCTTTTCTCAACGGGTCAAAATCACAAAAATGACATGTTTCTCACACTTGTTAATCACAACCAAATCCGGTCTGTTGTGAATCACTGTCTGGTCTGTTAAGATTGTTCTATCCCGATACAAGCGCCACTCTCGTTGTCCAGAACACTCATAGGTTGGTACTTAAAGCACGGTACCTTATTTTCAGTCAGAAGACGACATTTCTGAGCGAACGCTTGATGTAAAATTTTGGCCACCGAATCATGTCGCTGTTTATACTCGGTGCCTACCAAATGTGTACAACCCGAGGTAACATGATGAATTGATTCCACGGTTGGACAACCATAACGACATAACTCATTCTGCACATTTATATTATTATTATTATTATTATTATTATTATTATTATTATTATTTTCTTTCATCTGGTTTTTCTTCTCGTACAGTCTACACCAGTGCCACTGTATGAACATTACATTACAAATAATACATAATAGAGTATCCAAATAAATGTTACAAAATATTAGGACGTATAGGGGTTCGAAGATGTTGACATTTTCCAAAAAATCTTTGTGGGAAATCTCATATTACGAACTCCTCTTGCAACTAACGTTCGGCAGTTACACGAAATCTCTTTAACTGCATCAGCACGTGCAATGCCAAATATCTCAATGTTTCAATTTTCAGTTGAAGGAATTCCGGTAGCAGTTATTACAAAATTATTAACTGCTGCAGATTTCTTAACTACCTCTCAGCTTCACTTTTCATTCCTAGTTGTCCAATTACATTTTATTTTGAATTGTGGTCCAATTCAGTCGAACCCGAAATCTTCCTTTAATTGGATTTCTGGTAAGCTTTTTGTGAAATTTTGAAGCAGAGAAAGTATTCCTTCATTGGTGTTTACTGTTTTGTGAAATTAATAACTGTTTAACGCAGATTTTTTAACCTCTCGTAATATTGGAAATTAATTAAACGTTCGGGAAGACTATTCCATGAACTGACAATAATTAGTAATAATTTTTTAATTGGTCATGCAATAGTTTTCCATTGAAATTTTACCCCTGTACTTTTGCCTAGCTAGTTTCTTGTAGTAGACGATTTGTGGCTAGTTCTTTACTGCGATATAATGTACTCTTATTATTTTTTTGCTTTACTGACGAGATGGGATAGTTAAATGAAAATTTACAAGTATTTCTATAGAATAAAACTTCAAAAGTTAAAGGGAACTGTTTTGCTGTTATACCAAAGTTTTGCTGATTGACTCTCTTGAAAAAGAGACACCTTTGCTTACTCTCAAACAGTAGCGTTCTACTGACCACATTTCCAGGTACGAATATTTTAAAAAACTTTCTCTCGGCGAGGACATAGGGTCACACTGTCATCCTCCATGTCTTTCATATTCCCGACATAGGGGATATATGACCTTCGGTAGACTGCCACACGCACGCACAATAATGTGATTCGTGTGCGTCACACACACGCACGCACACGAATCACATACATTCAAACACTTACAGTTAAGTACACTGCACTATCACACATGTCGTGAGACCAGTGTGAAGCCTAGAGCTTGACTCGGCTCGGGGGTGGAGGGTGTCCCGCTGAGAAGATACCTGGGGAGGGAAATCTCGAACAAATCGAACATGTAGCTCAGCGCCGGATCTCACCAACTAGCGGGGAAGGAAAACCGCCACCTCCAGCGACAAAACATTCACTACACTAAAGGGACTACCGGAAGCTGTAGCTCAGTGCATCAACTGATGTCACTGCAGCGCTTCTGACCGGGAGGTCCTTGGTTCGAGTCCTGACGATGGTGAGATTTTCGACACTAGCTTTTCAGCTAGGTCGAATTCAGTCGCTGTCTGGAGGAGAATTCTAGCGGCCGGCTGTTTTGATCGGTAGTTTTCCGTGATTTCTCCGATCAACACCAGGCGAATGCCGGAGCAATACCCTACAAAACGGGCCACGGACCGCGCGCGATCTGTCCTTCCTCTTCCTTGCCTATCCTCTTCTCTTACACACACACTTACACTAACATGCACTACACTACCACATATTCCGGGAGACCACTCGTGGGCTTAGATCTTGTCCCGGCTGGGACGGTTCCTCGCTGGTGGGAGAGTCCTGGTTAGGAGGAAACACCACTAGCCGACGGTAGGTCGGCGCCGGATCTCGCCATCCAGCGGGGGAAGATCACCGCCATCTCCCGAGAAAAAAACATGCACTACACTAACGGAACTAATGACCAAAGCAGTTGACGTGCCCGGAAACACGAAAAATCAATCAATCGGGAGTGAGGGGTGTGCCGCTGAGAAGATACCTGGGGAAGGAAATCTCGAACAAACCGACATGTAGCTCAGCGCCGGATCTCACCAACTAGCGGGGAAGGCAAACCGCCACCTCCAGCTACAAAAACATTCACCACGCCAAAGTGACTAATGACCTGAGCATTTGACGTGCGGGTGCGCGTGCGCGGGTGTGAGGGCTTCTTTGCGTGTGCCGCAGCGTACTCGTGCCACGGGCGCTGGGAGGACAACGGCACGCACTTCCTCATCACGACGCCGCTGAGCCGGCGCTCGCACGGCGCGCGCCGCCTGTGCTTCATGTACCGCGAGGCGGACGGCGGGGGCGTGGTGCGCTTCTCCTCGTCCGCCGCCTCGTGCCGGCGCGACATCCGGCCCGGCGTCGGCGGCGGGCTCGCCTTCAACGTCACCAGCACAGGTGACCAATTTCACATTTTACTTGTAACTGATAAGGAAGTTAACTGATAAAGAAGTTAACTGATAAGGGAATTAACTGATAAGTAATTTAACTGATAAGTAATTTATCTGATAAGTAATTTAACTGATAAGTAATTTAACTGATAAGTAATTTAACTGATAAGTAATTTAACTAATAAGTAATTTAACTGATAAGTAATTTAACTGATAAGTAATTTAACTGATAAGTAATTTAACTGATAAGTAATTTAACTGATAAGTAATTTTAAAAAAGGACTTAAAATGCCTGTAACAAGTAATGTACTTCAGCTTTCGGGTCAATGACCCCCATCTCGATCGGGTTTTTGTCCAGTTTCCCTGATCCATTGAGCAAATGCTGAGATGGCCTCTTGATTTGCTTCTGGACGTAAATGTAAATGTAGCTTCACTATGCGCACGTTTTGTTGAACTTTCCTTTTGCTTGTAGTGATAGTAGAGCTTAGGTTGAGTGTCTATTTTGTTAGCAATACAGAAAAATAAAATATGTTCGTTCGTTTACCGTTAAAAATAAGTTTTTTATAATTCGGCAACGAATACTCGTATATCTAGTTTTTGAAATGTTAATTATTCGCTTTTTTAAAATTTATTATTATTATTTATTATTATTATTTATTATTATTATTATTATTATTATTATTATTATTATTATTATTATTACTACTACTACTACTACTAATTCATCTTTCAACTATTAATAGTTAAATTGTTGGGAGGGATTCTGAAACTCAAGAAAGCGTGCGCAGATGATTTTCTCCCTCATACAGTTTTTTACTAAATAAATAAATAAATACAACTTGTAGCTTGTTATTACCTTCGATACGGAGATCGATGCGCACTGGATCGTGGTTTCGAGGGAAATATGAAAACAGTTGGATGATGCTTCTCGTTCTCTAATGGAGGGAATTATCCCTCCAATTAATGTTACTTTTTTTGTGAGGCTCAGTATAGTCTCGAATTGTATTGAAACAGTTATGCAGCAGAAACGATTTCACTTGGGATTTAAACTTTCCTATCGAATTTAATCGTTTAATGTCATCTGGAAAAGTGTTGTAAAATAATGTACATGTATTGTAAGTGAATTTTGTGTAATGATCAGTTGATACTGTCACCTGAAGAATATGATTTCTACGTCGAGTGTTATAGTAATAGACGTCGGCATTTTCTGAAAATATATTCCCGCCCTTAAGCAAGTCATTTTTGACAAAAACCACTGATTCGTAAATCAACAGACAAGGTAATGGTATATATTATTTCTAGATTAATGAAGAGAGGCTTACAGGAATCACGTGAATGGGATTTGGTTATTATTCGTACAATTCTTTTTTGTAATCTAAAAGTCGGGGAGCTATAAGATGTATTTCCCCAGAATATTATGCCATATCTCAGGCGGGAATGAACATTCGCGAAATATACACAACGAGCATCAGGAGGTGGGTAGCTGTGACAACTTGCCTCACGCCACGACATAAATGGGACCCTGATTTTTTTTAATTCAAAACATAAAAACGTATTTAGTTCAAATTCAAATGAATCTTTTTAAGTTATTTCTGTTGCATGGAGTCGTGAATTCGTGAATCTATTTTAAGACACGGTTCGGGAGCGCCTGACAAATGAATTGCTCTCTAAGCGTGACGTGTGTTGCATTTTGTAAACACGTCACATGTTCTTCAAAACACATCCACGTTGTACATTATTTTGAGTGTCGTAGTCTAAACAGTTCAAGATTGATTTCAGATAGACGTATTATTTAAGGATTTTTCATTCTTTCAAACGTTCCTTGGGGGACCGCACCTCTTGGGTTAAGGTAAAAAATACTCAGAACAAGAAATGTGAATACAAAAATGTGTTGAAACTGTAAGTAATAGTCTCCTTATTTAGCTCTTCAAAAACTCTTTTATTCAAGCCCATACTCAGAGTTGTTTTGTTAACATTTGAAATCTAATAATTATAATTATAATAAAGACTATTTGAAAACGTCAAACACTGAAATGAAACACACTTTGTGTCGTGGCAAGATACCAATAATACAGTAAGTGCAAAATGGAGAATTTATATGGGGGGGTTGAGGAGGAGGGTTGGTATGTTAGGAGTTGTTTCAAAGAGAGGAGACACACTAGGTTAGAAACAATAGGTTATCTTTCTTTATGTGTTTTTTGTTGTACATTATAAAAATTAAAGAGTTGTTTTTGTTGATGTATATTATAAAAATAGACTACACCCCTTATTTTCTTCCCACGCCCCAGTTGAAAAGTCCTTCATTAAAGCACTGCTGCTACTTAAAAGTTGCATTCCGCGATCATGTGTTGAAAGCTGTTGTGTTGTTTGTGGGCTGTGCGGCAGGTAAATAAAATGTCTGGGAGTTAGCCACTTCTTCTTATTTTATTATTCCTTCCATGGTGGCAATCATACAGGACAACACAGAATTAAATTTACTATTTCACAAGGAACACCTAAATATCACCAAACATTAATAAACATGTATATTGTTTACAAAAGGTGAGAGCACTTTAAATAAAAAAGCAACTAAGTCGGAAAAGCAACAAAAATTTACCTTGCAACCACAGAGGTTTCCTCGTGGTTACACAACTAAAGAACTTGAAGCTTTTAAGTATTGTCCCCAGGAAAGAACTTTGTATAAGAAAATTCTTGGGGGTAACAGGATTGGGGGGGAAATGATTCATCTCAGAAAATTTGGAAACGTATTAACACGTTTTTCAATTGAAATTAAATTCAGTGTGTATCATTCAACATTTAAATCGAACTATTTTGTAGACTAAAACACGAACTTTTTTCTGTGCATATTTTTCTTTTTAAGTGCATATTTCTCTATTTTTAAAGCATATTTGCATGCATATTTTCAGGATTTTTAGTGCATATGAATCCGCGCCCTAGTAATTACACAAAATCAGTGGCGGCTGGTGCCCCAACAGACCGGAGGTTCAACGTCTATCGAATGACGGAAATGTAATTTACGAAATTCAAAATACGAACATATAGGTACAAATATACGCAATTCAAATCAATTAAAACTAAGTGAAATATTGAAAGTCTATATTGGAACACTACTTACATAATTTTTTGCGTTGAGTTCGCGTAATGCATATACACCTCCCGCGCACGTGGTTCTGGCTTTGATTTCCACTGGGCACTTTAAGTCGACTTCAGTACAACGCAGCAAGCACTATTGCTTCGACACGTTTCCCACAAGTAAAATTATTTTATTTCGAAAACTTCCCTACCTTGGTATATTTGGCAATAATGAAAGATCTTCGACACACATTCGTATACACAAGAACGCTCACAAACCACTGGCCAGCTGCAGCTACACAGGGACTTCCGCCCAGAACGGCCACTTTTACACAACAAACTCATCAAATGTACGTTTTGAATCATCAAACTTAATATCAAATGAAAACTAATTCTCCAAATATCATAAACAATTCATTGAAAATCGTCAGTAATTGACTGAACTTGAGTACTTTCATTAACAAGCGAAAATCATAAAACTACGTTGCAGTGAGTTAGACGAAGACTGAATATGGGTAATCCCCTGAGATGCCCTCCGTCGCCGTACTGCGCGACACCGCCACCTGACTGGTTGCCCAACCAAAAGGCCGGATGGTCCCAGTGTTAAATCGAAGGACCAAAGAGTAAAAGCATTAATTCATTCATACAACCAAGAGCGTGGTGCAATTCATGACAAGGCACCAGACACCGGAGAGATCGCCAGTTGGACGCTCTTTGGTTTCAAAATGATTTCATAAACACCGATATTGCTGCAATATCTTGAATAATGAATGTTTTAAAAGAAAAAAAATGTATATTCCTAAGGTATTATGAGATCTTTTTCTTTTTCTGGGGTTGTGCAACCTAAGCACGAGCCGCCACAGCACAAAATGCCAATGTAATTTTTACGTGCTAAGGCTGCCTATTGAACAGTTAGAAAGTCGATGTTTTTGCAAGACATACTGCATTCTCTTTATGGAGTCCCTGTAATCAAATTCCACATATTATTCATCAATGAATTCCTATGCAATACAGAAAAGTTGCTGCTGGGGAAAGTGTATTAGCTCATTTGGTAGTACAATACAAATGTTTCTTAGTTATTTGAAGAAGAATTGTGTTCCTAGGCCGTAGGCTATATCTTTTTTTATGTGTAACATCCTAATATACAGAATGATTGGTGGTGGTTATAACGCTTTCCTTGTATGGGTGTAAGCTTGAATTAAGTTTGTAAAAATTCATTTATGCATTATTGATTAGGGCTATCTTCACATGAGGACTTGGCATACAAATTACTAGGACTGAGGGTGGACCTTTGCAAGACCCCATAGGTGAAATAATAAGAAAATTAAATTTGTCCAAAAACATTAACCCCTACTAGTAAAATTAAATTTTGTTTGGGAAATATTTTTTATTTCTAAAAAAGATTACGCTCACTGATCAGTGCAGCAATTTCTCTCCACCTTACTTCTTGTTGAAGTCATCATGAAAAACATTATTGGGACTACCATTATGCTCTTTAAGGCTAAAATATTATTAATAAATTATTTGTAATGAAATTAATAAAGTAGGTATAATATGGTAATATAATAATAGTAGGCTTATATAAAATATATATACACATATACATTTTTTCATGAATATACATGAATTAATATATTCATAATAATTAATAAAAAATCATTTAATGAGAATAATTAATTATTTTCAGATGTAGTTTCTGCATTTTAGTTAAGTATGAAGAATAACGATTCTTCAGCAAAAGTGAGAATAAACAGAGTTTGGATCGAAATTAGGGTAACAAATTGCATGCAACCATCATCACATTGCATACAAAAATCAAAGCAATGGTGGATCAAACAACTCAAATACTATGAGAAAAATTCAACACTCCAACAAACATTCTAAACTAATAATTAAAATAACCTTTAACCACTGAGAAATTTGCAACCATAAAGATATGTGAATTCTCTGTACAGGTCAATGTGTGGAGATTGGGTCCTCTTCTGCTGCGAAAGCAACTCTTCTTCTGGTAGTTTCATTGGCAGCTAGTGTTCAGCTGCTGGCCCTGCAACTACTCACTCCCAGATGATGTGGCATCACAGTGTAGTGTCATAAATGTTGGATAAGATGATGGGTGATTTCTTTATCTCAGTGATGCAAGAGCTAAGGCCTATGCTCGCTGTGCTGGACGTGTCTGTGCTGTTCATATAGGGAGAAATTTGTAGAGTGTGGGGCAAAAGCACCCTTCTTAACACATGGGTGCTAAATGTGCTTACCCTTTTCCACAATTCTGTGACAGATTGTATTCTCTTCTTCCTATTCTAAGTCTGGACCTGCATGATCACCCATAACTGAACTCTTCCAGCAACCAGTTGATCATATTTGAGAGATGAAGCTTAAAATATATTTAATTATTGATAGAATATTCATACAGATTTTTATTATCAATTAACATTGTTTCCTTTCTGTAGAAAAATGTCATCCCATTAATATGTCTGTTCCATTGAAGATAACGTGATCACAATTAAATATTGAATGTTGTTAGTTACAATTCAGAAATATTTTGATATAATAATATAATTATATATTATATGTAATAGTTTGAGAGGTGCAGCTACTTTTTTTAATGGTTATTCTGAAATTGCACTGTGTATATTGAAATAAATAATTTGCATCTTTGAATGTGGTTAATTGGTGGCTTTGACAGAGTTCAAAGAAGGTGAACTAATGAGTGATGAGACACATACAAGATCCAACGAATCCTGTGGACTGTTATAATTACTTTTATGAATGTATGTGGAAGTGAATTTTTATGTGGGCATGTGCTGCACAAGTTGACACATGCCCATGTACGTGTGCTTGTGTTTGAGTGCTAAGGAGAGAGCTACATGGCTGTTTGCATTGAGCTATGCAGACTCACTTCAAAAGGGCTGTTGAACACCTGAAATCCAGGCATAAATCTCTCTAATTTTCGTATCTAGCATCTTATGGCTGCTCGAGGATTTCATAAAAACTGGTTCTGAGTTCACTCTTGCTCTGTTACAAGAATGGGAGTGCTAACAGAACCTGCTTTCTACACAGCAGACGTTTTGTGTATTCCATGGACTTTGAAGATGTTATACAGTGCTGTGATTTTTCTTATTTCCATGGTTTTTAAATGCTACATATTTTAAAAGGGGGAAGTTTTTACATAATTCTGTAAAACAATCATTCACAGAGTTAGGTGGCATATAAGTAATAAAAGTTTAGATTCTTACATTTCATTGTACGTTATTAGTAACAGTAAGAGAAAAGTTGATGAAGTTAAAATGACTACAAGAATGTGATGCAAGTTTTTATAAATATACAACACATGTAAATTATTTTCTAGCTTTCATTTGTGACAGGGGATGTTTGAAACAGATGTGTTAGATGCAGCTTTTAACTTTTTGAAACATTTTGCCACTGGCAGCTTTTTTGCTGATTTTCCCTCATGTATAGTCTAATGTTTTCGTATGGAACCAATTTCTTGAAGTTATTGCTAATGCTCTGAGAGTTCACACTAGTTAAGAACTAAATTTCAAGTCACTCTAATTATTGCTAAAAAATTAATTTCTTTGACCACCAAGTCTGCAGGAATTTTTCTGCACCACACTAGTGTTCATCTGAACTGTATGAAAACATAGCTGCACATGAGCCGTACAATTTGAGAAGGAATGAATTTACCAAATTTCTTCTTCAATAATACAATATTGTTACATTTTTTCCCTTGAATTTTGTCTGTGCTAGAATTTAAATTTCTAAGTGACAGGTATTTGAATAATATAAAGTCATATGTTAAATCTATGTAAATATATATAGTTTGCTTATATATAAATCACAATATTATAACATTCATCTTTCAGTCCTTCTCATGTTGTTTATAAATGAATTACTTTTCACAAATTACTGTTTACTTGTTACAATATTTTTGCTATTATGTACGTGGTAAGCAAAAGCAATACAGAAAGATGGTGATGAAGGTTAGTTTGTAACACAGTAGGAAGATGACTAACTTGGATTGAGCTGCACATAATAAATATTAGAACAGATTATGAAATTTTTCTTGCATGATGCAGAAGTGGTAGGAATATAGAGTGCCATTTCTGAAATAATTTATCTCTAAAATTTAGGGTCAACTTGAATTCAATGAAGTCATCAATCCAAAAGCAATATGTAAATTTCAACTAATTTATAGAGCATATCATGCTAGCAAACAGGCTTGTAGGTACAAAACACACTGACTTGGTACAGAAGTGTGTATCAACTTGAATTTGAATGTTTGTCATACTTTGTTTATTTGTGCATTGTATGTAAATACATTAAGTTTCATAATCTGATTAAGAAGACACATCTTTAAAGCTTTGACCTATAGCTCAATGTCTGCCATCAAAATAATTTTTGTATTTTTTTAATGCAAAAATATGAATTGTATTTCTTTCAACTTATTAACAGATCGAAAAGCTGTTCTAATGTGATCAAGAAGTGATTTATTTTGTACTTACTTTTTTAATAAATGAGACTGCTTGTACATTTGCGTGTGTTGAAAATAGAACCTTTGTTGATAACAAATCATTTAAATATTTAAATTTTGCTACATGCATTTCATGGGCAAAGCTTTAAATGAGTGTAACTTACAGGTAATTGCACAAAGCAAGTTATTAATTGATAGAAGTGTGTACCTTACTTATATCTTGATGGAACTTAAAGCCAATAAACTGGAAAACAAATGAAAACTGAAACCACAAGCATATCTGGCTGCTAGAATCTGAACAGTGCTACACTCCACACTACGAGAATCTTTGTACAGCTATTCTACTTTCACTAATGATAGTTAATGTATCAGATAACTAAGTGCATATATACTATTAATGTGAAAAGCAATCATGTGGTGATGGGTGGAACAGGATGATGTTAGGTTGTAAAGAAGGTTCAGTAGAGAAACTGTTACAAGTTGGGAAGAGTATCAGAAGAAGTTGTTCTAAGAACTCCCTGCTGTTTTGGGGACTTGGAATGTTGAAATAAAAGTTGTTTAATGTGTGTCTTCAAACAGAATATTTAAAAGTAACAAAATAAATGTATTTTCATTAACACTCAAACTCATTCTCTTATGATAATGCTATAGAGAAGTAATATTTATTTATTTTACAATAATTCCGTAATACATAAAATAATTTTAGTTTTCTAAATCCTGTATTCGTCTATTCCATCAGGATTGACAGTAACCATTTTTAATAGTATGAGTCATCATCCTTGGGATCACCATTGGGATCTTTCATTTCCCTAAATCTCACAATTTTTTTCAAAATTTGCATTACAAAAATAGCTCCACAATTTTTGTATTTTTATCATGAAAAAATAAATATTTGGAGGAGAGTGTTGATGACAATACTAACAATGGATTTATATGTGAACTGTGATAGTCCTAAATATTACCTTCATTTGATATATTTTTGCACAGAATCTCCACAACTTCAATACACCTTTTTTTCCAAATTTAATTGTATATTAAATCAAAAGAGCACCTGAGGGATGAATTACATTATACAATTTTTCAGTTAGTATGAAATTCAATCATTTCATTCATCCATTTTTTTCAAAAACTCAAATGTGGGTATTCTGTGTAATCAGCACATTCAGGAAATCAAGCAAGTAAATCACTGTAGACAAAAACTTTGATTTACTTGAACTATACTAAATGTAATATAAAGTTCCACATCATGTGAGAAACATAAGAAATATTATAGTAGAGAATGAGTAACATTGGTTTGACACACTTGTATGAACGTGAGAGAGTTATGGTGCCTTGTTACTGTTTAAAATATTATGTTAGCCATCATCATATCTGCACTGGTGTGTTGGATATTTAGCCATTATTGATATCAGTAAGTTATTTCATTGCAGAAAATATTTATTCAATTCAGCTAAGAAATTTGAATAGTTTAATGTAAAACAAACAAACAATTAAGAAAAAGAATTCCTAGACTACATAAATATTTTACACAATTAGTTTACTTTGACTTCTTAGATTTGTATTATGAATCTTCACCAGAAAAAAAATATAATATCTATTGAATAGAACTTTTAGACATCACAAGCAGATCAGTTTGATTAATACAATTCCATAGCAAAATTTATTGAATTGATTTTAAATACAAATTCATTTAATTGTAACATACATACCTTCTATGTGTAATTTGTTTCATATTAGCATTTTAATATTTCTCTGTATACTATCCTTTGTTATAACTAATAAATCCTACACAATTAAAGTGCAGAACTGGTGAGGCAATATGGTATAGAGGTGAAATCTGTAAATACATGTGTTGTACATAGATCCACTGAGGGTTGCACTTCAATATAGTATATTGATAATTTTCGACTACAGCATTCATGAATAGAGATTTTTAAATGACAATGTGCTAAGGGAAACAAACTGGTGATTTGTCTGAGTGAAAAATGTCTCTGGAAGAAGAAATGTTCAAAACCATCTTGATTTTGAGTTGAAACAACAATACTATTAAATATATTATAGAACATCCTTAATACTTCATATGCTTCCAATGTATTTTCACAAACTTAGTTGTAGTTAATTCACAGTTCTATTTCTGAAAATATAAACTTCTTTATAATAATCTTTATAGTGTGAAGAAGACATTTTTATATATATTGTCCTATAGTAGTAATGTTATTAATAATCCCTATAATCTGTAGAAAGCTAATTTTCCAGGGAGTGTTTTACTAACAAAAAAATAGCAATTGATTGATATACAACACTTAAACAATTTTGCTCCAGTTTCAACTTATTTAAGGAAGTTAATACCAATTGGACCTTCTAAGTTTGTATAATTCTCATATTCATGAATGCTGTGAGACGTATAATTAATCATTTTCTGCAATGTTTCAGAACATTATCATCCCTTGTTAGATGCATAGTATATAATGACCCAAGTTGTACAAGGTTCTACTGACTGAAGTAAGTACATGAATCAAGATATTGATGCAATATTATATAAATATATATATGAATAATAATAATCACAATTTTATTTTTATTTTATTATTATTTTTTCTCCAATGCATTTAATGTAATACGGAGAAAAAGAAAATATTACTAATAAAGTAGTTAATCAAGATTAACAAGTTTTATCTTCTTTCTTGAATTCCACTTTAGAATTTATTGAATGGATTATTTACTTGATTCACACACCTTATAATGTGCTAAATATGGGGTTAAGAGTTGACAATTTGTGAGATTTTGTCAAACTTACTTTAAAAAATATTGTCAAGGAAAAAAGACAGAGAGTCATTTCTTCTCAATTCTTTCTTCAATCAACTCAAAGACTTCTTTTCTTTACTCACCACATCCAGTAGTACTTCAAAATACCAACACAACCATCATTAACTTGTAAAATCTCTGAGAGCATCCATAAGGAAAGTTAATTTATTTGTAAAGAATCATGTAATTTGCTTTATTGTGTAAATAATTACACAGTAATTATCATCAAAGAAAGTGTTTAGAATTAGTTTGAGGCTCTAGTTTTAAAGAAAAAAGAAGTTGACTTTTTCTACCTTTGCCTTTCTCCTGACTATTTAGAAAAATCATGGTAGGGATCTTAAACACAAAGAAGTGGTAATGGTAAGTTCAATCAATTTTTAGATTTCAACACAAGAATGACAACTTAATTTTTATTAAATTTTTTATGAGTTATTATAATAATAAGGATTTATAACATATAAATACATATAAACATCAAATGTATATATCATAAGATAAGTATTAAATGCACATAAATGATATAATTAAAGATATACAAATATCAAAAGATTTTTCTCTGTTTATTATGATTATGTTTATTAGTGAATAATGACTAGAAGAGCGGTGTACAATAATCTTAATTAAACTGAGGAAAAAAATAATTATTACTGAATATGCTAGGAATTGTAATACTAATTTACTAATTCTAAGTAATAATAAGATATAGCTTGAAATAAATGGCAATGATCTTGAAAAAATTATATAAGAACTTCATTCGCACTGAACCATTTTTAAGATTAGAACATTATGATATGTGCTCACTTTGTTATGAGATAAAATGAAATATATTTTTTCATTATACTAGAAAAACATTTAAACTAAGTAATATTACCTAAGTTTACAAACAATGCATATAAAGGTTGTAATATAATTGGATGCACTCTAATTTTTGACACAGATGGACGGAACTCTGGCTTCAAATGAAGCATTAAATTCATCAATTTGTAAATCTCAACATCATATATGTGATGTTCAATGGGTTGAAATGCCCCCTCCATAATCTTCAAAACCAAGTTTGGAAGTGTCTGCAAAAGCAATAAAATGTATTACAAAAACATCGATAGTATCTCAGCCAACGTAACCAAAACTCATACAATCCACAAAATTGAAAAATGTTAGATGCACATAAAAAACCAATCAGTGGAATTATTTTGAATAACTCCTTTTATATTTCTGTATCTGGAACCACTTTAATTGACATAAAACAAATGTATTTCAAATCCCCATTCAAGGACTATTCCTCTTCTTAATCAAAACTCATTAAGCAATTATTTATTTGAGTGGCGGTGCTCTTCCCCTAGAGGAACCATTTCAGACACCAGGTTATCTCCCTAGGTTTGTTCTTATCGAAATAGTCAGAACTTAATGATGACTCTCACTAATACAGGTTTTCCATTTATTCAAAATTGACTGTATAATGTTCTTTCCAAACCGCAAACATTTTACACAACTAAGAAAATATTAATTGATTTCAGGGCTTGGTGACTCTCCTGGCCCTGGAGACATTGGTGATGGTTTAAGCCCTTATTCTGGCAAGGACTGCATAGTTTTGGTCACTTATATCTGGTGTACCGGTGTCTAATGGCCAGCTGCAAATTGGGAGAATCTAAATAGTTTTTTTTTTTTTTTTTTTTGGTTGGGTGTAGTCACAGCAGTTATCGGGATTCCCACCTGGATTCTCATAGTAGTTGCAGGGGGAAGGCTTCCTAAATTTATGAGGTAGTATTTGCAAGGAAACAATAGGTTTTATAGGTCAATACCAATTATTATATTTGCAATCAGTTTAAATGAGTATTTCCCTAGCAGTCATAAAAAATGACAGTTGGGAGACAAGTCGACAGATGAGTGAACATCTAAGTTTAAACCACTCCATTAACTTTTTCATTTTATGGCACAAAGAAAATCTGGTGTATTATTGAAATACTAGTTCAGTTTATTCAATGAACTCTGAAGTTTTAGCTTTCCAATACTGTACTAGTACATTGCAATATCCACACACAATTATTTTTGTTTTAAATTGCATTTCCTAAGAATACACACCAATATATAATTTTGCCTGAAAATGGGTTAATAATAAATGTTGTGCAATTTTGACATAACTAAATCAATTTTTAATTCAATGTAGGAATTTAGAGGCATTTACATCTTATCTTTATTGCAAAACAGAAGAGCATCATTATTTGAAAGAAGTAAGAAATTACTTTGTTATTTAATGAAGCAGCCCTAGTCTCGCAGAACCGCTTAGTTTTATTCACACTCAATTTTAAGAGTCCATTTTTTAAAGAACCAACAGTGAAGACTAAGATAAGTTTAACGGAGAATATGTGATAATAACATTAAAAAAAAAGAAAAAAAAAAAGAAGAAGAAAACTGAAACATCATACAAAAATACCACAATTGATCTCTGTGAAAAATGCTGATTACTAAAAATGGTACGGATCCCTGTTAAATCTTTAGAAAATGCAAGTAATTCAATAGACTGACAATCATAAAGAATTATTTATGAACTTATAAGGTCAAAGATATTAAATAAATAAAAATATATTCAATAGGTCATTCAATAGGCCCAAGTTGAAAGTAACCCCCAAAATAAAAGATCCTTTTCAAACAACGACATCCACAGATCGATTGGGGAATATCAGTTTTGGTAAAACTCCTGTATTTTAGCCACTAGCATTGTTGATGGACATTTGCCATCAACCAATTTTTTGTATCAAGGACCCACTGAACATCCAACTACGCAATGTGTTAAAGTTTTTTACTACATTCAGTAACAAAAATTATCCACTTTTTTGATATTAGGGACCAAAAGAACATGTTTTCCTGTTGAAAAATTGCTCACATTTGCTGCAGCGTTACAGTACGATCTCTATACTATGCAAGTAGTATGGGATATGGTGTGTTAAAAGATCGTTTTTAGCTCCTACATTATTTTTAACACATTCTACCTGAAATGTATACAAACTAAACATTCATCTGCAAGTTATGAAACATGAATTGTTGATTTTTATATAAAAGAGTTTTCTACTAGGCAAATAAAATCGTTTTTACATCTCCCCTTAAATATTTTCTATTTTAATTTGATTTCATTTGATGCAAAAATTCCACCAAAAAGTCATCTTCACTGATCTCAATACACTATTATTCCATAACATATTATAATTTTACTTCTGCAAAACACATTGAAACTTTTTATGATAACTTTTCTAAAGATACTATTAAGTGTGTTTATCAGATACCATACCGGTGCTTCAAATGCTCTTTTCAAAGTGAGCATTTCATATAATACACATCCTAATGCCCAAATATCACTTTTGTTATTATAGGGTCTTCCTTGACATAATTCTGGTGACATGTAGCATGGAGTACCCACTACAGTATTCGCTTTGGACTTGCTGAGAGCAAAATAGAACAAAACATTTAATACAAATGTGAGAAAAACAAAGTGACAAACAGTTCAAAGAAAGCAAAGGTATCAGCATTACCTGGCCAATATTTTTGATATTCCAAAATCTCCAATTTTAATCATTTTATGATGCTTTGTAAGAAATATGTTATCAGTAGTGAGATCACGGTGAACAATATCTTTAGAATGTACATGTTCCAGTCCGAGCAGGATTTGACAAAATAAATTCAATACTTCCTACAAAAAGATTGATTTGATAAATATAATATTGATTATCAGAATTTACGTCATTTTCTGTGAAGGCGGGGTTTTGTTGCTGGGAGGATTATACTTGACAAAATCTATAATCTGCATCACAAATCTACAATTAAAACATAGTGAATTTAATATTTTTGAAATGTTCTCTGCTTTACAATTATCACACAAAATGTTATTTCCAATTCTCTACAAACTTACTTTCTTGAACGAAAATCATCGAACTATATTGAGATTCAATAATTAATAGTTCTATATAAAAAGTCATTTATAAATAAAATTTTATCCAAGTAAATGTAAGATTGTACCTCTTCTTCCAGAGCCTTGTTTCTTCCTCGTAGAAATGCTCCAAGAGTTCCACCTGCAGCATATTCCATAACAATGGAAAGTATATTGTCTTCAATGAAACTGGTATAATATTCAATTATGAGTGGATGATGTAGCATTGATAAAACCTTAACTTCATCATCGGTAGAGAGTTTTTCTTCATCAGTAATTTGTTGAATACATATTTGCTTGATAACAACCAGTTTTCCATCTGATATATTTTTGAACAAATAGACAACACTGAAAGAAAATAACATGCTTCGTAAATTATCTTTCATCACAAAAGGAGCATCATAAGTGAAGTAACAAAATATGAACTTGAGACCCAAAGGTTCCTCTGCCAATAATTTTTATTTTCTCATAATTTTCCATTGCGTAGAAGAGACATGAACCAAATGAGAACTAGAAAGACCCGAAATTTTCACTGGCGTCTTTTTATAGTAGTAATTAAACCATAGAGACAAGAACCACTTTAGTCAATGCTTATACTGGCTCACATGGTATTAACGAAAATATACAACCGAAGAGGACCGACATTCTCAGGATATTTTCTGTCCTTGGTCCTTCACGATAATACTACATAATTCGGGTGTACTTCAAAATTCAAGTTTCACGCATGTCACGTTTCCCGCCACTCACATCTTTCCACAACATCTGTATATCCACAAGATAGCGCTGATGTCATCAAACCAATGGCAAAACGCCTCTGTGACTGACAAGAATACTTTCCGGTGTATTCTCCAATTGAATCATAGTAACTTCTGACATTTAATCAGTTGGAGCCAAATTAACCAATCGAAAGTTGCAATATCAAAAATTTAGTCGCAACGAAGCTTTCGATTAGATAACCGTTTCCAGCTGACCAACAGCCAGAAGTCACCGTATGTAAATTGGGCACTAGGCTGTTACTCCGTAGTCTGCATTGGAAGTAAGGTCACAGGTGTTGCGTTTTCTATAATTTCACTTTCTGTAAGAGGTGCTTGATATTTATATCTGGCAGAATAATGGGTAATATTCAACCTTTGTATGGATCTGAAGTCACACCTAGCCCTGTTAAAGATACGATATTTGATCCCGAATTTGGTTTCCCAAATGGACGAAAAGAAAGAGGTAATTGCACTATTCTACCGTAAATCTATTAATCATATCCTCTATAAAATGTTTTGGTGAAAATATAACCTCAAGGACAACGCAGGTCTCATTTTCGTTATTTGTAATGGAGGTTATGTTCACTTTATTTATTAACTTTTGAGTTGGATACCATAGCTAATTGATTTGCTTTCTTGTAAGAAATGATTGCAACTGAAGAAGAAATGAACTCTGCGAAGTTAGCATTGAAAGACCGTGACTACTGTGCTCATCTATTATTGAAATTCCGAGCTTGCCGTGCAGATGTTTTTCCATTTGTTGTGAAGTGTGCCCACGAGAAACATGAATATTTGACCTGCGAATATGAAGAGTAAGTATTTGGGATACCTTGCATTGTACTTGTATTTGTATAATGCTAATGTAAAAGAATGCATAAAAATAAATTCTTAGGTATGGGTATAAAACTATTGATTTTTTAAAATTAAAACATTAAAAAACTAGAGAAAAAAGGGAACCAAAAAATTTGTGATGTTACATACAATCCATAAACTAATACAAAATAATGCAACTCAGAGTAGCTTCTTAAATAATTCTTCTAACTGAATTGATTTATAATTCTTTATAACATTTGGCTCGAGGATTAGGGGCGGCCTGCCACACGTGACACCAATTGAAACATGTTTGTTGGAATTATGCAATTTTAATGATTTATTTAAAAATTATATTTCAATTATTCTGAAAACATAGTGTTTTAATGTATTAAAAATATGTCGTGCAAATATATTTCTATTTTTATTAAATAATGTGTAAACTGTTCATTAATAATTTTATGTGCAATTTGTGAGAGGGGCTGAAACTAAGCAACTGATTTGGCTTCTATCATCAATGATGTTTTGTCATAGAATTGAGGAGGATGCTTCACCCAGTGTATCATTAACAGTTGAATTTGTCATTTTAAAACAGAAATAAGTCCCCTTTTTTTTAAAAAAAAAAAAGAGTTGAGATGTACATTTTCTTTGTTATTCTTCAAGCCATAGATCGGTGTAAAAATTAAACTGGTTCAGCTAAAGAATAGCGCCAACTAAAAAATCTAATATCAAAAGACAAAGAAGTACAGGACTAGTTTCTGATCCTCACACAGAGCTAGTATTATCAGCTAGGAAATGCCAAAATGCTTCATGACAACAGTAATTGACACTGAGGACATCATAGACTTGAAAATCTAGTAGTCAAACTATTTTAAGAAGACAACCAAGTTTCTTGCTCATCCTGGCAACCCTCATTGTGAGCCTTGTGTGACCTTCCAAGTAAAGCAGCTAACTTACGATAAGACAATATTTTGGATACTTCATGGTATGCGAGTACATATATTCTTGGGCTTATCAAGTGCTCATTCATATTGACAAAAGGGAAGGCACGTCTACATTTGCCTTTCAAGAAAATTTGTCTCTACTGTTCTTCAAATCAACAGAAAGAAAATAACTGATGTTCAAAAAATAGTAAAGTACATCCCACCTGAATATCTCCATTTCTACTAGAAAGTGTTGACCTAACCACAGACTCATGTGGAAATTGACAAAAAGTAGATGCTGATATTAATTTAGTTAGAGTATTTATCCTGTCCACATAGCACAATATGTTAATTTACATCATATATTTATTTTATGATTATATTGTTTCATAAGTACAAAAATAAAGAATTTTTTATTTTTTTATATTTATAATTATTTTATAAAAAAAATAAGTTTAAGGTATGGAAACGGTTCTGTTCATTACAGAAATGCAAATTGGAAGTGGCAGAGTACCTCAAACAATCAATAACGACTAGTTCTACAACTTTTGTGTATAACACACTGTGTTTTTTAAGAACCAAGGAACAAAGACATCTTTCTCTTTTCAAATCACTGATTCAATTAATACTGTCAAACTTTTTAACCAAATTGATATTACTTCACCCAGTCTAATTTTCTTTAAACTTGCCTCTTCTTAATGAATGGAATGAAGAGAAAAGAAACATGAGTGACATTATGTAACTAATCCAAAGGATTGTATATCTATTTGTAAGTAATTACAAGTCTTAGTTGTACTTCCTAACAGTTATTGTACTTTCCTGGATGAATTAGATGGTGACATGTACGGTTTTTTTTATCTTATTTTAAAGTGGGTATTTACAATTAATTAGCATTAGCATAACAAGGAACAGCTGTGATCTTAGGTTTCCCACGAGTTGAACGATAATATTTTGGAGTTGACTGATTATTTTATTTGAAGTAGATATCTTATACCAGACAAAATAGAATGTTTGTTTGGATATCTTTTACCAGACAAAATAGAATGAATGTCAGACATTACATGTTCCTAAAAAAATATTACCATTAAACTATCAGATTTGTTTTCAGACTAGTGAATTTTGAATTGCCTTGCCTCGAGAATGTTTTTGTAATTCAATTTACTTTCTCTCTGCATTAAGAATTTTCCATGAACAATAAAAGTTTTCTTAGTTTCTACATGTTGCATCATACTAGCGTAGTATAATATTTGCTAGATTTTTGTGGTTGATTTTTCATCTGTTTTGATTTAGGAAAGGAAGTTATTGAAGATGATGTGATCAGTTTTATTTGTATGTCAAGGAAGAAAATTGCAAATGAATCTCTATTTTTATAGTATCTACATAATAGTTGTTTATATTATACTGACTAATGAATTTAATATGAAAGAACTATTGAATTTTATTGACATTTACATTGGTATTTATTTTCAAATTTCTTTTACAGTTATGTGCTTAGAATGAAAGAGTTCGAGCGGGAACGACGACTTCTTCAACGCAAGAAGAGAATTGAAGCCAAACGTCACCAAGAAGATGGTGCATGAGTTATTAAGAGATGGATAATTGTAGATATTTTATTGGAATTTCTTCTGCAGAAGGAAACAGTTGTGTGGAACTTCATTTGTAGTGAAGGTGTGAACATTATGTCGAAATGTGTTTGCTTTTCATCATAATGCAGTTGTAAATAAGGTTGAATAAATAATGGTGTCTTGTATTTAATACACTTGACATTATTACTTATTTGTCTCTCTTTATTTCTTTGGGCAAATTCATTTTGCCTTTTAACCATGATTCTTTTTGTGTTGGTTGACAGAAAATTACTCAGTTTTATGTACTTTGAAACTTTTAAAATTTTTTTTTTAAAGAAAACCTTACAATGCTATGAAACCTCTCTTCCAGAATTTAATACTAAAATCTTCTCTCTTGGTTCTAGTAATGGCTTTCAAATCTTATACACTTGTTTCATGAATGTACGTTACATTTGCAACAACGCAACGTTTCACTTATTTGTACATTGAAAAACAAGTTTTTATTAATTTGTACTGAAATGTATTATGTTTCCTAGAACGGGTTGGTTTCTTCATAATTGACATGATAATTACATTACAAAGAACAAGATTTGCATGCAAACATTACCATGTATTAGTGAACTTCTGAAAAGTGTAGGAATTGGTTTGAAAATTAAATCCATATTTGCTTATGGAACTGTTTTAACAACCATCTTCAGTGTTAGCTATTAACTCTGGGACTAGATATCATCTTGAGCTGAGTCATTGTTTTCACTTTTAATTAAGGAGATCCTTATCTAGATGTCACAGATTTTTTCTAACAGGATAAATAGAAATTCAGGATTGCTGTATCACTGCACCCAGATGAAACCTGCTCCTATGGTAAAACACTTGATCCCTTTCCTTCACTGGCCTTGGAATGCAAACACCCTCTTCTACCTATAGCTCCATATTGAGTGAGGATAAAGTTCTGATGAAGATGAATCCTCATTGCAGAATGAGAATATACATGCTGATGATTAGGCTTCGAATGTTAAGGCACTAAAAAATTGTCTCTTAGGCACCGAAAAAGGCACTGAAAATGTCAAGAATAAGGAGAAAAAAGGCACTGTCATAAGTTAGTGGTATATATTTTAGGAGTCCAACACTAGCAACACTGAAACCTGGGAATTTATATTTATTTCCACCTAAAATTTCTGTGTCCTCGGCACATTGTCAATCAACCATGTTCTCAGATATGGCTGGTATTTATGACATAGGGAAATGGAGAAAAGTCAGTAGGTATACTTTCAGGAATTCTCTCATAATTCAAAATACCAAGGCGTGAATTGAAGATTTCATAATGAATGGTCACGTTGGACCATCGCCAATTTTCTGATATCTTAGCATTGTGTATAAAAATAATAAATAAAAAGGCAAAAAAGTCCTAAAAAAGATATTTAGGCAAAAAAAGGCATTTATGCTAAAATAAGCAAAAATAAGCATTATAAAACTTCGTCATATGCCATCATTTGTCATGATTCGTGCACATATATTATCAGCCTTTAAATAAGTTTCCTAGAATAAAATAGGCATTTCCCTAAACATCTGATGTCTAGTGATGATTTATAATTAGTAGGATTAGGAATGGTATGAAATTGCATATTTGTTTCTTGATTAGTTAAAATCAAACTTTTATTATGGGATTATGAATTGAAACATATTTCATTAACTTTTTTTTTCATTTTTCTAGTTCTTTCAAAGTTGTTCATGGAAGATAATCGTTAACTTTAAGTGCCATTTAAAGAGGTGAATTGGGTTGAGAAGTAGATCTGGATTTCACTCCATAAGATTATCCCCATTATTCTTCTGATACTGAGTGGAGTTTTAGCTAGTAGACTACTCTATTAAAACAGGCACAGTTTCACATTTAAAACTATGTTCACAGCTTGGTTGGTCAATGGTCAATTGTCAGAAAATAATTTAGGAACTTGCTTTCAGCAAAATAAAATGTTCAGTGAATTTTTAATACAAGAAATTATAAAACCTTGTTCTATGGATTATTTTTAAACTGAGTTATTTGCCCATTCTTTTTATGCAACCTGGATGTTTAAATAATGAACTTGTTTTTATTTATACAACTTTTGTTAACATTTTGTTAAGAAATTTAATCCATATTTGTTCCAAAATGTTAATAAATTTAAGTTATATTTGTGCATATATTTACCTGGATGTGTTATTCCATGTGAATCCGGATTGTGAAAATTAGGTATACAGTGAAACCTGCTCAAATGGCCTCATCAATTAAGCAGTCACCTAAACCAATAGCCATTTTTCAATGAACCAATTGATTTTTCCATGAGTCACATGTAAATTTACCCTCTTTTGAGTGGCCAGCTAAGCTGTCAAGCTCGTTTCGTGGTCCAACTTTTGGTAAGCAGTCTCCTCTAGTGATTTTGTTATTCTCTATTTCAGTTAATAGACAATTTTAAGAAATTAGAGTTGGTCGTAGAGAAACACGGGTATAAAGAACCTTTTGGATGCGATTTCTCTTTTGATTCTTAATTATGACACCTTAGTATATGTAAAAGTACTAGGCGTCATCAGTTCTTGTGGTCAGGCTTCTGTTGAGACTTCATTAAGTAGTGGTGCTATAGAATGAAAAGACTTGCTCGTACTATTCAGTTTCCTAATGTTTCGTCTTAGCTAGCATTCCAGTTTTCTCCCCATCTTATTCCTAGCTGTTACCTCTCGGTGCCTTAAACAACATTTTTTCACATTTACTCAATTTTTCAGTTTCCTAGTAGCAGAACAGAAATTGTGGTGCTACAACAGCACATATATTGCGAAATATTTCTTATTTTCAAAACTTCTGAGGTCAACAAAAATTAAAACTGCACTGTTTTATAAGTGTTCTTTGCTCTATCTGAGAAAAAAAAATGAAAGAAAACATTAGGAGATGGTTTGAGAGCAAAAATTAAATTGCCTTTTCTTCAAGCAAAAATTATGTGAAAACTTGTTTTTTTAAATAGTGTGTAGTGTCATAAAATATAAAAATTTATAAACTGTCTTTATTTTAAGCATAAATTACCCCAAACTACTAGTTTGTCAAAAAATTGAATATGCCCTATTTTAAAGAACTATTTTTTAGAACAGATTACTAAAAGAAATTGAGGTGGTTTATCAAATTGTCCAGTTTCCTTTTTAGAGGTATGTTGTATTTTATATGCGAGTCAATCCAAGTCAAATCATACACTCACAAAACATCTCTGTTTTTTAGTGACTTGAAACTTTTTTTATGAGATGTAAGGTGAAAATAGGTGACACATTTTTTTCTCTAATCTCACTCCTTTCAGAAATATTACCAAAATATTTTCAGAAGAATTGATGTTTAAACATTTTTTGAACATCTACCAACAACAAAAAACCTGTACAACCTCTAAAAAAAAAAAATTATATCAAAAATATAATTAAATTAAACCTAAAAAGATGTATTTTGTCAGGTAAATTTAAATTTTGTAAAATTATATTATTTAAAAGAGATTTGAAGATTTAAAATACAAATTTTCATATTAGGCCCACATTTAAATTAATTTAAAAAATACTTATGATCTTTCACTCCCAGGGAATAAACTCATGTAGTCTCTTCAGAAATGCATTTCTTATGATGATCATTTAAGAAATTTTTAATGACATTATTCATAGTGAAAGTTATAAAAGGAATTAGAAAACATTCAATGTGTATATATCCTTTTAAGATAATTGTAGCTGGATCTGAGGGTGAAAGAAAATAAATATGGTGTTTGCTAATGCTTAACAGTTGTACATGTTTTTTGTTTTCAGTTTGTCATTAGTTTTCTTTTCCAAAAAATAATTTGATTTATATTAAATTTGCATTTTTTACTACAAATTTGTTTCTAATTATTTAATATAAGAAAAATTAGGTATGATGTTGAATTTCATATAATATTTTAATAAGGAATGTACTAAATAGAGTAATTTTAGAAATGTTAACATTGAATTATTAAGATGGTATAATATTCTTTCAAAAATACTTTTCTTCATATAATTGGTGTGGTTAACTTTTGTCTTAGTGTACAGTATGTATGTTGATATATAAACTTTTGAAAAATTTAATCCCACTTACTTCTGTGGTACAAATAAATATTTACACAATTGCAATGAATTAGGCCTTCATTTTCTTCCACTTTGATGGAGTTCAGTGTAATTTTATTAGAAATTTCTTTAAAAAGTACCACCTTTTATCCTTCTTTGGAGATTTTTATAATATAAGCAAGATAAGATAAATTTAAATTGTTATTGCCAATCATAGAAATGCATGCTTAGCTTTAATAAATTGAGAAATTTAAATTTTGTTCAGTTGATTAGGGAACGTAATGAAAAATTTTACAAATAGAATGAAATCTATGATTTGAAATTTAAATGAAGTAGTTTCAGGTAATTTGCTCAGCTTAACAAAACTAACTTTGGTGGCATGTGAGGTGAAAATAATGTCTACGGTAAACAGATAGGTTAAAGAGATTATTTACAACGCAACTGTTGATATCTAGTACATAAACAAAATATACATTATTAAAAATTGTTTTTTAAACAAACATATTTCGAAATTGCAGTTACATTTTTGTATAAACATAAATAACATCAAACTTTTATATTTTCACCTGCATACTTATCAAAACGGTGATTTTAGATTTACGGAACGTAATCTGTAGCACGGATTGATTATTTGACGGGAGTGAATGAATGGTTGGATAGCCTGGCTTGCGAATTCGTGCCCTCGCCAATAGAGGGCAGGTCGTACGTTCGAAGAGGGTAGTTCGGTCTCTTCCAAGCAAGAGGAGTGAAGGGTGAGCACGTGTCGTGCGTGATTTCTTGGTGAAAATAAATATAAATTTCGTTCTGCAGGATTGTTGATTTGGGACTATTCTTCAACGAGGTAAGTGTTATATTAAATTACTTTACATTTTTTGTGAGGAGTACGGAAATTTCGCTGCATATGACAAAGTAGAAGGGTGTGGTTGTAACCGTGACAGCTTCTGTACTGTCCACATTCAGATTCTCTAGAGATAGAACAAATATTGTACATAGAGAACATTTATTATAAATACAATAAAAATGCACACATACATATTATATTTTACTATACATTTTATGTATATAGATAATGAATCAGATTATAACAAAACTTTGCAATAGGAGCTTGTATATAAACTTCATTAGTAATAATATATTCCATATTTAAATATGAAAATATGACGCTGATGCATGGCACTCGTCGGCTTGGAATTAGAGAGAGATACGAATCGACCGATTTGGTCAAGAACACCTACAAATTTTTTGAGACTTCATGAAACGAATCTGAAAACAAACTATTTTTCATTGGCGTTGCATTTTGATTGTTTGAGAGAAAAGTTCACTTCGTAGATTTCAATAAGACATTCTGGATAGAAGAAAGTTAAATAAATGAAGGAAGATTGACAATTTCTACAAACTCGAAATTTTACTGTTTTAATGAAATCAATAATTTCTTTCTGTTTAATAATAATTGTCTGAATGTCAGTTTTTATTAGTATAACTCTCCCATGAACAGAATTTTTCTTTGGATATTTTACAACTGCTATTTTACTACTACAACAAACAAAAATGTTCTCGGGGTATTTTATTATTAGGAGTAATGTTACAACTTGCAAGTTGTCTCATTCGCGAAGAAAATATTTAATTTAATGTGCGTGATTCTCCCAAACATTTTAGTGAGCAACTAGAGGTAGTAATCACAGAAGCCAGGCTTGTTCGCCACACTTTAGTCGAGGCGCCCTGGTCGGCCGACCGGCTGCCAAGGTACGACGCGGCGAGCGGCATGTTTCTGTTGTTTCCGACCCTCTGCAGCCTTCAGAGGCTCCTGGATCGGTGGCCTTGAGGGACGAGCCATGCATCTTCCAGCGGACCTCGCAAGGCCGTGGTCAGGGTTTAGTGAATATAATATGTTCAGTGTTCACCTGAGATACAACATAGGGAGAGTCTTACAAGGTAAATTGCTGCTCACGAGCTCGAATATGTTACAAACGAGCAGAGGCAGGTTCACAGACTTGTATGTCCACTTGTATAACCACCTACATGACTGTTGCCGAAAGAAATTTTCGGCCTCTGTAATTTTGAATAGGTAAATAAACCACTGTAGTTGCAAATTTTTAACAACTTAAAGCAACTAAAGCATTAAATATTTCGTTGGTTTACTGCGTGACAGTGAAGCTTTATAAGTTACGCGTGAATTTTCGTTTCATTTTCAACATCAAATATTTATTTTTTAGTAAACTTTTTTTTACATGGCGGAAAAATAATCAAAAAAAGCATTGTCGGCCAAGCTTGTTACTTCCAGAATACGGACATCTCTGTAGAAACATATATTTGCGATTTCTGGTAAGGCGGAGGCTACATCTCACAGCTACACAGAACAATAGACTTTTGGGGGAGTACATTTATAAATTCAATGATGTATAAATTTTTCATAAATATAGGTATTTTCCTTTCAGTATTTCCGAATACTGTAATCAAAAATTTGTTTCGGTATATTGTAATATAGCGAAAAAATTGCAGATTGTTAAATGTAACACGAGACGATTTATTTGAAGTTCTGAACTGTTATATTTATGTCAGGATAGTCAGTAATTGAATGGGACAACGATTTATTTTTGACGCAGATAAGCTTTTTATCTGGCAATGTCGGTGTCACACTTATCTGGGTGTTTTGTGCAGTATATTGAGCGTTTGCAGCTAACTAAACTTTATTAAAAATTATATCTACTGGCCTCCAATAAATTGTGTATTCTATACATTACGACATCGATAAAATCGGTAATGTGGAACATTTTGCCTCATTTCAAAAAGGTGGTAGGCATGATCGGATTCGCCGCCACCGCTCTGTCTGTAGTTCCTGCGTCCACCGTTCGGCTCGGAGAGCTCCACTCACTACATGGGGAAAGTCTTACGCGACAGAAGGGCTTTATGTACAGAGCGTGCCCAGCCGCTCGTCGGACGGTTACATACAGCTTAAATAATACACATTTAAATAGGTCAGCCTCCCGCGGCCGGGACGGGCGCGGGCGGCGGCGGAGCAGGGAGACGCGGGCGGCCCAGGCCGGGCGCGTCACTGGGCGCGAACCGAAGCCCCTGGCGCGCCGAGCCAGCTGCCGGACGGCGCGTCCCTGCTCCCCCGGCGCCGGGGCACAGTGGGGCGAAATGACGCCAAAAGCGCGCGTCCCTCCTGTTTCCACGCATATGTATTTATAAAAATGTCTGTGGTCAAAGTTTGTCATGGTAAGAGGAAGTTTGACTGTCACTAGAACCTGTTACAGAAGGTTTCTTCCCTGTACCCACTGCAGTCTTGTTTGTAGTTTAATGAGAAATTGCGTCCTGTTTAATATTTATCCTCGCCTTTCTGTCGTTTCGTGAGCCGTAAATGTTGGAAGTTTCACTGTTCTACCACTTGTCAGTAACAGGTCTGTCTCGCTGTCCTCTTCATGAAGGGAGCGTTTTGAGATGATGGTTGAAAAGCACGCCTTTGGCCCTGTTTCGGCCCAGAGTTGCGCGGGGCCGGGCCGGGCCGGGGGGCGGGGCGGGGCGGGGCGGGCGAGGCTCAGCCCCCGTGGCAGGGGGGCTTGCTTGACGTGGGCGTGGACGGGAGAGGGCGGCGGCGCGGGCGAAGTGAGTTGGTGGCCGCCGCTGCGTCGGAGCGCGTCAGCCGACACGGCGCCTGCCCGCCGCTTGAGCAAAGGTCCTGCAACAGACGGTCCCCGATCGATCTCAGGCTGCGCCCGGGGCTCCAGCGGCAGGTGCAATCGATTGCCACCCGCCTCGACGCCCCGCGTGCTCCCTCACACTTCATTTACGTCTCCCCCCCCCCCTCCCTCTCCCTCCACTTCCCTCTCACTCTCCCCTCTCTCTCCCTCTCCCTCTCTTTACCTCCCTCTTTCTCTCTCCCCTCTCTTCTCTCTCCCCCTCCTCTCCCTCTCCCTCCTCTCCCTCTCTCCCCTCTCCCCTCTCTTTCCTCTCTCCCCCTCCCTCTCTTTACCTCTCTCCCCCTCTTTACTTACCTCCCTCCCTCTCTCCCTACTGTCTGTCTGTCTGTCTGTCTGTCTGTCTGTCTGTCTCTCTCTCTCTCTCTCTCTCTCTCTCTCTCTCTCTCTCTCTCTCTCTCTCTCTCTCTCTCTCTCCATACAATTCCACCAAGACCTGCATTCAAACTTCTTCAATCTCTCTCACATTTAACCTATCTCAATTTCATAACCTTCCTCACACTTTTGCAACTTCTTGCACAGAGTCGTTGTCCATTCCCACATGGGTTTTCCCCTTGTTTGTCATTTCCAATGGCCACCCAACGGACGGCTCATTCCTCTAGAAGCCGATGACGCATATTCACGAATATAGTGTTTACTAATTTTCATTAGTAACAAAAGTCATTCATTATATCAATTGGATACGCTATAAACAAATAAAAATCAATTTTAAATGAAAAATTCTTTATAAAAAGCTAAAGCTGATTGGACGCTACACTTAATCCCACACTCCCCCTTTGAAAAATGCTGTTTGCGACACTCTTTCTCCCGATGTAAAATCTGTAACAGCGAGGCTGCACGATCTATTTCGCCTGCTTTTGCGTCGCCGTTTGCAAGGGGCGATTCTCACCTGGCGCCCTTCGGCCGGCGGCCATCACTCCACCTTCTTGACCTTGTCGCTCTTCTTGTACGCCTGCTGATAGAAGTCGAAGAAGAGACCGAAGAAGATGACGGAGTGCAGCAGCAGGAGGGCGGCGACCAGCTTAGGGTACCCGCAGTCGAAGAACAGTACCTGCGCGGAGTGCACGAACACCAGACCGAACTGGACCTGCAACACGCCCACACACCGCACACATGAGTCAAAGACAATAGAAAAATGCCTCCGGAGGCCGTTTAAAGCAGATTGTAGTTAGCCTTTGTTACATTACTTCAGTGGAAGGATTTACAGTTCAAGAACAAGCAATCGAAATTAGAGATAGAATTTTTTATTTAACATTCAAAGTTATTAAATTATTAAAAATTATAAAAGTACTGGCCTAATGATACAAACGCTTTAAGAAATCAATGACTTGAAAATATCTCACTTTAGTTCTCAAGCTGAAGTTGGCCTGTATGTTGGATATTGGATGCCGATTGTCAATAATATCAGAATTTGCACTAGTTACTTTAGATTTTGTGATCTCACAAACGTGAATGTGTGTCTAGACATTGGTTTTTACATTTCTTAATATACTGCTAAATGTCATGATATAAGCCCGCTAAACAAACTTGTATGAGAAAGCTTGTATGTATAAAAAGTTATTGTATGATCGATTTTAATGAGATTTTTTTTGTGAAGATCTTAATTGAACATTCGTTGACTTGAATTCTTCTCTAAGAGACTTGTTAACGAGGAAAAACAAAGATATCACATCCAAGAAAATAAGAAAATGGATGTAGCACAAAAAACACAATCCTACGTGAAAGGAAATAGAAAATGGGATTAGTAGCGCATACGCTGGGGACAAATAGTGGATGCCAAGGAAGCAGGAAGATCCGCTTTCCAGAGAAACGATAGCTAACTACACTTCACACGCTCGGAAGCGACGGTGGCGGGCACTGCGGTTTGTAGATGGCAGATAGTGACGAGGCAGCCGAGATCCCATCCAATTAGGACCGGCGTCACCGCGCTCTGACGTTCATTAAAGACAACTATTCTCTGTTTCTTGAACATTTCATTGTGGTGTTACGATTTCCCAGCAGTGTACTTAAAAGAACAGCACATACTATGTTATTAACACGTAAAGTAACAATTTTCTACATTATCGGCAAAAGTGTTTATTTTATGAACGTTCTTCTCAAAAATATTTTTACAGGAATTATATACATATTTTTAGCAGGAAGTATAAACTGAATACAATCATTTTGGTTTGACATATTATAGAGAATGTGTTTTAATGTAAAAAAAACTCCTTTGAAGATAATTTGTTATTTAAATAAAATTGAAGTAGCAATTTTAAGCATGGTACTTGGTGTGAAGTTGTAAATACAAACCCTTCAATATGTGAATGAAATATTACCGCCCTGAATCAACAATCAATATGTTCTATATAGTTTCATCACAGCAGGCTGCAGATGTGTTGTGCGGGTTACATACACACAGTTGCTCCGTGTGGCATGGCATTCATTCCCGTCATCTTTCCCACAAAAATCAAAACAACGCGTGCCTTGCGACTTTATTGAGTCTTTGACTTACTACAGCGCCGTACATACAAATATTTCCCTTATATTGTTGCTGCAATGAGTGTACTTCAGTCAGGTCTTGGAAATTGGATTATGTCCCTGTTTCTCCTTTTTAGGTGAAAATAATCCACATTCATTCGTATCGCCTGTTCATTTTACGGGACAGATGGTTTCGTCTGTTTCATGGTTTGTTGTTAACCATCCCATTTTTTGATGTAGGAACCTGACCTTACATGCGTATCAAATTCACTATAACACACGAATGCTATTTGAACATGTGCTTCATTAACCAATCTGTTAACTCATAACAAAACATTGTAATTCACGAAGTTGTTTTTATTTCGCGTCTCTGCATAATCTGAGTCACCCCTGGGTGAGGAGTGTAATCGTTGAGTAAGGGACTGCCTGGAGCTACGAGGATGCCTATGCCGCAGTACTGCTATTGACGCACCGCCCTCCCTACAACCCCTTCCCTGCGCGATCCGCCCCCTTGCAGCTCCTCCCCGCCCTCGCTCCCTGCCAGCACTTCAGAGCCCGCCCCCCCCGCCCCGCCCCGCCCCGCCCCGCCCCGGCCGGCCCCTGCGGTCGAACCTCCCAGCCAGCACGCGATATCTCGGCGCGACTGCCCGACGGCGCGGAGGCACGATTTTTGACTCTAGCTTGTCAGCTAGGTCGAATTCAGTCGCTGTCTGGAGGAGAATCTTAGCGGTCGGATGCTCTGATCGGTAGTTTTCCGTGGCTTCTCCGAAAACACCAGGCGAATGCCGGAGCAGTACCCTAACAAACGGGCCACGGACCGCGCGCGATCTTTCCTACCTCTTCCTTGTCCTATCCTCTCCCCTTGCACACACACTTACACTAACATGCACTACACTACCACATATTCCGGGAGACCGGTCGGGAGCTTAGAGTTTGTACCGGCTGGGGTAGTGCCCCGCTGATGGGAGATAACCTGGTTGGGGAAATCCTCGCTCACCTATGGTAGGTCGGCACCGGATCTCACCATACGCGGGGGAAGACCGCGGCCATTTCCCGGGCAAAAAATGCACTAAACTTGCGGGACTAGTAGTTGAAATGCCCGAATTCACTAACAATCAATCGGCGCGACTGCGGACTGCGATGGCTCGCTAACAACATGGGTTGTCTCTGCAACGTCGCTGACCCGAATGGATTTTCGACACTATCTAGAAGCTAGGTCGATTTGAACTACGTGTTTGGAGGACCAGTCAAGCAGCTTGCTACTCTCAGCGGTAATTTTCAATGGTTTCTCAGGTCACTCACAGGCGAATGCTGGATCAGTACCATCGCAAATGGACCACGTATCGCGCACAATCCTTTGTTCCTCATTTTTGTCCCCTCCTCTTCCTTTACACACACGCACACACATTATCACACATGTCGAGAGACCGTAGTTTGCCCCGGATTGGGCAGTGGTCCGCTGGTGGATACGTCGATGGAAGAAACTCGCCGGGTGACGTGGATGTCTGCGCTGTATCATCACGTTATAATGGAAAAGGAAAACGCTACCGGAATTATAACTTTCACTAAAATTACGGGTCAAATGAGCATTGTTGTTGACGCGACCTAAAAACACTAAATATTTCCAATATCATGACTGAGATTAAATTAAATGCTGAAATAAGAAAAACTATTTCAAGCATATAGTAATTCTAAAAGTAGACAATTTTTTTTGGTCTGCTGGTATGGAATTTACGTAAATACTGACGGTACACATTTGTGAAGCGCTTTTTGATAATTTTACTGATTTTGAAGTTTTTGTGATAACACCGGAAGTTAGGCCTGCTGAAAACAACGTCCCCTAGGGCCAGCGGCCAGGGCAGGCGAGATGCGAGCTCTCAGATATAGAACGATTTTCCTAAGGATGAGCTAAAGTGACAGTTCGCGAAAACAAGTGAACATCACCTGTATTTAAGAGAAGTATCCTTCCGCCACGACAGCTGTTCAGTCACGCCTCTTCGTAAAGTACTAATGGCTCCTGTGAAAACATCCCTACGAAGAAGTCTAAGAGTTTCGCTGAGTTATGCCCGTAAGTGAGTCCGGGAAATATTTAAATTTAATTACATATGTGGAAAATCTCTTAACATTTTAAGCCGGAAACACGTGCACCGGTACGCATCTCGCATTCAAATCTTGGTTTTAAAATAAAGAATATTTATCACACAAAAAGTAAATTCAATGTAATATGTAAAGAAAAAAAGAATTTTTACAGAAGAGCATATTACACTGCACTTCCTAATATCAGTTATTTCTCGCAGCGCACTATATTTTTGTCGGACAAGGACACCACAAAAGGGAGTGTCGAAGCCATTTACAAGTTAGCCAACTGCAAACGAACGAATGCGGGAGGGGAGTCTAGTGAGCTGAAGGGCACAACCGGCCACAGAACCTTAAGTTATGTTGCCAGCACTAGCTGTCACTTTGGCTCATCCTTAGGAAAATCGCTCTATAGCCACCAGGGCTACTGGCGCAATACTTCGAGCATAGAGGTAACTCAACCTTTCCTCTGTGCTTCAAGCTCAGTTCTGGAAAGACTGGATTGGCAGGGGCGATGCGCTGGCCCGCCAGCAGAGCGAAAGGCCGGTGAAGGGGTGCAGGAGGAACTGTCCTCCAAGATCCAGCTCGTTGAACAGGCCTGCTGTAGGACCTCTTTGTACTTGCGAGTTTATTCCGAAACATTGAGCAGGTTCTCCTCTACTTTGGTAATCAATTCAATAACTTGGCTGGAACTTCCCTGTGGATCCCTCCAGAGCTAGAACTATGTGTTAAACGAATTTCTCAGCTTCCCGAAACTTCGAGTCTACGAATTTACAGCGTAAGTATGGCATTTCAAGTCTTAGCCCTGGGAAAGTTGCCTCGTTGTATAACTTCAAATACACCTATCTTTGCGAATACATGCGTTTAAAACTTGTCAGCATTCGTAATAAACATACTGTTGCTCAAAACTCGCTATGTATACTACTATCAAGCAGTGTAAGAGACCGTGTTGCTGGCAATGAGCCGTATAACTTTTATGAGCTCCTAATGTAGTTGAGCTCACGCAGGGTATCGTCGAAAGCAGTGCTCGGCGGGTCTGGCATGTTCCATTTGACTCTGCGTGTCGGACACGTTCAACTACCTCATTATGCCCGACGCGTTACGCGGATGTGTGATTTGTCACACGCATAAGTGTTTCTGTTTTCTTATCCCTGATATTCGTACAACGTGAACAATCGATTCTCACCGGGAGCGGTAGCTCAGTGCATCATTTGATGTCACTGCAGCGCCTCTGACCGGGAGGTGCTAGGTTCGAGTCCTGGCGGCGGCAGGATTTTCGACACTAGCTTTTCAGCTAGGTAGAATTCAGTCGCCGTCCGGAGGAGAATTCTAGCGGACGGCTCCTCTGATCGGTAGTTTTCCGTGGTTTCTCCGATCAACACCAGGCGAATGCCGGAGCAGTACCATACCAAATGAGCCACGAACCGCGCGCGATCTTTCCTTCCTCTTCCTTGTCCTATACTCTCCCCTTACACACACACACACACACACACACACGCACTACACTACCACATAATCCGGGAGACCGGTCGGGAGCTTAGAGCTTGTCCTGACTGGGGCGGTACCCCGCTGGTGGGAGAGTCCTAGTTAGGGGAAAACCCCACTAGCCGACGGTAGGTCGTCGCCTTATCTCGCTATCCAGCGGGGGTAGATCATCGCCCCCTCCCCGAGAAAAAAACACACGCACTACACTTACGGAAATAATGACCAAAGTAGTTGACGTGTCCGGAAACACGAAAAAATCAATCAACGATCGATTCAAGAAGAACTGTCAACTTACTCGCAGAATCAGATCTTCCTCTTTTGCATTATGAAGGAAATACGTAAATTGTAGGAAGCAGACTCGTGAAGTTTTAAGATCCTTGAATTCGAGAATGTAATGTTGAAACTCCTGTCACCTACTATACAAGAATGTCTCTGTGACTTCCATTTTTATCAAACTTCTAGGCTTTAAAGACTAGAATCGTTTTATGTAGGAAAAAAGAACTGGAAGCTATTTTTGCACTTTCGAAATTTTGAAAAAAAAAAGTTGCAGTTAATATTTTTTGTGCACGAACATTCTCTTAATGCAATAGACGTTTCAAGATAAATTTCGAATTTTTAAATCAAGAATTTTCTGTCGTGTTTGAAGTGATTAAAATTTGTGTGATAGTGTACTTTTCACTAAAATGCTAACCAATTTGTTTCAAATTAATACGTTTGAAAACATTGAGATATTGTTCAGAATCAAGAAAATTAATGTATATATTGTCCAATGAAAACTTTTCTGCTGTTACTTTACTTACAATACTCGGAGTGACAGAGAAAAACATATTTGAAACCCCCAAAATGAATAAGAAACGTACTTAAATTATATTTTAGGAAAGTAATATGTAGATGAAACAAGGAGGAGCACTGTTAAAAATATAAGGGAAAATGTATGACATGCGAAATAGACATGTTAGTCACGGTGTTCAAGGGCAATGTCCTGTCATTGCTGATGCATAATTCTTTGTTTGTCCAGTTTTGCGCTTACATGTTTTTCTTTGAAGTGCTTTGCTGTTGACCATTATACGACTCTTACTGTCATCACGAGTACTTTCGCGTGGTGTTTTGTGTGCGTGAGTCAGGGTCGGGCCTGAAATACGAGATTATGGCAGCACTCCGAGCTCCTGAGATTGTTTGCTGTCAGCTGCCTTGGTAAGACGTATGGTGTGTAGCGGTTCTTCAACACGTCAACAATAACTCAGTGTTCTTCACTGAGCAGAGACACAAGAAAGGATACTTTTCTTTCTCGGTGAAAGTCAGTAGTCTTTATCTGTCCTGAAGTATCGTTACGAGTTCATTGCAGCTCCGATTATTTCAATTACTCAAGCGGAAATGTGACATGAACGTTCGTGCGAATGTGCAACGCGTCATAGACTCCTGGGACGAAAGGAAATATATTTTTTAGTTAGTTAGTTAATGCCTTATTTTACGTGGCGAGAATCGGGCCATCAGGCCCGCTCTTCCGTCTAACCACGCAAATTTCGCTACGCTCCTTTCACCGCCTAACGGAGAAACGCCTAGCCTAGTCGTTTTACAAAAACGTAGTCGTTTTTGTGACTCCCAGACAGCAGAAAACTGATGATGATGGCCAAGCCATCGAAAGCTGCTATTATTGAAATAAATACTATTGTTGACAATGACAACGCCTTCAATCATTTCAATTATGTAAATGTCAACTACAACTCACCACTGAATCAATAAACAATTGAGGATATTTTACATGCAGTAAATCTACTACATGGTACAGCCGGCTTTACTTTCCCTCTGAAGGAAGACGTACGAAGGATTTTTTCGCCCTTAAAAATCCACGGCTTCGGCCGCAAACTCGGGTACAACAGTCCGGTACGCTATTATACCACCGAATCCGCGCAGTATATTAAAATAATTTAAAAGAGATTTTCTCCTTTAAGCAGGAAAAACGCGATATTATTTCTTTAAATTGTAAATTTCTAGTTTTCTTAGCGAAAAGTCGTTTAAAAGAGAAGACCCGCTTCTAATCATTAGGATTAATATGGTTATAATTTAAAAAATTCTAGGTTAGCAATCAAAACTTGTCCATTCCATTATTTACTAAAATTCACTAATTTACATTTTGCTAAGTTTAGTGGAATCCTTCTCAAAGGATTGTGGTTCAAATACAGCTTATGTCTTCCCAAAGAAATGCGATAATGTATTTCGTTCATAAGAAGCTGCGTGTGGACGCACAAGATATTTTTGTTTCGTTTGTAAATTTTTCACAAATGGTACGCGCTTGTTTTGTTAGCGGGCACCTCAAATGTAGATGTGTCTCCTACAAACAGTCCTCATTTCTCCATGTTGAAGCGACTGAGTCTTTGTCCCCAGAAAAATATCTTAATGAGGAAAATACCGTTCAGTAAAGATCGCCATTACTGAAACAATTATTAGTGTTAAGATTGGATTAAAAAGTCGTCGTTAATTGACCGAAAAGTAAATGATGTAGTACCATGAATTTGCATTCAGAATGGCATGGGGGAAAGAGTAATTACAACGTGAGAAAATCCGTAACGAGCTAAACGTCATTGCGCGTAGATTCTCGTCCGTCTCTTCGAAATAATATCCTGGGGGTCTTTCGAATTCTATTTGTTTTCCTTGTGACACTACTCGCATTACAGTACAGTCGTAGTATTAATAAGACACCCTTACAAGTGCAGAAAGTGAGTTTCACGTGTCCGGGTCTATGCATCTCGCAATTAACTCGAAGACATTTACCAACGCGCCTAGTCTTGCCCATCCGCATTTATGCCTTGAGTATTTAACCATTTTCACAGGCAACCGGAAATCAATTTTAACCGCCCAAGGTTTCCGCGTGATGTGCTGAAAGTGTGTGTTAACGAACACGTGTGTGCCTAACTGAATAACTTTCGTCTTCACTGATTTCAATAAAAACGATTTCTTATCCTCAAGAAGCATCCGAAAGCTTTTACCAGGCCGGGTATAACTCTCACGCAGTCGGAACATGTATGGGTCCTTTTAAATTGGATATTTTTAGCGATGTCTAAGCTACTGGAAAAAATAAATATGGAGTTTTACTTTTACGTTAATTCATCTCGTAAAAAAATCTGAGTGTCTCTGAGCAATGTGTTGTGCAAACGTTCTCGCTGTCGTAATTTTTGAAAGTTCCCAAGTCGAACTTCAGAATTTTATCTTGTGTAGTACTCGTTTAAACTTTAAAGGTATTAGTATTATACAACGTTAAATTCTCAAGTTCTATACTTCTAATGGCTACCAAAATTAACACTTTTTACACAAAAAAATGGTAGAAGTTGGTGTTCATTGATGACCAGCATTGTAATATCTTGAAAGCTACAACTATTTAAAATGGTTTAATTACACGAATATGTAGTATTTTAATTTAGAATCTACATAAAAACAAACCATTAAATGATTCAGTTCTTTAACTCGCAATTCAGAGTAATTTTTTCTACTGGTACACGAAATTGGAACTAACAGATCTTACTGGATACATCGACTTTCCACATTTATATGAAGGATGACTCATTTTATCTTTACATTTTACAACTCGGTGTGTATTTCGCCACAACTTAATGAATATTTTACTGCAGCAATAACATCTGGTGCAATCTGAGAGCGAGTTTTTTTGTGCGAAGTCTAAAGCTTTCATCGCAATGCGTGAAATTGAGAAAGCCAGGCGCTTTTGTGTTAATACATAAGTAATCCGCTATTCCATATGTACTTTTAAAACTTGCTATTCCATTGTGTGTGTATGTGTGTGTGTGTGTGATATATATATATATATATATATATATATATATATATAGAGAGAGAGAGAGAGAGAGGGGGAGAGAGGGGGAGAGAGGGGGAGGGGACGCCTGAACGTAGTTGTAATGTTGAATCCAAGACCTGTTAAGAGATACTCAAATTTTGATACCAGACATTCCGTTAGATAGAATGTTTCAAAACTCCTATCACTTTGCGTTGCATTTATTAATGACGAATATTAGAAAAAACCTACAGTTAGTGGGCATTTAAGGTTAATAAATAATGTATAATTAGGCTTTAAACCCAGTCTGTGAAGGTATTAGGGGAGGGGTAAAACTGCTCTCCTTTGCACCTCTTAAATAACAGCATTGCCGTTCTTGAGAATCGTTTAAGACTTAAAAGGGTAGTCATATTTTGGTTTTACATATTTAGCTCCCGTTTTTAAGATTTTTAAACATTGATAGAGATTTCTATAGAGGAAAAGGAAGTAATTGTGTTTCATATCAAGTTTCGATTCCTGAATGTATCTTTCAACAATTTTTCCGAATGGGCATTTCCAGACATTACCTATAAACTTTAATTTCAGTGATTTCTAATTGTAGATGGCTTGCCTTTTGTTTGACAACTTCTGCACTTGAAGTAATTTAGACAACCGACTTTACGACACCTTTCTAATCTAGAAGCCGCGTAGTTCAGAACTCTTTTTAACGATGTGACGAGTGACACGAAAAGGAAACACCTTTCACACACACACGTCTGATTAAAAACGAAACCATTTTCAAATTCAACCTGCTTAGCCAGGCGGCAAAAACCGGAGCATTCCCCACTAACGACCTAATTTCTGTGGCGACGAATGAGTGGGTTAAGACCAGGAGAGCAAACATGGATGGCTTTTTATCTAAAAGCTCGCGGAAGCAGGGTACACGTGGGCGGCGGCGGCGGGGGCGGAGAGCCCGGCAGTGAGAGCTGCCACTCTGAGGGAGTACGGTAGAAAACGAAGCGTTCTCCTCCGGAGTAGGACGGCACGCCATTCCCCGCCCCCCACCCCACACCTCTCTTCCCAGCCCCGTCCCCCGTCCTCCCCCTTTCCCGCACCGGCCCCGCCTTCCCAACTCAGGCCCGTTGAGCTGGTTCGTCGCCCCGCTCCCCCTCACCCGCCCCCGCCTCCGTGTGACGAGCAGGTTGGCGATCTTCAGCTGTCCAGACCCGGCTACACCCGGCAGCGCATCGGTTTGCACAGCGCGTCCAAGTGAAGCTGCTCTTGAGTGGACAGCACTTTCAGTGTTGCATAGATCGGAGTCTTCCTTCATACGCCATTATGTGTACTTCCTTGTGTATGTTATGCGAAGTTCTCTGGCTCGCGACGCGTAGAGTTAAAAGCTCTCTTCAACTTCAATTTCTCTCATTATTCTCATTCTCCCTCCTCGAGCTTTGATTTATTGATTTTGATCTCTTCTCAGCAGCTCCTCGGAGAGTCTGACCTTCTTTTAAAAAGTATTATTTGAGACAATGTCGGTTTTTCCTTAAAAAGGCTAGTTAATTACTTAGTGTAAACATTGCATTTCAAATTTATTTTAGTAATAATGATAGTAATAATAACCGCAGTAATAATAATAATAATAATAATAATAATAAAATACAAACCTGATATTGTTATCTAGGATTTTGAGAAAAAAAACTTGTCTACTTGTACATGTTGCTGTGTCGTGTTATCAAAACGACGTTACCAAAAGGCAGCTTAAATATAAGTTTGCAAATCTAGGTCACCCGAATGTAGGGCGTGAAAGCACAGATTGTTCCGATAGTTATCGGAGCTCTGGGATTTGTTTCGCACAATTTTTGCAAGATCTTGTAGAGGCACCGAAAGTCTCTGCTCGTTAGGAAGCTGGTTGCAACTCGGAGTAAATTTTATGTTCACCCGACTCAAAATTTCTTTAGTCGTAAATTAGAGGAATATAATAATAATAATAATAATGGTGTTATTGTGTTTTTTCCTAATTATTGACTTATCGCTTACCCATATTTTTATCACCAAAGTTGACTTGGGATATTTATATGAACAGTTCTGCAGAGTTTCCAATAATGAATATTAATAAGAATAAATATGGCTTCTTTTTCTTCAAATGTGGATTTTTTATGATTAAGTTAAAGAACCATACGTCTTGGGAAAATTGTGTGTGTGTGCTTGATCGGCACATGTAGAAACGTTCTTGAGGTTTTCAGAGGTAAAAAATAAATTTACTGAACCAAGAGATTGCAGTGAGCCGGACGTGTTCTGCAGGGGCAACTCGTTTCGAATAAAATGGACGTCGTTCGCCTTTCATAGTCGAAGAGTCAAATACTATCGTTCGTTTAATAAAATACAAACAGATTTGGTTCCATTAAATCAAAGCAGCCGTCCACGTAAATGGTCATTCGAAACTTTTGGACGAAATTTCTTCCTCTTAATGCGAAGAAACTACATTTTAAATAATTGTCGATTTATTTAATCAACTAAATATGGGTACCTACGCTGAGTTCCTGGCCGACAAAACCCTTGTTGAAAGAAATTTGAAATTTCTCATTTTATAATAGGAAGTGGTGTAGGGTTTATGATTTGCCCCTTAATAGAAAGTTTAGACGTAGTCTGATCATAGTTATCAATAATGCATGAAGCTTTAATGGCCGCATCGCCATCATCTTCAGTGCAATCTGAGGCGCCTGGGGCCAGGTAGAGAAAGAGCATTAAACAACTTTTATTCCCCGCTTTTTATCTGCCGGACCCGATGCGCCTCAGATTGCAATAGAGGAGACCGCAGTGCAGCCGCAAAAGAGATACGTGTTATTAAAAAACGTGATGAGTCGACGCCGAAACATCATACTCTCTTTTTATCTATTACAGTGAGGCATCATTTTTTTCGTGGCATTATGAAAAGTTTCCTCTTAAACAGATTAAGAAAATACAACTCACTGGGGGGGACTTTCATTTCATTTCCTACAAAATTTACATTCATTGAAAATCGGCACTTTGTTTGCGAATTTTGTGCAACAATATCATTAAATCAAAGAAATATAAACTATTTTCGATAGTGAGTAAAATATTAAACTCGCTTTATCAACAATCGATCTTGTGCAATGACATGTAGAAACATACTTCTTTTACGATACTTTTAATCAGACTTATCAATCGTTGTTTGTTGTTGTACCTCTTTTCATGAGACAGACGCAATAATTTTACGTTATTTAAAAGCTCTGGGTATTTTCATTTCTCACCCTAGTTACACCTATACTTCGTTTGCTAATTTTCTCTCATTGGAAGTAATCATTTATCACACTACATAATTCACATGTCGAATTAACTCTACACAACTTTGTTTTACATTTTCAAAATTCTGCCTGCCTCTTTTTGCGTCGAGAGATAATCAGTAAGTCAGAATTAGAGAATCCGCTTTATTTTGTGGGAATTCTCGAAACAGTTTCTATTTATACGTTCAAAGATATTCCGTTTATGAAGCTACTAGCTGAATCTTTTATTTTTAAATCTTCACTCAAATTATAGTCATCAGATAGAAAGTGACATGGTCTTAAGTAAAACTGGTTGAACTTCCGTTACTAGTCGTTCCGCCGATTTGTGTCAACTTTAATAATGTATGTATAAATTAATTATGTATAGTAATATGCTTCTCCTTCACATTTTTGGAAATGTCTGTAAATGTGTAATAAATTAGTGATCATAAAATTCGAATAATTAAGAGTCAATTATGTTTATAAAGCTTGAAACGTGATGGTCCGCAATATATGATATGAGGGAAAAGGGGCACAGTGGGGAAATGGCACAGAGACGCAGCCTACTTTGACGCCGCGGCGCTGAGTTTGGCGGGGGCCAAAGGCGGTGGTGATGGAGGTGAGGGCGAGGGCGAGGGCGAGGGCGGGCGAGGCGGGAGCGAGCGAGGGAGGGCGAGGGGGGCGGGAGGCGAGGCGAGGGCGAGCGGCAGGCGGGGCGGGCGAGGCGAGGGCGAGGGCGGAGAGCGGGCGGGGCGAGGGCGGGCGGGCGAGGGCGAGGCGAGGCGAGGGCGAGGGCGAGGGCGAGGGCGGGAGGGCGAGGGCGAGGGCGGCGAGGGCGAGGGGCGAGGGCGAGGGCGAGGGCGAGGGCGAGGGGCGAGGGCGGAGAGGCGAGGGCGAGGCGAGGGCGAGGGCGAGGCGAGGCGAGGGCGAGGAGGCGAGGGGCGAGGGGCGAGGGCGAGGCGAGGGCGAGGGGCGAGGGGCGAGGGCGAGGGCGAGGGCGAGGGGCGAGGGCGAGGGCGAGGGCGAGGGCGAGGGCGAGGGCGAGGCGAGGCGAGGCGAGGGCGAGGGCGAGGGCGAGGAGGCGAGGGCGAGGGAGGCGAGGGCGAGGGCGAGGGGCGAGGGCGAGGGCGAGGGCGAGGCGAGGGCGAGGGCGAGGCGAGGCGAGGCGAGCGGAGGCGAGGCGAGGAGGCAGGGGCGAGGGCGAGGAGGCGGTGGCGAGGGCGAGGGCGGTGGCGAGGAGGCGGAGGGCGAGGGCGAGGGCGAGGGCGAGGGGCGAGCGGCGAGGACGGCGGCGAGGGCGGTGGCGAGGGCGGTGGCGAGGGCGGTGGCGAGGGCGGTGGCGAGGGCGGTGGCGAGGGCGGTGGCGAGGGCGGTGGCGAGGGCGGTGGCGAGGGCGGTGGCGAGGGCGGTGGCGAGGGCGGTGGCGAGGGCGAGGGCGGTGGCGAGGGCGGTGGCGAGGTCGAGGGAAAGGGAGGTGGCGAGGGCGGGGGGTGGAGCGGTGGCTGGGCAGACAGTCGTGAGTCAGGCGGCGCGCCGCGCAGGGGGCGTGCTCGTGCCGTGCGTGACTGGGCGGGCGCGCAGTGCGACGCGACGCGGCCTGGCGTGGGCTGTGCAGAGATCAAGGTCGAGAGGGCGTCCGGATTCTCAGAAGAGAGAGTCTTTGCCCCCCCCCCTGCTGTCGGAAGAACACGAGGTGGCCAAGTAAAGTCAGCTTTGCAGGAAGCTAAGAGGCGCGGTGCCCTAGTCTCAATCGTTCGGACTCTCTTCAAATATTAGCCACTTTTACTTGCATGGTTTTTCTAATACGTGCAAAAATTTTGTGAATAAGGATTTGTAGATACTTTATATCATGTTGAATTCATATGTACTAGGATAGTCGTTAAAAAAATGAAAGTTCGAATGTCATTACTCCTCGTCATTAGATCGATTCAGAATGAATGAATGAAACGAATGAAATAAATGAAATGAATTGAGATAAGTTACAGCCGATATCAATGATAATAACTCGTGCCAGTGAGTTAGAATTTAAACGGCATTTAACATAAAACAATGCTTTATGATACTTCACAACATTAGCTACATTTATTTTATCACGTTTTGACAAGAATAATTATTGCGAAGTTTTGGATTCGAGAGTCGAACCGTATGTCAACGTTAATTAAATTGGTTTTTTTTTTAAAAAAAAAGTTAAGTTACCAACGATCTGTAAAAGATAATGACAATCATTTATTCTCAGGGCGAGATTCGATCCCATAACTCTTAGGTTTGAAACGTTCTCGTATTTCTGATCTCCCTTTGAGAAGATAGCAGACGTCTTTGTCTATTGTACGGCTCCCCTACTGGGATGGAAGTCAACTGAGCTCGGGCAGGGAAAATCTTCAAAATGACGGTCATTAATGGGCCTATTCTTATTCATGAGGCACTTGTTACTTATAAGGATTTACGCGCGCCTGGTTCAACACCAAGGTGAGTTCAGAGCCAACATTTGCGCTCATTTTGCAGTGACCCTCATCCGCTTGTATTAGTCCGGCCGGCTAAAAAAAAACTAGATAAAACTACGAATGACATATCGAACATATATGGGGCCTCCTGAAACGCACGTCTGAATGAATTGCTTCTTTTTTACTGGCTCGTTCCAGTTTCTCGTGCTTCCGCATCGTAAAAAGTTTCCCTTTCTCCGCGCAGATTTTGGTTCTCGCTCATCCTCGCGCAACCGCGAGCGACGGTAGCTTTCCGCGGTGGCTTTGGCAATCGCGGCCCGAGCGAGAAGGAATTTTTGCGAAACGAGAGGTCCGAGAGCAAAGCGGCCCCGCCCACCGAACCAGCGGGCCTCGAGTAATACTTGCCTCCCGGCGCCCAACTCTACATTTGCGAAAACACGCCAGGCGACGCACGATGACTTTAGGACCGCCGAAATGTTGGCTTCTAATACACTTTTGTCGTTTGGAAGGCCAACAGGGCGGTAGGCTTGTGGCATAATAGCTAGCGCATGCGCCTTCTACGACTGGGGCCCGGGGTTGAAGGAATTTGTGATGGACAGGCGGGTTTATTTTATTTTATTTATTTATTTTTATTTATTTATTTTACGTAAAAGAAAACCAGTTACAACTGCGTATGACGTGCTATTGGGAGAAGTGAATTGTGTGCACATTTTCAAAATTCTGTGATCCCTATACTAATTCATATGCTACTTGAATTTTGAATTAAAAAAAGCTCCCATGTAATAAAATCTATTTTCAAGGATAAATAAACAATCAATTTTGGGCTCTTATCCATGTTGTCTCGTTTTGTTTCCATTTCACCTCCCTCTGACTCCACCGGTTTGCTGCCATCACTCACCTCATCACTAGCGCTATCATCTGTTTATCAGAATGTAACTTTCTACTCCAAATCAAAATTCCTACTTCATTCCTACTAGTTTCATTAGGACCCACGAGTTTTAAAGACTAATGGTTGGAACTTAACTCGTGGGCCAATGACCTTTTCAGTTGAGGGCCATCTAAAATACAATAAACAAATTAATCACCAAAAATGTATTAAATAATTAAATTAACTAAAATAAATAAATACATAAAACAGAACCTAGCGACACACGTATGAAATTGGAAACGAATGAATGAGGTGACGGCAAGAGTGCTTCTTGAGGAATGGGATCGCTCAATTTCTATAAATCTACTTGGAATCGATTTCATTGAGATTTTTAAACTAGATTTTTAAAAGAGAAACTACTTCTTGGATCGTGTTTGTAGGCAATATTGCTCATCCGTGGAAATTCGTAGTGGTTACGCAGGCTAACGATGAAAAAACTTTTTGTGTGTGTTCATCTAATTTTTATCGTTTTAAGTGTTCTTAAAAAATAACATTGAAAATGCCGTATCACCCACCATTTGTTGACATTGTAACATTTTCTCTCTGTAGCTAGGCAAATGCAACTCTGAGTCTCTAGAAACGTATGAGATGCAGGAAGTTAGAATGAGAAAGTATTAGGACGACAAAGGTAGTAGAATACGCTTTGGTAAACTATATCTACATCGTGATGCCTTCCACTACCGGACATCGATAGGCGTGCCAGTTTAACAGACAGAGTTGATTGCATTTATTTATTTATTTATTTATTTTACGTCAAAAAAAACAGTTAAAAACTGCGTATGACGTGCTATGGGGAAAAGTGAATTGTGTGCACATTTTCAAAATTCTGTGATCCCTACACTTAGTCATATACTACTTAAATTTTGAATTTTTGAAAGGGAGAAAAAAACTCCCATGCAATAAAATCTATTTTCAACCCAAAAAATTTTAAATAAAACTAAATTTTGAATTTTGAAAGGGAGAAAAAAACCAACAAAAAACTCCCATTTAATAAAATCTATTTTCAAAGATAAATAAGCAATAAATTTTGGCTCTTATTACTTCCTGCCGCGACAACATGGAAACGATAATTTGAATAAATGTATTTCCCACTGAATTCTAGAAGACGTGCACAGAAAATGAAGTTACATTTATGTCCAGAAGCAAAACAAGGGGTCATCTCAGCATTCGGTCAATGGATCAGGGAAACTGGTCGAAAAACCTGATCGAGATGGGAGTTGCATTTGTAGCTCTGCAGCACACTCAGAATTGCATCGTGTTTGTTTTATTCGAGGCGCAGATTAAATCACTATTATATCTTGATAGCATTGTTGCTATCGAGATAAGATATTAGTTTAGCAGTTTGCGTTCAGTCATGGTTTGTCATGGTTGCAAGAACAATCCTGACAATTTTTGTTATATTTGAGGCAAATTTATGATTAAGAAATACCAACGGAACTTCAGACTTTGTTCGACATGTGTATTATTCGTACTTTGGAATTAAACTTGGTGATCAGGACAAATCTTGGGCGACACATTAGGTATGTTATATTTGTGTAAAATACCTTAGAAAATGGCCAAAAAAGGAGAAAGTATCCTCTAGATTTGCCATTCCAATGGTATGGTGGGAGCCAAGAAATCATTCAGATGATTGCTCCTTTTGTTGCATTGTTCTTGCGAGTTACAACTCAAAAATCAAAAAAGGGATTCAGTACCCTAACCTATTATCAGCAATTCGGTCATTAAGCCATAGTCCGGACATTTGTGAAAAGTTTCGGCAATTGTCTGAAGCAAAATTAAAAGAGGGTATCTTCGTTGGACCTGATATTAGAAAAATGTTTGATCCCCAATTTGAACTACGTATGACAGTAAGTGAAAAACGTGGATGGCATTTTTAACACGTTGTAAATAGATTCAAACAAAAAAGGCTAAGACTATCCGGCAATTGTTGCCAATACTCTGGATGCCTTCAAAAAATTGGTATGTTTAATGAGGCTGAAGGTTCACTTTCGAAACAGTCGGTTACAATTCTTTCTGAACAATTTAGGTAGTGCAAGTGAAGAACAAGGTGAGCGTTTTCATTAAGATCTAAAACTGATGTGAAAACCTTATCAGAGACGCTGCAACACTAATATGACGGGAGATTACTGTTGGTCACTTTACTGAGATAGTCCGCAAACGGCTTAAAGGAGAAAAAGCTATAGGAAGAGCTTTAAAGAAAAGAGACAAAGAAAATATGCGTCAATGGACACGTAAAATCTTTGTAGAATGTAATGTTAAGAATATATCTATCAGAATTTTATTATTTGATTTTCATTCTTCCTATTTTCACTATGACAAATAAAACCCGGCGACCAATTTCAGTGATGATTACCTACATCCATTACAGTAGCAAGACAATTTAGTCCGTCGCTTATGAAGTGTACATTCAAAGGAGTTAGTTTTAAATTACAGGAGATGACAGAACATTTTACCACCTGTTGTGCTACTGCAGTTAGTAGATTTATAGGTTTGCAACCTTTCCTTTCCACTTCCTGCTGAGTTGTGGCGGACGTCCCCGTCTCCCACGCACTCGATGTGCCAAGTCATTGGATCCTTTCTCCCTCTTTCCTCGACGACCGCCACCAAGGTGACCTTCCGGTATTCCCCGCAGTCATTTATTGTGCGTTTGGCGGTCGGCGATGTGCGTGGGCCGGTGCGAGGTCCAGGCTGGACCGCACGCTGATGGATGTGGCCGTGGCGGTCAGCCTCCGTTCGCCCCCCAGAGGCCACCTCGCCTCGCGTCGCCCCGCCCCCGCCCCGCCGCAAAAGGGCACTTGACAGCGTGGCCTTGCTCAAATGGGTCGAGGGCCGCGGCCGGCCGGGCGGCGGCGGCGGCGGCGGCGGCGGCGGCGGCGGCGGCGGCGGCGGCGGCGGCGGCGGCGGCGGCGGCGGCGGCGGCGGCGGCGGCGGGCTGTAGCTCATTCCATCTGCCGCACCCCCGCGGCCGCCAGGCGCTTTCTCCTTCGCTTCTTTCGCGTTCATTGTTTTCACGCTGACTGGGTTGGTTGGTTTGGTTTGGTTTATTCGTGTTTCCGGGCGCGTCAACTGCTTTGGTCATTAGTCCCGTTAGTGTAGTGCATGGTTTTTTCTCGGGAGATAGCGGTGATCTTTCCCCGCCGGATGGCGAGATCCGGCGCCGACCTACCGTCGGCTAGTGGGGTTTCCTCCTAACCAGGACTCTTCCACCGCCCCAGCCGGGACAAGCTCTAAGCTCCCGACCGGTCTCCCAGAATATGTGGTAGTGTAGTGCATGTTAGTGTAAATGTGTGTATAAGGGGAGAGGATAGGACAAGGAAGAGGAAGGAAAGATCGCGCGCGGTCCGTGACCCGTTTGGTAAGGTACTGCTCCGGCATTCGCCTGGTTTTGATCGGAGAAACCACGGAAAACTACCGATCAGAGCAGCTGGCCGCTAGAATTCTCCTCCAGGCAGCGACTGAATTCGACCTAGCTGAAAAGCTAGTGTCGAAAATCCTGCCACTGTCAGGACTCGAACCTAGGACCTCCCGGTCACAGGCGCTGCAGTGACATCAGTTGATGCACTGAGCTACCCTCCCGGTCCCGCTGACTGGGCTCTTCTTCGACTTCCAACGGCGCTGTGTGATTTCTTTGGACACAATCTGCGCGGAATAGCTCGTTGCGTGTGGACTGTGCGGGGTTCGATGCCTGCTACACTTCAAGCTTCATTGAAAACTCGTTTTCGACTTAACTCGACGGAACCAAATTGAATTGTCATATTAATTCTTGAATTTGGTCATTCCTTCCGATTCCGTTCAGTTCCTAGCAAGATGCAAGTGTACGAGTAGGTTCTACAGTTATTCGCAATGAGATGTAAAAGTGAAAAGAGGGGGAGAGCAAAGGGGTCTTAAAAACCCGAAGAAGTACTGGTTAAAAACTATTGAAAAATGAGATTTAATATGAAGAAGTGATTAGAAGATGAAAATGTTGTGAAAGAAGAAATCCAATTAAAAATCAGGAATGTGTGATAAAGTAGACGCGTAAGCAACAATTGAGTGTTAATTCGTCTTTGATTTTAAGATAATTGTGTGTGTTCATTTAAGCCAAAAATACGTATGAATTACTTCTAGCACCAAATCCAGAATAATTCATGTTCATTACGAAGTATTTTTGTACTATTTTTTGCGCAACTTTCTTAGTCCACTGGAATGGATAATATATTTTTTAAACAGAAATTCAATTTCTGTCACATTTTTAAAAGAGTTTTCACCGTGAAAATAAAACTTGAATGACATATTATGGTAATCACAACATTGTTTCGTAGAAGATTGGTATAAAGTTCCTGGATGTGGCAATATGCTTTCAACACTCAAAAATCAGGCATTGTCATACGATTACACGCATGTACGCTATCTCTCTCTCTCTCTCTCTCTCTCGCTCACTCGCTCACTCGCTCGCTCGCCTCTCGCTCACTCGCTCGCTCGCTCTCTCGCTCACTCGCTCGCTCGCTCTCTCGCTCACTCGCTCACTCGCTCGCTCGCTCGCTCGCTCTCTCGCTCACTCGCTCGCTCTCTCGCTCACTCACTCGCTCGCTCTTTCGCTCACTCACTCGCTCCCTCTCGCTCGCTCGCTCTCTCGCTCACTCGCTCGCTCTCTCGCTCACTCACTCGCTCTCTCGCTCACCCTCTCTCCTCTCTCGCTCACTCTCTCGCTCACTCTCCACACTCACTGTCTCACGCCCTCATTCTCTCTGTCCCTCCCACTCACTCACTCACGATTATTCTAATATCATAGTAACAAACATTCTATAATAAATTTATTTTTGTAAGTGATTGACTGAAGCATCCATCTCGACGAATCTTATATTTCTGACCGGGCGGGAACAAAAATTCGTACTGCCACTCACCGTTATCGTGAGAATTAAGACAGCTGCTAACTTCCTGGAAATGTTCCGTGTTTTTTCGACCCGTTCATGTAATCGCGAAGGTGTCAGGCAGTGAACTGTGAACTGGATTTACAGAGAGTTCTTTTTGAAATTATCGCTCCACTGCGTCATCCGAAGTTCTGAATTAAAATTGCCCTAAAGATCTAATTCCTACGTCGATACAACGGCATATTAAGCATCTTTCTTTTTTTGCAACGAGAAAGAAAAGCAGCGGTTCCAGATAAAGGATGTAAGTACAGGACGAAGAAACGAAACATAATCACCGGCCAGGGCAAGATGAAGCGTGGGTGGCGATTGATTCGACCACATCATGACCCGTTTCGGGGTTTGTGGGGCGCTTCGAATGGTGTCGCGAAAAAAGGAAGACACAAAGGCGCGCGACGCTTGGACGGTGACGCGAGCCGCCGGCGAGCGCCTCTGTTCGGAAACCTGTCCGAAAGCGCAGACCGGGTCTTCTTGTTCACTAGAGGAAGACTGGCCTGACCCACACGTCCTTTCCCTCTTCGGCGAAGAGTAATCCGAGCTAGGGTGGTTGTTGACTGATTGATGATTGATTGATTTTTTTGTGTTTCCGGGCGCGTCAACTGCTTTGGTCAATAGTCCCGTTAGTGTAGTTCATGTTTTTTCTCGGGAGATGGCGGTGATCATCTCCCGCTGGATGGCGAGATCCGGCGCCGACCTACTGTCGGCTAGTGGAGTTTCCCCCCAATCAGGACTCTCCCACCAGCAGGGCACCGCCCCAGTCAGGACAAGCTCTAAGCTCCCGACCGGTCTCCCGGAATATGTGGTAGTGTAGTGCATGTTAGTGTAAGTGTGTGTGTTAGGGAGAAGATAGGACAAGGAAAAGGAAGGATAGATCGCGCGCGGTCCGTGGCCCGTTTCGTAGGGTACTGCTCCGGCATTCGCCTGGTGTTGATCGGAGAAACCACGGAAAACTCCCGATCAGAGCAGCCGGCCGCTAGAATTTTCCTCCAGAGAGCGAGTGAATTCGACCCAGCTGAAAAGCTAGTGTCGAAAATCCTGTCGCCGTCAGGACTCGAACTCAGGACATCCCGGTCAGAAGCGCTACAGTGACATCAGTTGATGCACTGAGCTAGCGCTACCGGTCCCTGTTTTTATTTATTACCCGTGCCTGAGTTAAGGGAGACATGTGGCGAGGGCGGCGTATTTCCTTGACCGTTTCAAGCACACTTGGTCTGTCGGAGCTCTTCTTCCGTGACACCGCTACAGAAACCGAGACGATTGTAATGGAAAGGCTATACAGCTCTATTTTTGTCCCGACCGGGAATTGAACTCGTGATCGTGAAGGAAAGATAGTGCGCCGTCCATGAGCCACCCGAGGGATATGAAAAAGAAAATACGTGTTCAATTGAGAAAACTTTTACTAATATTTTTTGTAGGTACTTCAGTGAGAATAGTGGAGAGTCACCCTGAGTGAATGAAATTCGCGTATGTTCAGTTTAGATAGAAATGACGATTTATTGGTACCATATCGTAAGTATCTATGTCGTCCTTCCAATATACTGTAAATTTGTTGTTGAATATTTGTTTTCATTTATTGCAATATACCTCAAATATTAATAGTTTTTGAAGAAGAAAAATGTAAGAAAATCCATTCGATGTTGAAAACTGTTGCATTTAAATGTAATAATAAAATGGGAGGGGACATCATTTCTGGTCCTTTTCCGTTAATTTTTTTATTTACATGTATCATATTTTACTAGTAAATGAATAAAATAATCTACAATGAGAATATATTTATAACTGAAATGTTAATTTAATAAATAAAATCGATTTTATGTTGAACCATTGACAGAAATTCTAGTTGAATTGTAGAGCCTCTTCCCCTAATTCCGTGCAACAATTCACTCAAATTGACAGGTTAGAAAAGGAGGAATAAGAAATAGTTTTCGAAAATAAAATGTTGTATTGTGAAAATGAAACATTTTCAGGGAGCCTATACCTCCTTGTGCATACGCCTAAGGGAACACCTTGGAGATTTTCTCATTAGAATCAATATGAATTGACATATTTGGTGAGTCAGGGTATCATTGATTTTACTTCCGTTCTCACTAATTACAATTTAATTTTAAAAAAGTCAAAGTTCCCGTGTTCTAACAAAAAAAACTGCATTTGGATTTCGTCTTTAAAAATATTGCAATATTGACGTATCAGTACATCGAACTGTATTGACATCTGTATTTTTAGATGACGTTTTCCTTCTTGCCTGTGGAGGCGAAGTCTTTTTATAGTGGCGCATCGCAGTTTTATTTCGCGCGTGGGCGGGGAGCCTGTTTTGAAAGATCCACATCCGGGGACGCCATCGTCATGCGTTCCGCCGCGGCGGAAGAGGAATTCATAGGAATTGATAATTTTGCCTCTTTAATACTTTCAGGTAGCGAATCGTGACAAATTGATGATAGATATTAGCTACATTGTTTAAAACTGAATAAATTAAGAGGTATTTAATTGATATACTCATTAACTCAAACATATATATAACAATACCCATTGAAGTATTAAAGGTATATATACGATACACTGACAGTATAATAAGTGTTCGTAATTGCTGTGTGTAAAGTTTCAATGAGTTTAGACGAGTAGTTTTTGAGAAATTGAATTTTGTCGTCCTAGATGCGTAAAACAGAACACTGTGCGCCGTACGCGCGATCACTTGTTGGTCACTGCGTTCCTTGCCGACGGGAGAAACTCGCGCGTTACTCCGTGTGATCGGGAGTGATTGGGCCGAAAGAAAAAACAACAACCCGCGGTGAACTCGACCGTGGTCAGCCGGGCGGGAGATCGTTGCTGAATGCCCGAGGGCGGGAGGAGGCAAGGTAGGAGCGATTTTTTTATACGAGGTTGAGGTAGGGCACCGGGAGCACTTATTTCACTGCGACGGCGTGGAAGTTCTTTGTGCCGCCGATAGATCTCTCCCGCTTCGCTGTATTGTGAATGTTGCTCTTCGATGTCTAGTGCGTATTCAGTTCAAGTATGCATGCAAGCAAGAGAAAGAATCGAGCAACACAGTAAAGTTAAAAAAGATTTTACATTTTTTCTACGATCGTATAAAAATGTGGATTGTGTGGATTTATACGAACTCTTACGCGTGAGTGATGTTAGTGTTTTATTAAAACATCTCGAAAAGTCAAAGTTATCATTCAGGAAATTCTTTGCAAGAAATGCGTCAAAGCTTGAAGAAGACTTACGGTACTTAGGTTGCAATAGAAGTAAAAAAATAAAAAATTAACGGCCAAGCATCTTTAATTTTATAATGTTTAAATTCGGTAACTATTAACTTATTATTAGTAGGTAAGTATTAACACATAATATATTATGATGTATCTCGTAACAGAAGATTGTCTTATTGACTCATTAACACAACTTTTGAGAAAACCCACAATTAATAATAAACGTAAATACATTCACTGGCCTTCTTCTTAAAATTATAGTAAGGACGTTTTTAATACAATTAACGACACTTTTGTTGTTTTTATTTTCATTAAAATAGTCGCACAAATCCTTCTCAGTGATAATAACATACCGCTGTTACTATTGTCAGATAATTATAAGTTTTTGTAAATACCTTAGGATTTTACGGGTTATAACTCTACTTGATATTGCAGCATTCGTAGTATCTAGCAACTTGCGTGACGTGCCTGTATCGCTATTATACATTTTCAAGTCAGTTTATTCACGGTGTATCAGTTACAGAATAGGAATTTGTATGGAACACAGGTTTGCTACCACATGTTGCGACTTCACTGCCTTTCTTCACATAATCGTTAATGAAGGTAAGGAAAGAAGATAAAAGAGAGATAGAGAGAGAAATGTGAGCGAGAGATAAAAAAGAAAAGAAACAAAAAAGACGAAAGAGAGAGAGGAAGACGAAAGAGAGAGAGGAAGACGAAGAGAGAGAGGAAGACGAAAGAGAAGAGGAAGACGAAAGAGAGAAGACGAAAGAGAGAGAGAGGAAGACGAAAGAGAGAGAGAGGAAGACGAAAGAGAGAGAGAGAAGAAGACGAAAGAGAGAGAAAGAGAGAGAGAAAGACGAAAGAGAGAGAGAGGAAGACGAAAGAGAGAGAGAGGAAGACGAAAGAAGAGAGAGAGAAGACGAAGAAAGAGAGAAAGAGAGGAAGACGAAACGAAAGAGAGAGAGAGAGAGAGGAAGACGAAACGAAAGAGAGAAGAGAGAGAGGAGAGAGAAACGAAAGAGAGAAAGAGAGAGAGAGAGAGAGAGAGAGAGATCCACATAATATCCACAGACCGAGAATGTGATACTATTTGAGGGTCTATAATATTTATACATCTTCGTAAACACGCTGTTAAATAGATAGTTATTGTTATTAATTGCAGTGGACTTGTACCTTCTCTTCGTGTTGAAACGACGTGCTGTCATGCATTAGGATGCGATACGTGCATGGAATTTTTTCTCTTTTAGAAGCAGCGTTACTCATATATTATTCTTGCGTTTCCCCGAGCATGGTTTGTTTGGGTAATCACTACGTTTTCGCAGCCCGAGAGTACATACACGAATGAAAGTTTTGTATTTTGTAATTTAAATTATGTCTGAGAGTTTAGAATGTGTAGTTCCTAGTTACGATGTTTGGTAATGCTACCTACAAGAACAGTTGTGAACAATTAAAATGCTGTGATAAATGGGCTTGTATGGAGCTTGAAAATTCACACGCAATATCGACAATTCTTATTTGTATATGTCTATTTTGAAGCATTATTATTAGGTAAATCATTAATAATAAATTAATATTATTAACCAATGAAAATGAAATCTTGAAAATTCTTACTTGGTGCGGAATGTAGGTTGCTGCGAAGTGTGTTAATTGAATAAGTTGAACTAAAATTTGTTCAAAGAAGTACTCATTAATAATCAACATTATTCGTATTGTTTGAAACGTGGTGAAAGGAGGAAGTGACCAGCCTAAGGAAATGTAATTTTAATTAAAAAACTGTTATTATCTCAAATATCATAAACAGTATTTTAACGAATTTATTGATGTTAATTAACGTTAACAAAACTTTATTTAATGATGTCTGATTCATGGAAAACAGACGTACCAAAAGTAGCCTGAAGCGCTTACTTCCTCTCTGAGTCGCAACTGAACGCTCCATGATCATTTCATTATTCAAACATCTTCGAAATATTTTGAAAACATTGCAGTGTGGTTCTATTAATCTCTTTCTAATTAATTATTTGAATATGACTGTAGCTAAAAGAAAGCATGGAGTAACTGCCAACTAGAAATACCATTTTCTAGTGTTGTTTGTAAGTTTCGCTTCCTTACGAGATTATTCACCAAATAAATATACATTAATAATTTAGAAAATAGTCATCAAACGGTAGAGATCCGTAAGTAAAAAATTAATTAAGAAAGAACTTATCGTACAATCACCGTATAGCGCCATGGTGAAAGTGTATCCTTTAGAGTCTCACTTCTTAAGCAGAATCATCGTATGTCGTTTCTTTGATTTCATTTGTCATAGTACCATTAAATTAACTTAATTTTTTATTTAATTTCAATGCATTAATTCATTTTACTTGCTGAATAGTTCTAAAAGCATTCTTTTGTATTTCATACAATTCGTCACTTAAAATTATTAATTGTAAAGTTTATTAGTATTTATATCTTAGATAAATTCGTGGTCTCCCAGCAAAACAGAGAAAGTTAGGGTTGTGTAGAATTATATAACGAGCTTGTTGAGACGAATGTCACAGGAAAATGAGGGAAAATGTCCCTCTCTCTTTGTAGGCCTAGCCTCTGTTTATGGTATTGCAACCTTAAGCACAGTTTCACACTGCACCAAAGTTGTTTTTTTTAGTACAATGTGAACTTTTGTTGCAGTATAATTTCTTGATGTTATTTAAGATTAAAATGTTATGGTTGTGAGTAAAAGGAATGTGTACAAGAAAATATTTAGGCCTGCAGTATTTTAGTTCGTTCGCATTTGACACTTCTTCCGCGTGTTGCCTTTACCCTGTTGTGCTCTAGCTTGTTTGGTCGCGCACCAGTCTCAAGTGTTTCACACAACACTGATATGGAAATAGTGAGAAAGCTGTTTTACGTGACGTCTTAATTCACTCCCGTAAACTCTTGTCCATTTTCAATCTTCGACGGAACAGATAAGACAATTGTTAATTAACTAAAACCTCACAACTTCTTTCAACGCATCTGCCTCCTGAATCCCCATATTTTTAAAATGTGTTTCTAGGCCTATTGCCATTCGATTTTTTTTTCTTCACTTTCTCAACGCTAGAGGCGCAAGTTTGCTTCTTGCTTTTCTGTTCTAATTTTTCTCAATGAACTAGTTTGCTTTTCTTTTCCATTCCTCTGACCGAGAATTCACTTCCCAAACTCGTATTTTTTCGGTTTGCTGGACGCGCATTATTTGGTGCTGCGTATCGTTTAACTTTTCGTCAACTAACATCCCGAGTTTTTGTTGCCCCTCGCGTTTCCACGAGCGGTCTTCTGAATTATAGGGTATCTCCATCCATGCCCATCCCTACTCATTATCGCAGGTCCTGCGTGGTCCACAGTGTGCTTGCGCCACGCCCACAGGTCCGTCTCAGCCGGCAGCGGGAGAGAGAGAGAGAGAGCGAGAGAGAGCTAGAGAGTGAGAGAGCCAGGGAGTCAGTAGGTCAGAGAGGCGAAGGGGGGAGGTGAGAGCACCATCGTTCCAGTGTTACGTCACCCGAAGAGCGGGTGCACGGTGCGGCGGGGAGCGGGAGTGCACGCTACCGCACACTTACAGAGTCGGTACGGCACGAACAGACGGACCGGGAGCGGGAGCTCAGTGCATCAGTGCGGGAGCTCAGTGCAATGCTGCACTGATGTCACTGCAGCGCCTCTGACCGGGAGGTCCTAGGTTCGAGTCCTGACGGCGGCAGGATTTTCGACACTAGCTTTTCAGCTAGGTCGAATTCAGTCGCTGTCTGGAGGAGAATTCTAGCGCCGGCTGCTCTGATCGGAAGTTTTCTGTGGTTTCTCCGATCAACACCAGGCGAATGCCGGAGCAGTACCGTACCAAACGGGCCACGGACCGCGCGCGATCTGTCCTTCCTCTTCCTTGTCCTATACTCTCCCCTTACACACACACACCTACACTAACATGCACTACACTACCACATACTCCGGGAGACTGGTCGGGAGTTTAGAGCTTGTCCCGGCTGGGGTGGTGCCCCGCTGGTGGGAGAGTCCTGGTTAGGGGGAACCCCCACTAGCCGACGGTAGGTCGGTGCCGGATGTCGCTATCCAGCGGGGGAAGATCACCGCCATCTCCCGAGAAAAAACATGCACTACACTAACGGGACTAATCACCGAAGCAGTTGACGTGCCCAGAACCACGAAAAAATCAATCAATCAATCAAAACGAACAGATGGGACGGGTGGGAATTTTTAAAAGTTGATTACGTTGTTTCCCGCGGAGTAAGCGCAGTGGGCCATCACGGTCAGTTCGGGACGATTCTCCTTTCCCAGAAAGTCATTCAAACGTGCCGTTCATGCCGATGACGTCATCGATAGTCTGAACACGTGGATCAGGTCGAGACGACCTTTTCTCCTTTTCTGATAGTGGAGTTCAGTGATGTGCAGCAAAAATGGATGTGTCCAATTTAATTAGGTTGATTCAAAATTATCCCGAGTTGTACAGCATTATGTTTCATTGAAAGTATTACCCGACGCTCGGAAGTATTATTTTGCTGGTTAGCTGAACTATCCTTATCCAGAACTAAGATTTGCCAAATTTAAAATAGATAATAATAGGCAATATTAGTGAAAGGATGACTGGAACACTTAACACAGATTGCTGAAAAGTGTGATGTATAATGTTCAGTTTCAGGAAAAATAAAAAATGTAATGGTAGAACGTTAATGATCGTAGACACTGTTGAGGGTAATGGTTCATACTTAGTGCATCAGTATTTGGAAAAGTGAAATATTTCTATCATATCACAGTAAAAACACTAAGAATATGTATTTAAAATTGTTTAATTAAATGTGGCTAATGATATTTGCATGTAATTTAAATGTACCTGTGTTATACGGCAGTCTAATTTGTAGAAAAGCAAAAGTGTTCCTGTCGCTCACAGTGGTTTAATTTCTATTTCCAAGTTTTTGCTTTGATTTTTTCTTTTTTAATTAAGCAAGCAGTACAATTTTATATGAAGTGTGGTATTCACTTGCCACAAATTGCGAAGTGTAGCATTTAAATTGAATTTAACAAATCATGTCAAAACAATATTCATAGACTTTTCAGGTAATGGCGTTACATTCTCTACATACGTTTTGTCATGTCGTGTGTATATTAATTTTAAATCTTGAATAAAATTAAGAAATGTGAATAATGAATGAAAATTTCTGTGTTTTAACTGTAAAAACAAAGGCATTCTGTCACGTGCCGACCTCTAGTGCCTATAAACTATACAGCGCTGTTTATATTCATTGCCTTTATATTAAAAATCGAAAAAGTATTCTAAAAAGCTTAGAGTATTCGATGACACGATTTAATATCATTTTTCCATAACGGGAATAAAAGTCGATTTCAACGTTACCAAATCCTTAAGGTGAAAGTAATGTATCCCATATACAATATACTACAAAGAAAACCTGACAGCATGAGCAATACACTTTTCTGTCATGTATATTCTGTCTGATTATGAACTTTCGTAAGTTGATTGACAGTTACTGCGAAATTAGTATAGCAAATGTAATACTATACACGTATCGCGAGTCCAGAATCTTACGGTTTATTATTTTTCATCGTGATTCTGACAAAATAATGTGAATGTGTAAAAACAGTGTATGCACTTCAGGTGAGACATACATTTTCTCCTCCGAGAAAGTAATTGCAACCCGCGGGAAGGAGGTCATCGGAAAATATCATACATTTCTTTCCCTTGGTCTATAAACTACTATTATTCGCTTTCGGAAAGTTTATTCATCGGACTTTTACATTTAAATACTATAAAGGGAGGGGGAGATCAAAGGCTGGCGCTATCTACACACTCGAGGCAAACCTCATCTAGCAGCTTCTTTCTTCTATAAAAGAAACCAAAGAAATTCGCACAGCTAGCACGGTTAAAAATAAAGTACATATCCTCGCAATCTGTAATTGTGTGTGCCAGTATTTTAAGCGTTGTACCAATCTTGTAAAATTGTATTGAAAAAGCAGCAAAGAGGCGAGTCATGGTTTTGAAAAGAGATTCGGGTAGGGTATTGGTACAGACACAAAGCAAGTTAAAAGAGAAGACGATGTTACATTTGTTTAAGTTTTGCAACGTGTTGCGTTCATTATGACTTGCGAGATACGGAAACAATCCATTTCACATATTTCATATGTTGAGAAATGCTTCATAATTTCACAAACTGAGTTTACAAGATGTATTGCTGCAAAGTTTTGAATAGAATGCTGACAATGACTCATTTCTTTACTTACACTTTTTTCTGCGCAAAAAATTTAAATTATGGCAATAAAATTTACGTTTTAGTAGAATTTACATAAGGCGGAAATAGTGATAAGAGTTCTGTGACGTTTCAAGATATATTTCATTCATTCAGTTTCATTCCGATATATCTCGTGAACGTTAGAATAAAAACTAGATAATTTAGCTACTTTAACAAAACTACGGATATTCAAATTGTGATTAATGGGTGACTTTCTCTGGTATTTTGTGCATTGTAGGTAGTTGCTTAGTAAATGAGTGTATACGCATATCCTATTCCAAATATATTTTACGAGACTTTCATTCCTAGTGACTAAGAGTTTAATTTCATTGTACGTGAATCGTAACCGTTTCGATTCAAGTGACTTTTCACTAAGAGAACAATAAAAAATAAGATATATTGCGTGCTCTTGGGAAATGCTTGGGACAGGTGAAACGCCAAAGAATACAGCAAAAATTCAGAATCACTTCTATTAATTACTTCGAGACCCATTAATTGCAAGTGCACGGCCACTTGGTTGCTCGCCCTCAGCCAAAGTTCACTTCTTTCACAGTTCGGTAACACGCGAAGTGATGCCAGTGGGGGTTCCTTTAGAAAGTCGTCACCTAATTTCTCGTATATTGCCCCTATCCTTTGGCATTCAAGAGCGCAATGCTCGTGTGGTGCGATTGCGTGATCAGGGCTTGCATTCTGATGACATGTCATCTTTTCAGAAATGCACGCTGGACGTAGTTAATTTGTAAATGAATGTTTCACGACATACAGGTGACAGAAATGTATCGTTATTGGGTAATTTTTTGCCGTTTTCAATTTTTAGTTTTTTATTTGAATCTTTGCGACATTTTTGTCATTTTTAAGCTTTTTTTTCTTTTTGTGATTTTTGTTGGTGAATTTTTCATGAATTTTTAATGACACTAAAGATTTATAATCATCAATCAAATAAGTATTTCCTTTAAATGAAAAAAAATTCCTACAAATGAAATAAATTATTCCCGAAGAGGCAAATGACGGCAGCACCGCGCACGAACTTCTTTTCTAAATTAAATGAATGCGCTGAGGAATGGGAAGCATAACGTGAACATTTGATAAAGCACAAGTTTAGGAATCATTTGAAACAACAATCAACAAAATGGGATCAGGAGTTTGCTTAATTCGAGAATTTTAGAAATCGTGCATCTCGGTTTAATAAAAAAGAGCATGTGAACGCCATTGCTGCCGAGAATAAGCAAATTACGAATAGTGTTTTTCATCAATAGTAAGAGAACGCCTAAAGGAATCAGGTTAAGATTTGGCAGAACAAAACAGCAAAAATTATAGAAAGTTTTGAGTGTAGTCACAATTTTGGGGGACGCCTAGGAGGCGAAATCAAAATTAAGTGTTAAAATTTTTATTTAGAAAAGACATGAAACAAGAGACACATTGTCGTTACGTCATGATAAGACGACGAGCGGCGAATTGTAATATTTTATTTAAATAAGGCGCTGAGAGGCGAAGAAGACAATATAACAATTATCAGAGAAATTTCGGACATAATATAGAGGCAATGATAAGGCAGGTAAACGTTAATAAATGAAAAGAAGGAATAGTTTTCGTTATGATGTTCGGCGCATTAAGCGGATGATCTGCTTTTGTTGGCGGAAAAACCATACAAGTTGAGGACATCAATGCCCAAGTAGAGAAAGTTTCGAGCAGTGTGTGAACGGAGGTCCGTGTTAGACGCTGCATTTTTATGATTGTTCGGAATTTATAGTTTGAAAAACAGTTTATTTTTATCTTAATGGCGCACGAACTTTATAAAAAAAAGTGCACTTGTATTGGCAAATAGTAGCGCATAATTAGTAAATAGTGGCAATGCGGGACAATAGTTTTTTTGTGATCGTGGCCTGAAGCAGTAGTAAGCGGACATTTTGTATCGTGTTTAATAACACGAATTTTACGCAATCTCGCCTGAATATTGAAAGGAAGTGCAAGCGAAGTTTTGTTTTGTAAAATGACAGTGCATCTACGTGATTTTAAACATTCAGCGGGAACTTTGTGTTGCGTTTACGCGGAATATTTCGCGCTTTTCCGGAATTGTGTAAGATTCGCGCTGTGAAATGATCTCTGATATGGTGGCTGGCGACGAACGTGACCTGCTCTGCGTGCCGCGACGCCGAACCAGCAGACAGGGAAGTGACACGATTGATTTATTTTGGTTGCTGCAAAAACGCATTTCTGTCCTAGATCAAGTCATGTTAAATTGGTACAAATTAAAAGTCAGTAAGTTGGTATTGCAGAATGCGCATTCGGTGTGAATGAGATTGTTTTTGTAAAGTTGTAGAGTGAATGTTTTTCTTTGTTTTTATGTCAAGTGAATATTTTTATGTATGCCATTGAAGGGTATTTTTTGGGGGTTATGTGTTCATTGTTGGTGTTTTAAGAAAGGGAGAATCAGATAGTCATGATAGAATAAATCAAGATGAACACAATCGTGTTTATGAATAAAACCCTTTCAATGACGTTTTGTGATTTATGGTAGTTAGACGCTGACCCACGCGCGCGTTGCACGAGTATTACGTTTCAAACACTGTACAGGGCCCATCACAAATCCACGACCCCATAAATCTTCAGAATTACGGAAAGTTAGGGTATTAACGGGTCAAACGGGCTATTAACGTATATAATAGAGGGAGGAGACGATTTTGTTACAGACACACTAAAACAAATTTTAGGTCATTTTTTTTACATTTTCAATCTTTAATTTTTTATTTGAATTTTTGCGCCCTTTTTTTTTTATGCATTTTGTTTTCTTTTTGTGTTTTTTGTTGGTGAATTTTCAATGACACACTAAAACAATTTTTTTTATTGTATCAGTTTATGACGAAATGCCAAGGATTCTGGTTTTTAAGTTCAAAATTACACGGATCTTCGGTTACTTTCTCGACCTTTCAAAATTGACGGTTGGAAGAATGCATTTTATTTAAAAGTGTAAAATTCATTGAATCTGACGGCTTCATACAAATTATTGTTTTTTAAAATTAGGTTCAACCTTCCACTTTTTTGAGAAACTTATACTCTTTTCCTTTTATTTTAAGTCATTTTATATGTAATTTTCAAAGAATTTTTAGGTCATCAGATTACGAGCCTTGGTGAACAGTAGAGTCGTGCTGGGTGGCAGTTGAGCGAGAGAACGCACTCATGGGGCACTTACCAGCTGGAGGGTTGTCAGATGACGTTTCCACCACAAGTACTTATGGTATTCAGGCCCCATTGCAGCCATCATATAGTAAAAGTACATTATGACATGCACAATGTTGTTTATAAGATTGGAGAATGTGCCATGTCCCCCTGAAACAGAAGTCATACGTCATCAGATGATGAGAGAACTCATCCTATGGGAGCAATGAGCGGTGGTGGAGGCTGTTTTGAAGCAGCTTCCACTAAAAAGATCTTATTCTGAGATGGAGCATTGGAAATTTATAAAATTAGCTATCCCTGTGAATAGAATAGTTCTCCATGAGAGGAGAATGCATTGTTAGCAAATCCACATAACTATTTTGATCGAGTTCTGACTTACAAATTTTCCAGGAGATGGTAATCTTTTTGATAAAGCAGATTACTTTGATAGTAGTTATTGAATAATTAGATGGTTATTGGACTATATAATTGTTTCAATTTAGTACTGATAAATCGAAATTTATTTTGTCGACAAGACTTCACAATCAATTTTTTAAATATCAAGGTAAAAATTATTAAATCTTGTGATGTTTTTTCGTGTCTAAAGAACAAAAATAGAACTAACTTACTTTTCATTAATTATGCCGAAAAATCGAATAATCGAAAAATCGAATTGCATCTTAGAACACAATTACCGAACGGATTACTCATATTTGTTGGATAAATAAGTTAATAAAATATAAGAAAATGAAAAAAATATTATGATTGGGGAAGAATATTTAAACTATTTCAAAATGTTCAAATAAATTGTGAAATGTTTTTGGCATATTCGGTGGTTAAAATAGATTATTATATTCCCAACGCATTTACATCTACCGAAAATTGGAAGAGAGTGAGTAAAATTTGTTTTCCACTAAACATCGAAAGTTTTTTAATTTAGTTTTGATTCGTTTGATGTCTAAACATTGAATCGGCATGTTCACCTTAGTATTAAAATTTTTGACACATACGTTTTCAGTAATTTTATCTTACTGTGATTCATGCATCAGTATGCCCCAAACATGAAATCTTCACATCTATTGACAAAACGGTAGAATTGTTAAATTAAATGGACAAACTTGTCTATATATTTGAAGTCTAACTATTCAAATTGTATTCCCCGTGTTATAGCATGTAAATATGAGATCCTTAAAAATAAATAAACAGATCCGCGATAAAAATCTGGAAATTTGAAGTATCATACGAACGATGGCTTTACGCGAAATTATAATTTTGTATTTATATAATGAATAAATATTTTCGCGGGGCATCAAGGCACATGGACGAGAAACCTACGGTTTGAAGACACAAATATTAAAATACAAACCTGCAATAAATTTGACACAAATCCACGTCTCCAGGGGTGTGAGTGAATGATGGTACAGATGTAGGATTGTGATCTGATTGTCTTTCTTTCGCATGACGAAGAACAACTGCAACACACATTTTAAACAACATGCACATTAATGATACACATTATTTCTTTGATGCTCACGTGAGTGTTCGTGACATTACAGGAAAATACTGCATAACCGTCATTGAACATATCCAGACATTTTTGTTTGCTTTTGTGAGTCTTATTAATGATATACGTTTTTATTGAATGCTTTTTATAACCAATTAAGAATAGGTAAAGATCAATATGAAAATCTAGTAAATGATCCCTCAATATTTGTTATTTTTTCTTTAAATGTAAGCTTGGAAGAGACACTGACATAAATTTCAGTAAATTATAGATAGGAATTAAATTTAAAAATTAAAAAAAAAAAATTGCCTGACGTTGAAAAGGGAAAAAGTTATTGATTCAGCTTAAAAATATTCTTATAATTGCTGAATGATTAATAAACAATGTTCTGTTACATTGTATATTCTATACATTTCTATGTTTTAAGGTCTTAAGAAGTACTGAAAAATCCATATATATCCATATAACCATGGAATCCATATAACTTATGGAATTAACGGGGATAACATGCCAAGTCCTGCACTAATAAAAATTTTTTAAAAATAAAAAATTATATAAATTTAAAATTATAATTATTATATAAATTTAAAATGATAAATTTCTGGGCGTATATATTGGCTAAGATATCAAAAGGAATGAGCATATAACTAATACTGTTAAAAAACTAAGGTACTTAATACGTGCATGTTATAAAATGAGATCATTTTTGAGTTCCGACTAACTAATGACCATGTATTATGCCCAATTTTGGTCAGTAGCTACTTGCGGAATAATTGTTTGGTGTGAAGCACACGAAAAAGTTTTGCACCCGTTATCCGTTATACAAAATAAAATTATAAAAAATTACATATAAGAAACCTTACAATTATCCGTCTGAAACTCTGCATAATGAACATAATATTATCGGCATTAGAAATTATTTTTGGAAAAATTCAAAATTCAAAATATAACCAATTTGAAAAATCAATATAAAACAGAGAGAAACTTATAAGAAGACATGTTCATTTAGCACCTCCACAAATTAACAAAGGAATCGCTAGAAGAACACACACATAAATCAGATAAAAATTATTTAATATATTTACTAAAGATGTGAAAGATGTGTGGTACTCAAAGCAAAAACAAAAGTAGTTTACGAAATTGGCTTATCCGATTACAAGAGATCTCTGTTAAAAATGTATTTAGGGGTAGAATATAAGATAAACTAAAACAATTGCATTTGTAAAATTTAATAATTTTCCCTTCAATATATTCATTTAATGCATAGGTATTGTAGTGTATGATATGCATTAACTCTTGTACTTATTCATTTGTTTTTGTTTGCTTATTTCACATTGTAAGATGAGATTTAAAATTTTTGTTCCTTCTAGTACTTTATTAATCTATTATTGTTTGATTGTACTAATTACATTGTATTGATTACATTGTAAGTTGAGTTTTAGGTTTCTGTGTATTTTTCTATTTTTGTTGTACCCTATGTTTTTATCTCGCATTGTTCGTTCATTCTATTAAGAAAGTAAATATTACTTCAGAAATTTCATGTTCTGTGACAGGTTTTAATCTCTGAGAAGTACAATGTCCTTAACGAACACGTTATATCTAACAATCTGCATTGCACAACATTGTATCTTCCATTGAGTTCAATGTTGTATCTCAGGTGTAGTATAATACGCCTGAATAAAATTATATTATTATTATTATTATTATTATTATTATTATTATTATTATTATTGTAGTTATTAAATTTAAACTTAAGGCGATGTTTATGTGCCTCAATAAAAACGTAGTTGAGAACTTACGGTATCCATGAATTCGGTTAATTTCGATATGTAGTACCACCAGCACAGGTTCGCCATCTGTAAAATAAACGAAATACATTTATAATATCAGTTTACGAACAGAAAAATAACTCGCTTGACGGACATAGATTTCACTTGGAACAGAGAAAGCTGTTGAAGAATCTTGAAAAGCTTGGTGCCGCAATTGTCGATGGCGATTAGCAGCTGAGTCTCAGAAACGTATGGAGACACGTAAACGCCAGCATTTGTTGCGAAAATCGTGCGCGGAAGCTAGGTCGCAGAGCGCGTGCGCAGAAAGAGCCTGAGGCGAGACTACGCCACGCTAGAGCACGCTACATTTCACGATGTGAAGCTTCGCCATATCATGCGAAATGAAATCTGCTACGTCCGATGGTATTGACTCCTGTGGCAGCAAAGACGCCCAGTCACTGCAGTGAATATGATGAGCCTTCTCGTGGAGAATTGGAACTCAGTTTTCATTCAACTGGAAACTCTCTCTCAAATTGAAACATAAATGTATAAGGTGCCAAGTAATACATCGTTCCCATGCGTATAGAAAAGTCAGTAAAAGTAATTCTCGATTTTAATAATAGAAATTTGAACGAGAATTGTTGAAAATTAAAAATTTTAAATAATGATGTTTAAAAATTAACAACAATTAATCCATATTTATAGAAGTACAGAAAGTTATGGGACTTCTTTTGTTTTCTTGATCAAGTGTAAGAGTGGTATTATACTAACATGCTAATAGGTTCATTTGGCGTCGTATTGACGTAGAATGAGATCTCAATACCATGACCGCTTTTGTATAATTGAAAACGTCTTTTTCAATTATACAAAATTCATAGATCCACAAGATACTATTGAGTCCGCGTGGATTATAAGATTTCATGGTCATTGGCAAAATTCTTTCTCATAGTTTACTATTAAGTAATTGATGTTGATCCGTGTCGTCTTCTAAATACAATAATCCGCCTTCTAGGTGCCGATCTGCAACTGATAACGAAGGGAGAAAGCTATATGGGGAAGGGGAAGGTACCGTTCGAGGCAGCTGGTCAAGAAAGCGGTATACTTTTGTTTTCCAATGATTTTTTAAAATTTAGAAGCTGATCAACAAGGAAACAGAAATTTAACGTCTCAAAATAGATTTCTCATACATTGATATTTTTCGTAAAAACTAGAGAAAGTTGGATTTACTATGAAGTCTAGCAATTGATTTCATAATTTTATATAACCAGAACCTGACACTAGCGAATTAATTATAATGTCAGTCAATCCGAAGCAGACATAATATTTTATTTATGTCTGATTCTGATTGTATAAAAATTTTAATCTTATATAATTATTATGCTGGTGGATGCGTTGATTTTAGAATTGTGAATTAAAATCCTAGGTAAAACAGCGATTTTCACCCAAGGTTGAAGCTTAGAAAAGCATCAGCTATCATAAACAATCACCATACTTCCTTCGGTTTTGCCTAAAGGAGTCCATTTATAAACTTTAAGCTCTTGGTCGTTAACTGTTTTTTTAGAGACATGGCCAAAGAATAAAATATTACCGGAAAATTACTCACTCTGGATGTTACTTATCATTCAAATCTCTGGTAAAATCTTTCTCCCTTTTATTAGTTTTCACGGGAAGGACTGTGCGACTATCAGATCTGTTGTTTCTAACGTTTTGTTTACAGCGTCGTATTAGAAAGTTTAAGAGTGCTTCAAGAAGCACTGATCTTACGGTCTTATTATGTCACCGTGCCGATGTCAGGAAAAACGTGACTGTTGGAGCTACGAAAGCAAAGAAGCAAACATCCAAATCCTTACAGCAATGCACTGCTTGTAAGGACAGTGTGCAGGGTACAAGCAAGAAAGAGGTACTTATGACTTTCGAGGCTGCTAACTCAAGGGCGAGTGACCTGGTTATAACATGAGAGGCAGTTATGCAGAGTCTGTTTTTATTGCTTAACTATTGCCACCCCTATGACTTGAGTACTTATAAAATGCTTAAACTTCTCTCTTCATAAACTCTCCCTACGCAATTTTGGAATCATAAGCCGGTTGAATTTGATTTAAATAAACAAATAAGCAAAAGACATTTGTTTAGTGAATAATGGGGTAAGGTGTATTGTTTATTTCCATTTCCAGAGAAATTCTAATAGTGTTATGTAATAATGTAGTACCGTTATTCAATGCACCGATATTTAAATTAACGTCTATTTCAATTTTATTAATTTAAACATTTATTTTTAAATTCTTTTAAATTAATTAGATGAAATTATTTTAAATTATAATTCATTATTATATTATTTGCAACTTTTGGTATGATTGGTGACGATCTCTCTTTGAAATGGGCTCTATTCGTTTCCAGCGTTTGCTTTGCTCTATTTCGCTTTCCTTCCGTTCTTGCTTGAGGTCTTGCAGCCTGAGCTCTTGAAACCAGCGTTACGCGGAAATCGACTTTACTACTAGATAGATCCAGTTTTAAATTTCTTGTGGTATCAGTTTGTGTTTGTGTGTGTGTGTGTGTGTGTGTGTGTGTGTGTGTGTGTTGGTGTGTGTTGGTGTGTTGGGGGGGTATCTCCAAACCGAGAAACATATTTGGTTTCAGGAAAATGTTTCAGTAACTTCAGAGTATCGCGTATTCTTTATTTCGGTTTATTTTCTTGTTAATTACCTCGGCAACATTAAGGCTCATTTAAGATTTATGAACATTAATAAAACTACTATGCAATATTGTTGGGAAAGTTGAAGTAATTTTATGTTAGAATATTAATAACTAGGAGGAATGTTTCATTGCTTACATAAATTTAAAAAAAAAATCTTTATTTGAATTCTTGACTTGAATTTCATTTCTATAATGTTCAACATTTCATTTTCTTTAATTTAAATTATTGTATAGATGAGACTAGTTGTTTGTTGAAACATTGAAGGCTCAAGATGGAACATTATGGACAAAATGACTCTTGGATTTTCAGTTATTAGTACCTCGATCGTCTCAATTTTAATTACGAATACACACAAAATCTTTTTCATGAATTTTCTTGATAAATCCCTTTCAGAGAAATTAAATAAATTATGAGCCTAGTACATTCTAGTATAACGTACAATATACATACTGTATACACTAATTTCAGGAGTATTTAAGAACTAGACCTCAATTAAATGGTTTAAGACACAGCTCCGAAGTAATACTCTCACCGCATACCCGGTAACTTAAGTTTTATTACGATGCGCTCGAAGGCGAATCACTTCTGATACAACTGATGTTATATAGTCATTCCTCTCGCTTGATTACACTTGGTTCCTGTTCGCTTCGCTGACATTTCTCAACATTTTCTTTATATAACGTAATATTCGGACGAAAGAAAGGGAATTGTGTTTAATGGCATGTAAAAGTTACCTACTGATCTATTGAGAAAGAAGCATGCCCATTTGTATTTTAGAGACTTGAATATTACCTATGTTTCTATGTATTTTGCAGTGTTACGAATTAATTTGACCCAGGCACTAAAATATGTGATTAATATGGGTAATACGAAACATTTAAACTTGGGAAATATTCTTCTCTTCTGGAAGAGTATAAACCACTGATAGAGAAGTTTGTCGAGTAGAGGCTGAACGTTTTTTATGTACCTTATGCCTCTCTACTACGAGCCTGGAATGGTGTCGACGAATTTCATCGACGAAACACTGAAGATAGTTTATATTGTGCACGGTATAATAAAGATGTTTATTTGTAGAAAGAATGATAATGCAGATTTGGAATACTTCAAATGCGACATTTTCTTATTTTGTAACTGATAATCTCTTGTTACGATGTATTTGTCCTCCATTACATAGATAAGGTTGTCAAAACAGTGTCTGACAGAGCAGAACTCATCCTCTCAACGTACGTGATACTTTCACGCTGATGATTTCAAATAGTGATAAACTTGCGATGTGTGTTAGGGCTTCGTATCGGGTGGTTGGAGAAATTGTACTCCCATTGTTTATTGTCCGATTTCAATATAGTGACTTGTGGCAGATCATTACCCAATCGAATGCTTCGTAACTCCCTTACGACTTCCACTTCAGGTAACGAAGTTACCGATTGGATAATCGCATTATAGCTGATCTGCCACAAGTCAATATATATAAACTGAACAATAGAGAGTACACCTGTTGGCGGGCATATTAATATATAAATTAATCTGAACAACCGTATATGCAAGCAGGAATGAAGCGAACATATTTAATCCGTTCATTTTCCACAAAGACATACAAAATCGATCCCTTTTAGGCGAATATTCTCACTGTCCGAGCAGTTGTGTGAATTTTGATAATTGTTGCACATTTGGAGCTTTTCTGTAGAAATCACAAGTAGTTGTAGCTAAACCGTATTGAATTATATAATTAGAAAAAAATCGTTCAGCGAACGTCTTTCTATTCTACTTTGAAACGTAAGTACTTTTGTGTCCTCCGTCATGACCTAAGCACTTCCGTCCTTGCAATTAATATAATATGGTACTAAACAAGTTCCCTAAAAATTCAGTAAAACGAATTTAAAGCATTATATTATTAACCATTATAGCACGTATGTAGTACAAAAAATAATTCAAGAAAGCATTCAGCGATTGTGTTTAGACATCACAATGGAAACGGAATGCCTTGTATCTCTGTGCTATGTTGCATACAGACTGACGAAACATGGGCCGAGCGCAAAGGAAACGATTGATTTGATTGATTGATGTTTTCGTTTTTCCGGCCGCGTCAACTGCTCTGGTCATTAGTCCCGTTAGTGTAGTGCATGTTTTTCTTCGGATAAGGCGATGATCTTCCCCCGCTGGATGGCGAGATCCGGCGCCGACCTACCGTCGGTTAATGGGGTTTCCCCCTAACCAGGACTCTCACACCAGCGGGGCACCGCCCCAGCCGGGACAAGCTCTAAGCTCCCGACCAGTTTCTCGGGATATGTGGTAGTGTAGTGCATGCTAGTGTAAGTGTGTGTGTGTGTAAAGGGAGAGGATAGGACAAGGAAGAGGAAGGACAGATCGCGCGCAATCCGTGGCCCGTTTGGTAGGGAACTGCTCCGGCATTCGCCTGGTGCTGATCGAAGAAACCACGGAAAACTACCGATCAGAGCAGCCGGCCGCTAGAATTCTCCTCCCGACAGCGACTGAATTCGACTTAGCTGAAAAGCCAGTGTCCAAAATCCTGCCGCCGTCAGGACTGGAACCTAGGACCTCCCGATTAGAGGCGTTGCAGTGACATCAGTTGATGCACTGAGCTACCCCTCTCGGTGCAAAGGAAACGAAAGAGCTCGGTGGCGCGGGAGGGAGTTAATCGGAGGGGAGGGGGAGTGGAGTGCAATCCAGACAACCATCCACGCAAAACGGCGTCACGCCTCACTACGTCATCGGTCGTGGAGGCTGGTCACCTCAAGTGGGCGCGCCCAGCTCGCAAAAACCGCTCACCTACTTTCCGATTCGAATTCCCTGCGGGCGGGGACACCACGTGGAGATGTGAAAATGCAAGACGTTTCCTACACAAAGAGGATGCGAAATTCAGAAAAGACCTGCTGAGGTGGCTTAGGGCATTAATTGATGTTGAGAAGAGAAGTTGAGGCACTCGGAAACACAAACAAATCATTAAATTAACGAGAAAAACTGATAAGAGAGAGCAAATAATTCATTTTTCAAGGGGGGAAATTACAAAATTCCAGAAGTTTTTTTTTCCCAGAGTCTTTTGTGAAAGTAATAAGGTTCAGAGAAGACCCGTGGTCTCTTTGGTTTGTTTCTTTAGTACTATTGGATTGTATTTTTTGTTTTCATTCTTTTAAGCTCTTAAGCTCTTTTTGTGGGAGTCCTTTTTACGTAACGTAATATTCAAAACCCAACATCCTACGCAAAATATTGAGATTGTCAACTTTTCACATTACTTTGGAACTAATTAATAAAAGTTATGTTGGTAGTTAAGAGATCACCTGGTACATAATTTAATTATAATGTAGTTGGCCCGTCCGTTGAAGAACACCAGTCCAAGATGAACATTGCAAAACTTACAGAAGAAAAGATTTCTCGTATTTTTAATGATATGAATCTTATCGATATGAAAATTACTGTATTAATATCGATTCAAGGAATTGTTACATACGTTATTATGCGTGCATTAAAACAAAAAGTTAAAAAATACTTCTATTGACGAGAACAAAATTTCCTGCAATTTGACAGCAGGTGGAATGCGATTCTGTAAATATTGATGTTTGTTTTGTGAGTAATTTTACCATTTTTTTGGTTTACCCTTATATTAGAGTGGTAATAATAGACTTAAATATTCTTTGTACTGAGCATGGGCATGTCGTAAATCGCCCAACCGACCGTGTACCTTTTGTAATAATCGATTGAGAACGGCAAGCGATTTTTTTTGCTGCAATCTTTTGTTTATGTTACGTGAGCTTCCAGGGAGGTCGACCCACTTGAGGCCAGAGACCGTGCCGATAGGCTCGCGTGCGATGCCGCGCTGTCGTCGTCGTCCGCGGCGAGCGGTGGTGCAACGTCCGCCCAGCTCTCAGACGCTCTTCCACCTGACCAACGCTTTGCCTCGCGTCGCAGCCTTTGCCGTGGATCTCTTGCACAAGGCCCTCCGCCACCGCGGAGCGCTTGCGTCCAACCTTCTGTCTTCTGTCCGGGCATCCCCCGCCCCCCCCCCGTGCTGTCAACTGCCGCTAGGACAAAGGGGTGCCTTCCCCCCCCTCCTCCCCCATGCCGTTACGACAGCGGCCGCTTAGCTTCGCTAGCGTCGAAGCGACGTCTTCGTCTCAGCTGCAATCCATTGCGTCCGCCTTCACGCGACGTCCACGAGACGAAATAGGAATTTTCTTATGTTAACGAATCAATACAATGCGGTTAAATAGAGCATCTGAGATGTCATTAAGCGCTTAGTTCTTGACATAATTATGTTAATATTATTCGCGGCGGATTCGGAGGTATTACGGTCAGCGTACCGGGCTGTTGTACCCGAGTTTTCGGGTTCCGATCGACGCCGTGGATTTTTAAGGTCGAAAAAATCCCTCGTACGCCTTCCTTCGGAGGGGAAGTAAAGCCGGCTGTACCATGTAGTACCATTTAATTTGTCACTGCAGGTAAGGTTGCTATTTGTTTGTTTCTTTATAAGTTAGTAAAGACATCCAGAGAAGCTGAGCCGAAATTGAAACTCATTGAAATCTTACTGACATTTTAAATTTCAAAACTAACTTCATAAAATAAATCAATTTCGATACAGAGGCAGACGAAGATTATAAATGTTTTTAAAATAATATGATACAACACGACGACCATTCAATTATCAATTTTCGTCTTTCTTTTCTTCGACTTTTCCTTTTCGTGAGCATCGTCGTCGTCCTCGTCCTCTTTTGCAAGCTTCGTTGACTACATGCTGCAGCATTTTCTCATGCGTATCGTCATTAAAGGAAGTCGTTTTGCTGAGGCAGTGTTGTGTATCAGATATTTAGGGACGTACTGGTTCTCAATAAGTGATATGGTTGGTGAATTACATATATAGACAAGTAAAGACAAGGATAATACATAAATACCAAAAGACATAGCGCGTCTTTACGAGTGGTTAAGTGTCTAGTTATTATATCACCTTTAGTTTCTGAATTGTTTTCATAAATGACTTCAATATTGGTGATTCCGATTGGAATTAAATGTATGACATTTTGTAATTTTAGAATAGTGGCAATCAATTAAATTATAACAATTGAAGTAAATGAAAATCATAATAGAGCAACATGAAATGTTAATCTTTACAAACTATAACAAATGATGATAGATTAGAAATATTATGAATTGAAGTACATTACGCTTATTTTAAGTTGGCTGTTAACCAAAGACTTGACTATCGGCCCGGTGACCGTGATCGCTAAAGCAGTAGTGTCGTAGTGGTCGCGGGTTCGAGTCCTGCCTCGGGCATGGTTGTATTTGTGTTCGTCCTTTTCACCCCTTATCATCACCATTTCGTTTCATCTTCATAGTTACCATACCGTTAACACCGATAGTGGTTGCTAATGACCTAAGATGTTGATGCGACCTTAAATAACCAAAAAAAAAAAGACTTGAATCTTTTATATTATACCGAAAGTATTCATCCTATGCGATTTACCAGACGTTCCGGACGAGATTACACTCTCATGGAAAGGGCAAACTTTTCCCTAATAGGGACAGTCATTCAAATTGTTGCTCCTTTTACCTAGAACGCAGTGTTGTTGACAATCCGCACTTCATTTTATCGCCTGCAATGCATCAGTTAGTGACGTAAGTGGTCATAAAAGTTCATGCGTATGCTTAAACTATGATGTATGATGCTGCTACATCGAAAATAAAATATGGGGTTCAACGGCAACCCTGTTTTAGCCTTCCACAAACATCTGCACTTGCAAGTTAGTGTTTATGGGTCATGAAAATGGCGGATTAGTTGATCCAACACCCATATCCAAGGGTAGGAGATGAAAAAGGAGGAATTCTCTCGCTCCGTTGCCTGTTGCTAAACGTACTGATTTCGCACCAGCTCGAAATTGATCAAGATTTCTGTGGATTAAAATTTAGATAGTGATGGATTCATAAATGTTAATAGATAAATATTAATAATGAATTCTTAAATAAATTATATTTAGGCCTTCTGCCCGATGAAGAGCAATTATTGACGGAATATTCACGGATATTGACGGAAGTCACACCAATATAAGCGACGGAAAGTGAGTATGAGAATTTTTGTGAGAACTTGTGCAAATTTTCTACTTGGGCCTGGTAACATGTATTTATTTATTATTTAATGAACTCTTCAATGACGTAGATCATTAAGATCAATGAGTGATGATCTAATGAGTAAATAATAACGATAATGATGAAAACGGTGACATGAGAGGTAGGGAAAACATAACTCTAAGAAAACCTGCCGAAAACTCACTTTGTCTACCACAAATTCCACATGAATTATTTGAGATCGAAATTGGACTCCTAAGCAACTGGTGGAAAGCATTTCCGCTAGTCACTATGTCATGGCCCCCTTCCCACACGATGATAAGTACTTCGTATGTCGGATATGTGAGAATAATCATTATCTTTTGAATAGATGCATGGGTAACATGGATGCACCGGAAGCGAATTAATGTATTCTTCACATTGCCTTGCAAATTGCTAGCTACTGCTGGCACTGACCTTATAATTCGTGCCCGATATCCCTGAGGCCTACTCACGATGACATTACTTGCTCGATCATCGTAAATGTTGATTTTTTTCGTCGCTCGAACATGACTAGAGATTCCCACAGTGTGCTAGGGCAGGAGGTCTCTCCAATAAGAACGTTAGGCTTGTGGTTTACCATCGTCGAGTTTCTCCATTCTCTGAACCATCGGTACTGAACTCGTCGCTTGTTTCAAGAACAGAAAGCGGAGCTTCATGTTTATACTTCTCTGCTTTACGAATACTAGCAATGCAGAACGCAGATGGAATCCCTTCTCAGTGGCCTTCCCATTGATGAGCTGACGACCAATCTCCTTGCTGTATTCTAGATGATTGCATACTGTAATTAGCTAGTATTGTTTTAATTCTCAACTACCCAAATAATAATAATAATAATAATAATAATAATAATAAATTATTATTATTATTATTATTATTATTGGCGAATTATCCCCAGAAATGGAAGACGTTAAGCAAGTAACTCCATCAATTTTTCTTTGAGTTCTTCTTTTTGATCCAATAGGCTTTCATTCTTTCCGAGAAGGCTCGTTTACGTTCTTCTGACCATTTTGGTCTGTATTGTTTTTGTTTAGGTTGCTCTGGCATAACTTCCTATTTGTCTACTTTATGTCTGAAGGTGTCTCTTTCTAAAATGTCTGCTGGTCTTATGTTTGCGTTTTTGAGGTCCTTTCGAATTTCATCTAGCCAAGTTGTGGAAGTTTTAAGTGACGTTATATAATTTAGTATCCTTTTAGTGAGTCGATTTTCCGGTAGCCTGTTGAGATGAAAATAATAATAATAATAATAATAATAATAATAATAAATTATTATTATTATTATTATTATTATTATTATTATTATTATTATTACTATTATTATTATTATTATTATATTTATCTGCTTGATATTGAAATTATAGTTGGTAGTTTTGCTGGATGTATCGCTTTATTTTGGTTTTGATTTCTTTTCGAATTATGTTTTCCTTTACTTTCTTTTACTTCAGAACACAATATATTTTCTCTCGGAAAACGTTTCGAACTGTGGCCCAACATGTGTTTTAGTGTGATCCATTTAATTAAATGTTGATATAAATTATCATGAAGATAATATGGAGGTCATAAAAGTTACTCTCGTATAATGTGTATGTACTATCATATACATGTTACTACGTCGTGTAATATTATAATAGTTTATACTGCCAATAAAATAGCTGTTTGAAAGTTCGTTGATACGTGGTAACCTCAGTGGCGTAACCAGAGTAATAGTGAACCAGAAGCTTAGAAATTTGTAGTGTTCTCTCTTTAGATTATAGAACAAATGAATCGCATGCCACAAATGTAATCAACAGAGAATCATTAAAAATATCGTGAGTGATATTGTGTTAAAGTGAGTTGCGTGAGCGAGAATTGAGAGAAACGAGATTTGTTATTCTTTACGGACTGTTTAAGTAGTAAGCACGTAATACGCGGTTCAGCCGTGACCCTACACAGTCAAGTGTTAACACATAATTTTATTGGGAACTTACATCGGAAATTACTTCAACAATGGTAAAAAAATTTACAATGAAACAATGCGATATAACATTCCCAACCTTAAAGCGTATTAACATTCTCGTATACTTTTGTGTTGGGGGCAAACAGGGGGGTAAAATGCTTAAGTTTTCAAAGTTAAGGAGCTCTAATTATAACAGAACTGATTGTATTAATTATCTCGTGTCCTTAGTGTTTCATGCAGAAAAATGAGGAGAATTCGAATACGTCTAATATTCTCTATAATAAAATGTTAACTAAGCTACTTGTTATTCTAATAAATATGAATTTTTGATGAGAAGGATGAGATCCTTTTTGCTCTGGTAAGTTCGTTCGCAAGTAGCCATGCTTTACTCGGTTATGCCGTATTGATGTCTTGCACGCGGGAAGAAGAAAACAAATGGGCGGTATGAATGTGGTGTGTGTTAATCGTTAGGACTGAATTGCTGGGAGATGAAACCATTCAATAGTCGCATTTTGCAGCTAATGTCTGAACTCAATCGGAAAACACTGATCGTCGATATTAGCTTTGAGTATTGAGCGAATACGCTTTGAGTATTGAGCATAATGACAACTGAATGGTAAAACGAGGACTTTGTGAAATAAGAACAGCAACGTCATCGAAAAAATATCGGTCACACTACGCGAAGTTTGTAGCGTACAATGAGTGCACAGCAGGGTTCATTCGTGCTCTCATTTTCCATACTCTCCCTTGCAACACTTACTGCCAATTCATTTGCAGTTCTGACACTTCGTATTACGTCGAGTAGTTGGGCTGAGAGATTTCTCGATGCAAAGGGAGGGAATGAGGTTAGACCGGAGAATGAAGGATAGCGTTGTGCCCGTATCCGTTTTGTTTCAGGTCCGTCACCCACAGGCATTGATCAGATGAAACCACGAAAACCGGCCCCTCAGAGGAATTAGCTTCTAGAGTCTTCACCGTAATGAGTGGGTTCGATCCAGCTACACAGCGAGTGTCCAATATCCGCCATCATCAAAACTCGAACCGAATCGCTTTCTATTTGCAAAGCTTCGTTTGCGGAGAATCTTCATTCACTACCTCACAATAACCGGGGTCCGGCGCAGCTCGTCATTAAAGGCTGTAAGGCGAAGCCTCTCCTATAGAAATCGCTCACTAAAAGAAATTTAAAAATATATTTATAGATGTGTTTATTTATTAATAATGGATTTCTGAGTTATGTTAAATAACAATCATATCAAAATTTTTGTTTATGAGTTCGATAACGGTCGTACGTAACGCTTTTGAAGCTGTTGACAGGGAAGACAAACGCGTTAGGTTTTCACTTCATTCCGCCATAAGGTCTATGTAAAACGAGGCGGGTCGTCATGCATTTACAGCACTGGCCTACCGGGTGACGAAGGCTGAGGCCAGACTGCCTTCAAGGGTGGGGCGTAGGGTCTGAAGAAGGTCGTACTCACCAGATAGCATTACTATGCAGTTCAGCGAGTAGCATTGAACATCAACTAGTTATCCCAATATGCAGTATGAGGGCTACTCTGTTATGCGTGTATAGGAAAAGATTTTGTTTACAAATACAATGCATGCAATGCATTTGTAGCCTTCCCCATTTACCGGAAGCGGTATCTCAGTACATCAACTGATGTCACTGCAGCGCCTTTGACCGGGAGGTCCTAGATTCGAGTCCTGACGGCGGCAGGATTTTTGACACTACCTTTTCAGCTAGGTCGAGTTCAGTTGTCTGTGGGGAGAATTCTAGCGGCCGGCTGCTCTGATAGGTACTTTTCCGTGGTTTCTCCGATCAACACCAGGCGAATGCCGGAGCAGTACCCTACAAAACGGGCCACGGACCGCGCGCGATCTGTCCTTCCTCTTCCTTGTTCTATCCTCTCCCCTTACACACACACACTTACACTAACATGCGCTACACTACCACATATTCCGGGAGACCGGTCGGGAGCTTAGAGCTTGTCCCGGCTGGGGCGGTGCCGTGCTGGTGGGAGAGTCCTGGTTAGGGTGAAACCCCACTACCCGACGGTAGGTCGGTGCCGGATCTCGCCATACAGCGGGGGAAGATCACCGCCATCTCCCGAGAAACAACATGCACTACACTAACGGGACTAATGACCGAAGCAGTTGACGCGCCCGGAAACACGAAAAAATCAATCAATCAATCAATCAACCTTCCCCATTTAGAAACCCACGAGCCGCGACTGATCGAGGTTGATTCCCGAGACCCTCAGGACGAAAGCTAGCAACAAGGCGCTGGCCGCTGCGGCGCTGCTCGGCCCGGACGGCGACGTGGCGGGGGCGCACCGCGGAGCGTGTGGCTGCGTCACGCGGGGCATTTGGGCATTCGCGCGACCGGTCTCCACGCGCCGGCGCCGGCCACGCGGCTTTCTCTGGCGGCGGCCGCCCTGGCGGCCCCCTCCCCCGCCCTCCCCCGCTCCAGGTCAGGGTCTCGTCCCCGCCCAACCAAGACCAACTACAATACTTGTGGTTGGTCTTGGCCAAACTCCTCGCCCCACTCTGTGCCCCCTACTCCCCGCTCCCACTCCCCGCTCCCACTCCCCGCTCCCATTCTCCGCTCCCACTCCCACTTCCCTCCCGCCCCACTCTCGCTCCCACTTCCACTCCCGCTCCCACTCCTCCTCCCGCCCCCACTCCCCACTCCCCTCTCCCCTCCCCACTCCCCGCTCCCCGCTCCCACTCCCCGCCCCGGTTATGGTCTCGTCCCAACTCCCGCCTCCGCAGTCAACTCTGTCCCAGCGTTCCCTTGTCATCTTCCATCGCCTACACTTCCCTCTTCTGCGCCTTCCCTTTTTTTCTGACGCCGCCGGCACTACCGCGGTCACCGGCTCCGAAAACGTTTCAATCATGCTTTAACGGAACGCAGTGGAGAATCGGAAGTGTAATACGCGCTCCATGAAAATGGATTCTGGATGAGATACGAGAACATGTCACTTACCTACCATCTTTAGTGGTCTGTGTTGCTGACTGTAGATAACTTTCAGAATGCTGAATTCGATCGCAAGTTGTATAGAAAGTGTTTTTAAATGATAACGGACATTGTGAACTGATTAGGATCTGTTCATGTTATGTGATTCATTTTCATGGCACAGTTACGAAATCACCTCATTACTCGCTAGCTTTTAGGTTGCCTATTCAAAATAAATGTATAATAATAATAATTGTAACAACGTTCATCATTTATTATTATATAATTACGTAAAAAACAATAATATATTAATTTTACATTTATTTAGGTAAACATATTTTGGACCACTTCTCTAAAGTGCTTCTTGGTAAATTCACACAAGTTTCTTTCGCTGAGGTCTTAAGCGTATGTGGGCTGACTTCCAACGAAACGGGAACAAGGAAACAAGTGTGGTAACCGCTTGGGACTCGTCTTCATACCAGTTTTCATTTATCTTCCTTCATATTCTTAGCTCATTTCACTTGTTCTGAAGATGTTACAATAGTTAAAAATAGTTTCTCCAGCCCTGTGATGGAATTAAAGGTCACTTGAAAAGTGCGTTTATATTGCAACAACCCTGCAAACGTCACTCTTCTTTGCTAATTTCAGTATATACGTGAAGTAAAGAAATTAATTTTAAATAAGATGCATTTCAAACGCATCTCTACAATGAATAAATAATTAAGAAATTTGTGGTATTGCCTGTACTTTGATAAATTTATTGAAAAATTACATATGTATGAGAAATAAAAATTAGAAACTGTTTTATTAGGATATATTTTATATCAGCTACATTTGCCAACATATACAATTTAGAAGAAATTGAGCAGTTGGAAAATACGCAAAAAAATTAAACGTTCAATAATCTCAGGGTCCATGTCACTACTGCATGATCCAGAAAGGCAACAACCAAGAAGCTAACTACCCACCCTGTAAGCAGGAGGCCTTTGCCCTTAATATGATTAAACCAGGATAATAATCTTAGGGCAAAATCTATCGATTTATTAATTTACGCAATGCAGAAAAAGTTTGATAATTTTATAGGATATTTTGAGTGTAAAATCAGTGATTGAAAACTAGAATTTGAAAGGCTGGCAAACGATATATTTAGTAAAAACTATTTCCGTATATTTTGAAATATATTTTAAATACTTCATCATGCTATAGATTACTAAGTACTACTCTGCGTTATTTTATGTATTGCGTAAATTTTTTTTCTCTTGACTGAGCCGGTATACATGAGCATTACTTTTACCAGTCTCAGAAATACACCGATTAATGGTGATGATCAATTGTTATGATTGTTCTTGATGTTGCCAAACGCTGAAGGAGGCGCCAGGTATTCTGTAGTGTTGCGTTTGGACAGTGATATTGCAATTGTAAAAGTTAATGCGTAATATTGCCGCGTGTTATGCTAGATAATATGTATTTTGTGATTAATGAAAGTTTGCTTTCTTCGAATGATCCTTCGTATCTAAATTCGAAACAATTTACTACATATATCTAGAATGAGTAACGCTAAGGGGTTTAAAATTCCGACCTGGAATATTATTATTTGAAATACATGGATTTGGAAAGTTTTATCTGCCTCACTAATACATTGTTTGTAACGAAGGAGCACTGATAATACGCGTTATTATCGTCGAAACAATTTCATCACTATCAGTCATATCTCATCACATCACATCACATCACATCATATCATATCAATCTCAATTAACTTCTCCAGACAAAACGCAATAGAAAAAAGAAAAAGACACAATGTTCTAACTTTGAGATGTTTTTGGAGATTTTTCACGGCAGAATATTCTCACAAAAGCATAAATAGGCAAAGTTACCTCTAGAAGCCCCAATAACACTTCGCTCACAAAATTGACCTTTGCCCCTAAGAGCTCCTGCAAGAATGAGAGGGTAGATCACTATTCCTTGTATGGTAATGTAGAATAAGCATGTGCAAACTGGCAACATTGGATCACTGCAATTACAGTTATGTTTGCATTGTGATATTTAAAGTATTGTATTTTATGGTTTACTAGTGCATTGCTGTGTGTTTACGGACCTCAAATAAAACGCGTAACGGTATTGTTAAAATCCCTGCGGCCCTTTCTCATTCTTTATGCCCTCGGGCCTTTTGAATACTTTATGTCCCGCTCTAATACCTACAGAACACATACAACATTTTTAAGAATTTTATTTATATAAGTTACGATGCAATTAAATACAAGACATAAATAGAATAATGCTCAAATAAGTAAAATATAAACCTTATTTTGCTTAATTAATATGAAAATTGCAATTTTGGAATGTTTCCATGAATATACAATTGCTACCAGTCACTCATATTTCACTGTTACGTATCACATTTGTTTAGAGACATAGTATGTGCTTCTTGAATAGCATACTGCTCGTAGAAATATGATGTCCACGGCACAGCTGTTAACATGCTCGAAATGTTCTTTCATTTTGTACGAACAAATCAGCCCAATAACGATTATGCAATAGTTACTCATTCTGTTTTGTTTATCTGACGTCATATTGACAAATGACTACTACAACGCATCTTTTAACTTAAGACGTAAGAAAAATTATAAAATGATTCGAATTCTCGTTTAATTCAGCAACGAACTAGTAAGCCATAAAACTTCCATCCCCTCAGGTTTGAAAGTCGTCCTTGGGGCAAAAACATCTACTTAACGCCCTTGACACATAAATAACTAATAGGCGACATGAGGGACATTCACAGACAATTGCGCATCGCTATTCATCCCTCTGTTGCTGTATCTTCTGCGATACTTAAGGTAACAGCCTGCAGAACCTAGATTCAAATCCAAGATTCTTCGCATGAGTCTGAGTTTAGTTGCCCCAGACTTCCGCTTCTGAGATGTAGTTTTACAAATATATTCCTGTGCAATACTGTGTGTGAAATTGAAATATACCTACTAAAAAGTTGCAATTCACCGCGAATGATACGTAATTGCATAAAACCTTCGAGCAAAGCAAAGCGCGTAGCAAGACCCGGCAGTAACGAAGGCGTTTGCGGTGGCCTTTCACCGAGAAGATCGCAATGTCTTTATATGAATAGCTGCTTGAAAAGAACTTAAACGCGCCCTCACGATGTGGTTGCTAAACAGATTTCATCACGATGAAATTTTGTAATTTGAGGAGAGAACTGAAAATTGAAAAACTGGCAATGGTAACGTAGGCTAGTTTCGTTTATTGGAATCAGTAGTGTCTTTGTATCAGTTGAAATAAACGAGATACCAAGAACAAAAAGAGGGTGACTGTAAACAAAAAAGTAGGAAATAGAGATACATAAATCCTTCGTTTTTCTTTCTTTCAAGGGTTAAAGTTTTCACCTGTTCCAGCTCTCAAAGTCAATCCATCTACTAACCGGAGCTAGATCAAATTCAGCCACTATCTTGAGGAAACCTTTCAACCACCGGTTGCTCTGGTCTGAAGTTTTCCGTGGTTTCTTCTATCAGTGCCAGGCGAAAGCCGGAATAATACTCTTTAAATCGGGCCACAAACAACACACGATCTTCCCACTCCTATAGTTGGCCATCTCTCTCCCCGGACATACACACACACACACATACACACACACACACACACACACACACACACACACACACGCTTACTCTTTCACGAACCACACTACCGCATAGGTCGGGAGAATAGAGCTAGTCTCTGTTGGGAGCGGTGTAGAACTGCGAGAGATACCAGGATTATACTGGCACGACTTACAACCATAGTAATTGACGCGCCCGGATTTACTAATCTCATTCGCAGGTGGGTCTTTTTCAACTCTTCTTCGTGTTCCTCTTAGTTTCTAAGAGCGCAAATGGATACAAGTTTGTTCCATTTGCTCTCTTACTGCCATTCTGTTGTTTTAATAACATATCATGTTTCAGGTTGCTAATTTTGAAACTAGTTTCAAAGGTCAGTCTTCGTCGTACGAATGAAACGTTTCCATATAGAGCGTAGATAATAGGAGTTCCGGAATTTTGAAATGAGCATGCCAAATATACTTTTCTAGGAGTTGCAAAGATTAGTTTTAGTATAAATTCTAGGAAACTTACAAGTCTTGGAATCATCGAAATGATACGAGAAGGCAGCCATGTTGAATTATCTAGCCCAGAATTTTGTTTACTTTGTGAAAATCCGTATTCAATTGAAATTGCTGCATGCATTCTATAAAGTACTACTTCACCGAACACTTTCCGCGAAGTAGCATTTTGTAAACAATGGACTGCAAACGGAAGTACTAGTTTCCATGCATGAGTGCTAAAAATGATATTTATAAATTTTATATAATATCTTTCTTACTTCGTAAGAGAAAACCATCCATTCTGTAAAACTTTGAATATTGACATTGGCCTTTTTTGCACAAGCTACAGACATAGATGCCCATCTCCATTGTGTTATATGGATCATATGCATAAATAAAGGTCAGCAATTACTTAATGTTATGGATTATCAAATGGAAGCTATAAATATCATAATCCATTATTCATTAAAAAGTCACATTTCTTGGAAGGAGGTTCAACAGTAGTCCTAATATTTAATTCGAAACATCATAACTCTTTTTGTCCTATGTGACTTCAATGATAATCAGCAAAAGTGTGGGCCTTAGATATGAATGATATTTAGAGAAAGGGATATTTGCGCTTAAAGAAAACAATAGAAATGAGTTTGCTTGTGGCCAGTATGTGGTCTGCAGATGTACTCACCCTCAGCGCAGTCGGGTTGTGCGAGTAGTCGACGGGTTGACATTTGTAACTGTAATCGAGGAGCCAACCGCTCATCAAATGCTGAAACAGAGAGGAAAACCGTTAATGGGAAGAGGTTCCGCTTTCGTGAAGTTACCTTGCACGTTGCTAATGAGTCGCATCACCCTAACCAGTTAAGCAGGCTACTTGCATTAGGACCAGCAGTTCGTTGCATCCAGTCCACAGTAGTAACATACTTTCCTGTTCAGGTTTCTGGATAAGTTAATACATTTTTTTGGTAAATGAAGGAACATGTCCACATATTTTTGACCTAATTGTATGATCCTGGTTAATGAAGTTCTTTGACCCCCAACAATCGTAATTTGGGAATGGTAGCGTAATATTGATCTCAACGAAATTTAGGATAGGTAAAGTTAAGTGTAATTGTTTCCCAGTCTAGTTAATGAAAACATGTCTAATTAAGTGAGGATAAAAACCTTATATACTGGTTTCGTATCTTCGCAAATCACACGTGCTAAAGTTACAACTAATGGGTCTGACCTACCTTTTGGGTGGTATTGATTATCAAATATAGTATCGAGTGAAATATTTTAAGTGTAAAGCCCCTAACTTCCGGGTCTCCTTGCCCCAAAAAGAATGGGCAAATGTTGACCAGAGTTGTCATCCAGTCGTCAAAAGCTTTAATGAACCCGAATACGAGCCGTAATAATACGATCTGAATTCGTAATGCCGGTTAGGTGAGTTTTAATCCGAAAGTGGGGGATGAAATCGAAGGATCTGGAAGAAGGTGGTCAGTTGCGGCTGTACAAACGCTTTTGACACAATTAGTTCGGTGGTTTTCATACTGATTATTTAAAGTGGACGTTTACGATCGGGAGAGGAGTCACTTGTTTTTACATTTCTATGACCTTTATCGATCATCCACACGTACCTCAGATATCGAAATAGGTTTATGATTTAATATCATGAAGGCTTTCATATTTTTTGGAATGATTGCTTGGGATTTTACCATCCCCCAATTAATGTTCATAAAACTATTTATATGTAGTTGAATATTTCGTTTTTAATATTTTTATTAAGTGAATAAAACTTTCCCATACAACCTAAGCTTCTGTAGCCTTTTCACTAATACAGGATATTATTTAAGTAGCTTCCGGACTTGTTATTGGTATATTATTTGAGACGAATATCTTTCAGTGTACACAATCTCCCGTACTTCAGCTTTTTTCTGTTGTTCTCACTTTTCCGCTCTTCGGCGTTTGCCGCTCTTCGGCGTTTGCCGCTCTTCGGCGTTTGCCGCTCTTCGGCGTTTGCCGCTCTTCGGCGTTTGCCGCTCTTCGGCGTTTGCCGCTCTTCGGCGTTTGCCGCTCTTCGGCGTTTGCCGCCCTTCGGCGTTTGCCGCTATTCGGCGTTTGCCGCTCTTCGGCGTTTGCCGCTCTTCGGCGTTTGCCGCTCTTCGGCGTTTGCCGCTCTTCGGCGTTTGCCGCTCTTCGGCGTTTGCCGCTCTTCGGCGTTTGCCGCTCTTCGGCGTTTGCCGCTCTTCGGCGTTTGCCGCTCTTCGGCGTTTGCCGCTCTTCGGCGTTTGCCGCTCTTCGGCGTTTGCCGCTCTTCGGCGTTTGCCGCTGTGCCTTGCTCCTCGCGTTGGTAGACCTGCATTTCCCGTTCGCAGCTGGTTCGCTCCGCGAGGCCCGCTTTCTGCAGTCCGGGGCGGCGCTGCGGGTGGGGGGGCGGCGCCTCGCGTTGCGCCGGGGGTCTGGCCGGCCGCGGGCGTGTGCACATGCAAATGTCGGAAGGCGGTTGCCGCCGCCACCGCCACCGCCGCCGTCGGAGTAGTTCCGATTTGGAGGATCTGGTTTGAAAAAATATTCTGATTTATTGATGTTTTGGACGGTAAGTGCCAACCAAATTAGGTAACTACGTGGTCAGTTCATCTTCACTTTCAGAATTCGTTGGCAGTTCTTTTGGAGAGTCCACATTCACTCTTAACATGAGTTTTCTCCTATCTCCGTTAATCGTTCAAGTATTCACATATGAGAGGGAATGAATGGAAATTGAGATTTTGGAAAGTACTCTCTGATAATGATTTTTTTCCTATGGATATGTGGTATTAGTAGAGCTTAAAACCTACAAATTGCACCAAATTACTTGATTGGTTGGGATTTACGTTTCATGAAGTTCACTAATTTGAGATAATGAACAGGCAGCGTCAATAAATTTAATCATGTTTCGAAACAAAACAATGTTCCACAACCTATTCGCTTACACCGCTGAATTTTTTAGGAATGTCTGATGCAAGATTAATGAGGTCACTAAACGTTCTAAATTTTTTTCGGCGCTCGGTCTCGCAACTTTCATTTAAAGTCATGACCAGGTTCTGCAAAAATTAACTGCTTGGATGAAATTGATTAAATAAATATCAGCAACCTCTGTGTAAAGTCATTGCGCTTTTTAAATCTAGTGAATGATATTAATATAAGATATTTTTTTCAAAATAATACTCTAAATTGCTAAGCACACAGCAAATTTTATTTTATTCTAACTTCTTTTCAGCATCCCTTAAGATATTTTTCAGCATTCCCAAATATATTTTCCAGCACTCCCAAATATAGTTTTCAGCATTCCCAAAGATATTTTTCAGCATTCCCAGAGATATTTTTCAGAAATTAATGAATTCGCTTTCAGACTTTTCGAGTTGTGAGACATGACAATAGAAACTTCTCCAAACCCTAAACTGACGCCCTCAAATATATCGAAATGGGATTCGAACAGAAGTTCATAAAAACAGCGCGTTTATTCACTTCACAGTACTTCATTTTCATTCATTTTATAAATGCAGCAGTCTGCCTTCACTCTGTCTCTTTCAAAAGCAGCATAGACATATAAATTACATGTGCGTACATATACCATATTTGTATAATATCATCCTGTTTATGGTTTTTAATGCTTACCAGGAATGCCGTATCTACGTAACTGTTCAAACTCCAACCTTGTCCTTGGTTGCGTCAAGGTCTCACAAGGAAACATGGAGAGGATGTTACCGTAACTACTTTTTTTACACTGTCTTCGCAAACCACCAGGTTTCGTAGCCTGTGGCTACCGTAGAGTGAGTGGGTCTGTGAGCGATGCAACGGGATGGTGCGGTAACGATTGTCATTTGCGGGCATTGAAATTAAGACGGAAGGACCGGCGGCGCTAGCCGAATTCGTTTACTACGCTCCGTGAAGTCACGAAGTTAAGCGAATTCGAGACTCGCGGGTTCGTGGTTGGGTGACCGGCCAGGAACCCCGGGATCTAACGTCGTCGAGCCCCTGACCGAAGGGATAAAAGGCACTGACTGACTACGACGTGACGAGACTTGATTTGAGAAAGGAAATAAAAGCACATTAATGGAGGATTACTCCCCAGTGCCAAGCGCTCAACGCCCCTTAAGGGGCTTGGAGACGCGTTGCGTCAAGATGTAGACGCAACATTTTAAAGGAAGTCAAAAGTGCATCGAAAACTACGAGAGAGCACGTTGGGAACGACCTTAAAGCGTCACGGGAGCAACGCGGAGACACGTCGGTAATTCACTATGGAATGATATTCGAGCTTGTGGAAGTAGAAGTCGTCAAATATGTTGAATCCGCACAGGACTCAGTTAAAATTACATGAAGTGATATGGAGAGTTGGGGATTGAGTGTACTAAGTTAACGTAACCATGATGGCGAAAATTTAACACAAGTTTCAATCGCCTCATTAGCAGCCACAGAGAAAGTAGCCTGCAGGCATTGCCATAAGAAAAAGGCGAGAGACCATTTTAAAACGGAGAATTGAATTTCGGCGCAGTCTGAGCAAATGCAAACACGAATTTTAGTCTCTCGCATGACTAAAATAGCAGATAGGAGCGAAACAGTTTCGGTACACGTAAGGATGCTCCGGTTGGATTGATTGATTGATTCATTGGTGATTCCAAACGCGTCATCTGGTAAGATCATTAGTCCCGTACGTGTAGTGTATGTTTTTATCGCTGGAAGTATTAGAGATATTCCCCCGCTGGCCGGCGAGATCCAGCGCGGACCTATGTAGCCTTGCGGCATTTTCTTCAACCAGGTATCTCCCACAAGTAGAGGTCAGAACAAGCTCTAAGCTCAAAGTTCCCGACTCGAGCGTAGTGCATGTGAGTGTACGTGTGTGTTAGTATAAGGGTGAGGAAAGGACAAGGAAGAGGAAGGATAGATCGCGTGCGATGCGTGGCCCGTTTGCTACGGTACTCCTCCGGCATTCGCCTGGTGTTGATCGGAGAAACCACGGAAAGCTACCGATCATAGCAGCCAGCCCCTAGAATTCTCCTCCAGACAGCGACAGAATTTGATCTAGCAAACAAGCCAGTGTAGAAAGTCCGCTACAGTCGGGACTCGAATCTTAGGACCTGTCAGTCAGGTTCACTGCAGTGACGTCAGTTGGTGCCCAGAGGCACCTCCGCCGGTTCCGATTGGATGACAGTATCCCCATTTCCCTGCAGCTGCTGACCTTGGGAATCACTATCGGTCAATAGGATTTATTTATTTATTTATTCATGTTTCCGGGCGCGTCAACTGCTCTGGTCATGAGTCCCGTTAGTGTAGTGCATGTTGTTTTTCGGGAGATGGCGGTGATCATCCCCCGCTGGATGGCGAGATCCGGCGCCGACCTTCCGTCGGCTAGTGGGGTTTCCCCCTAACCAGGACTTTCCCACCAGCGGGGCACCGCCCCAGCCGGGACAATCTCTAAGCTCCCGACCGGTCTCCCGGGATATGTGGTAGTGTGTGTGTGTGTGTGTGTGTGTGTGTGTGTATGTGTAAGGGGAGAGGATAGAACAAGGAAGAGGAAGGAAAGCTTGTGTGCGGTCCGTGGCCCATTTGTTAGGGTACTGCTCCGTCATACACCTGGTGTTGATCGGAGAAACCACAGCGACTGAATTCGACCTAGCTGAAAAGCTAGTGTCGAAAATCCTGCCGCCGTTCGGTCAGTAGGATGGTGCGGGGAAGGTGCACAAGAGGAGCTCCCGTGGCTGCGTCTCTCGTCCGCAGCCGGTGGCTCGGCGCGGGCGGCCGGCCGGGCCAGTGTCCTTGACGCGTTGCGTCACAGCCTTGGCGGGGCCTTGGCCGGCGAAAGCGTCGGAACCGGAAGCGGGGCGCGGGGGCGGCCAGTGGCCGTGGACTTGCGCGTGGCCGGCTGCCCTGCCGCGAAGACGCGGCCGCCGCCATCTTCACGCTTTTTTGCCGATGGATGTCGGTGGCCGGCAAAAGTTGGTTGTTGGGCGGTAGCGCCCTATTTTTAAGGATGATGATTGTCCTGTTGCTTTCGACAGGTATGGAACGTTGAAAAGTTTTGGAGTTACATGTTGCTTGAGACGATAAATGGTCGTCCTCTATTTTTACTCGGAAATCGAGGTGTTCGGAAGATTCTTCTTTAAATAAAAAAAATTCAAAATTGATCGAGTTTATGCACACGATGTTTTTTTACACTCCATTTTCCTCCCTTTTGGGGGATCCCTAATGATTATTAGATTGTACTGAATGATGTGAGACAACGTAATTATACATGCATTTCTGCGGCTTCGTGATTGTTTGATAATCAGTAACCTTTTTTTGTAAGACTTCAAGCAGCACGAAGAATGGTGTTTCATATTTTCTTCCATGTACTAACGAGTTTCTTCCTACCCTCGTAACATTTGATTCAATAGACAAGAGCTGATGATTAAGTGCGAAATAATCTATTTTTAACATCATGCAAGTGATGTAGGCTGCAGAATTGTTTTTGAATTAGGCGTTATATTAACGTAGTAATGTTTTCTATAATTCAATACCAATATATTAGTTACATCAGTATCTATCATAAATAACGTATATAAGGTCTACTTCCATGGCATGTCACATTAATCTAGATCTGATATCTCCATTTCATAGTCTTCATGACTTTCTTGTTTCTAATACCATGTCTTTTATTAATCCGCGGTAAATACATTTCTACACACTCTTACGTATCATCACGGTCTTTTAGATTAGTCATTTCTTTCCTTAACTCGCGGTAGGTTGAGAACACGCCCCAATCAGTTGCAATGTAAACGAACAAGTCCGTAAAGGAAGAAATAACCATATTTTTCGTAATTTATGTACTACGCATTTTACATTGCACAGTAATGAAATGGTTAATGAAATTTGGAAGTTAGAGCTGTGCTTACCCCTCTACCTAAGAAGTTAATTGAAGATCCGTATGGTTTATATCATATTGGCAAAAGATTTACCATTGCATAGAGTTATGGGAGTGTTTATTACTTGTGTGTTCTCATTTTTTGTTTCTTTAGTATTAGAGGTGCGAATCAAATGAATTGCTGGCGAGAAATGAAGTGTGTTACTGTCGTGTGTGTGTGTTCCATGAAGGCGAGAACTTTTTGATGTCATTCTTGAATTAGTCGCATTAATTGCAACAGGTAGAGTTGTGTGGCTAATAAATAATACTGCTGGTTCGTGTTTGTCTGCGGTCGACCCTGAATCGCTCCCACGAGCTAGCCTCGTCCTTATCTCCAATGCCACCCGGATCGTTCTTATTGTGGAGTGGAGCTGCCATTATTCACTGAGAACGAGATGAATATCTTAATAAGCATTACTTCTTGAAATAGTACATTTCCATTAGCGTGAGATTTTTATTAACCAAGCACAAATAACCGATGACTGAAAAATCGAAGAAAGGTTATTCTTGTTGTGAAATTTGTTTCGTATTGAAAAACGATTATAATAGCTTAATTAGAATGCAAAAAATATGAAAATTATTAAAATTTTTCTCAATGTTTTTAGATCTCTTATCATAGATGGCATTTATTTTACTTGTCATTCTAATTTTCAATTAAACTTTATCTATTGAGCTTTTAAAAGATCTCATGTTTTAAATTTCTTTGAGAATGCTGTTAACGACGGTCATCAACGAATGTAGCATGATCGTTAACACTCATTCGCGCAAAAAAATGAGTGTGAATACATGGTAAGAAAATTGTGTAGATAATTATTTTGTTACTTAAAACTCGAGCAAAACGCTAGTTAATATATTGAGCAGTTACATTAACCAAATGGAAAACAACTTCGTTCTTGCAGTGGAACATGTTTAATGAAGGCAATAGGCAACTTCAAAGGGAGCACGATGTTTTTGTTCTTATGATAGTTGAATCGAATAACGAAATCAATTCCCTGTACGATTGATTTATAACGTTACGGTAGTCATCTATATGTCCTGTAATAATAGCTTTCTGTCTACTGCCGTAACCTTTCGATCATTTGGCGTTATGAAACATTCGTATATCGTAATCAATTCTTCAACGGTCCACCCAACATGGAGGGAGAGACTTTAGCAGGTGAAGTCAAGAAGCGAGAGGAGACGAATGATAGAGGGGGAAGAAAAGAGGAAATGAAATTACGCGCTTGATCGGAGAAGATGAAGCTTCTATTACTACCCTCGAGTGCTTGAATAATTCATGAAAAATAGCTGAACTGAAATAAAGAGTGATTATTTTGTGAGTAAATCAAGACAACATGCCATGAGAGTAATAACGTAGGATTGTGAATCATTTAAATTAAGTATTTTAGGTAAAAATTCATTAAGTATTTTACATTTTGAATGTAGTAGTTTCAAAAAGAAAACACTTCTTTAATATATCTTTATTTTGATTGTGAGGTATCAAAACATAGGCAAAAATTGTATTGGTCAGAAACTGCTTAACAGTGCAGAAAATGTCAACTTTTCGTTAAATTTCTGTCATCACTCAGAGACTTTTAATGATATTGGAGATAGCAAAACTCATTACAATCACAATACATTCATTTCGAAAAGTATGGTATATATAGTTTCTGCTGCTAGCTCCACCGTTGCATAACAACTTTTATTTTCCTCCTCGTTCACAGTTTTACTTCGTCTGTCTGAATGAAAGTTTTTATTCCTTCTTCCAGTTATTTCATATTTTTGATAATAATGTTAGAATAAAACTTCTTTCAAAATATGCGAGTGTAGTTTAATTATAAGCATTCATTTATATTTTTTAGAAAAAAATCGTTTTCTTCAGAACGAAGAGAAAAATAACTAGACGGTCATCGAAAATGAAAAGTTCGAGAAACTTTTAAGTTAACTTAAATATAGAACAGTTTCCACCATCTTAAATGCAAGATCAGACCCAGCGTTAGTGAAGAGTGATGAAGAGACTCTCCCCCTGGAGAAAATGGTATGTTAAGAAGTTGGCGACAAAAATGAGTTGCTCTTACTTCCCACAGCATGACGAGGCTGAAGACCACTTGCATCGCGTTGTACACGACGAGTATGTTGCGCAGCTGGAAGGGCTTCCTGTTCGCCATGAGTTTCGGCCCCAGCAGCACCACGATGTACAGGTACACGGTGACCATGACGAGCGTGGGCACCGGGCTGTCCATAAGTGGCCAGTCGTTCACTCTTGGGTCTGTGGACGAGGATATCATTTAGTATCATACACACACAACACACACACACACACATATATATATATATATATATATATATATATATATATATATATATATATATATATATATATAGAGAGAGAGAGAGAGAGAGAGAGAGAGAGCAGAGTAAATGTACTAGGCCTTAGCCACATTTTTCTTGGCCGGCTGCTGTGATCGGTAGTTTTCCGTGGTTTCTCCGATCAACGCCAGGCAAATGCCGGAGCAGTACCCTATCAAACGGGCCACGGACCGCGCGCTATCTGTCCTTCCTCTTCCTTGTCGTATCCTCTCCTCTTACACACACACTTACACTAACATGCACAACACTACCACATATTCCGGGAGACCGGTCGGGAGCTTAGTGCTTGTCCCGACAGGGGCGGTGCCCCGCTGGTGGGAGAGTCCTCGTTAGGGGAAAAACCCACTAGCCGACGATAGGTCGGTGCCGGATCTCGTCATCCAGAGGGGGAAGATCACCGCCATCTCCCGAGGAAAAAAATGTACTACACTAACGGGACTAATGACCGAAGCAGTTGACGCGCCCAGAAACACGAAACAATCAATCAATCACATTTTTCTTTCGAAGCAAACTCGGCAAATTTACATAAAACGAACGATTATAGAAGAGTGACAATTTATGTACGATATAGTTCTTGACATTTTCCTCTCTGCGAGATGAAAATAGATATTACAAGTAATTATTCATGTGTAATTATCTTTATAAAACCTAATAGTAATGTAAATGAATAAATGTCTTTACCGTCTGACATGTCAACATTCAATAGACATAACATTGAAGTAACTGGTCATATACTTTACTTTTGTGAAGTTTTGTGTATTTCTGGAGAGTATTGAGTCCCAAAACCCTTAACCCTAGCTGTGCATTGGGAGAGGAAGAGAATCAAGTATTCGTGTTTTCCACAACACACATGTGGGGTTTATAACTGCCTTCTTCATAAATTCTTAGAAATGGTACTTCCGTGAACATGTAATCAAAGTTCGGTATTAATTGTGTTATTTTTCTCGCTGATGTAATTGTGTAAAAGTCCAACAGTATGTAGGACGTTTTCCCGTACGAGGGGAAAAAAGGTAGCGATTAGATTTCCTTGGTCATAAATCAAAATATATCGGTCTAAAATACATTGGGGTCTTGCAATACAAAGCATTGACAGTGCTTTACAACTCAGTGTTTATGAATAAATTGGAAAATTTTAAAGTGGACAAGTGTGAAATACAAGAGGAAGCGAGAGCCAATATTCAATGGAAGCTCGTTAAGAACATTTGCATTGAATAGCAAGACGACAATAAATCACAGAACATTGCTATATATTCACTGTGTTTTGCGCATAAGTTACGTACTCATCCACTTGATTACGTGTGCGCTACCTCGTTTTAATGTAATGGTACTCTACACTTAGAACAACCTGATGTAAGATTCTTGTTTGTATTCACGTGAATATAAACATTTGTCGTCATAGCGAGATCTTTTTGAAGATTTGTTACATCATATCCAGGGGGAAGGATTCATTAGATTTTTAACTGAAGACGGAACGAAAGGACTTGCACTCTTGAAAACGAGAAATGTTTCACCAAAAGAGAAAACAGTTACAAACATTCCATTATCAACTCTTCAGTAAACCTTTTAAAGTGAATTTATTTTCACTTCGAACGTACTTAGAACGAGGAAGAACACATTAAGATGATTCCTCAAAGAAAGCAAGAATATTAGATAACTTTTCAGATCTCGTAGTGTGTCTGGTAGATTTTACTTTCTAACTCTTGTAAAAATTAAAATAAATGACCTGTTAATTGATGCTAGGGTAGTAAAATTAGTTAACTCTGTGTACATTAACGAGCGCATTCTCGCGGAATTATTGCAACAATTTTTAATACTCATTTATATCCCGTGTAAAGTTCTAACCAGTAATAACTCGGTGTATAAATTTCTTGTCGGATTTATACGTGACACAGCATTTCTCGAAGTGTATACCAGTAGTACATCCTGAGCCGTACTCGAACCGTGAAATGAGCGCGAAACACGAACGTTGTTCTACATGCAGGTGAAAGCTGTCAAATGCAGGTTCACCTCTTTGGAATCAATGTGCCTCGCAGCGACATCCTCTTTCAACACGCGTCCCGTTGGCTGTAATTCCCGAAATATATGCGAGGGGATAATAATACTCGTACATGGCCAGTGCGTGCAGCGAAGCGAGAGCAATGCGCACAGGAGCGTGAAACAGTGGATGACGATGATGACGACGATAGCGCAAATGGCCGTGATTGTGTTGCTGGTAGGAAAATAATGTTGCAATGTATGACTATTGCTTTGATGACAGTTTGTTGGTGGAAATTGATGAAAAAGATGGCGTTGGAAATGATGTACAGGAAAGGTCATTCAAATCTCAAGTAGTTTCATGTTATACGAACGTAGATCGCTTGCATTTTGCGGAAGAGTGATGCTCGCTCGAAGAGCCATACAAACTGCGACATCAATTATAATTAATTGTCAGAAAATCTACACTAATATTTTTTTTTTTTTTTTAAATTCAATGCCGGAATTTATTAATGTGATTTCGTCGTAGTGAGTACTGAATAACAGTACCAGGCACTCTCGAATTTGCATCTATGCATGAAGCGTTTCCTGAATGAAATTGTGAGGCTCCAACCGGGCACGACGACGACGATGACAACGATGGGCGATGACGATGATGACGACAGACGACGATGAGACGACGATGATGACGATGACGATGACGACGATGACGATGACGACAACGATGACGATGACGACGACGATGATGACTACGACGATGACGACGATGGCGGCGGTGGCGGCGGCGGCAGACTTGATTACGAAGGCAACGGGGGCGGTAAAAGGGGCGACGGGGACTGGGACTGGGACGGAAACACGCATGTGTAGTCGGCGCAGGGGACAACCAAAGCGGCATGGCAGTTCTACTCCGGATAGCTTTATGGGTCCCTTGCTCAAGTTCTGTTCAGTGCCTTTTGCGCAATGAGCTTGTGCTCGCGTTTTGCGTCACTGCGACTTTCAATGACCGTTTGCGGGGAGCCGAAAGCTGCCTGCACTCTGTGCAACCTGTGTTTGTCCGAAACAGAAAAAAAAATTATTTTCTATACTTCTATCAACCACTTGCTGAGAGCTTGTCAATACAGAAGAATACTATACTTTTCTGAGTCATGACAACAGTTCATCTCAAATCTCAAGTCTCAATTTCGTAACGATTCTTCAAAACTAATTGTCCCCATACGTCATGTACAGCTGTTTTAAATGGTCCCCATACGTGTTTAGCTGTTTTTTACATTAAATAAATACATTATATTTTATGCTCGTTTTGTTCTGATATATGCTGGTAGAGATCCCGTAGAACTCTATCGTCTTGTCAACCTTGACAGAACTTGAAACAAAACGTATGAATGAATAATATTCTATATTATTATTATTATTATTATTATTATTATTATTATTATTATTATTATTATTACTATTTAAATTATTGTTACTAAGTCCAGAAAGAATTCGAAGAGAAAAATTTCTCCAATACGTTACAGGTATTATGAAACGTTGAACCAACATCGTATAAAACACATTTGTTAAGATTAAAAATGAGGCAGTTCATATGAAGTGAGTCCGGAACGTCTCTCATAATTAATTATGGTCCTTTCTCTTAGTCCTGAGAGCTTCAGTTCTTCCATAAAATCAGTCCAGAAAACCAAGTAATTTCTTGAAAATTTCGAAGAAAGACAAAATGCAGTATATTTTAAGAACTCAAATGGGCAATTCGGCGTAGTAATACAATAATAAAACAGAATCATTGAATTAATTCGTCTTTTATACAACGGTTGTCTTATGACGTGATAAGAAGATAACAAGTAGAAAGTTATTGTGTTTCATTCACACGTTCAGCAAACGCAATCGTACTGGTACGTGAGATTTTCAAAATACAAGTAATGAAACATGAGACGTTTTATTTCTTTAAACAACGTGAAATGAACGTTTGTTGTATAGCGATATTAACTAGAATGGATTTGTAGAATTCATTTTCTTAAAATTGGACAATAAGGTTTTGGGCAAATGTTGGATATGCCATTCTTTATATGGATATAAACAAATTAGTGTATAACTATTTAATGGCATTTTTAAATTCAACCAACATCTCTTTTGTTTTGTTACATCATATTTTTGTAATTGTATATTTTCAAGGTTGAATGACAGCTGCGTAACCCAAAGCGTCTGTCATTGATTACATTACGTAACGCATACATCAGTGGCAAGCATGTTGTTTTGAAACAAGTGTAAAATCGAAAAAAATCGAGAGAATTAGTGATTGCTCGCTTCTGGTATTCCCTAAATTTGCATAGGCTCATAATTATTCTACGACATTTAATTTATAGTCTTGCAAGAGCTGCTGAGTTGAACGTATCATAACCAGCGGTCCACTTTCGATGGCGTGGATACTTCGAACTTCTGGAGATCGTTTGTAAGTTCACGCGTGCGTGCGGAGAGTAAAGTGCTGATGTATGGCTGTTCCGTTAATTGCTAAATCTTTTTATTTTTCAGAAGTAGAACGATCTCTTTACGACAGTACCACTCGACCGACGGCATCACGTGCTTTTATGTGCTCTAGTGTTAACAAATTGCCCTGAATATCAGGATTATCAGGTTTGAGGTGGTCAATTGCGGGTGCTTCATGGTTCTGACGATCTTACGTTACGTGGAGGTAGAACTAAAATATTTTATTTCGGGTAGAACAAGGAAGACTCATTTATCACTGTTGCTTTCCTCCGTGTATTTTATTTTTTGTGAAATTTGAAATTATTTGTTTTGTATACGCTTACTTTTTAACATCTGTTTATGTCTTGGTTTTGTGTGGTATGGAAAGGTAAAGGTCACATTAAATAACATCTTGAGAAACCGTACGTTTTTATTAATTCTGGGTAGTTAAGATATGTAAATTAGAAGCATTGTCTTTCCTTTTAATTCTTTTCACTAAACATTTTGCCCGACCTGCAGAATGTGAAACTAAAGAGAGCACGCGCTATCGAGACTTGCATGATATGCCGGATTACATAATATAAGTTATTATTTCCCGCAGTTAAAAATGATGAATGTAATTACTCACATATTTTATTACGCGTAATACTAGAGTCACTTATTTTACTCTATTTAATAGAGTTGAGTTGACTGTTAACATCTTACATTCATTTGTTTTGTCAAAGGGGAAATGTCAGTACTTCGAAAGAATGCATGTGATTTTTTTTTGCATGTTAAAGAAATTTTTTTTTGTTAGTGCCCCGCCCCGCCCCGCCCTCCTCCCCTCCCGTCCTGCCCCACCCCTCCCGCCGGCACCGTCCCGCCCCGCCCCGCCCCGCACCGCCCCGCCCCGCCCCGCACCGCCCCGCACCGCCCCGCACCGCCCCGCACCGCCCCGCACCGCCCCGCACCGCCCCACACCGCCCCAACGCCCCACACCGCCCCCAACGCCCCCAACGTCCCCCAACGCCCCACACCGCTCCATGCCATTCCACTCCTCTCAATGTCATTACACGCCGCCCCATGTCACTCCGGCCTCCTCCACCCATCCCGTTACCGCCATCCATGACGTCAAATCTTGTTTCTAGCAATAAATGCTAGACGTTTTGCCTATTATTACTGTTTTTGTCTTGAAGACGAAGGTGGAGGGATGGTAATTCAACGAAAGAATAACTACGTAACCATTTCTTTACATTTGCTGACGTCTGTATCTCAAAACATTAAAGAGCAATAGACTACATTATAAAAACACACATGAATACTCACATTCCCAGAATAATTAAGAAGTAGTTTGCAAGCTAGTAGGAGAATTATTTTGATGGGCGGAAATCATCAGCAATTCATATCGTGTTGATTAATCTTACATTTAAATGAGATGAATAATACTGATGTCTTAAAAAACATTGCCACAAAGAAATTGTTGTGATAAGCAAAAGTATCGTAAATAACCGACTTATTCCATTAAAGCATATATGACTTGAGCTCTTGATAGTTTGTGATATCTTGATACTATGTAAAGTATTAACTAGAATAATCGTGCCAAAAGTATGCGGTGAATAATGATACGGATGCAAATTATGTGACAAACATTTAAAGAATTCGTAATACACATTCCTGTTTTTAACATTACATCTATTAGCTCCAGTTTCATGAATATTAAACAATAATTAACGTAGTAGTGCTTGAGACATTGTGTTAATCACGATGGCTAAATTTTTGTATTCAAAATTGTATATTCGTTGATATGAACATAATGAAGACGATGAAATAAAAATAAGCGAATGGAATGCTACGTCCTCAATGTTGATGTTTTTTGAAACGACATTACAAAAAGTTAAATACATCACTAATGAGGATACTAATTTTGTCCGTATCTTATCTCGAGAGTATCAGTGAGGCTATCTATCTTTAGGGATCAGTGTGTTTGAAATAAATAAAAATAAATCAGATTTTACGCCACACTGAAATTATTATTAAATACTATTATACTTCAGAATAACATGCTAAATCGCTAATCTAGTTTTAGGCAAAATAAGTATTTCATTAGAACGGTTTAATTTCCCGAGAAACCAAATAAGCAGTACAGTTGCGTTGAATGTTGCAAATACGGATTATATGGAAAGAAAAGTTATTCTGGAGTAAAGAATATTCGTAGTACTCGTAGTTATGTTCGAATTGAGATTGTTAGAAAGAAGTCAAAGCGTTGCTATGCATCTACAAACGTATAAATATGAAATAATGCATTTAAGTGACAGGCTAAAGTGGTGTCATGGGATAACTTGGTAACTGATTTATTCAAAGAACATTCTGATAAACGATTCGAAAACATTAAATCGTGGTTTTGTGGTGATAGGCCTTACAATTAACTATTAGCCTATTCCAAATTTTGTGAAATAAATTGTTTTGAATTTGGAATATTGGTTGTCAATTACATGTTACAATAGGTTATTGCAATTGAAAATATTTATTTTCCAAAATTAACGTAAAAATTCATGTTATCACAACTTTCTCTGCAGATCTCGGAAACATTTTTTTAGACAGTCACTAGTAAAATCGGTCCTTTCAGGGGGTGCATAGTGTGTAAAAGTAAGACGATGTTCAGATGTTCAGATAAATCTGTCACAGCAACAAAAGAATTCGTCTGACCGCATCAGAGACTACTGTCTTTAATGTATCTCTGAGTGATTTGTATACTTGAATTAAAGTAAAATGAAAGTCAGTCGGCCTATCGGGCTCATGTCGCAAAATTTTCTAAAAACAAAATAAAACGTCCCTTTTTCTACTCGTATCAATAATATTTATTTTAGGAAGGAGAATTAAAGAGATTCCTTACGTCACGGAGAATAAAAGACTCGTATTATTGATTTTAAAAAATAACCCTGTTGCGTTGTCACTCTGAGAACTCAAAAATAATTGTTAATTCCAGAGGAAATTGAACTAATTGAATAAGGCGTTAAAAGCGTGTCAAAAATTCAACCCAATAAAATAATAATTTAAGTTACGAAAACCAGGCCAGACAAAAATCACAACTCAATAAACTTAAATCTATAGTACTAATTTCCACTGTGTGCTGTATTTGATAGAAAAGTTTGCATTTTTCGGTCATATGAAAGGTGTCTAGTTTGGTTAGTCACCTCTAAACTGAAAAAAACAATGAAAGAGTTTCAGTTTTGACTGTAAATGCACTTTTCGATTGTGTTATTCCGAATATTATTTTACTGCACATATCGACTGCATTCTCGACTTCAGTGCGACACTGCTGACAATCCAGCTCACACTATACGACAGCAAAGCTCCAAAAGGCAAACCGTCTTCAAATATTTGATATTCAAGAGTTGCGTCATGTTTTTTGATATTATTGTACTGTATGTTATTGCAGTATTGTGAAATTGATTCAATATTTGGGTATTATTGCAGTGAGAAACGTCATTTCTTGTTGTACATTGTGCGTTGGTGCTTTTCGAAAAATCATTTTGTCATTTTGTTGAGTAGCATTTTTGCTGTTGCAGACCACTGGTGAGTACTCATTACTTGTGCCCAGAACATACCTCGGATATCTTCTATTAACGTTTTTTGAAGTTATAACTCGTATACAGCACGTTATATTTTTTTTCTTTCTTCCCAGCCTAGAAAACAAGACTCTCTCTCAACCACATTCTCTCATTTCCTTTCTCTCTAGCAACTAAGCGAAGGACTTCACATACAATTAACTTTTCTACACTAATAAATAAGCTCTGGGAGGAAATAACAATGATCTTTTTTAGGTTAATTCCACCGCAGCTTTGTCGCCGTGGAAGCTCTCAGTCTTGTCCCCTCATTTTCCTCGTGTTCATCTTCATTCTCATGCTGAGCTTCGGCAAGCGCGGTAGTCGTAGCCTTATGCCCATCCTCAGCATGATCCACGGTCATATGGTCAAAGTTATGAAATATAAAACAATAATAAATTAATATGTCATTATATTCAGTATTCCAACCAAGAAGCATACAAAAATTAATTTTTTCAATATGTACAACCAGAGGCAACCGTCAATTTGACGGAATGAAATCAAACTCTGTATAAATAATTCATTATTATGAGTAGACGCAATTGAATTTAGTTAATTATAAATGTAAGTTAATCATTTCAAAATTTCCTTAATTGTCAGTAAAATGGTTCTGAAACTGGTGTGTGCGGGCCTCGAGAGGACCACGAAACGATTTTAGAGAGGCCCTAAAGGGACAACCAGAGGCAATTTTTAGGATATACGATATCTTTGGTTGCCACATCCCATGGAGGAATTCAATTTAGTTACTTTGATGTTTGTTATAGTTGTTTAGGCACACACTGCGTTTTCGGAATTCAACAGTGTGTATCGAATATTAAGTTCACTCTATTAAGAAGTCTTTACATTTTGTGAAGAGTCAACAATTATTGCGTTCAGTTATTTAAATATATTCGTATATTTATCTTTATGTACGTATTGCGTTCAGTTATTTCAATATATTCGTATATTTATCTTTATTTTTTTTTTTTATGGCTGTATTTCCGATCTATAATAGTTTGTCAATTTGTTTTTGTAAGTAACCTTTCTGCTAATTGAAGCTTATTTAAAAGGGTTGCAAAGTAATCTACAAAATTGAACTCGACCGCCATTAGAGAAAGTTACTGTATTTTTTGTCCCGAGCTGCCACACAAAAGCAATTTAGTAAAGCCTTGCTGTATTTTTCAAAATTGCAATTTCTACGACTATCTAACCCCAAACTCATGGAAACTGCAAAAACAAATTGCGCACCGAGAAAACTACCGAATTTAATCGCTAGATGAAGTCGTTGTATCCAAAAATTGTCAGCGTGTTCTTAAACCATAAGGCTTTAAAATCATAAGAAAACATGTCAGATTTCTATCTTCCTCGAGTTGCTCAAACTGTAAGTTATGATAATGGGGAAGCAGCAAATTGTTGTAAATTTACGGAAAGGTAGGTAAAAGAGGTTATTGTTGCGCTGTTCTCTCAAGATCTGTTAGAAATTGACACTTACTTGCTCAAATGTCTTATACACCTGCTTGTACTTTCCTATCCCTTCTATTCTACTTAAAGGTCACAGAAAAGACTAAGGTCAATTACATATTTTTACAGCTATGAGTAGAATTTCGTCTGTGAATTTTTCAATATTTCAAAATTATTTACCATTACATACTAAAATTGGTAAAGCCGTCAATGACTCATTTCAGCTTCACCTTCAACCTCAAACTTAGAATTCTGATTCTCATGCCCGTCTTTCATCTCATCCTATCATCCTGAGCCAGCAGCTTCAAACACAGCCATGGCCGCAGGAGCCCAGGTTCTCCTTGCGAAACAACGCAGTCGCTACTGGTGGTGCCGCCGCTGTTGCTGCTGCCGCAACCGTGCGCCAATGTTTACCGCGCGAGCTCTAGGCGGCGGTGGCGGCGGCGGCGGCGGTTGTGGCAGCGAGTCTGCTGCCCCTTCTGGCTTTCTCCGCAATGTTACAAAATGCCATGAACGCTCGCGAAGTTGCAGCCTCGGGGCAGCATACCTGCCCGCACTGACCATAGATCATCAGCATCCACGTTAATTGTGTGGATCTTTATCGCGGAGCTACGGAGTTTGAAGCCGAATGCAAAATGTGTGAGAGAGCTCTCAAGGGATCGACGGGCGTTGTTGAGCGGGTTGTGAGATGCGTGTGAGCGAGGGGGGGGCAAGGAACAGAAGCAGAAGGGGGAAGGGGAAGTTCATTCGAGAAAGTGCGCTGTGCGTGCGGTCAAAAGAATTCGCGTCTTTAAGATTCTGTGGTCGGTATATTCGTGAAGAGGATTTTATTTTAATACAACATATTTCGAATTTTACGAAATTGTTGATGGTGTGAAAATTATTCTGACAATGATAGAAGATAAAAAATACACATTTTTAAAAATGGGACGAAGTTGTGAGAAGAAATTGAACGTGAAAAAATTGAATCAAACAAACTTTAAATTTAAGATTTATCGTGAGTATATGTATTGCCTAAATATCATACGTTAAGAATAGATGTTCGGCACCATCGACGCAAAACCGTCGGAATCAACCGTAGGAATCAACCGTCGGAATCAACCGTCGGAATCAACCGTCGGAATCAACCGTCGAGACAACACCCTGTGCCACTGGGACACTGGGATTTAAGTCGAAAATATAGAAGTGTTCAGATTAGGGAAGGGGCCAAAACAGGTGCATGTGCAACCGACAATCCAACGTTACGCTGCAACACTCTTCATAATCGATTTTAACTCGGAAACAATGCGTGTTTAGGTCTTTAAAAATAGGGGTTTGTGTCCCTAGAGGTATTCTTGTACAGTAATATTCTCATGACATGTGTAGTTTATGCGACTTAAAATAAACGTAATTTTAAAATAATATTCTCCGTGAAACTTTCTGGGCAGTCTATAACGCTTTACAAGGTTTTCCTTCTCTGCGGCATGAGTTGTTAGAAATATAGGCGGATGAGTTTCAGTATGAAGCTATTTTTACTTTTAGTGCAATGATTTACAGAGGAAAGAATGTTCCATCTACTTTGATATTATTTTCATTCCTAATACTCGTACGTCTAAGCGTGGGGTTTTGTATGAAGTGGTCTCGGCAATGAATCGCTCTTGCAAAGTATTATACTCAACACGCTAATGGTCACGTGATTGTTAATCTCGTTTACGTTACGCTCAAGAAAAATTTTAATAGATGAAAGAATTTTCCCCGGGCATTGGTTTGTTCCATATCCTGCTTGTCGAGTCTCCTCTTGTTAAATTGTTCTTCTTCAAGTTTGGGCTTGCATTCGCTATGAGACCGTCTTGGAGAAATTTGATTTATTAGTCCGAAATGAGGTTCAAGTAATAATTCCGGCCGATATTTCACAATCGCAGGGGCAGAATATGCAGCCAACACGCGCTTAATACTTGAGCGTGCGGCGGGTTGCGAAGAACTTTGGTTCAGGGTCACATGAGTCAGCATAAACGCATAAAATCAACGCGCGTCTCTATCCGACAGGCATACGCACATTCCCATTGTACTGTGCTTATATTCTTCGCGCAAGTGCAAGCAATAAGTTGACCAAATATTACTTCAATCTAATGAACGGTACGGCAGCGCATAAAATACCAAGAAATATTAATTTTTATTTATTAGGTAAGTCACAGAGCCTGAATTAGAAATGATTTTGATGAATAGACTTACTGGGAGCCAGAACTTAATCTACATTACTTCCGCTAATATTTGCGTTCTTTATAAAGTAAAATTTGCAACATACGTGAAATTCTTGCGAATAAATATCACCAATTTTCTAAAAATAAATGCAAAATTATCGAAAAACACCTTACATTTTCAACGAAATTCATAAAAATTAATCTAAAAAATTCCTCTTAAGTATACGTTCTTCTTTATTCTAAAGAGTACAAGTAAGTACATGAATAGATATTACAATAATATTATATTCATTTAATGTGGCTTAAATTTGAAGCACTTTTCACAGGAATCTATTGTTTTCGAAAATCTTCATTTAAAGGCATTTTAAGCATTTTCATCCTAAAATTCAATAATGTATACAAATCAATGGAAATGGTTATATTAGCTTGAGATATATTTAAGAAATTACATTTGTGCAATTTTTGAAAAAATAAAAGAATACAGGAAAATGAACTTTGTCATTTTTAACAGCACAATTAGTACTACCGTTGAGAAAGTTGAAGAAAAAAATTGGAGCCGTTTTTGAAAGAATGGGATTTGCGCGTTTCTGAAAATGTGGAATTTTGAGCTCATTTTCACGAAAAACTTTTGAGTTTTCGAGAAACTTCATGTAACATTAATTAAAGCAGATATACGTATAAATACATTAATGTAAACGAATTGCCGATAGTGTAAATATGAATGACGCACGAGAAAAGTCAAAAAATTACATTTTCGTAATTTAAAAAAACAAAAGAAGCATGGCGTTTCTGTCATCTTATAGAGTCCATTTAGCACTATTCCTACCAAAACTTTATAGAAAAAATTTGGAGCAGTTTTGAGAAAATCCTGTTTTTTTTAATTGCAAATATTGCATGCACTATTGCACGAAATCTACTAAAATTTTCAATCAAATGTAGGTGACCTTAACGAATGAACTAATTATGGAGAACAAATTTTATTTTAAGAATAAATCTCTATCTTCAATTTTATAGTTCTAGGAGACGCCGAAAAAATTCAAACTTTTGTAATATTCGAAAATTGAGTGTTAACCGTGAAAATCGGGGGTTGCATTTGGGACCGTTTTTGAGAAAATCTTGAAAATGTCCGAGGGACTTCATGTAAAGCACCCCGAAATTTTAAAAAATGTTTTCAAAATTTCAAAGATTTAACTAGAGACAGATTTCTTCGATTTTGACAAGATCGTACGTATGGTTTTGGCGCTATTGCAGACGGACGGACGTTTTGTAAAAAAGAACACTTTCTCGGTATTAGGGGACCCCAAAACGTGCATTTCCGTTGAAATCTCAAAATCGATTTTCCGAAGCTTTACATAACTTTGTCTACTCTTAGTATATTGTACGAATACGAGAAAGTAAAATAGAATTGCATACTGTGTTATTGTTATCGTTCACGTCAAGGTTTTTTTCCTGCAAGACAAAATGTACTAAAATTGAAGAGATCCTGGAAACAAAAGACTGTCTAACCTGACCGTGAGAAAGAAAATTTGTGCTTTATTATTGGAGGGATCGCCGAGATGCATTCCGGTTTTATCTTGGTTGTAATCGCCTGAATTATTCAGAGATATTATCGCGGGGACAATCTCACCTACAGAATTTTGCGACTTTTCTCATTAGAATTAAGTAGCACATTGTCTCATTATTTTTACAAGTGTATTGCAGCCCTAATTTGAACGTTAATACGTTAGAAGTTAGTATCCAGTGCTCTTGTCATTACTTATTTTTATTGGTAGTTATTGCAGTTTTGGGATGTGCGAGTATTGCATGACTTTTATTATTTTAATTAACTACCGCCGGTTAATCCCAATTTTGGATTCTGGTTGTATAAATTGGAATTTTGTGAGTCCAAATTTGGTGTGTGCTGGTATTATCTGGATGTATGTTATGATAAATGGTTGTGGAAAGGTGTGTGATTAGGAGATGAAATTCCTTATAAAGTTAGTTGTACATTGTGAATCAGTAGGCGTTAGGAATATATCTCAGGAATTAGTTTTGGACCATTCGAAGATTACGGATATTAGTATTGGCAGCATTAATCCATATGGAATAAGCATAAGTAAATTATAAGTCTTGAAATGGATTTGTAGATTAATCTAGCAGTGTTCTTTTCTGAATTGCATCTGTTAATTAGCGATTTTCATTGATGGGGTTTTTCTTTGATTTATATATCTTTGTTTCAATGAGAATGTGCTAGTTTAAGGTTCTCTAGATATCGTTCTAAGTAGTTTTCTGGTTTATTGAGAGGATTCCATTTTAATGAGATGGTTCAATTTTTTGAGTTTTGTTTCTTGTTAATTGGATGAGGGAGTATATGGCCTGAGAGATAATATTTTTGCTGCTGTCTTTGGTTTATTTAACTGCATTTTGTACTCCGACGCCCAACTATCAATTTTGTGCAGGTATTCTCATACGCTGCCGACATAAAGTTGTCCTGAAATGTTGCAAAACATTTCAGTACCGAGTGGACGTGTCGGCGCCAGATCTCGGACCTTGGTCGCAAGGACCTTGCACCCCCAAGGACTCACGCGGCCCGGCGCGTTAGCTCAGTGGATCAACTGATGTCACTGCAGCGCCTCTGACCGGGAGGTCCTAGATTCACACTCCCCACGGTGGCAGGATTTTCGACACTAGCTTTTCAGCTAGATCGAATTCAGTCGCTGTCTGGAGGAGAATTCTAGCGGCCGGCTGCTCTGATCGGTAGTTTTCCGTGGTTTCGCCGATCAACACGAGACGAATGCCGGAGCAGTACCCTACCAAACGGGTCACGGACCGCGCGCACACACACCAAACATGCACTACACTACCACATATTCCAGGAGACCGGTCGGGAGCTTAGAGCTTGTCCCGGTTGGGGCAGTTCCCGCTGGTGGGAGAGTCCTGGTTAGGGGGAAACCCCACTAGCCGACGGTAAGTCGGCGCCGGATCTCGCCATCCAGCGGGGGAAGATCACCGCCATCTCCCGAGAAAAAACATGCACTACACTAACGGGACTAATGACCAAAGCAGTTGACGCGCCCGGAAACACGAAAAGTCGATCAATCAACCAACCCCTTCTCCACCCCTTCCCCCACGCTCACGCTCACCCCTTGGTTTTATGGAAGACTTGTGCAACGAGAGGCCGTATCACGCGGCGGCCGCCGCGCTGCCCGTCGCTTTCACTGCCGGCCGCACCGGGACGCGCCACCGCCGACTGAACGTGCGCTTTGCGCAGACTCGCGCCCATTGTTTCCACTCCCTGCGCTGGTCGCACCACCCAGAGTCGAATGTAAAGGAAAGAAATTCTCTACATATAGTAAAAAAAGCACTAATTTTGTTCTAACTTTTTAGTAACCATTATTTTAAAGATACAAACATACATGATAGCATTTTTTTTTCGATTTAAAAAAAATTTGTTCAGGATCGTGGTGTCTCCTGAGGATGGTATGTGGAGGTCCTAAGCAACTGCTTTTTTGCTTGAAGGTAAATACACTAGAAAGCAGTAGCCACGATCCTGTCAAAGGCACAGAAGTTCAAGTGTGGAAGTTAGTAATGTGGATTACGAGCATCACGGCTAGCGTGCTTGTGTTTGATTCCAGAAGGGACGAATAGAAATGTGTAGCTTCCGCATAAACGTCGCAGTTCCTGAGGCTGGTGCAGTAGGAAAGCTGCTGAGGCGTGTGTGGTGCTGAGTAATGGCAACCGTGCTGTGCATGGTTTTCTCGGTCTGTTTATTCTTTGGTACTTTATGGCAGGGGTGAGAAAAGCAATGAAAACATACATCATTACCTCCAAATTATCCTCATTAGTGATACTGGCTGGTCCTTCGTCGAGGATCCAACCAGTCTTGCAGCTGGTAACCATTGTATTCCGTGTTGCTTCCGAGAGTGAATTCCGCGGTAGGTTCCCATGAGCTTTTGTGCGTCTCTCGTTCAATAACCTAACTCAGCATGCTCATTACTTGGTTTATCATCATCATCATCACAATTATTAACGTGGCTATCATCTCTCAACGCGGCGGCCGTTGTCATTCTGGTTCCAGAATGCGACTATTGTGCTGCCTTTTCTCAATTCGAGGTCTAGTAAACGTAATTCTGCTGCTTAATCTTCTTCCCATTTTTCCGTAGTGTTGGGCTTTACTGATGTTCATTTTTGTTACTACACGCTTTCTGAAAAAATATTTAGTCTTCTTTACTTCTATTTATACAAGGAATTGCTTACAATTTTATGTATGTGCCTAAATTGTATTACGTTTAAGCTGCAAAAACGTTAGTAGTTGTTTTTTTTGCATAATGTATTTGAAAGACTTTTTTTGAAGAGACAAGTAAATTTGTAGATGCGAAGAAATACGTTTTCAATTCAATGTACCCACTATTTTGTTGTTAACTCTCATCTGTAGCGAGTTTTGGCAATGTTTAATAAAACGACAACATTGTGTTATCATATTTTTTTGTTTTCTTTAGTAATATATTTTATTTATCATTCACTTTTTTGTAGTATAATTTCTGAAAACGTAACGTTTTTGTTTCATTTATGTAAAACTATCTTCGCCTAAGTCGGTCTAGCCGACAAATTATTTAGAAAACCGATACTGAGCTCGTTTTCTACTAGTGCATTGAAGTCTCTGCGCATCTATGGTCTGATGTTTTGAGACCTTCATGTATTATATTTTCTTTCTGGGGTGTCATTATAGACACAAAGCGCCTTCCAGCCCCTCTATATTATTTATTGTGCTTGTAGATATAATTTCCGTCCGAATACAATTTTTGGCAAACAAGTATATTGGCTCAAGATTTTTGGTCCGGAAGATTGCGTTTAAGTATCATCCATGCCTTGAAGGACGCATTTCTGTAATTTTATGACCTGCTTCCTGGCGATTAATGACGTCTTAAAAACGGGAGGCATTCGGCTGCACAATGGTCCTTCGGGTTTTCCTTCTCTTTACTCCGAGCAGTACCGACCGTCTCCTTCACCTCCAGTGGCTTCGCCGAAGTCGTAAGTCGTAAATCGCGGCGCGAGTCGAGACTTCCGTCGAGGCTCGATGGTCCGTTTACATCGGGGCCGACGCGCGGAGGGCTGCGTCGAGTGAAAGTCCACTTCGGACCAAGGCTCCTCCCGCCGACAAAGGCGGCCACGGGACGAGACACCTTTGTGCCGGCCTTCGCGCGGGGGTCCCCGGGGCGTGGTCGCTGCCCAGCGTGCGAGTTGGAGGTGGCTGCGTAAATCGTGCTTCCTCTTCCCGATTCACTTTCTTCTCCTGTCTAGGGTTTTTATCCAGCCGACAGCCGGTTACCCTTTGCGTCCCGACGGCACGCATATTCGACCATACACTAGACACCAACACACTTCTCTCCTCTGATATGGGGTCAGCAGAACGCGAGGCCCTCCGCGACAACATACAAAATCAAGGGACAACCAACCATGCCCAAGGCGGGACTCGAACCCGCGACCCTTCGGACCGAAGCGCTGAGTCGGTACTCGCTCTTAGCCACCACTCGCTCTTGGCCATCCAGGTCGGCGATTTACTTTCTTCCCAAGTTAAAAGTCACGTGGTTGCCCTTCAACAAGAATGGTCTAACTGAGGAGTACATTCCTTTGTACTGGTGATCGTATCAATTTGTTTCGCTTGTAACGGTTATAATTACGTGTTTCTGATGCCCAGTCCTGTTTCACCATTATAACTTGTGTTTTTGCAAGGTTTTTCTCTTAAGAACTATTGTTTGAGCGCCAAAACCTTGAATGTACCTTTTAGTTACTGCATGATCATATCTTATACTAAAAAGACATGTCCAAAATTATTTTTATTTGGATTTGATAGTATGCTTTACTTATATATTTTGATATGCATTAGTTTTCAACTGAATAAAAAAACTATTTCGGAGACAAGTTAGTTTCTCAATGAGAATGGAATTTGCCTTTAGTGCGCAGTAAAGTCTGCTCTGCTAATAACAAATCTAGTCTGTTTCTTTAAGAGAATAAATGCGAAATAACTCATTATACTGTATTACCGTGTTTCATTAATTAAATAATTTACTCATAATTTAATTCGGCGTAAATTTGACCCCGAAGTAACAAGTAAACTCACATTTCCTTGTGAAACCTTGGGGAAAAGTGAAGAGGTATTCGTGTTCTTCCTATTCCCGCGTCTCATATTGATGAATTTCGCCACCGAATACTTAGTCGTCCTTCAACGTCATTACCTAGATTTTAGGTTTCTCCTACCCAGTCTTCGACAGTTAGTTGTTCTGAACTGCTGAAATATATTGGTTTTCCTTATTTTCTTCGTCATAGTCTGCATATGCCGACACCCGTCCTAACTTGATCTCTCTCAATTTTCCCTATTTTCACACCTGTCGATAAGGAAAACATGATATGACTGTGGTGAAAACCGCTTTACCTAATTGGAAGAAGTTTTCCCAACCGTGCGTTTTACAATAGGCAAAATTCATGAAGCATGAGTCAATACGCATACTAATATCTTTATCTCCGAAGTATATTTTATCTGAAATGCGAAGTATTTCATCTATGAAAGAATATTTTGTAAATATATTAACATTAAATGGGCGATAAATATTTGAACAAATAAATGTTGTGATAAATGAATGTCGCATATTCGTTTGCGCGAAAACAACCCTTCTTTTGAGACTGACTCGTTTCGTAAATGGACGCCGTGCGAATGCTACGCACACCGAATTGGACGAAGAATATCCCATTCTAAAATCTGTGTTATTTTTAACGGAGTACAACCACTACCTCTTTTCCTGACGTGGAGTTATGTAATGAAGCACCCAATGTTGACGTTTTCTTGGTGAATGGTTGGGCGCTCCCTTCGAGTTCTGTTAACGCTTGGCGACGAGTTTTCCTCTTTAGGTATACCTTTTCAAAACACTTATGTAAGGTTCCATTGTTCTTATATTAAGCTTCAGAACTGTTACCTCGTTAGCAGCTAGATAAAAAAAATACATGTTTTTTAGCATTTACTAAACCTTCATCAATTGTGCAACTACATTCTGTGTTGTTGACGACTTCATAGCACGACAATAATAAATTTCTTCAATCTCTTTGGTTAGTTTTTTTAGGAAGAGTTCTTTTGTTGGAAATAATATAGCGATACTAATTGAAGTGACCCGGCGTTGCATGGGTATTTATTGGTCACAGTCGTGTGTTAAACAGCTCCTCCCACTTCGGTTGCTTAAGTCCTTGCTCTTCCCACGCCACCTGCTTTTTCTGGTCCTCCCTCTTCCGCCTACTTCTACCGCTCTGCCAGAGAGTTTCGCTTTTCTCGCTCCTTGACCTGTCTACCTGTCCAAGTCTTCCGGTTCCGTCCACTGTGCGCGTCTCGCCCGCCTAGCAACGCCCGACAGCATGTCGCCTAGATGCGTCGGAGATGACAAACAATGCATTTTCGTAAAAAAAACATTGGGGTCTAATATTTTTAATCGCAACCCTCGGGGTCATTTGAAAGTATTCGTGCAAATTTGACAGCAATTGCCGGAATGGTTCAGAAGTTTATGCGAAACAACCCGCGCACACATTCTCGCAATTTTTAGTTTTATTTTAAATAAAAGATACGCAATAATGAATACCAACATACTCTCGCGCGAACACGTGCAATATGCATTTCGAATAAGTGCATGTTCTGCACTTAATTTGATCCTGCACCTACTATTTGTATTCACAATAAGTATTCTTTCATTTCTATTTTTCACCCAATCACTCTTATCATCCCACCAATGCATATTCCCATCTCACTGTCGTCTGATTACCCCATCATTCCATTACTTTATCTTCTGGTAGCTCGTTTGCCTTACCATGTCCTATGAACTGTGTTGGCGAAAGATTGACACAGCTGCCAAAGCCAATCAATATTCGGCATGCAGGGTCCAAACATTCAACGCCCAAAATGCGTTAGCAGTTTCGACATTAATAAATACACATTCCTAAGTGTTTGTGTTTGTCGTTATTTAAGTGGTTGATGGCTGAGACTGATTAGATAACATGCAGTTATTTTCGGAAAGGAAAACAAGGACACTGTTACGTTCAAAAGGTGTCGGTAATTAAAATGTCATGATGAAAACAAAAAAGATTGTAGAAATGTTGCACAAAAACGTATTTGGGAATACATTTTCATTTGAAATCAGACTTTGTGAATAATGTTAAAAGTAATGTGACCGAATATTATAGATAGGATATTTAATAAAAAAATAACAAATATAACAAGAAATAAATACCAAGAAATTAATAAAATTACTCCAGAAAATGACATCGTGTAATGTGAATAAAATATTTGTGAAGAGTTCGATATTAAAAGAGTTAAGCATTTTTAAACTTCGAAATTAGTCCTTCTATATAAGAGTAGTATTTATTTAGTAGATCATAAAATGTGTTAAATTTTTCAAAAAAAGCAAATTGCACATTCAAATATTGAAGAAACCTTCGTATTTTCAATTTTTAAATTAAAACTGTTTTTTTTTCGTTTCTACAGAAGATTTTATTGTGTCTTTATTTCTACAGATATTTTTGTAACTGTGTTTCATAAACATGCTCACTTTCCTGAATGATTAGCAGGTCATTTGTGCATTTTAACACGCTGTTGCGACTCAAATGTCGCACATATCAGCGTCGAGGTTCGCTATTTCCGCTTGCAGGTTGCGCTCCCCTTGTCTGCTTCTATTCAACTGCCACACCTCCGTGCTATTTTATTTCCTCGGCTCCCACGCCCAGCCATTCCCGTTAGCCTTCACTGCACGAAGCCTGCTCCTTCCTGCTTCTCGTCACTCGCCATCCTAACTTCCGGTTCCTCTCCGTTCTCTAAATTTTCATTGCGTCCCTGTTCACATCATATACTACTCGAATGCGTTGTCTTATCGACCATCTCCGTTTGTTTTTTTCACTCGCTTTTGTATTGCTACTGATGTACCTGATTTTATTTTCGCGCCTCGGCCATTTTGACAACTCCACCAACATGCGTCCTCATTCCCATGTCCGTCTCTGTCCCGACGTCCGCTCTGTCCCGACGTCCGTCTCTGTCCCGACGTCCGTCTCTGTCCCGACGTCCGTCTCTGTCCCGGTCCGTCTCTGTCCGACGTCCGTCTCTGTCCCGACGTCCGTCTCTGTCCCGACGTCCGTCTGTGTCCCGACGTCCGTCTGTGTCCCGACGTCCGTCTGTGTCCCGACGTCCGTCTGTGTCCCGACGTCCGTCTGTGTCCCGACGTCCGCCTCTGTCCCGACGTCCGCCTCTGTCCCGACGTCCGCCTCTGTCCCGACGTCCGCCTCTGTCCCCCTGTCCGTCTCTGTCCCGTCCCCATATCCGTAGACAAAAGCGTTTTCATTCGCATCCCTATCCGTATGTCGTGTGGTTGGGCCTCCCCCGACGATTGCGGGACGGCAAGACGTCACCTTACAGAGCCTCCCACGGACCAAAGGTCGCCGCAATCGCGGAGCACGCGTCTAGCGACCACTTTCTCTGCGGCCGCCCCGCGTCGGAGCGCAGCCTCGGCCGCGCAGCCCAGCCCGCGACCCGCGCGAGGCGCAGGCGCGGCGAATCACATGTGATCTCCCACACACTCGGAGGGGGGCAGGCTTCCATGTGGCAAGCGCGCTTTAAGAATTACGATGAGGGCTGTCGAATGGAAATGATTGTAAGGTCACAAGCGTTTATTCAAACACATTGAATTATAAAAAAGAGATTTTAATTACGTTTTTAGTTGAACTCCTGCAATACTATCAATACGCCGAACTATTTATGGCACTAGACGGATTACAATGAGAAATAATTGCCGATATTATGATCATGAATTGTAGGAAACTCAAACTGTGTTTTTCATGAAAACATAGTGACATTTTTTTTAATTTGTCTATTCATATATATATTTACAAATCATGTACTAGAGAAATCATGTAGTGGATCATAGTGACACGACACAGTATGGGATTGCAAGCGATAGTAAAGTTTTGTGCAGACATTAAGAAATACGTGAAAACAATGTTTGAGTAAGGGGGGATCACAATATAATATATAGTTCAATAGTTATGATGAAATGCTTTTCTGTGAAGTTAATAGTTTCTAGAATTTCTTTTTATACATTGGCGTTGCCAGTTTTTTTACTTCGGAAGAAATGAAGGCGACCATTGTCGGAAAATTGAGGGAAAATTAGAATGGTCTATTTGAGCGTTAAAATAACAAGTTTATTTGAAAATTGCCTATGTGCAGTTAAATAAATGGTAATTTACGTTAATCTTTTGTTAAATTAATTTTAAATAATAATTTTCTTATTCCACTTACAATAACGCTCATCTTACTTGAGAGCAATTGTATATCTGAACAGAGGTAAACCTTTATTTAATATTACTTATACGTTTATTTTCTGTAGAGTTTTATATGGGTTATAAAAAAATCTCATTAATCACTAATACTGTTTCATATGGATGCTTGTTTACCGTGAAGTTTTTGTTTATTATTTGTTTTGACAAGTACAGAGCTCAGTTTAACATTTAATTCTATTTGTTGATTAACTATGGTATAATTAAGCGTACAACAAGCATCGCGTTTGCGGTAACGAAATGGTTACCTCTAATTAGGGTTTATTTTGGAGATAATTTTTAAGAATATGTGGAATGGGTACTTAATTTGTTTATTCTTTTGGTGTAGATGGAGTTTCTACGTGGGTTTAATCAGTTTATATTTAGTATATGCTTTAAATTAGAGTAGAAATGGGAGAATATTAAAGTACATTAAGGTTTTTCGTTTCACCCTACAATCTTTCGATTTTTGACAAGATAGATCATTCACTCGCGGACACATACGGAGTATGATAAGTGGACGAACTTGTGCTCCTGAGTGTTGTTACCGCATGAGTTAAGCTCAGAGGTAGCATATACGTTACTGTGCAGCGTCTCTGACGGAAATTCCAAGGTTCGAGTCTCGACAGTGGCGGATTTTTTATACTAGCGAGGCAGCTAATGTAAATTTTAATACTAGCAAAATAGTCCAATTCTGTCGCTTTTTGGGGGAGAATTCTAGCAGTCGGCTCCAATGTTAGGGAGTTTTCTTTGGGTTCTCCGATCAACACTAGGCAAATGCCAAATTAGTATCCTAACAATTTCGCCACGGATCGCTCGCCCTCTCTCCTTCCTCTTCCTTTCCTTATTATTCACACACACACACACACACACACACACACACGTGTGTACTACAAGTACATATACTTCGTAAACTATCACACGTACATTTGACGTTTCAGAAAATATCAATCAATCCCGCCTACGATTGAAATAGCGCTTTAAAATGCCATGTGTGTTCTGATAAATGTCGTGTGTACGTCTAATGGTGGTCAACTTTCGGGGAGAAATCATGAGCCCGCGTCTTGGGTACGAGTGCTGGTTCAATGGCGACACAGCAACGCACGAACGATCAACACGTACCGCAATTCTGCGTAAACCAATTTCCCGCGTATTGGGACCAAAAATGAAAAGTAAGTGTCATTTGTGCAGAAGAAAGTATACTTCTCAAAAATACTCAATTTTATGCATTTTACAGGTAAACATCTCAGAAGAAAATTTTCCAGCTGGTATACGGAGCCGCGCAATGCCCTCGATTCCGAAATAAACGGCTCCCTCGTTAAAACTCTTGCAAAATAACGATTTTTTGAAGAAGAAGCACTCTCTTGAGCACTGACGAAAGCAGAATAACAAAGAAAATGTTTACTCTATAATTTTGAAAAATTATCTGTCCATTTTCAATTCAATAGTTCAGCTTATTCGGAGAAATAATTATCCTGATATTTCCCTTTTACTTTTATTACATGAATAAAATATATAATTAAAATCGTAGTTGTAATTTACCTCGACTAAAACGGCTAACGAAGGGGGGTGTGTCAGAATGAAACGTTCGTCTTAGAGTTGTTTGTCTTAGGAGTTTTTGACAAAGGAAGTGGAGGAAGTTTACAAGGATTTAAATTTTACGAAACATTTTAAAAAAATCGTGGGTCTGTTTTCTTCTTTGTCACTGTTACGAATTATTTTCTGGCTCATCTTTCGCTTCTGGCCGCTGCACGGCGCTGCGTGATACTGTTGCCGGCCGGTCAAGGAGAGCGCGTGGGGCCTCGACCTTCTCCTGCATCGACCTCTGTCGTTCAGCTCGCAAGTTCACGAAGCCGTCACCGCACCACATGCACCTGCGACTCAAGGGAAAGAAACGTTCTCTGCATGGCCGCGAGCTCTTGGGGAGAAGTTGTAGATCAGGCAATTGATACGGAAACGATTTAAATGTCACGATAGGATTAAGTGTTTCACATAGGAGCGTGTTTACGTGTGTTGGCTGAGTAGCGTAAGTAATGTGCGGCTTGTCTGACTGATCGTTCTGTTTTGAATGTACTATAGTGATGAATTAGATTATGCCTTTCCCGGTTACAATTTTATGGGATTATTGGTGTCTTATAAATATTGTTCTATTGTAGGAGTACGCTACGAAAATAAATTGGGGAATTAAATTTAATAAAATTACTCTGTTTTCTTATCTTTCTGGTGGTAATGTGTTCTCTTGAATGAAAATATACTAAATATTGGAAAATATTTTCTTGGAATAGCTGTTAATCCACCTGAACAAATTCTTGATTTTACCTAACAACGTGAGCTTTTTTGATATATGGATCAGAAAGCTGCGTGAAGTTCATTTAAAAATTGCTTGGAATTCCCAATGTAAATATTTTATTGCGTCATACGGTGTATAACTTACATGAAAAGAAACGAATCAAAAGGAGGAAACAAATCAATCAAATATAAATGGTAAAACTGACGCTGACAATGAGTCTGCAAGATGCTCTGTCTTTTTTATGACGTTCGAAAGCGTCACTATTCTTCAGTGACGCATTTTCACGAAATTTAATTGTAATTTTTTGTTCTGTCCCATAATGATCTGTTCAACTTTTTAATACCCAATAAAACTACCCAATAAAATCAAATTGACGTCCACATCAATTTTCAGCCATTTTTTTTTTCGATTCGTGACGTTCACAGTATTTCCCCGTCCCTGGCGAAGTCGAGATGCGTACGCGACCTTCAAGTCGCAGATGTGCTCTTTGGTGTCTCGCTCCAGCCCACAACCCAGGAGCAGGGCACTACCGCCTCATTCTGTATTTGGTAAACCTTGGGGCCGAGCTCTGTCGGCAGACTCACGGTAATGTTGGCGGAAAACGAAAGGCCTCGTGAACGTGCATCTGATATACGGAAGAGCGGAGGATTGTAAAAACGCGAGGCGACTCCGAACAAACACTTGACGACTGTGGAGAGCAAGCGCCGGGAAAAGAACAAGAAAACAAATAAATCGAGCTCGAGTGATATCATTGTGTGGCGAACTCGAGGCCAGCGAAGCGCTCGATAGTATTTCGAAATGTAACTTCATGGCTGTTATATTTACTTTTTTAGTAATATTTACTTTCTTGTATGGCCGAGTTCATATATTCTGAATTGAAAATTAATTTTTTAGGAATCATTAGCTGATATTACTGAATCAAAGTCGAGAACCTGATTAAGAATGAGAATGTAGAATTGATGAAACTGCAGAAAGTAAAGATAAGGCCATTCCATTTTTGTTTCGACATGCGTACAGATTGTGCATTGAAAGTGTTGTTTGAATACACTACATGAATACAATACATCAGAAAAATGGAAAATTATATACGTTCTATGAGAAACGGAATTAAATAAAAAAGTAAATTTTCAAAGTTAAGTTGAAAATGACATCCAAAAGTTATTTAATAAATATTGTATTAGGAATAGTACAAGTTAGTATGAAAGAGTTGAATGTCTTTTCTAACAGTGATTTCTGATATATACTTTTTTTAAAAATTAGATCAATAGTTGAACGGTAACTATGAGAATTTATCATGAAAGAGGATGACTTCAAATATCATAATTTGATTTAAAAAGAGAGGATAGGATGATTTTATAAAATATTTAATAAAATAGCTGAGTGGTATATATAGCTGAGTAACATAGAGTGGTAAAAGGTGCATAGTATTTTGCGAGTAGGAAAGATTACGTTACGACTTCGATAGGCCAGAAGCGCATCCTATGAGCAAAAAAATCAGTTTTACCACTTTTTCAAGCACTATTTTTAGAAAGCGTTAATGGCTTTAATTTTATTTAAATTCAAGTGTGTCAATCACTTAATTTTGTACCATGTTACATTAAGATAAGTAGTACCTGAGTGCGGTGAGTGTTTGAGTATTGTCTCAATTTTTAGCACTACTACTAAAAATTGAACTTTCAACACGCTGTGTATCCCGAAAAGTACCCACTTTTACAGTGTCTCTTTACAAATATATTTTTTTCATTACCCAGAGAACAGAGTTTGAAACACGTTATGTTAATATTTGGATTATTAGCGAACTCACGTTAACCGAACTCATTGGGTACTCATTAATTGGAATGCGCTCGTAACACGTATCGCAAAACATTTCCAATTCTTCTCAATCTTCGCGTATTAAAAAGTACCCATAAGACGTCATCAACGCCAGGATGAGGGGGAAATTTGGGATTCCCTGACATAACTTGCAAACGCTTTCGATTACGCGTAATCCCGCTCGTAAACTTGAGTCTTCTGCCAGATGACTCAGGCGACTGGCCGCGGAGGGCGCAGGGCGCGGGCGCGGTGTGGCAGGGGCGCACGTGGGCCGGCAGCTGCGCAGGTGCCGCGCCGCGGCGGGCGATGTCTTTATGTGGTAACCTTCGGCGAGGCCGCCTGGACCGCCCGCGCGCCCGTTGGCCAGCCCTCGGAGCTTGGGCAACTGCAGCGCCGCGCTGCTCCTCGACTCTCCCAGCCAAGTCATGTCGGCCCGTCCCGTCCAGTCCCGTCCAGTCAATCCCGTCCAGTCCCGTCCAGTCCGGTCCCGTCCAGTCCGGTCCTGTCTCAGTCGGTCAGTCGGTCTCGTCCAGTCTGGTCCTGTCAGTCTGGTCTCTGTCAGTCTGGTTCCTGTCCAGTCTGGTCCTGTCAGTCTGGTTCGTCAGTCGGTCTCGTCAGTCTGGTCCGTTCAGTCTGGTCTCTGTCCAGTCTGGTCCTGTCCAGTCTGGTCTCTGTCAGTCTGGTCTCGTCCAGTCTGGTCCTGTCAGTCGGTCCTGTCAGTCTGGTCCTGTCAGTCTGGTCCTGTCCAGTCTGGTCCTGTCCAGTCTGGTCCTGTCCAGTCTGGTCCTGTCCAGTCTGGTCCTGTCCAGTCTCGGTCCAGTGCTGTCCTGCCTCTGTCCTGTCTCTGTCTCTGTCACTTCCTGTTCCTGTCTCCTCTGTCCCGCTCTCCGTCCTGTCTCGTCCGCTCCTCGTCCCTGTTCTCGTCCTGTCTCGTCCTGTCTTCGTCCTGTCTCTCGTCCTGTCTCGTCCTGTCTTCGTCCTGTCTCGTCCTGTCTCGTCCTCGTCTCGTCCGTCTCGTCCTCTCGTCCTGTCTCGTCCGTCCTGTCTCGTCCGTTCGTCTCGTCCTGTCCGTCCGTCCTCGTCCTCTGTCCGTCTCGTCCTGTCTCGTCCTGTCTCGTCCTGTCTCTGTCCTGTCTCGTCCTGTCTCGTCCTGTCTCGTCCTGTCTCGTCCTGTCTCGTCCTGTCTCGTCCTGTCTCGTCCTGTCTCGTCCTGTCCGTCTGTCTCGTCCTGTCTCGTCCTGTCTCGTCCTGTCTCGTCCTGTCTCGTCCGTCTCGTCCTGTCTCGTCCGTCTCGTCCTTCCGTCCGTCTCGTCCGTCTCGTCCTGTCTCGTCCTGTCTCCTGTCCCTGTCTCGTCCTGTCTCGTCCGTCTCGTCCTGTCCTGTCCTGTCTCGTCCTGTCTCGTCCTGTCTCGTCCGTCTCTCCGTCTCGTCCTGTCTCGTCCGTCGTCCGTCTCGACCTGTCTCGTCCTGTCTCGTCCCGTCTCGTCCGTCTCGTCCCGTCCCGTCTCGTCCCGCTCCGTTCCGCCCCGCCCTTCCCCGCCCCGCCTAGCCCCATCCCGACACCACCCGGACCACCGGTCTACTCTCGACCCTCCCGTCCCCTCCCTTCCCACCACTCCCAGTCCGTTCCGTTTCGCCTCGTTTCGTCCGGTACCGTTCTGCCTACATCTACAGCTTCTCTCTGATCAGACGCACGACTTGCGTCAACTAGCCACGCAGGACATTGGGTTGAGACAGAAGAGTACGAGTAAAGTACGTACCTTGCAGAGATGACATTAAATACATGCACCATTAAAATAAATACGAATTAAAGAAAACAGAAACTCCTAACAGTTTGCGTGTATATTATTGATGGTTTTGTGTTACGTTTGCACTACTATTAATGCATTTGATTAACAAAGCGCTTGCTACAGAATCATATAAAAACAGTATGTGCGCGGTTTTAGGGTGCTTGCGCCACAGTGGGCGCAGCGCCGCCACCGCCATAACATTTGCGAACGCGCTGGGAGGCGCGCGCGCGTGTGTGTGGCGGAGAGCGCCGTTGCCACGTCGGCTCCTGCCTGCCGTCGCAGTGCCCTTTCGCACTGCGCACTGCCCCCACGGCATAGCTGCTTTGTGCTCTGAATGGAATGCTCGTGCGCGAAAGGCGAGAGGGTTGCCTACGGACTCCCGTTGCAGGGGCGGCACGTCTAGGCACTTTCATTTTGTTGTTTCCTTTCGTAAGGGCGTAACCCAGCCGGAACCATCTACGTCAAAGATCGAACCACACACTGGACTCTTAATACTCTCTTTCGGTTTACGCGTTCCTAGACGAACGTGATGCAGCCTGCGATTCACAAAATTCCAACCGCAATCGTGTCTACGCTGAGATTCCCATCCCGTAACCCTTTGCCCATGAATCAGTTCAATGTAGTCACTTGAAGCATACTGGACATTTTCAATCGAAATGAATGTGTATGTTTGGAAAAATTAAATCCTTAGACAGTTTTTGAGAATAAAAACGGATCTACTACTAGCCAAGCAAGAGATAGACTCGAAAATACTTGAACGCGTTATAATGTGCATCTTGGTGGTATGGTTTGAAGGGCACCTGTATTAGTTAATACTTTTTCCCGGTAATTGAAATCTGAATTTTGACCATAGTATTTTTCTCTGAATTGTGATAAAGAATCGCTCGCGATTAAAACATAGATGTTGTTCTCTCAACGAAAGTGTACCGCCTTTAATTCTTTCACTGTCCCTATCGACGAAACCGAAACGCAAGGTTGTTATTTTCATTTAGGAGGTGCTGGACTATTTATCATGGGCCTTGAATACCCTTTCACCTACAGGATCAGATGTCGGACCTGTTATGTTGTGCGGTAATACATTTTTCGCATAGTAGTTTCTTTTGGGAAACCGGTTTTGAAGCCAAAGGCACTCCATCGTCCATTTAATTACTGTTAGTACGTCTTACATTGTATATGTTTATTTGAATGTGAATATGTTATGTATAGGTTATCATCAAAATAATTAGCTGATTCAAGACACAAATGCAGTCAATGTGTACAACAGAGAGCCTCCATGACTTAGGTCTCGAGTTCGAATTTTTTGTTGAAGACAAAGAGAGAGAGAAAGAGAAAGAAAGAAAGAAAAGTAGAAAGAGAAAACGAAGAATGAGAAAAGAAAACAACAATAATGATTAATGATAATGATGATGATAATAATAATAATAATAATAATAATAATAATAATAATAGTGAGACGAATAAAGATAAGAAGAGGAAAGAGAAGAAAAAGAAGAGACGAAGAGTAAATTCACATTAAAAACATAAATTCTGGGCATTCAGATGTCTCGCTTAAGAATCCCCGGTTAAGTTAGTCCTTGACACTTAGTAGATTAAACATTTGTCTGCCGGAACTACTGTAGAGATCGCGTCTGCAGGCTGCACAACTGAGGAGTAGATGTGACCAGGGCGTAGTCTTTGACACCCTTGAGTAATTTAATATTATAATTAATAAATGTAATTAGCAATTACATACGACGTACTTGTGAAACTATTAAATAAATAACTGTGTTACTCGCTGTTTATGATATCCCTGGACCAGTAGTTTAATTTATCTGCATTTGTGGAATTAAAAAAAAACAGTCAGAGCATGAGGTTCAAAGTAATTATCGCCAACGGGGCGAACGTGTGTGGAAGTGGTTCTGGAGCAAAGTAATTACGCGTGATTACTAAATGCTCTGTTCTGGAACCGCGTTTTTTGCAGACGGGAACTACCTTCGTGCTAGTTACACGATCAGCGAAAAGAGGTTCATTGACAAACGAATAGAGAAGTGCATTGATGGATATTCGTTTAACTGCACATTGAGTCATTAATCCTTTCCTCGCAATTTTTTTTCTTTACATCTGTCTTGTTTCTTCAGAGTTCGATTTCAAGATTTCCTGTTTTGAAAGGTTTCGAAAGGTACTATATCGTTGCTCAAGTTCTCCACGGTACACTATCAAAAAAAATTCGTTTTTACTTTAATGACACATGAAATAGCCGCAAAAAGCTTTAGTCAGCAATCCTAAACTCTCTCATTTTTTTAAATTAACCAGTTGTGGGAAATAATTCTTTATAATTATAGACTAATTAGAGGAAGTTATTCCCCTTAATATTACGGTAAGTCAAGTTACAAATCACGCAGATATTTCATTACGCCTACTAAATTGTTTCAGCTCTCTCCAGTCTATAGTATATGCATCGTAGGTAGTAATGTATTATAATAGTTCTGAAGATAAATTTAAAACGTCTAATCGATTTAATAATTCTTGTATAAAACATAATAATTTTTTATTTTTTATTGACTTTGCAATACTATTCCTAGGATTTTGCACTGAACATTGTAATTTAAAAATTCCGATTAGGAGACAACGTGCAGGAAAAATCTGGTTTTCAGAAATAGAGAAACCTTGCATTTCTGAAGCGATATCATTTTTGTCGAAGCTTCCGGGTTGGGATGTGTGTGGTCTGGTGACTTTGTCATACATTTGCAGCGGTAGCAACACATGCAATAATTGTGTGATGCACGTAGTTGCAGTGGATGGACAGTGACGAAAGCGAAGGGACAAACAGCTGTAATTGTGTCTGTGAAGGCAGGGGGAGAGCTAGCGGAACGGACCTATGTCGCCGGATGGGGCTTACCCAGGTCGCTAATGGCCTTGGGGCCAGGCGTGCTGACGGCAATGGCGCTGGCGGAGACTGGGATTTCAGCGGAAGCGGCGGTGAAGTCGAAGACCCGAGGTGAACTTGAGGCGGCGGCGGCGGCGGCGGCGGCGGCGGCGGCGAAGCTTAAATGGGTCGGAAGTTGGAGCGTGACTGCACAGGCGCGGAGTATGCGATGAGAAAGAGGATACGACGGCGGCGTTAGCAGCGGTGTGGATGACTCTTGACAATGACAGACCGACGACGGCGGCGGCGGCGGCGATAGGGGCCGGGGAAGGCGATGACACAGGGAACGGCGATGACAGTGGGAACGGCGATGACAGTGGGAACGGCGATGACAGTGGGAACGGCGATGACAGTGGGAAGGGGGCGATGACAGTGGGAACGGCGATGACAGTGGGAACGGCGATGACAGTGGGAACGGCGATGACAGTGGGAACGGCGATGACAGTGGGAACGGCGATGACAGTGGGAACGGCGATGACAGTGGGAACGGCGATGACAGTGGGAACGGCGATGACAGTGGGAACGGCGATGACAGTGGGAACGGCGATGACAGTGGGAACGGCGATGACAGTGGGAACGGCGATGACAGTGGGAACGGCGATGACAGTGGGAACGGCGATGACAATGGGAACGGCGATGACAGTGGGAACGGCGATGACAATGGGAACGGCGATGTCATCGGTTTAAGAAATAACAGAAATGATATTTTAATTAGATTGCATTAAATTCAATTCAATCCAGTGACAGCTTGTTTTACATAGCGAGACCCAGGCCATTAGGCATGCAGTTCCGCCTGACCACGCAAATATCTCTACTCTCCTTTCATTATTTAGCTGCTAAACAATGTATTACCCGGGCAAGGAAACAGTCGATTATAATTTAGCTCAGAGGATTATTTCTTACTCTCAAAGCATTTACATGCAATGAATCTACTACACGGAACTGTCGGCTTTACTTCCCTTTCAAAAGAAAGCGCACGAAGAATTCTTTCGCCCTCAAAAATCCAGGGGTTCGATCAGCTTCGAACCCGCAAACTTGGGTCAGGCACGCTCCTTGCTATTCCAGCACGGAAAGTGGAGACGAAAGCAGGGACAGCGTGGGCGGCGGCGGCGGCTGCGGCGAGGTCTAACGGAGCGCGCAACATCGCACAGGTCGCGCGGCGCCGCGCGGGCCGAAGAAAGGCGGAGAAAGCAAGTGGGGCAGCGGGTCAGCGCCGCCGGCGCACACGCCGTCCGTCGTCTCCGCCGCCGCCGCCGCCGCCGCCGCCGCCGCCGAGTGCGAAGCCGCGTTCACACCGCGGCCCCGGCGCCGCCATCGCCAACGAAAGGGAATGTGTTGCATCCTTACGGCACGTTGGGCTTTAAAATTATTGTTTTTCTGGCTGTGTTTCTGCAATATACTATAATCCTTTTGGTATTTGATTGTTTTCCAGACGGACATTTTTTTATATCAATATTTATTATATAATACATAGCGCAACGTTTCGGAAATTGTTTGTTTCCATAATCAGGCGTAATCGAAATAAATAAAATGTATTAATTATTTGTTTCAATCATCAGGCGTAATTGAAATAAATAAAATATATTAATTATTTGTTGAAATAAATAAATGTATACTTGAAATAAATAAATACTTGAAATAAATAAATGTATTAAGTATTTGTTTCCATCATCAGGAATAGTTGAAATAAATAAAATTCAATTATTTTTTATTTAATTATTTCAATTATGCTTGATGGCAACAAATAATTTCCTAAACGTTGCGTTATGTATTATTTAATACATATTGATATGAAAAATGTTCTGTCTCAAAAAAATCCCAAGACCCAAAGTACATTGTGCTTTTATGCGTTGAGAATATGTCTTCTGTGACAGAATACACTTTTGAAAGGTCACTTAAACATTTTGTGAGGGGTAAATTTTCCATGTTAGGCATTATGAAAATGGTTGTTTAGAAGAATGTTCGAGCAAATGACTGTATTTCACTGACGTAAAAAACTAAAGTAACATTTCTACGATCCTATAAAACTGAGGGAATCTGAGTACAACAACGCTTGCATAAAGTTGAACATTTATTAAGGTAGCTGAATAACATGTAATCATGAAGCAAAACAACCTTTTTGTGCGGTACGTTTTGAACGATGTCCTTGCAGTTCAAAAATAACTTTTTCTACGATCTTATAAAAATGAAAGATTTTACGTAACGTGAAGCGTGAAGTTTTTCTTAAAACATCTAAAAAACGTGACGTCATCTGGAAAAACTTTTGCACAGTGAGTCATGTAAGTAAAAAAGGCTTTTTAAAAGAAAGATGGTGAACTTAGATTGTGTTGCTATGATTGGAAAACCATGAAGAGTAGACACAGGAAAATGTAGCACTGAGCACCAACTGATGTCACTGCAGTGCCCCTGATAGAGAGGTCCTAGAATTCGAGTCCCGACGGTGGCAGGATTTTTGACAATAGCTACATACGTATAGCTAGATCGAATTTAATCGCTGTCTGGAGGAGAATTCTGGCGGCCGGCTGCTGTGATCGCTAGTTTTCAGTGATTTCTTCGATCAACACCAGACGAATGCCGGAGCATTTCCCGACCAAACTGGCTATGCACCGCGCGCGATCTTTCCTTCCTCTTCCTTGTCCTATCGCCAAGATTATATTGAATTGAAGAAAAATGTTGAGCGTTGGAGCTCTGCGTAAGTTACTCACCACTTATGGAGTCAACGATGTTGACGTATCTGTCAATGGCCATCCGCACGAGACCCGCCATGTCTGTCGCTACGCTGCGCTGCCCCTGCAAAAGGCGAATCATAACATTAGAGGTTACAGATCAAAATTACGAATATTCCTAATGGTGAAATTTCCTCAGCACCACGTATTTTGTGTTCAAAGTAGTTGTAGCAGTTTCATTTTATACTTTAAACTTAAGTTAACTGAAATAAAATTATTAAATTCAATTGAATTTTTGACGATATTTTGACCTTTATCCTTATTAAAACCATTTGTTTAGTTATCTGTAGGGTGTAAAAGTAATGTACAGAAAAAATATAATATCAATATTGTTGCTACAAAAGATAGGGAAGTGGGAAATGTATGAAAGGAGTCTTTAAATTTATTTTTATTTTTTTCACTTTAAACTACTCTCTATTTTCTAATTTTTTTATTAACTTGACGTGTGCTTTGTGTAGTAAACCTGTCAACAAATGTTCCTTAAAATATTTTATTTCAACAAAGTTTTGTTAAAACAAGAAAATGAAAGTTTGCTGTTAATTTATCTCTTATATTCAACTACTTCTATTCCGAAGTCTAGTCTCTCGATTAACAGCGGTATGTGAACATGTCTCTTTCGTTGATTGATTGCTTCATTAAACAGCTGTTTATCAGAACTTAAATCTCATTTCAGCGTCTCAAACATAAACACTGCTCAATCGTGTCATTAATACTACATAAACACTACACAATCGTGCCATTAATACTGCATATTTCAGATGTATTACCCAGATGTGATTTAAAACTAAGTTTCACAACGACAACTGTCGGACGAACGTCAAACAACCCGCTCCGTGCATCATTAAAATGTGTGACTCGGATTCAGGCCACCTACATTGGGAATCGGCTTAGCTGGTGCTTCCTCCTTAATACTGAGTTTCACCGTAATGTAGGTTCCTGTTTCGAACCCAGGTGCCGCCGAGTGGGCACTCCGCTCTCGCTGCTGCGCGCGCCGGGAACCACCCGGTCCAGTCCCGCACAGGTCGACTGCGCCCCCGCGCCCCCGCCTCCCGCGGCTGCACCAGCCTCCCATCCGCCCCTGCACCCGCCCGCGACCGAGCCCGCACCCGCGCCTCGGGCCTTTCCTGCCCTCGCCTCGGGCCCCGTTCCCCCCGCCCCCCCCGCCCCCCATACCGCCCCTGCACCCGCCCGCGACCCACCCCGCCCCTGCTGCTGCCTCTTACGTTTTCTAGGGAACCCCTGCTTGCTCTGCCCCCCCCGCCCGTGTGTAAGTCTCTGCTGCAGCCGCTAATAATAATAATAATAATAATAATAATAATAATAATAATAATAATAATAGTAATAAAAGAGCCAAAATTGTTAACAGATTAAGAGAATAGTAAGAGAACGTTCAATACCAATCCCATTTAGGTACTGGGAGAACACTTAAACGGGAGGAGAATCGACGACAGATTCCAATATGAACTCCAAAATATGTGACGCAATAATGCATATATTTGAGCACTAATGGTATGTGTATTTAGCCATATATCACATCTTTCAAGTAGTGTAAAAATATTTTCAGTTTTCAAGGTGTAGCTGGCATGTAGATTTTGAATACGTAGCGAATGAATTTTTAATACAATACTAATTTTGAATACAGTGCGATCTTGTTTCAACACAAGCTTACAATCATTTTTACGGTGTGACAGATGAATTCATAGTTTTTAGAACTAGTTGAGCATTTTGTGTTTTGATCCGAATGCACAGCTGTTATTTACATTGACAGATCCTTGAGTAAAGTTGCAACGTGTTTGTGAGCAGTTGCGGCTGCAAGAGAACGTCGGAATTTTAACGTATGGAGGACGATTTCCAATGATTTTTGTAAACATCCGACAAGCATTGAAACACAAAACTTTGGCTTAAGGTTACAATTTATAATAATAAAAGTTTTAAATGATGAAACGGTACTTTTTTACCTAAACAAAGACAGAGTAAAAAAACTACGCTCTGATACATCCATCCATCCTTCCTTCCTCCCCATTGCAAAGTTATTGTTAAGATGTCTGAAGTCCTGATTCTAGTAGCTAGGAAACAGACCCTAGAAACTAAATTATTCAAGTCATAATGGACAAGACCGCGCTGGACGAAACGTTTAGGTTGTGAAAAAGAAAAGGAAAAAAATCTTATTAAGTGCCAGCAAGTTTACACGACTAATTACTACGAATACCAAGTGGCAGTGTGCTAGCCTGTAATCTTTCAGTTAGTGATCATTTGTGGCAGTACGAGACGCACAAGAGAAAGTCTTTCGCCCTCAAGAAGGTTGCAGTGTGGCGGCTCAAACGTTAGCGAGTGTGCCCAGGACGCGATATCTCGCGGATAGCCGAATTCCTATTGACTTCGCTCCCGAAAGCCCACGCTTTCAAACCGGTAGCGGTAGCTCAGTGCATCAACTGATGTCACCGCAGCGCCTCTAACCGGGAGGTCCTAGGTTCGAATCCTGACGGCGGCAGGATTTTCGACACTAGCTTTTCAGCTAGGTCGAATTCAGCTGCTCTCTGGAGGAGAATTCTAGCGGCCGGTTGCTCTGATCGGTAGTTTTCCGTGGTTTCCTCGATCAACACCAGGCGAATGCCGGAGCAGTACCGTACCAAACGGGCCACGGACCGCGCGCGATCTGTACTTCCTCTTCCTTGTCCTATCCTCTCCCCTTACACACACACACACACACACACACACTAACATGCACTACACTACCACATATTCCGGGAGGCCGGTCACGAGCTTAGAGCTTGTCCCGACTGGGGCGGTGCCCCGCTGGTGGGAGAGTCCTGGTTAGGCCGAAACCCCACTAGCCGACAGTAGGTCCGCGTCGGATCTCGCCATCCAGCGGGAGATCACCGCCATCTCCCGAGAAAAAAACACGCACTACACTAACGGGACTAATGACCGAAACAGTTGACGCGCCCGGAAACACGAAAAATCAATGAATCAATCAACCCACGCTTTCAAGACGAACAAGAGAGTGGATTATCTTCAGGCGATGATAGTCCAGGATTTCAAGATCTCCATAAACCATTAGAACATGAATTAACATGTTCGATACATTAACTCGTTGTCGCGTCGACACATTGGGAACGAGCACGTATGAATAATAGGAATGAACGTCTCATCCAGAGTGGATTAGAAAGAGATAGAAGAGAAAGGAAATATCGTGATATCTATATAGAATTAAATACTCTGAAATAGGAATGCTCTACAAGAAATTGTAGGTTGTAAAGTTACTTTCAATGTTCTAATAAAATATTTAAGAATTATATTTTCTTCTCTCATTTCATATCTTTTCTTAGGCCTCTTGGCAGCCGTAGCTGCGGTATATCAAACGATACAATAAACAAATACTCGAAAGCTTCTAGAACCTCGTTGAGGTTACAGAGCGTGTTGTCCGCGAGATACATCACACCCACCCACCAAAAAATTGTAACAAACATCCATACTCGGGGAAAGATTCCCACCCACCGACTTAAAGAAAAGTACAGTATTGAATAATGCAAACACACTAAGAATTTCGGCTAAATTTAACAGCTCATTTGCAAAATACAAACAGAAAAATAAATAAACGTGTACGCAAATAAGCTCTTAAATAAATTAGCGCTATAATATTATTTATATTTGACTTTTTATGGAATTCGACACGACTTTTGAGTCAATCTAAGTCCTGCCGCTAGAGTCGCTTGATCTGCAGCACTGCTTGATGCGGTCGCGATCATGCGACATTATTAATTATGAACGTGTTATATATGTTTCTGTTTATGGAGTTCTGTTCTGGGAGCGGTAGCTCAGTGCATCAACTGACGATACTGCAGTGCCTCTGAACGGGAGGTCTTGGGTTCGAATCCTGACGGCGGAAGGATTTTCGACACTAGCTTTTCAGCTAGGTCGAATTCAGTCGCTGTCTGGAGGAGAATTCTAGCAGCCGGCTGCTCTGATCGATAGATTTCCGTGGTTTCTCCGATCACCACCAGGCGAATGACGGGTCAGTACCCTACCAAACGCGATTTGTCCTGCTTCTTCCTGGTCGGATCCTCTCCCATTACCAACACACTTACACTAACACGCACTACACTACCACATATTCCGGGAGACCGTTCGGGAGCATAGAGCATGTCTCGGCTTGGGCGGTGCCCCGCTGATGGGAGAGTCTGGTTAGGGAGAAACCCCACTAGCCGACGGTAGGTCGGCGCTGGATCTCGCCATCCGGGATGGGGAGATCACCGCCATCTCCCGAGAAAAAAACATGTACTACACTAACGGGAATAATGACCAAAGCAGTTGACGCGCCCGGAAACACGAAAAATCCAAACCAAAACTGTTTATGCTTATTAAGTTTCTGCATTGGCTTAATTCCGCCGCGTGCGCCTTCGGGGCCAGCGTGGCGCGGTGGGCGGCGGTCGCTCGTGGGCTTTGTTTTTGTGATGCGTTAGCGAGTGGCCGCCTGCGACACAGTTTCCGCCGCCGCCGCCGCGGCCCCTCGGCTGCCGCGCGCCCCAATTAACAGCAAGGTTGCCGCCGCCGCGAGAGCTCTAGGAATGCGGAATCGGTGGGCGCCGGTCGGCGACGCGCCGCAGAAGACCACGCGTGAGGTTTGATCCCTTTCCGGTGGCGCTGCGCCATACCACCTGCTTCAAGTGTCACTTGTTCCATTACATTAACTTTCATTTAGATTTAATGTACGTATGTTCATGAATTTTGATGTACATTGTACATGTATTTTAATGTACATTGTACATGAATTTTAACGTACATTGTACATTAAATAGTCATTAACGTACATGTACATTAAATTGTCATTAATGTACATGTACATTACATTTAATGCGTAAATTAAAATCAATGTAGATTTAATGACTGTTTTAATTTTCCTAATTTAAAAAAAATTAAAAATAATTTATGATTTCGTTATCTTTGTGGGTGTTTGTTGTTGGCGTATCGTTTCGTCTGTCTGATATTTTTTTGTGCGATCCGTCTGTTTATTTGGAATTTTTTAGCTATTTGCATTTTTTTCAGTGAATATATCATATCAAATTAGGAAACTTGGCGTCAACGTACTTGTTTTATTTTTGGTTGATGCGTTTCAGTCGAAACTTATTTTGTGGTTGTTGCTTTCATTAGAGCTACGAAAATGTGAAATACTCGCTTAATCGTTGACCCAACCTGGATGTGGTAATACTCCTGTATTTTGAAGCTATTGGTTTTAGTTGTATTTTTGCACGTCTATCTCTGAGTGTCGGAATAGTAATTTAATTATTCTATTGATATACGTTTCTTGGTTTGCCGCTTTATTTACATATTTTTTATGCTAAACCAATTCTTATCGTGAAGAATAAGCATATAATAATTTTTCAACAAATCATAGGGACAGGGTTGCCCAGGCGTGGGCAGATTAATTCTCCAGAGAATTTTTGACGAAGCAAAGTCAGAGCACTTGAAAGGAAATTGTAATATAATGCGATTGGCATCCTATGAAGAGATTAAATCTATTTTAAAAGGTATGTGAATGAATAAACGAATATGTTTATCTGGTAAACTTCAGTTTAGTACAGTCAGAAATTAAAGTCGGGTTCTTGGGTTCCTCATATTTTGACGAAAGAAAAATTCGCAGAGCAAGAGCCGTCATGTCTATCACGCTCTAACACAAGAATTCCTTTCATTAAAACATTTTCAATTTCGAATATACATCTGTCAGCTTTGTACGACTGTCAGATTTTTAATTTTGTTGAAGAATTGTCGCGCAGGTTTTCTTCTTAATCCAAATTAGTATGTACAACTTATACACGTTGTCGAACGATGGATTCTAAATCTACGCCCCACAACACGCTAATTTCAAACAATATAGTAGTAGCTGTACTGAGGGAAACCACATCGTAGGAAATAATTTTTGCGACCAGCTTCTGACACACTGTTGTGCAATCTAATTTCGGAGAGTCGAAAAGACGTAACTTTTGGGGAATCTTCGTGTCTCCTTCCCTTTTTAAATTCTATGGTAATTCTATTGTTTAAAACGTATTCTGAGGTCAACTTATGGTTTCTCGGTCAGTTTATACGGTTATTCTCCTTCGATTGAGTAAAAGAGATGAGATATTTACACTATAAAGGATTTTGGAAAGTATGAAACGTTCGGCAGTCTGTGTTCAAAAAAATTGAAACTAGAAGAGTAACAAATGCGAAAGGAGTAACGAAATGAAGATGATGTGGAAGTGATTTTAAAGACAAAAACTACAGCAAATTTTGAGGGAATTTCCGAGCATTTCCCCGAGAATGATTCAGTTTATTTCCACTTCACGGTTGGATGCAGACCGATGGTTAGGCGACTCAACCTAGGTAAGTGATTACGGGGGCTACATGGCTTAGCGTAGCGAGACGAGACAAGGCGTACGGTAGGATGGAGTGGTGCTACACTGCGTTACACGACACAGCAAATCATGGGGTTGGCAAGGCGTATTGTGACCTGGCGCGGCGACATGGGGCGTGCTACAGACGTAGCATAGTAGCAAGGAGAGATGTGACGCGGTGAGATTTAGAGTAGCGTGGTGTGGTGTGGCATTGAGAGTCGAGGGGTTTTTGGGGCGTTTTGTGGGGCTTTTGGGGTGTGGTGCGTCTTGTATGTGGTGCGTCTTGTATGCGGTGCGTCTTGTGTGTGGTGCGTCTTGTATGTGGTGCGTCTTGTATGTGGTGCGTCTTGTATGTGGTGCGTCTTGTATGTGGTGCGTCTTGTATGCGGTGCGTCTTGTATGTGGTGTGTCTTGTATGTGGTGCGTCTTGTGTGTGGTGCGTCTTGTGTGTGGTGCGTCTTGTATGTGGTGCGTCTTGTATGTGGTGCGTCTTGTGTGTGGTGCGTCTTGTATGTGGTGCGTCTGTTGTGGTGCGTCTTGTATGTGGTCTTGTGGCGTGTTGGGTGTGGTGCGTCTTGTGGCGTGTTGAGGTGTGGGGCGTCTTGTGGCGTGTTGAGGTGTGGTGCGTCTTGTGTGTGGGGCGTCTTGTGGCGTGTTGTGTGTGGTGCGTCTTGTGGCGTGTTGAAGTGTGGTGCGGTGGGGTGCGTCAGCGCGGGAAAGGGCACTGGAGCGCTCGCCTTGTGGAGACAAGTGGCCGCTTTCACCGCTTTGTTGGAATAAGACCCTGCGATTCGCTCAGTTCTGGGAGAACTTCAATTGGAAAGGTGGCTGTCGTAACTCTTCTTTATTTCGTTCTGTAGACGGACATTCCGAACTAAGGTGATTCAACAGCTGGAAGATGCCAGTTTCTATTAAATAATCCCTTTTTGTACGTATATAAAGGTCTGTCTCTTTGAATACATGACTAATTAAGGAAAAGAGTACGAAATAAAGCAAGAAGAATGGCAGCTCTATATTATTTTGCGATGATAGATTTTTACAAGAAAAAAAATTATTGAAGTTTCCTTAAAATTAACGCGGAAAAGAATTTGTATTATTTTGGACTTCCTATATGAGTTGCCATTCCATGTCTGAAACATTGCACATAACAAATATTTCCACATTGTATATATGAAGAAAGTGCGTGTACAAATGGCTCATTTACATACAGCATCTATAATTCACTTTCATCCAACTGTGCGTTTCGTAACTACGCGTTTCGTGGGTCCAGGTTAGCAGGTATAGATAAAGAATGTACATATCGCTTCTTCAGGATTATCCTGAATCCTTGTCCTTGGATTTTAAAGTGCGTAAACTTCTTAGCGTCCTTCTGCCATGTACTTCCTCGATGGGAAGCACTTGGCACGTAGGAGGCCGCGACTTTGCTGGAGATATGGCGACGCATACGGCTGTGATAGACCCGCATATTTTCACTTCGCCTCTCTCATAACTCTCCGACCGCAGGTGCAACCTTCGCGTAAATCCCAACCGCTGGAGCCAACTCACGCGGGCCCACGCAGCCCGCGCCCCACCCGCTCCATACTCCTACGGGGGCGAGACTGAACTGGCTCTCGCCATGCGCTCGCACTTTTGTCACCACTCGCGGCGGCGATGGTGTAGCGGTTAGCGCATCGGACTGCTATACCCAAGTTTGCGAGTTCAAACCCGAAGCCGTGGAGTTTTAAGGGCGAAAAGAATCCTTCGTACGCCTTCCTTAGGAGGGGAAGTAAATCCGGCTGTCCCATGTTAGTAGATTAACTGAATGTAAAAGATCCTCAAGCCTAAATGATGCCTCTGAGCTAAATTCAAATCGCCAGTTTCGTCGCCCAATTAATTCCTTCTTTCTCCCATGATTGAGAAAGGAGGGTAACAAAATCTGCGTGGTCAGACCGAAGAGCAGGCCTCATGGCCTGAGTCTCGCCACGTAAAATAAGGCAAATTCAATTCAATTCAATTCAACCACTGATACGGCTCCAGGAGTTAGTCAAGATCACCCATATGATGCCTCTAATATCCATTTTGTTCTCGGCATCGTTGTGCCGAAATAAGGATATGATTATTATACAGGTACTCCGGGGATGAAACGTCGAACTTCGAAAAAAAACTCTTAAGACATACTTAAGCATATTTTGCTCAATAAACTACTTGGATATTCCGAATGGCTGAGTTTGACGTTTCGTGTATTTTTCCATCGGGAGCGGTAGATCAGTGCATCAACTGATCTCACTGCAGAACCTCTGACCGGGAGGTCCTAGTTTCGAGTTCTGACGGCGACAGGGTTTTCGACACTAGCTTTCCAGCTAGGTCGAATTCAGTCGCTGTATGGAGGAGAATTCTAGCGGCCGGCTGCTCTCATCGGTAGTTTTCCGTGGTTTCTTCGATCAACATCAGGCGAATGCCGGAGCAGTACCCTACCAAACGGGCCACGGACCGCGCACGATCTGTCCTTCCTCTTCGTTGTCCTATCCTCTCCTCTTACACACACACTTACACTAACATGCACCACATTATCACATATTCCGGGAGACCGGACCGGAGCTTAGAGCTTGTCCCGGCTGGGGCGGTGTCACGCTGGTGGGAGAGTCCTGGTTAGGGGGAAACCCCACTAACCAACGGTAGATCAGCGCTGGATCTCGCCATCTAGAGGGGGAAGATCACCGCCATCTCCCGAGAAAAAACATGCAGTACACTAACGGGACTAATGACCGAAGCAGTTGACGCGCCCGGAAACACGATAAAACCAATCAATCAATCCTGTATATTTCCCTTCGCTTCTCATTCTATGAATCTTCCTGTCCACGGCCACCTGTACGTCTATTCGGTCGCCTGCGCCTTCTGAAACGTCCATTTCCCCGCCGGCCGCGCCCCGTTGCCTGCCACCGCCCTGGCCCCTCGTCCTTATATAACGAGGCGGCGGTGAAGGCCTGCGCCGCGCCGGCGGCCGCGTTGCCCAACGCGCATCCTCGCCCATCGCCCCTGCGCCCCTGCGCCCCGCCCCCCGCGCTTGTCTCACGCGCTCGTGTCTAGTGTGGAGATGAGATGGGCTGAGAAAACGCCGCCTGAAAGATTCCTTGTAAGACCAGCCGCGGAAAGGACCTAGCTTGTATGGCTAACTTTCTTGGTGTAGGCAGGCTCAGACGCACGGAATTACGGAGTCAAAGGCACGGATTTCAGAAGCCTGCATTGCCAGAAAATACAAAATTTTAAAACGAACATTTTTAATAATTTCTTTCAGATTTTAAGTCCCAGCAATGAAAGCATCTGTTAAATTTGTGTATTTTGGTTCAAGCTTATAAAAAATCTCAAGAGTTTGTTTTTGATATTTATATTTGCATGGTAATATTGCTGGTCGGGGAAGCAATGAAAGTTAGGGAGTGCCTTAACTTGTTGGGATCGATTGCTTGCGGCTTCAAATCCCACTAACATGATCGACACTGGCACGGTTGGGTTGGTTCAACCACTACGTGCCACCCCTGAATTCTCTCCTCCCCCATAACAAGCTGTTGTTGTGATAGGTTTACGTGGTATCAGGACGCAACAGAGAAAGAAAATATTGGTCGGTATTGTGCCACGGGCTACTTCAGGTAAGGGAGTGGGGAAGGGTTCCAAACTGTGGAGACGCAGGCGATGCAAGATGTACGGCGTATGGTGCTATAAGGTAAAAATGATCGGTCCTTGGAAATGCCCAGTGGATCCGCTAGAGAGTATGTTTAAAAAGTTGGCGGGATGGGTTGGGGAGAGTCAATGAAAAACTAAGAAGAAGAAAAAATAACTAAAATTTAAAAAATATATATGACGTTTAACTCGGTGAACTAAATGCTAAACATTATATTGCATTATTACTTCAGGGTAAAATATAACTTCTAAAAATATGATAAAAATACACGAAACAATGGAAATGTAAAAGGGTTATATGAATTTTTCAGTATTGTTATAATAATTACACTTTAGTCATATTAGTAATGAATTATTCTCTAAATTTTTAACATTTACAACCTCTCATTATTTACTTAACAGTAGTTTTTGTTAACACGTGCATGCTTTTTAATTCCACCACCCACATTAAAGTAGTTGAAAGCCCTGAATTAAGACAAAAAATGCGTATGTGTGAAATTTCACAAACTAATGCAGAATTCAATTTTCAACATTCTTTCATTTCAAGCTCTACGTCAATGGACGGAATCTTTGGAAACAGTTAATTTCCCTCATGAAAGAAGTGATTGAGTAAGTGGAAACTGCAGGAATGAAGGATTATCGCTGGGTTCCGGCCCAACGATACGGAAGTATGAATATGGAAATATCTCACGCTTTTTTGGCTCCTTGCTTGAAGTACTTCACCGGCATCAGACTAAAATTTATCATAAAAAGAAAGATCCGAACCCTCGGCCTCTATAATTGTCATCTACTAGTGTGGAAATCCTTCCCAAATCAAACGTACGCCTCTGATGGTATTCAGGCCTTCAATCCTCCCAGTCTGCCCTTTTATAATTTTTTTAAAAAACGTTTTTCCAAAGCGCACGTCATTTTGCCCGTTGACGTTTCAGGTTAGAGAAAAACTGATTCCTGAAAAAAGGCCTAGACTCAACGTTTAAGTTGCCCACGTGCAGGTATTTTATTTAAATTTGTACTATTTTTTATTAAAAACTGCAGAGATTTCTACTCTGGGCAATGAGTGTGGGAACACATTTTTTAGGTCGCTGTTGCCCTTCTCTCTAAACCGACTCCCCACAATCCCGGCGTTTCCTGCGTTTTTTGTGGGTTTCCGGGATATACCATAACGTTGTCTTTCATGTTTCCTGAGTACCTTTCTCTGGGATGCAATCCCTCCCGCTCTCGGCGGCCAGAGGTGACCCGCAGAGATCTACAAAGCCTTTTTGGGGAGAAGGTTTGTAATCTGGAAAAGAGGCAAGAGAGTGGAAAGATGCCACTATGGTTGAGAGAGTCCCACCATGCCACAACGTAAGTAAACATCCATGTCCGAAGCGGATTCCGTGGTCCTTCGGGCTGAGGACGATCCGTTGATTCTGAACGATATTAACTAAACTTATCTTAACGGTTCAGTTGAGTTGTTATTTAGTAACTTTTATGAATGATCTGTAGTTCTCACTGCAGAAAATAAAAGTTTTCGCTGTGTGCAGAAGGTTTGAGCTCAAATTTCTATTGTTATGTCACCTCAGTTCATTTCCAAGTAATAATTTACGTTATGAAGATAATAGATATGTAACAATAAGTGTTTCAATTGAGTGATTTAAACCTTTCACCATTTAATAGGTTAATATAATAGTTTTGTCGGACTTTGTTTACGAGAAGGCAGCCGCACAAACGCCATTTCCTGAAGGAAAGGTGGATATTTAAAATGACGGAATACATTGTTTGCAATTTGAAATGTATTAAATTCGAATGATGTGATTATATCAACCAAAATAATATAAATTAATTATAACTTCCCAAGTAATCATAACTTCATGTGCCAATTATTATCCCGTGTGTATGTCTCACTTATTTTGAGAATACTGTGGATTTAAAAAAAATTAACTTAAAGGATTCTATTATATCGATTCAATTGTATTCATGTTGAGGGTTTTTGAAAAGGCTGTATTAATAAACTTAATTTGACAACTTAATTTGAAAGGTAATGTAAAATGCAGAATATGAACATTTTTTATGTGTACATGTGACATTTTCTACATGAATGAGTGTAACCAGCATGTTCAAGAATTAGCATCCAGTTCGAAGAAGACAAGCGTCAGCAATCACGAGATGCAGAAGTGAAAAGACTTTGACTCCTTCCCCGGAAATCAAGGAGACCAACAAGAAAGCCAAGCCGTTAAGTGTTGCGCCTGCGCATCAGAACCCTCGCGGAACGTGAAAGCAATCGGCGGTAACCGACCGCGCAACATTGTTCTCGAAAGAATGGCTACGCCGGAGTCAGGTCTCCCTCGTCGCCTCATTGGCGATGCCTTCCCTTTGCTGCTGGTACACTGTCAGAAATTACGTTAAATTTGATGTAGGTTTAATGTACGACTTTACATGCTTTTTAATGTAACTTGTACATTAAAGGGAGATTAATGTACCAGTACATGGATTTTAACTTACGCGTTAAATTTAATGTAGATTTAATGTACGACTATATTGTAACGTTGTTGCATTTTAATGTACGACTCAACATTGTTCTCGAAAGAATGGCTACGCCGGAGTCAGGTTCCCTCGTCGCCTCATCAGCGATGCCTTCCCTTTGCTGCTGGTACTCTGTCAGAAATTGCATTCAATATAATGTAGATTTAATGTACAACTATATTGTAACGTTGTTGCATTTTAATGTACGACGCAACATTGTTCTCGAAAGAATGGCTACGCCGGAGTCAGGTCTCCCTCGTCGCCTCATTGGCGATGCCTTCCCTTTGCTGCTGGTACACTGTCAGAAATTGCATTCAATATAATGTAGATTTAATGTACAACTATATTGTAACGTTGTTGCATTTTAATGTACGACGCAACAATGTTCTCGAAAGAATGGCTACGCCGGAGTCAGGTCTCCCTCGTCACCTCATCGGCGATGCCTTCTCTTTGCTGCTGGTACACTGTCAGAAATTCTTAATTAAAGGGAGTTAATTACCAGTACATGGATTTTAACTTACGCGTTAAATTTAATGTAGATTTAATGTACGACTGTGGACTTAAATTATTTGTCTACTTTAAATTTAATTTAAATTATTCTGTACATTAAATTTGATTTACATACATGATAATTACTTTCATGTAGTTCACATTAAAAGTAATGCAGAAATTTATGAGAGTATAGCATCAGCACCATTGCACAGAAAGAAGTGCATCTGTCAGCAGTGCAGCAGCAATGGATCACATGTTGTCACGGACTCTGAAAGGGGAAGAGTTGTGAATGTGACCATGTAATGACTATACTCTGAGTGTAACACCTAAGTACAAATTTTGAAACAGTATATGAAATGCAAGTTTCTTTGAATACTCATTGTTTCAAGTTTAGACAGTAATATTCCTTCATTTATCGGTTTCCCTCTCGGGTTTCTTTTTAACAAGAACTTTCAATTTAATCTGTCATTTTAATCATATTATTAATGAATTATTTCGTCAGGAGGCTATATTGCTTAAGGATTGCAGTTAGGCTTGGGCGAACGTTGCGTATTTTTAATTCATTATTATCGAAGACCATGTATCATCATACCTGAAATTAACTTTCAATATTTTTGACAATATGTACTACGAAATATGGATATGCTCCAAAAATGAATAAGAACACACAAAAAGGCTCATTTTGTAGATTATGACATTTGACATTTAACTCGTGCCCTTCAGGGAACTCGAACATGTTTTGCAGATTCATATGCCTCTGCTGTTCTCGCTCCTGTATCGCCATTACTGCAATGTCATCTTAAGCAATGATCATGGGGACGGCTTCAACTGCCACCGGAGTATCAGTCATTCATATCACTGTAACATTTTCACTGCTGCCTATACCTTCGCCTTTACGAGTTCCCTTTTACCATTCGCCTTTACCACATGCTCCATCCATTTATTGTTACCACTACTGTATCTTTCACTTTCCCTGTTGCCAACTTTACACACTATTCGATATTCACTTCACTCATTTTCCGTTAACTATGCCTTTTGCTTCCCCTCCAGGAACGAATTCTCTGTATTCGTCGTTTCCCTCATATCTGTCGCCAGTGCACCCTTCATAATGAAGCTTCCAGAGCTCAATGGATGCACTATTGGACAACGCACAATATTGTGCCATTTTCTTTTAACCAAACACACCCTTTCCTCGCGACTTCTCCTATTGCACCTTTTCCCCGAAGTTCCGATGCAACCTGTTGCCCAGTCGGCCCGCCACCGCCTCCCGACCGAGATGAAAGTCGCCTTGTCAAGGACGCGTCCAGGCAGCCACCCGCCCATCCACCCAGCGTCCGGTGGCTGGGCGAAGCACCTCAGCGTTCTCGGGAGGCAGGCCCGCCAGCCCCCTCGCCCGCCTGCCCGCCCGCCCGCCCGCCCGCCTGCCCGCCCGCTGACGCAACCGGCTCGCCTCGCCACGCCGCGCCACGCGTGAACGAGTACGCAACGCCTGACTCCGGAAGCGATCGGGGCGACCGCGCCGCAGCGAGCATCGAGCGCAGGATGCAAACGCGAGGAGAGTGGCTCGACTGCTGCTACGAGTTTCGAGCGGACGGAACACCCAAGGGTAAAAGTGATGTCATTCCAGCCAGATTACGGGAGTTCCATCTGTAGCGCAGGAACCGGCCTGCGGGGTTCTCCGGTTTCTTCATGTTCGTTACTCATCATGTCGTCGTCTGTCGTTTGCGGCATCGCCACCATCATATTGTTAATGAGGAAGCCTTTTCGGGGAGATCCAATGTCGAAGTCGAAAGCATTCTATCTGCGAAACACATGCGAGTTTTCTTTTCTGGGTAATCGAACCATTACAATGTTTATTACTTCAAATGACATGGAGTAATTATGCAGTATGTTAAAAATATTCAATTGTTGGACATTTATATTACACTAATTTATGTTATGAATTTGGTAGTGAATACGGTATAAATGATAACGGTACTTGGAAGTGATTCAGTGTTGTTTCTTTGTGTCTTGGAGCTCCGAAGAAACCCCGTCATTCGGTCAAGAGAGGATTTTCTCCATGCCATTGCACACGTAAGATCCCGCGTCGACCGTAACGGGAGAAACGTACACACAGGAGAGATGCAGAGTTTTGAAGGTGCGAATGTGGTAGTCGTCACCGTTGCGCGAGCCAAAGCTCGGTTGCAGTATTTACAAAAACATCTCTTGCGATACTAGTCAAATATTCTACGCAGAGTGGTGAGAGTAAAAGGTATGGCCTTGGGTGACATAATTATGAGGACTCAGAAGACGTGCTCCATTACCAACAAGGGGACAAGTCAGTGTCCAACATACGTGATGGCTAGACTGGCGTAGAGTGAAGAAATTCTGGAGTATATTCTATTGTAGGGCAAGTGTATGTGAAAGACAATACTACAGAAGCTTCCCACCATACGTACCTCATATTATGAAATTAAAAATTCTGAACCATAAACATTTCATCGTCGATCTTCTCTCCAGATAGTATCTTTGCGATAAAAAAAAAGCTGTAAACATTTTACGTGTGAAAATGGCAAATGAGTTCTCTCCTCTTAATGTGACGAAACAGGTTAGTTAGGAACTCGAGGGATGAAGTAAAGCAGCCAGATACAAGGCGAAGAAGCCTAGCAACCCAGAAACGACAAAAGCCACAGTACGAAACCTTAGCCCACCCGTGGAGTAACCCCAAAACCTTGGAGCGGCCAAACCTCGAAGCAGGTGCCCCTCGCAGGGCGAGCGCCCCACAAGCCCAAAGCCCCAGAGCGCGGGAAAGTGTCACTCGGCGAAGTCCAGGCCGAGGCAGCCGTTTTTCTCCTTAAGTGAAGAAGCAGGTTAGTGGCTGCCGCAGTGGTCGCTGCGCCAGCGGTCGAGAAAGGGAAAGTGGAGCCCTGTGACGCAACGGCGGCCGCGGCGGCGGCGGCGGTGGCGGCGATGGTGGCGGTGGCGGCGGCGGTGGCGGCGGCGGCGAGTGACCAACGCTACCAAGCGACTCGACAGCGACAACGCGATGCTCACTGGGCTCGACTTGGGCCGAAAAGCGTGCACGGACAATCCTGTAGCCTCAATATTCGCAATAAAATGATCATCATTTTACGAGATGGAGATCTAATTCGATTTAAGTGTGCGCTTTTGAATGGTATTCTTTTGCAGCCAACGGAAAGACAACATAGATGAAGATCTAATTCGATTTAAATGTGCACATTTCAATGGTATTCTCTTGTAGCCAATGGTGAGACAACATATCCGGTGAAGGAAATGGTGAATGGAAACTCCGGTGAATGGAAACTCATGAAAGAGCATAAAAGGAGACTTCACAAACTATTGAAGTATTCTGTAATATCTTTATTCTGTGAATTAATAGTAAATCTTGAAACGTTTTAATATTCCCATTTGGGATAAACGTCGAACTCTTGACAAAGGTTGTTAAGCCTGATATACTCACATTGAGTTGTTATATTTTTACCTATTCTTATTGTACAGATCAAAAATTGTAAGGAGAACGAATTGAAAAACTTTCAAAATCCGTCGTTTCCTGCATCGGTTATTGTCATAAGAACGGAAGTTGTTGAAATGTTATTTAAGCCTGAAACTGAATGTTACTGTAACACGAAGCAAACAAACATCCTAAATAAGGCGACAAACGAGAAAAATTATATATTTGTGTTTTAATGACTTCTAGTTTTACAGTTGTATGCCGAACATACTGAAGGCATTGTGAAAATTATTATTCTAATCCCTAATATAATTTAAATACAGTTAGACATAAAATTCTGATACAAACACCACGTCGATTTAGTACAACACTTGTACACGCTTCCATCAGTCACTTCTCATGTTTTGACAGCAAAAAACACGGCGGCCCGTAGTTTAGCGAGCGTCCACCAATGGCGTTGAAACATAGGGTCAGACACTCTAGTATATTCTAGCTCGTTGTGTTAAAAACACGGTAAATTCGCGGAGGTGGAACCCGCGATCGATCATACGCTGGAGCCTTAAGACATTGCTTTTACGCTCGCCGCTTCCGACGAGGCCGGCATTTGCACTTCAACATAACAATGAGCGCCTCGTCAAAACCCTTCTGTGGATCATGTATTGACTGTACTGCTGGAAGATAGTGTGTAATGTTACAACCTGCTTGTATTGCGAGCACACTTTTTGACACCGACTTGCTAACAGGAGGCCTTGATGAAGTTGCACAGTCCACAACGACGACGACGACGCCCACTAAAACGACTACGACTAAAACGACTTCGACTAAAACGACTTCGACTAAAACGACTTCGACTAAAACGACTTCGACTAAAACGACTTCGACTAAAACGACTTCGACTAAAACGACTTCGACTAAAACGACTACGAGGCGGCGACGTTAATGAACAAACAACGCCGACCTCACCCGAGAGCGCTTGTTTTTAATTTTCTTTTGGATAGAACAATACAAAGATCAGAGTTAATACACTCTACATTTGTTATAGTTGCTTATATCTACTTACAATTAACTTACAATAATCTTACAAATAATCTAAAAATAACTTACATTACTACTAGGGTGGTAGAGGTATCTTTGTACAATATCTCTACTTTGGATCGAGATCTGCGAAATTATTTAGGAATGTATGGAAAGGAAAATGAGTTTTAATACGGGTTCTGTGAGTTGGGTTTTGGCAGAGTCTTAGCGGGGTTAGTTTGGGTATATTTGGTATGTTTTGGAAGAAGTGGGTGGATAAAAAATAATGTGGTTGGTAATCGGTTCTAACTGGAATTCTTTATGGAGTTGTGCATTGGAGACGTACCATGGGGCATTCGGGATGGTGCGCAGGAACTGATTTTGGACTACTTGCAGTCTTTTGATGTTTGATTTAGCTGCGCTGATCCAAACTCGGCATGCATATAATAATAGTGGTCGTATGATAATTTTGTATAGAAGTAAGGCAGTATTGTAGGGTAATTTAAGTGATCTATTTATTATTGGTTTTAGATGGTGTAATTTAATTTTTGCTTGTATAACTTTATTATCGATGCGATTTTTCCAATGGAGGCGTGAGGGATATCAGGAAGGGCTAGATATTATGCGGATCTTGTTGTCTATTGGCGAGCTTGGGAAGTACTCTCTGGACTTTGAACTTCTTTGATGATCGACTATGTTTGAATTGACCGTCTCATTTGTGATCGCCTGGTAGTGTACAACGTTGTTTACACAGGTGTCAATTTAAAGCTTTTAAGAAAGTTAATTCCAGCACTGTACCTTTGCACGTTGCAAATGCCTTTAAAAATGTTTTGTCCAAACATTTTTTTAAGTTGGAAATAAAAAAAGATGTTCAAAAACACAAATATACATTTTGAATGTCATACACATTTGATTACATGTATCAAATGTCACACACATTTGATACACATTAGCTCTATGACGTAAAGTAATAAATTAATTTTGGCCTTCCATTAAGGACCTCGTAGTGAAGAAATTAAAAACGTGGAGTATTTTTATAATTTTAGGATAGATCTGACAAAACCGAGATGGGTTGATACAATCATTACAGATAATTGTTTTAAATGAATGATTATTGCACGCCTTTTTAAGCGTAAATTGGTGTTGAAAATGTAGGACTAATAGAAGTTTTGCTCTAATATTAAAGTTCAATGATAAAGTGACTAAAATAATGATTACTCTTTCAGCCTGTTACTCCAAATACATAATCAAAGCATATTATTAATTGCTTTATCATGGTATGTTTTATAGATAATATTTAATTATAAAAAATTGTTTTTTGAAGGCTTTTGCTCAAACAATAATTGCAATATACACATTAGATTGCAACTTTTCGTCTTTTTAAATACTTTAGAAACAGATAATTTCTAAAGCACTGAATCTTTCTCTACTTTTCAATTACTAAAATATTTCATCTCAAAATACTAAAATAGACTACGTTTACTAAAATATGATTATACTGTAATATTGCATTGAAAATTTGTGCCAATTATTTAATTTTTCTGGATGCGTAAGAAATAAAACGAAGATACAAAATTATTTGTTACTTTGGTCATGACATTTCTCAAATGTTACATTAGAACGAATTCAAATATCAAGTTCGCATTTTACCCGTAATTGGTCTGGAAAAGTGTAGGAATAGACGGTTCTCCAGGAAGAGAAATGTCTAATTTGCGCTCTGCAAAAAGAGGTGAGCCAGCCAACGGGGACTAGGAGGAAAAGGAGCAGCACCTGCAGAGCAACAGCGAAGTTCACGGCCACATCCTTCTCGTAACCTTGCCATTCACACTCCTGGGAGGAGGGTTCCCAAGCCAAAGTATGAATGGGACAGAAACGTGTACAAGTACAATATTTGATAATCATTGAATCTTTTAGTTTCTGAGCCGAATCTTCTGTAAGTATCAGCTTATAAAAATTTCAATGTATGAGCAATAAGAAGTCCTTATAAGAAGGTGGTATAAATTATTTAAAAAAAGAAAAGTAAGACTTCTAAGCTTTCAAAATAATTACCGGATTGAAAAGTCGTTTTAAAATATAAAAAGTTGTTTCAATTGAAACAAAATAATTACAACTACTGAGTTACATTAACTTTTCGGAGTGTTTTTCTCCACTTTAATGTTCAAAGTACATTAAGCTTTTTATACACGAGCAATAAGTGCAAATGATAAGTTCTTTTAATATAACCATCAATAGAAAAAGAAATAGTTTTTGAAAAAACAGCAACAAAAAGAAAAAATGTGTTAATGAGTACTTCAAATATAACAAAAGGTTATAATCAATACGACTCTAGGTCAAAGAATGAGTTCGGAGACGTACGAGAGATGACCCAAGGCTTCAATATATAATAGTCGGCTGGCCCTCTTACGAAGCGACAGGACTGCTACGATTTGACAGAACCGCTACGATGCGACAAAACCTGCTACAATAAGAGAGGTCCTGCTCCTGAGACAGGTCTTGCTAGTATGCGACAGGTCCTGCAACTATGCGACAGGTCCTGCAACTATGCGACAGGACCTGCAACTATGTGACAGGACCTGCAACTATGCGACAGGACCTGCAACTATGCGACAGCACCTGCAACAATGCGACGGGTCTTGCAACTAGGCAACGGGTCCTGCAATTATGCGACAGGTCCTGCAACTATGCGACAGGTCCTGCAACTATGCGACGGGTCCTACATCTATGCGACGGGTCCTGCAACTATGCGACGGGTCCTGCAACTATGCGACGGGTCCTGCAACTATGCGACGGGTCCTGCAACTATGCGACAGGTCCTGCAACTATGCGACTTGGCGCGACACGATGCGATAGAACGCTTCACAATGTGACTTGACGTGACACGATGCCGGTTCGTTCCGCGACGCGCAGGACCCCCGTGCGGAAGCCGTGGCAGCCGCCAGGCAGCAGCGCGCGTCGCGGCGCGGGAGGGCGTTTGCATACCCGCGTGCCGCGCCGCCACCCTTGGCCCCGACCGTAGCCCCAGCCGCAGCCGGCGCCGCCCGGTGCGGCCCGGCCCGGCCCGTCAATGAAGAAACCGCTTTGCTGCGTTATGTAAAGCCGATTTTCGGGGGCGTAGGGCGTTCGGGCGCGTTCCTGGCCCGCCCGGGGAAGACGCGTTGTGTGTGTGTGTGTGTGTGTGTGTGTGTGTGTGTGTGTGTGTGTGTGTGTGTTGCGTAGTGTGGCGCGGTGTTGCGTGCGGGACCGCTTAGCGGAGACATCGCGAGACCCGCTAATGGCAGGAGCTTACTCGCCCGCGAGTGTCTCGCATCATCTGAAGTGTGATGGCCCCGGGGGCTTTAAAACGTCCTACTCTGTAGGCAAGGGCAGTTCGTCTCCTAATCGGTTCCGTCTGCTGGAAACGTGTTTCGGGTATTGAAATAGTAATGCCATTTGGCGTATGATGTTAGATGATGATAGAAAGTTTGATAAAACAATGCAAGTTGCATTACTTTTTACCCATATTTGTCCCCCATCCCCCATTTGTTACCCATCTTTACCCATATTTTTCCATAATCGATAAGTAACGTTTGGACTAGTCGATTTCTTCACTTTGAATTTTTACGCGCTGTATCAGATAATGAAAATAATGATATTAAAAGTGATGCCAGCCAATCTATCTAATGTTGCTCTTTGTGTGAGACAAACTAGTTATCCAGAATATATCCTGTCGCATTGCTTCTGTCCATTCATCTCCTGAAAGATTGCCATCATCTACGTCCTGAATCGCTTAGTTACACAAAAATCAGCAAGTAAATTTTACTGTTGTAAGTGTCGTTTATTCTGAGAGAAGTGTGCAGTAACCAAAACGGATTACGTATCCCTTACTTTCTTCTTATATTAATCCAACGTCGTCTTTATCATTTTTACCTATCACCCTTCTTTAGTAACTTAGATCGGGTACACGAAATTCTCTGTGGAAACAGGCCCTCAAAATTCGATCCATTTTGAGAGCACAGATATGCCATTAATCTTCATTCATTGCAAACGGCGGCTGAGATGCAATAGCTATGGCGATAGCAATGGCGGAGGTGGAAGTGGAGGGGGAGGCGTCGGAATCGGAGATGATGATCGAGGGGCAGAAGCAGCGGAGGCGGAGGCGGAGGTGGTAGCGGAGTGGAGGCGGTGGCGGAGGCGTTGTCGGTGGCGGAGGCGTTGTCGGTGGCGGAGGCGTTGTCGGTGGCGGAGGCGTTGTCGGTGGCGGAGGCGTGTCGGTGGCGGAGGCGTTGTCGGTGGGGGAGGCGTTGTCGGTGGCGGAGGCGTTGTCGGTGGCGGAGGCGTTGTCGGTGGCGGAGGCGTTGTCGGTGGCGGAGGCGTTGTCGGGCGGAGGCGCTGTCGGTGGCGGAGGCGTTGTCGGTGGCGGAGGCGTTGTCGGTGGCGGAGGCGTTGTCGGTGGCGGAGGCGTTGTCGGTGGCGGAGGCGTTGTCGGTGGCGGAGGCGTTGTCGGTGGCGGAGGCGTTGTCGGTGGCGGAGGCGTTGTCGGTGTCGGAGGCGTTGTCGGTGGCGGAGGCGTTGTCGGTGGCGGAGGCGTTGTCGGTGGCGGAGGCGTTGTCGGTGGCGGAGGCGTTGTCGGTGGCGGAGGCGCTGTGTCGGTGGCGGAGGCGTTGTCGGTGGCGGAGGCGTTGTCGGTGGCGGAGGCGTTGTCGGTGGCGGAGGCGTTGTCGGTGGCGGAGGCGTTGTCGGTGGCGGAGGCGTTGTCGGTGGCGGAGGCGTTGTCGGTGGCGGAGGCGTTGTCGGTGGCGGAGGCGTTGTCGGTGGCGGAGGCGGTGCGGAGGGGTGGGAGGCGTTGTGTGGCGGAGGCGTTGTCGGTGGCGGAGGCGTTGTCGGTGGCGGAGGCGTTGTCGGTGGCGGAGGCGTTGTCGGTGGCGGAGGCGTTGTCGGTGGCGGAGGCGGTTGGCATGGGGTTTGTCGGCGGAGGCGTTGTCGGTGGCGGAGGCGTTGTCGGTGTCGGAGGCGTTGTCGGTGTCAGGCCAGGTCGCGTTGTCGGTGGCGGAGGCGTTGTCGGTGGCGGAGGCGTTGTCGGTGGCGGAAGCGTTGTCGGTGGCGGAGGCGTTGTCGGTGTCGGAGGCGTTGTCGGTGTCGGAGGCGTTGACGGTGGCGGAGGCGTTGTCGGTGGCGGAGGCGTTGTCGGTGGAGAAGGCGGAGGCGTTGTGGGTGGCGGAGGCTTGTCGGTGCGGTGGCGGAGCTGGAGGCGGTGGCGGAGGCAGAGGTGGTGGCGGTGGCGGTGGCGGAGCCTGCGGCGGTGGCGGCAAGCTTGATGCGTGGCGTTCGCACGACGCCTCGGGAGAAAGAGCTGTCTCACGCATCCTCCCCTCCCTTCCCCAGCGCCTCTTACTCCCGCCGCAGCCGCCTCCACGGCCACGGGCGATCCACACGTGTGCCGGCCGCAAGTGTGTCAGTGGGCCTTCGTCTATAACAGACGATCTCATCTAGGAAGGGTCAGTTTAACACTTTCGTAAAATTCCAAATTCGATAAACACGTTATCTGCAGCACCGATAAAGCTGCGGTTCAAAACCACTCAAAATGGTTCTCCAAAAAGTAGCACTGACACTGCTTAGCAACAAAAACGAAAGACCTTCGTATAAGGCTCCAATGAATAAATTTTTTAAAAGAAAATTGTCTTCTCAAAAACCGCAATACTATGGTTTAAGGTGCATACAGTAAAGCGTGTTTTTACGTACGAAGAATATAAAAAATGCAATTACATAACGTAACTCGTAAAAAAGCAAATATTTAGTAGTGGGTGGCCACGTTCTTACACCCTTGCTGTCGCGTGACGTCACCCCTGTCTTAGGTAGTGTCGTACTGAATATGAGAATTTAAATAAATGCGCACATTTAGTGGTTTCCAACACATTTTCATGTAAATTTTGTTATCACTACCTCATAAATCTTAAAATATTGCAGACACAATTTCAAAAGGATCATTTGAATTTGTGTATATCATTTATGTAATCTTTTCACGATTTGGTCGATGCCGGCTCAGAAAAGTATGGTGATATAATAGTATAGAATACAGTATTACGTTGTCTTTTACAACCTTATCACCGGGAGCGGTAGCTCAGTGCATTTTGATGTCACTGTAGCGCCTCTGACCGGAAGGTCATAACTTCCAGTCCTGACGGCGAAAGGATTTTCGACACTAGCTTTTCAGATAGGTCGATTTCAGTCATTGTCAGGAGGAGCATTCTAGCGGCCGGCTGCTCTGATCGGTAGTTTTCAGTGGTTTCAGTGGATCAACACCAGACGAATGCCGGAGCAGTTCCCTGCCAAACGCGCCACGGAACGCGCGCGATCTGTCCATCCTTTTTCTTGTCCTATCCTCTCCCCTCTCCTTACACACACACTTACACTAACATACACTATACTACCACATATTCGGGAGACCGGTCGGGAGCTTAGAGCTTGTCCCGGCTGGGGAGGTGCCCCGCTGGTGGGAGAGTCCTGGTTAGGGGGAAACCCCGATAGCCCGAGGCCTGAAAGAAACGTTTTTCACACCGCATTCTACAAGCTAACATGTTCTTAAACATTCTACTACAGTTTTTCTGGTCCGGCGCTTATCGATATTATCCGACCTGCTCAGAGCCGTGCGGAATATGCAAATAAGTGTAAAATTAAACTAATTACTTGATATTATACGCGAATGAATTACACGGGTGTACCTTTCTGCTCGGTAATGATGTTAAATCTGAATAGTTCGTATTGACGAGGGTGTACTGTGTTGTTGTCAATGACAAGAGATACAGAACGGGGGACGGAGGATAGAGGATCTTGAAGAGAAATATATATTACAGGCTTAATATGGAAATGGACATGTAGGGGACATGAGTGGGTATATGTGAGAGTTCTCGCACGGGTATGCTAGTAGGAAGTAAATAGACTAGCAAACAAATGAATCCGAATAGATAGGAGTATCGTAATATTTTCATTATTTGATAAGACTGTTTTGATACGCAATTGTCTTGTATGATTCGATCGACTCATTGTCACACAATCTTTGTCTTCATCTTGTTGGTGGTTCCTATATTTTATAGGTGAAGATTTTCTCAGTTCATTGCATTATTTTATATGAGTGTAGTTCTCAGAGTGTTTCTTGTTTTGTCCATTACAATGGGCAATACATTACGGGAGGAATAAATTTTGTGGTACTTTCTCAACATACGTTGGAAAGGCAGATGTCATAAGTATGTGGTGAAGTGAAGGTGTAAGTTTAGATGCTCTTAACCATATTTTGAGAAGATTAGGATAACGTGGTCATAATCAATAAAGTGAAAAGAAAACTGCGGAAGAAATAGCAAAATTGTACGAATTGTTGAAAAGAACAAGGCGTTGATCTTCCAACAGGAGCCCGCACTGTATCAGACATTAAATCAAGGTTAATTTTTTTCAAAACGTACAATATTGAAGGGCTCCCGTGTCGAGGAAATTCTCCTGACATAAACCCAATCCAAAATCCATGAGCTATAGTGGAAAAAATAGGGTCCTCGGATCACGCGGCATGTTCGCATTCCGCCAATCGGAGAGGAGAATTCCAGCGAGAGCACGTGTTTGTCCGCGGTGACACACAAAGCGGCCGTCGAGAGCGTTTCCACGTCCCACAGCAAGTGCTCCGGGCAGCGGAACTCGTGCTTTCTCTCCTCGGGCGAAAGGGCATCAGAGCATCGCGATGCTCTATACGCAGCGATTGGCCGCCAGTAGAATTGGAAAATGTGTCTATAGATCAGGTTAGCAAGTATTTTGCAATTTTTAATTCCCTTCGTAACCATCGATGTCCCGAAGTAGTACTCCGCTGAGCAGACGTTCCTGGTCGTACTTCTACTTTTCGTTTTTGAAGTTTGTGATTATAAAACGTCGTGGAAAATATAAATAGCAGTCAGTGAGTCACTATTTTGAAATACTAATCTAATTGTAGTTACGCTCAAAACCAAAGCACATTTTTATCCGTTTGTTTTAAAATTTTGAATTTAAGTAATGCGTTTGCGAAACACCTCTGCCCTGTACGTATCTGTTGGTTTAATTTTATGAAACTCATCTCCCCCTAAAGTTTGTGGATGAATTTCATGAACAAGTCTTCCTGTAATTAAATGAGACGAGGGTGGGTGTTACAAGCTGTTCTTGGTGAAATGTGAGAGAACTGCACCGTAAGGGGCAATAAGTAAAGTAAACTGAAGATGATAACATTTAAAAAAATGTAATTGTGATGGAATGAAAATATGACTGAAGATAACCTCTGTAATTAAGGCGTAGCGTGAGGAAAAAATACGTAATGTGAGAAATAAGCGACATGGCCAAAAATGTAAAAGTGTGAAGGTTATTAATGTGGTTAACTGCATGGAAGGTAATGTGGATGGTAACAAAAATCGAATGAAAAGTTTCAACAAAAGTGAAATATAACCGAGACGAACAAATAGAATAAAGAAAAAAGGAACAAATGATAAGGATTACGAACATAGTTGGATTAGAACTAATAATGCAACGTTTCGGTTGTAATTTCGAATGGATCTCGACTCCAGTAAGAATTTTGCTGTGCCTCAGGCTTATTGTATGAAGAAGAAATGCATTCATAAGAGGAATTTCCCAATTTCTGGGGAATCCTAATAGTCGAAACCGCTATGGCCGCTTTAAATACTTTGGTTCAAATCCCGCTTTTATCATGTATATTTGTGCGTATTTGTGTATGTCTACTTAAAGGCTGACTTCCTTAATATTAACATACCGTCTACACCAAATCTTTTGCATGATGAATATTTATGATGATCTGAAAGTTGACATTGGGACAGGTATCTTCTTGATTTACAGAAGTCGAAAAAAATAACAAAAAATGCTTTGTTTTGAAATGTAATGAAAATGTTATTTCTATTTCGTTTCGAATCCCAATTTGTTGGTTTCTTGGTAGAGGGTGCTCAAGTCCGCTTTTATTGGATAATAAGCTAAATTAAATGACAATCAAAATAATATTTAATACTAACTATATTTGAACACATACATACATGTGAAGTAATTATTTGGAATCTAAACAAACACCTATATTGATTTGAGAGAAATCATTAACTTTGAATTTCTTTTACAAAAACTATATTTTTAATTTATTTATTAATTCCAAGAAATCAACGTGTTTTAAATTATTATAAATTGTGTAATGCTTATCTGTTATTTACTTATAGTCGTGTTAATTGTATTTCTTTTGTCTGTGATATCTGTAAACTTCAAATTTTATTCCGCTTGACAGTTTATATTATAATGTTTATACAATTGAAACTGATGGGAACTGAAAATATTGTAATCTTTGTTTTTCAATCTGATTATGTTACCGCACTGTTGCACCTCTGTGTACTTCTTATCATTACGCAATTTTTCCTTTTTATAGGTTTTTACTTAATTCATATTTTGTTTCCTTTAATTAATTATTTTATATTTTTCAATTATTGTCAATTCCCTCGGCCTTCAGCCGCCATCCTGATTGAGGTTTTCTGGGTTTACTCAATCGCTTAAGGCGTATGCCGGGATGGTCCCTAGTTTTGCAATCCAGATATAAATATAAACGTAAAATATGCCCTCCTCGATCTTCTTCATAGTATAAGAAATAATGTAAATATTTCATGTGGTTAGGCGGAAGAGCAGGCCTAATGCCCTGAGCCTCGCCACTAATAAAGATCATTTTATTATGATAATAAAATAGTTACTAACCTCAAGATACCGACCGTGTGTCACAATACCGCATTATGAAAATAAGAATACTCTTCAGTATTTTCGCACTAGTTCGTTTTTTCGTTCGAACTAGGAAATGTTTTTATTAGGAACTAGAAGGAATTCGCGGCGTATTGAAACTTTTCAGCCTCTTAATTTATTACAAAATAATTACTCGATTTTTAAAAAAATGCATGACATTATTTAAGATATACTATTGAATAAAGCACAGAAGCAGAAAACATTCGACAAAAATGAGTAATATTTTTTTCATTTATTTATTTATCTACACTATTTTTATTTTATTTTATTCACTTCACTTTAGAATAATACATCTGTTATTTCAAGTACTCTTTATTTAAAATTAGATTTTCATGTTCACATTTTATATTTCAGTTTTTCTATTTTCTTAAATTCTAATTTTACTCATAATATAATTGATTTTTTATTTTCATCATAATATTTTAAAAAATATCTATAAAGTTGATCTACCTTAAAATTTCGATCAACAAGAACGCACGCCGAAAATTAGAGGAGTGTGAGACGCGGCTGGAGAGACGTTAGAAAAGTTGTACAATATGGAAAATATGAAACTACAAAAACATTTTGTCGCTCAGTATTAAGTCTCGGAGACTCAGATTCTTTCTAAACGAAAACAAGTGTTTTAAAATTACAAATTTTTGAAATTTTCTGAATGTCAGAGGTTTTAACGAAAATTGAAAATATATGAAAATGTACTTTTTCCTATTCCAGCAAAAAATTTCAAGAAAACATTTTCACTCATTTTACAAAATAAGTTTCTAATTTCCCAGAGGTTTTCTATCAACTTAAAAAATTAAAATATCTTAAAAATATCGGGATCGCCACAACTAGATCTTACTCCGAACGTATTTACGGATTTTCTAATCTATCAGTGTTATACGTTCACACCACCAACCCTCTCAATTTCCTGGTAAAGAATTCCGTGTGTATTCTCTAAACTCATACCAATCTAACCATCATTGAAACAGCGCTCAAAGACCTTAGCCTTGCCACTTGTGCTGAGTTAGAACTAAAAAAAAAACAACCTTAAACACGCATTTTACAACCAAAAATTGAAAATCTTATTGTTAAGAAGATTCCAATAATTTTCCTTTCTTTACTGTAGTATGAGAAAAAATGAAAGTGATAAAAATATTTTTTTGTAATGAAACAACTCTTGCTATATTGCTGTATAAATTATCTGTTTCTTATTTTTAAACGGAAGGCGAACTATTAAAATGGTTTACGGACGCCTACCATTAACGCTGGTCTAGGGTGTTACTTCATTCTGTTCGGTTGCGTTGTGTCCATATGACGGTACAACATTACGAAAAAGGAGTTTTGTGACCTTGAACAATATTGTCGTCTGTCGGAATGCGTCTCTCTTTCTCAGTCCCCTACCGCCTACACTGTCTCTGAGGGAAAATGCAGCCAGGAAAGGGCACAGCCAGCCTTTCGCCTGGGAAGTCGAGCATAGGGGCTGGCGTATTCCCTGACCTTGTTACGTCGCCCGAGTCAACTGCAAACGCGCGTCAAACCGCAGAAAACGGCCTGCGGGGGACGCGGCGGTCGTATGGCGCCTTATCGTTCGCGCAGCGCTAATGGAGCGCGGGGAAGCGAGGGGGGAGAGCTTTCATTCGTAATTTAACGCGCGAGCGCAATAGCGCCTGCCCTCGTTTCCGCGCAAGTGCCCTCCGACTAGCCCTCTGGAAAGGGGAGCGACGCAAAGAAAAGAGAAATCGTCAACGTGTAAATGGGCTTATAAAATACCAGTCGCGCACCGATGATACGGTGGGAAGTGCAAAACTGCATTCTCTCAGGAGGCGGTCTGTCATCACGAAACGTCGCCATGACGCGTCTTGGGGTGTGGTGCGAGAGGAAATGATCAGTGATTTATTCAATTGTACTTCAGTGTTGTAACTTTACAGAACTACAAACGTAGGAAAATTGAATTAAATAATGTTCCTAGGTTAGTTCATTGCTTATCTTACACGAGCCAAGTTCCTCTATGCGTGACACCACCATTAATAACACCGAGAAGTATGAGTGTTCTATTGTTTCTTCTGTAATGGAAACCAGAATATTCTAAGGTTTTATTACAATTATGATTCCGTAGCGGCATCATTACTCTTTCTAGATCAGGGAAAGTGAGCCATTTCGGTACCGTGGCGCAAATGATGGGGTTTAGGTATGTAAAGAGTAAAGAAGGATCGCGTATTGTTCTTGCTCTGTTGATGATGTGATGGTAATTAAATGTATCTTATTTAATTGATTGTATCATGGCCTGATTTGACGGTTGAATCGTTGGACTGTTTTTTGCGAAAGCCAGGAAAGTGATGCATGCTGTTCTGTTATGATATTTTTTTATTACATTGCTTCGCGAGTGCAGTAAGCTTTAATATGTTGTAAATTTACAGAATTTGGCTATTAGCTACCTCCATTCCCTCTAAATCAATTTTTATTAAGAAAAAACTGTCATTCTCGTTCGTGTTTTGCTTTCGCATGTCCATTCATGGAGTTACAACGGGATTCTCTTGGAAGTGTATTATCGCAATTAATATCTCACTATTAACTCTCAGGTTTATCGGCAGAAACTAGCATGCTACTGGCGAATTTTCTCATCATTACATCTTTCACGCCTTATTTATTAATTATTTATTTATTTTGTTCAGGTTTTATTTATTTTACGTCAAAATAAGTTAAAAACCGTATGTGACGTGCTATGGGGAATTATGTGCACATTTCCAAAATTCTGTGATCCCTACACATAGCCATATACTACTTGAATTTTGAAAACAGAAACAAATTAGCGTTAACAACAGCGTTAACAAAATTAGCGAAAACAGAAACAATTAGCGAAAAAATTTAGCATCTTAATGTTGTATCTTACATTCCTCAAGGAGCCTTCCGAAATGAGATTAATGTAACTGAGAGTTCATTGACTGCGAACTCAACTACAGACCTATCGCACATGAAGGAGTTGAGGCAAATAACCAAGTCACACGGCAAGATAAAGTTTCCTTTATTACTTGGGCAGAGGTACGCGCAAAGGCATTCATTAGTCGTTCCAGGAACGCGAGGAGCAAATTCACGTGTGGAGAGCGACCGACTGACTGGTTTGATTCGCCGTTCCCACCGGCCGCTGCATCGCAGGCCTTCACCGGCCTGCCGCTGCTTTCCCCGATCACCGCAGCGAGAGTGGGGGTGGGGGTGGGGGTGGGGGCGCGGTGGCGTCAGAGGCATGGGGTGGGGGAGGCAACAGCGATGGCGACGGCTGCAGCGGCAGCGCCGGCGGGCCCGCGTTTCGATGGCGATCTCCGGTGCACGTCGCACGTTGGGGATTTACCCGCTCCCACGTCTGCCGTCAGAGCGACAAGAAATGAACTTTACGGTGGGAGTTGTTTATCTCTGCATGCACAATGTGTGAACTTCGCAAATTTTCCACTTATTTGCTGGCGATGGATGACGCACATGAGAAAGTTATCTCCCAAAATATTTTTTTCTTGACTGCTGACGTGTGCTGGAAGCTGGTTCTTGTTATAATATTAATTTTATCTCCCTTGTGTTGTTGTTAGTTTTAGAAATTTCATGAAAAAGGATTCATTACATTTCCACAGAATGCAACACAAACAGGTTTACATTGTAATTACTTCGAAACTCTATGGCATATGTATTATTGTATTGCAATATTAGTGTGGTATGCTTTTAGAATACTGTTATAATAAATATTTATTCGTAATTAAATAGTTCTTCGCTCGTCATTGTCTTGTAAAGAAAATAATAAGAGAGAGGTGCTTTTATTTTCTTGTTTATTACCATCTATATTCAAGAAAAATTCCTCTATAATAGCACCCGGACGATGTCGTCCAAAATACATTAGCTTGATGACTTTTCTGTATCTTAAATTAGGGAATCCAGTTGACAAGGAAAGTAATTTAGCAAGTGAGAATACTTAATTTCCCGATTATTAGTAGTTACGCATAACAGAAACCATAGTCCATAATAGATACCATATGTTTTAGTAACTTTACGCCCTACAGCATTAAACCTTATAAAATAGTTTGCTTCGTATATTATGCATTGTTTCATAAATATTTCAAAACTAACAACAACATTAACAAGACAGTATTATTGGTCGCTGTAAACTTTCACGATAGAAGTATTTTCGTGCACACATTTAATAAGAAATTACATTTCTTTCTTTCGTATCATAAATATATATTCAACACTTTTTAAAAATAGGAAACTTATGCTTAATATTAAAAATAGTACTTAATATGAACGTATTACAAACAATAAAGCGTAATGATAAATGTAGTAAATACATATGTATGTTGAAATGTTGAAAAATATAAGGTTATTTCTCTCTTTCACAGGCATTTAAGTAGGGTGAGCATCGCGCTCACCCTCGACGTACGGCGAAAGCGAGTTGGGTCCATCTACTGTGGGTAACTGTCCATCCGGTAAGTCACAGATTTGAGAAGTATTTGTAAGAGTGTAAGTGAAAAAGTAAAGTGAAAGTGCTGGCAAGCATTTGATTATTGTTTACGTAATTTCTTACGAATTTTAATGGAAAATAATAATTCCTAGTCGGCCCGGTGACCGAGATTGCTAAGGTAGTAGTGTCGTAATGATCTCGGACCGAAGGGTCGCGGGTTCGAGTCCCTCCTCGGGCATGGTTGTATTTGTGTTCGTCCTTTCACCCCTTATCATCGCCATATCATTTCATCCACATAGTTACCATACCGTTAACAGCAATAGTGGTCGCTAATGACCTAAGATGTTGATGCGACCTTAAAAAACCAATTTAAAAAAAATTCCTATTTCAAGATTACACTTTGCAGATCCTTTCAAAAAATCGATTGCATAGACGCATATAATTTTGGACTTATAAACTTGAGCTGTTCAGCAATATTTTAAATCTCTTATATTATATTCTAGTTAATCTTGCCGATAACTCAAATCAGACCGTAAAATAAAGCACATGCATTTACCTGGAAGAATAAACTATTCAAAAATTAAAAATTACACTATTTAAAAATTACAACGAAAAGTGTATCTTCTTGTTAACAGTGTCTTTAATAGTAAAATTGCAAATGAGAGAATTATTCTACCGATCACGCTTGCTGAAAATTGAGAGTAGAAGCGCTTCATAGCCATATTGAAGCAAGAGTTTTCAGTAATTCTGCCTCTCACATTCTTCTCACGATTTATCGTTTTACGAAAACATTTAAAAAGCGTACTAGTGTTTCTGAATGTAGAGATAGTTTGGCTGGCCTGACATCACGCCGACAGGGGAATATTGACAGCCTTTAGACAGCTGTATTTCCTCCTCCTTTTGCAGCCGTTTAACGTCTCGTCTGCACCAAAGGTTATTTATTATTTTGTGTTTTCGTATGTATCAACTGCTACAGTCATTAGTTCCGTATGTGTAGTGTTCGTTTGTACCATGGAAGGCCGCGGTGGTTTTCCCCCACTGGATAAGGAGATCACACGCCTGCTTGCGAGATTTTTCGTAAGCAGTGTGTGGTAGGAACTAGGAGCAGAAATCAGCATAACACCTCGTATTAACGTTCAATATCTCACATTGTTAACTCATTTAGGGATCTACATAAAGCTTTACATTATTGTTCAATATCTCATAATGTAAGTTCCAATTTTCGACTATTTTTTGTATAATACTGCTTATATATTCTTTGCAATCTGCACCAATTTTAAGCATCTTTGGAACAGCACTAGCCGATATTTTTGTCCTAACACCTGTGCCAAGTTAGTTGAAAAGTTTCATCTGTCAAAGTAACACGTGACACACCTCTCTTTATCCTGAAGAACCATGGTGCAAAAACCTTTTTTGTCTCAGTGACCCTAAAAATGTATTTTAACACCAAAATTGCGTTCTCAATTTTTTTAAGAGATCCCAATACTTCCCACCTCTAGTAGAATGAACGAGAAAAATTGTCAGGTTCTCTTTTGTTGGTCAGTTCCAGAAATAAAGAACATGACTAAATATTAAAAAAATACAATACGTTGCAAACTTCGATTTTTTATCTCCTGCCTTTTTAATGTATCCAAGAATTTGTATACCAGCCCGTTACCCAACGGAAGAGTCCTCTACTGTCCTGAGCTCTTAACACGTTATAAAATATTTACTGTTATGTGCATAGAGAGAAGAAGATAAATATTCTCCATAAATAATGTGTATGAAATGGAATCTTGAACCGGATATATACTGAAATTACTGCAGCTTTCTACCGAGCTGAAGAAAACATTGAGTAATAAAATAATATATCCAACCGGGATAAATGAAACACGGGACAATCTCGAGTTACACTCGTATTTCCTATTCGTCATGCTTGTGTCAGAATGCATTAAATTATCACTTCTACTTTACGTTGATATCGCAATCTGTTAAGACAAAGTTCATGAACTCTCGCGTTATAATGGTGTAGAATTCCTTATTGGTATATCTTTATTTGAGACTTATTCCAAGGAACAATACCAAGGACTCAATAATTCATCATTAGTCTGCTCGATAATGGAAACCAGGATAAAACGGTCCAATAGAAAAGAACGAAAGGGTCCGAGCGGTGGCGATTACGCAACTAAGTGCAGCGAGTGGATTATAATCAAGCCAAAACAGATGGTGCGATATCATGTAAAGCACCGGGGGACTCCCAGCACTTCGTACTCGCTTTGGCCTTCCGCTCTGGATGTTACGTTCTGCGCGGAGATTTGATTGCGGAGATCAGTGGGCGCGGTGAGCGAGCGAGCGAGAGGATAATTGCGGCTTGTGCCAGCGATCGCTCCGTAACAAAGGCTGCAGCGCCCACCGGTCATTTCGCAAGCGGTGGCGGCGGCGACGGCGCGCGTCCTCGCCGCGGCGGAGCCCGTCTTCGAGTCCGGGAAGAGGCGGTCCAGACCCGCGGCCGGCCGGTCGGTCGGCCGACTGGAACGGACGGTTAAAGACGCGTCCCGCCGACACGAGCGTACGGCTCAGGGTCGAAGCCAGTGAATAACGAGCGGTGTTGCCCAACGGGGATGTACGCGAAACGCGTTCGGGGAAAACACCGTGTGTTTCAAGAAAAGGAACACGTACTAGCATGCATTACATATACAAAGATGTCCATTCAATGGATGTATTAATTCAATAGGTATTCAAGGACTTTCACGCACTCTACGTCTTGTTCTTATTCCTCTTCCGTAGCCCTGAAGCCTAGTTCGAGCCTTGATAAGAAATCCTTGTAGCGCCTGTATTGCCTACGTCATTCTAGATGATTGATAATTAGGGAACGGGGATCAGCACATCAGCCCAGTTTCTTCATTGGAATGGAAACGTATTGAAAAACGAGATAGAGTACGTTCTAAACCCCAAGATGCGGCTCCAACATCATCTGAATTAATCACAAGAAACTACAAAAGGAACCGATCAGAGAAAAAGATGAACGATTATCATCCAGGTTCTGGTATCATATTGGATAACTTCATAGCAAGTGTGTAAACCAGTCAACATCAAATCTCGAACATTTGCTCTTCTGGTCAACTAAAGTGAATTTGTGGATTCACAATTACGTATGCTGTTGCACCTGTTCCTGAATGCAATACCTCAAAATTTGACAGTATTTTTTTTATATTATTCTTAAGTCTGTTAAACTATTTAATAGAAATTTTCCCAAATATTCAGTTGACATTTTTCTATCATTATAATATCTTTTAAGTATTTAACTTGACAATAGCGTAGTTTTTAAAGAAAAATGTCAGTTGTATCGAAGCACATTTACCAACAGAAAACGCCAAGAATGGAACTGTAAATGTCCCCCTATTATCCTTAGCCTTTAGAAAAGCTAATAAGATATTAATTCCCAATTACGTTCGAGTGTTTGATCGCTAAAAATGAAACTGCATGAAAAGTGGGGGTATGGCTTCGTATTTCTGGGACGCATTTAGCATTTCACCTGAAATAAGTATTTGATTCTATAAATAGAGATTGTTATTCAGAAACTCTACAATGTGGAAACGGCCTGGCTGGCTAGTTGAGACTTACGAGAGTTTCGAAAGGACCTAAAACGTGACGTGAATCACAGTCAAATAATTTGAATAAGTAAATTTGAGAAAATAGAAATATTTTCCCATGGAGGCAAAAACATAAAATTGACTTTTTTAACAGACCTCAAAAGGGTATGTTAATACAATTTGTACTCTAAATTTCTTTGGTTTGTTCAGCTATTCCTATCGAAAAAAAAACCAAATTTAAATGATTTTTCCTTATTATGAAAGAGTACTCTCGGTAGTATCACGATAATTTAATGATTCTAATAAGGAGGGTATTCTGATAATGCTGTTAAGATATCACAACAAATAATGAAGTAGTAAAATACTTTATCCGTGTAAAAAAAGCTCTGACGACAGAATTTGAGCAGATTTTTTTAAACTGCTTTCTCCAATATAACAGATGTAACGTTAGGCCCAGAGAATTTGAAACAGGAGATTAGTACTCTATCTGCAAGGAATTCCTTTGGATCATGGAAAATATTCTAAATAAATCATTACTTCTAAATATACAGTGAAGTGATTTTTTGTAATAGGATCTTGAAAACATGTGGTTTAAGTGGGACTAGACGGTAATTACAAATCGTGGGAATATAGCTCACGGAAACGTTAACACTTTGCTACAAGGAAATTCGGTAGTTATAAATACTAGCCTGCCTTAATTTTCAGTGTGTCCAAGCTTTACCTTCCGTAAACGCTTTACGATCTTCCAGATCTGGTGTTTCCAGTGTGGTGAGAATGCAAGAGAAATAAACAGTTGAAAAAATAAAAGTTCTGGACCGCTAACCAGCAACCTGCTGCATTTTGTGGGAGGATTGACAGGTCCCAGACTTTCAGGTAATTTGGAGTAGGCTACTAACGACGAAGTGGGTTCCTCTGCACAAAATTTGGAATAAAATTGATTTGGTCCTCAATTCTGACCCTCAATTTACATGAATTAGCAACTGAAAACGTTTCTATCATTCTATCTTCATAATTAAAGCGGATCTTTCTAAATATTTCGTAGTATTTTATATTTTATTAATATAACATTTTAAAGATTTAATCGGATGGAATTCTAGAAACTTTTCTGTAGATTGTGAAAATTTTCCTTATTTTTTCCTTATTTTTAATTATTATTAATTTTCCTTATTTTCCTTATCTCGAAGAGGCAGGGAGACTCTATCAATACCAAGACCCTCTGCCACGCTAGAAGCCTCAATGCGCATACGCACGTCCGCTAAAACTCCCGAAATTGTTCAAGGGGAAGCCTGTCAATCGGGCCGATCGTGTGATATGTGAGGCGAATGCTCCTTTTAAAATGTTACCCACTGAAAGGCAAATAAGAATATTAGGTGGAGAAATGATGAAGGGGAAGAGGAGGGTGTGAATTGGGAGAGGAAGGAGGAGGGGAGAAGGAGGACGAAGAGGACGAAGAGGAGAGGACGAAGAGGAGAGGACGAAGAGGAGAGGACGAAGAGGAGAGGACGAAGAGGAGAGGACGAAGAGGAGAGGACGAAGAGGAGAGGACGAAGAGGAGAGGACGAAGGGGAGAGGACGAAGAGGAGAGGACGAAGAGGAGAAATTTGATTTTCGGTGGCAGGGTCCTCTACCTGCGAAAGATAACATCCGGATTTCGCGAGCTTGAAACGTTATAATCAGACAGAGAAGACTACCATTTCGAACGAGAGCGATTGCGACTGACAGGTTGGCAAGGCCGGCGGCGCCAGACGTCGCCAGCTGACCGCTGCGGGGCGCTCGCGGCGAGCAGGACGGCGCGCGTGGGGCGGGGGTAACCGGGTTACCAGGCGGTCTTCGCCGCCGCCGCCGTCGAGAGTCGAACCCAGGCCCTCCGACCCAAAAGCCGACCGGTTAGCACGCGCGCGCCCGGAGAAAGCGGGGAAGCGCGCGGCATGCGCGCACACTACCCCTCCCCCCGCCCACGCGATGAGCGTCTGGGGCGAAACGGACCAAAAGCCGTGCACGCTGGCTCCCACGCTAATGCCGGCATTCGCCCACAAATTCCGACACATCCCCTACATACTCTCATATCCTGGGGCGCGCACATCACACACAGTCACACTCACAAACTCGTTCTATCACTCTCAAGTTCAAGGACCATGACTTCGATGGCTTTTAATATATTCAGCCTAGATACTATTTAAATTTATATTATACAGCTATAAGTGTTTTTGTTAAGACTTTTAACATGCTCGACACCTCCATTTTTCTGTTATACGTCATGAAAGCGCATAAAAAAGATAAAATAATCTTGTAAAGGAAGGGAACGAAATGTAAAAATTTTCTAAAACGCAAATATCATATAAAAATGTTGAAAGTAAAGAAAATATATGACTGAAAAAAAGGAGCAAGATTATTTGCAGGAAATAATGTGAAAATTATAAAAGCTACAAAGTATTGAAACTCTGTAAAATAGTTTAAAGCGAGTTGGACCTGAGAACGGATACAACAGATAAAAGAAAGAAATGGAATGAAAATCCATGTTTAAAGCGGAAGAAAATAACGTCGACCCGGATGAAATGATATTTATCGAGCAGGCGTTAGTGAAAATGAATTTTCTTCCGAAGAGAAGAAGCAATTAGAAAAAATCCCTGAGAATGTTGGATTCTAGAAGAGGGGACATAAATAAACCAAAATAGTAAAAATGGAGTAGAAAAAAATTGCCATCATCAGATAAGCCGTCCCACTCGCCTCGTTTGGGCAGTCTTTTCACGCCCCTCCCCTCCCCTCCCCTCCCCTCTTGACATAACACGTTCTTCATCGCCCCCATTGGGTATTCCACGCACTTGACACCTCTCAAGCTACGTTTTCAAATGCTCTCTTCTCGGGTTGTGAGTTCAGATGCATGTTCATCGTGGCATCGTTCATAATGGCATCAAAAATTCATTAATAAAAGCAGCAATTATCGTTAGTAATAACTTAACATCACAACTACTTGACACAGGAATTTAATTTGTAATTAAACAAGAGTAAGGAAAATTGATGTGAACGTGATAGACTGTGATTCCATGGGCGCGATAAATCTAAGAAACTATGCAGTATTTCATTAGAGATAATGATGATGATGTGCAAAATAGGTGTTTACAGACTATAATGATTCCGCTATAAAATACTAGACTTTCGCTCTGTGCTCAATAAACTAAACCAACTTTCATGTTATTTGTGTTTACGTTCAGGTTACTTTTACGTCGCATTGTGGAGGATATACTCGCACACTTTGGCACGCATCGCGGAGGACATACTCGCTGCACCACAGATGAGTAATTAAACGAGACGTTTTTGCAGCCATGATGTGATGACCTCTTCCGGTTGAGGGGAAAGGCACTAGACTGAACATGACATTAACATATTTCGCTATTCAAGCACGTCAGTGAGCGAATGAGAATTTCGTGTTTCCGGACATGTCAATTACATTGACCGTCAGTCTTGTGAATGTAGTGCATGTTAGATCCGCGAGAGGATCGTGTTTATTTCCCGCTAGAAACTGTGTTACTGCACGTCGGTTTTCTGTTTTGTGTTTTCGGTTGTATTTTCCCTCGCTCGTGGTCCGCGGGTATCGCTCAGGAATTACCTTGGTTTGTTAGTCTCCAATAAACCACAGAAAATTGCCGATTAAAGCAGCTAGCAGCTTGAATTCGTCCCCAGAGGCAGCTCCTCGCCTATCAGTCAGATGTGCTGGTGGCAGCGGTTATTGAAATTGAATATTCTCAGACTCAACCCGAAGAACGCGACATTAACGTTACCACGCGCTTAGAAAGTGTTCTATCTCTCACTCTCACCCTCTCACTCCACCCTCTCACTCTCACCCTCTCATTCTCACCCTCTCACTCTCGCTCACCCTCTCACTCTTGCTCACCCTCCCACTCTCTCTCTTTCACTCTCTCTCTCACTCTGCCTCACTCTGACATATCTAACTCATTGTTCTTCCCCAAAAGATATATTTCATCTTCCGTATAAATTTTCTACATTATTACTAAATAATACCTTCTCTTAAAACTCTAAATTTATAATAAAAATTACTAAATATTTATTAATATCTAATTTTACTCCATCTACTGTTAAAATAAAATCATAATTACCAATAATTATTATATAAATTCAGGCATCTCCAAAACGTTTTGTATAATTTTATTCAACATATCGAAAAATGTATAAAATTGAACAAGAAATAAATTAATTTAAAAGAAAATATGCGATCAAGAGGAAATCGATGACGTATTTGTGACTGACGATTGATCAATGACACTGCACAATGTGACTTATAATTCAGTTATTGTTGTTGTTGTTGTTGTTGGCGGCGGCCGGAACGTTGCCTCCGAATGTATGAACTTGATTTTATTCACGTAATTTAATGTTTCCTTCACTTCCTGGCTACACAGGCTACAGTAATTGCAAATGATCACTATCACGAAACTTGCAAGAGTGGTCATTTCCCGGACAAGGAGAGACCGAGAGTCGGTGAACCAGCACGAATATATTACCAAACTGCCAATCGTCATGTAACTAACCTGAAAACACCAAGTAACTCATATCCAAGTATTGCACAGGCTCTTCTCATCCAATATTAAGAGGAACATTTTGATTTTTTGAATACTTGATCAAAATGAGTGTTACGTGGGCTAATACGAAATATACAAGGATATATTAAAGATAATTCCCGATATGAATATAGTCAAGATACTTGTATTCAAAACATTTACATTAGAGTGTAATTGAATAGATCATGTTGAAAACGCTACATTTCCGCGGTTTAGCGTGAGCATACAGGTTGTAAAACGCTCCATCTTCAGTGAAGTGGTCAATTCCACGTTAACACAGTTTTAAATCTGCTTATAAACACCAAATTTGTGCTGCATTTCAAATATAGAAGCATATTCTGATCAAATTATGAGCTCATTTATGTAAGAAAGTAAGGATGTGTTCTTTAAATGAACAATGCAATTTTAATTCTGTATATCAAAAGTAAATGCCATTCTTTGAAGTTCGCATTTCTTTTGTTTGTTTACTGTTCTGAATTTAAGAAAGATGTCACTGTTGATAAATGATATGAAAGTTAAGTTAAATTTTAAAATTGTTACTTTCCGATTTTCTCAAAACATCACCTTTTCTTTGAAAGTTTATTGTCAGTGTATTTTATTTGCGAGTTGTTTATCTCTTCTGACACACTCCTTCTCTTTGTCTTAATCACACGAAATCCTCTTTATATATAATTTTATTTGTTGGGACGTCTCACATGGGAGCGTTGTGGATTTCATGTTATCTCACAATAAAGGCATGTTTTCGTTGCTTTCAAATCTGCGGCAGAATTGTAATGAAGTGTGACAATTTTAGGGAAAATTATTTTTCTACTCGCCACGTAATTGAATATGCGAGTGTATTATTTGGAATGGCAGTGTGAGAATAGTCTATTCTTCAACGAGCGCATAATGATGTTTATTAATCACGAGTTGATGTTTACGACACTCGCTCCTACGTCGCTCGTGTCGTAATTTCTACGAGTGAATAAAAGCCATTATGCGCGAGTTGAAGACTATACTTTCTCTTCGGCCTTGAAATATACAGAATAGATTTTGAATAGTTTTTTCTTTTATTTGAATCTTAAGTATAAGGATTTAGAGTACGTTTCTAATTTTACTTAATTGTGTATGTACAAAGTGCTTTTTAACATTGAGTAGATCTTCATAAACTATAGGGTTTGTACTGATGAGAAAGTTTTGTAAAGTAAGTTAAGAAATCGTTCTCTCTAAAATAATTCACCCTATTACTCTTTCTACACTCCATAAATGTTGTATATGATTGTTCGTAATACTTCCTTGAATTTTCTGGTAATAATTGGAGAGTTGTCGAATTCGCTGTTTCTTGAATTTCATGTGGTGTACACATTTCTTTGTCACTATCCCTAGCTTCGAGATTCATTTTCTGTTAAATGATCAATGCGAAATGTAACGAGAAGTAACAGTACAACAATGTCTAGGTTACGTAATCGTGCGAAATCGTTCACTTGTCTGCGGCGATTCAGAAGGACCGCGCATTGCAAAGAGAATGCAATTCTGCCCGTAGATTCCGGAAATTTTAGGAATGTTATTGATAGACTGGTCGTGGATTCCAAACTGAAATCCACGAGGTGTGTAATCGATGTCATTCGTCGAATACAGCAGGAATACGTATATTATTAAATAGTCAAAGAGAGAAATGTCTCTACTAGCATATGTACGAATGTATTTTTAAAAGAGTGGGTTCAAAGTGACATTCTTATGATGTGGTACAATGTGACTTGGTGGTTGCCATTGGCATCTGTTGTTTTTTTATTCGTATCGCATAGTTCTTATGAAGCACGCTGGTGCAATGCATGGAAAGGAAAGTTAAACTGTGAGAATAATCTTGCTCATAAAGTGCAATTTTAGCAATCCTCCATTCCACTCTAATTGCCATCCTACTTCCACTCTAATTTTGGTTGCAATATTTATGAGAAATTTATACTTTATGGTTCGACCTAACTTTGGGTTTTGTATCTACTGACTTTAATACGTTCTACTTTATGAAACTTCCAGTTAAGCGTTGAAACGTGGCAAACCATCAAATGTGCAATATTTAGTCTATTACATTCGGTCAGTTTTTTACGTGATACTTAAAAGTATTTGGTCATACAAGTGCGCGGTTAAACGTGCGTGAACATGGTTTATATATCCGCAGCTCGTCGAGGGTACTCTGGTTAATGTGAAATTTCAAATCTAAAACCTAAGAAATATAATTCGCTAAACACAAAACATGCATTTCGAAGATACACCTTAGAAATACTCCGGGAAACGAGTGAACCATCTGTCTCCCATTCCAAAAAAAAAAATTGTGGAGCAAAAATCATATCCATTTAAATTCATAATAGGTTGGATGTTTTACTGTCAGGTATGGTAATTAACGACGTATTTATTTACAAACCATTTATTTACCAAATCTGTAAATCAATAGGTCACTAATTATTATAACTGTGCTATTTTTTCGTTGCATGATACTACAGAAGTGAAAGGGAAAATAGTTCATTTGAAAGTATTTATTTACGAAAGTATTATCCGTTCATGAATAATACTATGAATTGTTCTAAACGAGACATTTATATTTTCAATCTCAGTATGATATACTACAAATGAGTCATAAGTCAATAGTTCTTGTATGAGCAGGCATGACCAAACAGTCGTCGTGCAGCTTCACCCAGGGGCATGCAATAAGCAACACGTGAGAGAAGCAAACGTGCCGCAGCCGAGTGAGCTTTTTTCTCCCTTCACGGATGCCCGCCTGCGCGGAGGCAGCGTATTCTCACCCGCTTTGACCGCTGTCAGCCCGGCGGCAGAAGATGATGGGGGCCGATACGATCGTGGAGGAGGCGCTCTCCTCGCGGCGGGGATTTCCCTTCCACCTTCGCCGGGGTCCTCGGTTCGCACGGCACACTCCGTGCCGCGTGCATCGCCGCCGCCGCCGCCTCGGCGAGTCGCGTGCCGCACTACGCACGAGCGCTGCTTGGCGCTTCCCGCGCGGTTTCCCGGGGGCAATGCCACCCCGACACCCCGCCGTGCAATGAACCCACGTCCGTTGCTTGACGTGTAGATCTCGACGAATGTTTCTATAGTATCACCTCCGGCTGAACCGGGAGCGGTAGCTTAGTGCATCAGCTGTTGCCGCTGCTGCGAGAGGTCGTAGGTTCGAGTCCTGACGGCGGCAGGATATTCGACACTAGCTTTTCAGCTAGGTTGAATTCTGTCGCTGTCTGGAGGAGAATTCTAGAGGCCGGCTGCTCTGATCGGTAGTTTTCCGTGGTGTCTCCGGTCAACACCAGGCGCAAACCGGAGCGGTACCCTACCGAACGGGCCACGGACCGCGAGCGATCCTTCCTTCCTTTTCCTTTTCCTATCCTCTCCCCTTACACACATACACTTACACTAACATGCACTACACTATCACATATTCTGGGAGACCGGTCGGGAGCTTGGAGTATGTCTCGGCTGGGGCGGTGCCCTGCTGGTGGAGGAGTCCTGGTTAGGGGGAAACCCCACTAGTCGACGGTAGGTCGGCGCCGGATCTCGCCATCCAGCGGGGGAAGATCACCGCCATCTCCAGAGAAAAAAATCACTATACTAACGGTACTGATGACCAACGCCGTTGACGCGCCCGGAAACACGAAAAAATCAATCTATCAATCAATCAAAACCTCCGGCTGAGGTGCTTCAGGGCGTCGATTGATGTCTCACTATAGTAGCTCTGACTGGGAGTTC